>ML664199.1:5114307-5747189 GCA_007570785.1 Antilocapra americana
ACACAAAGATAAACTCAAAATGGATCAAAGATCTAAGCATAAGACCAGAAACTATAAAACTCCTAGAGGATAACATAGGCAAAACACTCTCTGACATAAACCAAAGCAGGATCCTCTATGACCCACCTCCCAGAATATCGGAAATAAAAGCAAAAATAAACAAATGGGACCTAATTAAAATTAAAGGCTTCTGCACAACAAAGGAAACTATAAGCAAGGTGAAAAGACAGCCTTCAAAATGGGAGAAAATAATAGCCAATGAAGCAACGGACAAACAATTAATCTCAAAAATATACAAGCAACTCCTGCAGCTCCATTCTAGAAAAATAAATGACCCAATCAAAAAGTGGGCCAAAGAACTTAACAGACGTTTCTCCAAAGAAGACATAAAAATGGCTAACAAACACATGAAAAGATGCTCAACATCACTCATTGTCAGAGAAACGCAAATCAAAACCACAATGAGGTACCACTTTACACCAGTCAGAATGACTGCAATCCAAAAATCTACAAGAAATAAATGCTGGAGAGGATGTGGAGAAAAGGGAACCCTCTTACACTGTTGGTGGGAATACAAACTAGTACAGCCACTATGGAAAACAGTGTGGAGATTCCTTAAAAAACTGCAAATAGACCTGCCATATGACCCAGCAATCCCACTGCTGGGCATATACACCGAGGAAACCAGAATTGAAAGAGACACGTGTACCCCAATGTTCATCGCTGCATTGTTTACAATAGCCAGGACATGGAAGCAACCTAGATGCCCATCAACTGACGAATGGATAAGAAAGCTGTGGTACATATACACAATGGAATATTACTCAGCATTAAAAAAAAAAATTCATTTGAAGCAGTTCTACTCAAGTGGACAGAACTGGAGCCCATTATCCAGAGTGAAGTAAGACAAAAGGAGAAACAACAATACAGTATACTAACGCATATATATGGAATTTAGAAAGACGGTAACGAGAACCCAGCATGCGAGACAGCAAAAGGAAGGCAGATGTATAGAACAGACTCGTGGACTCTGTGGATGAGGGTAAGGGTGGGATGATATGGGAGAATGGCATTGAAACATGTTAATTATCATATGTGTAATCAATCGCCAGCCCAGGATTGATGCTCGGGGCTGGTGCATCGAGATTTCCCGGGGGGAGGGAGGAGGGAGGGGGGTTCTGGAGGGGGAGCATATGTAAACCCATGGTGATATCATGTCATTGTATGGCAAAACTAATAAAAAAAAGAGAAGAAAAAAAAATCTCATGGACAGAGGAGTCTGGTGGGCTACAGTCCATGGGGTCACTAAGAATCAGGTATGACTGAGCATGAAAGGAATGAGAGAGCTTGCTTTCTCTGTCTGCTCTCTGCCGTGTAAGGATACAGTGAGAAATCAGCAGTCTGCAATCAGAAAAGGATTCTCCACAGAATTCAACTATGCTGGCGCTTTGATCTTGGACCTCCAGCCTCCAGAAGTATGAAATATAAATATCTGTTGTTTATCAGGTGCTCAGAGTATGGTACTCTGTTCTAGCATCCTGTGTTGATAAGGACAGCTGCCAGTGACTGACAGCTACCCTACTTCTCCTGAGCACTGCCCTTGGCTGATAGGAGTCACCTAACATAGATTATGGTCCCTCCCACACACATTATATGTCAATCCATTGCCTGATTCCAGGGTATCCAAGGCTGGCTCTCATCTTTGACACTGCATGTGATCTGTGCTCCAGAGCTCTTCTCCCTCCACACACAAGTGAATCAGACTTTTCCTGAGACCTGTCAGTTCTTCCCCTTCCTATCCTAATTCACTTTCTCCCTCATAGATTTTCCTAAAGGGCAGTCTCTTGATGAAACACAAGCACCAGAACCCCTTGCTCAGGCTCTGCTCCTAGAGAACCTAAGATGAGATGCTGACCTTGAGTTAAGGCTAGTCACTTCCTTAAGAATTTGAATTTCTTTTAATAAAAACTGGCATTTCAAGATTATAATTTGGGTTCTAGGAGATTCCATGGCACCTGAGAACTGTAAGAACACCAAGATGAAAAAGAGATACAGGAAGCAATCCGAGTTGAAGAGAAAAGCTCAGCTATTCCAGGGTTCTCCTTTTCTCCAGGATTAAAATTTTCTCACTCGATGGTTTTTAATTCATAATATTTTCCCCAAAAAAAAACTCTGAAATTGCCTGAAGGCACAGACCTGATTTCCTATGGACTAAAAACCTGCATCTACATTGAACAATCTTAATAAAGAATGTATGCCAGAGTTTATGTGAATGACTCACTGGTAAATGGGATTTGTACTATCTCTTTAAAACAAACTATTAAGCCACTAACCCAGGCTAGGCCCTCATCCAACTCCCTGAGGGCATTCCAGGATTGCCCAGGTATTTGGATATTGAAATCCACTGGAAGAGAAAATGCTCACTTTCCACTTGAGAAGTTATTCAGCTTGTCTCACAGAGTATGATTTCAATTTTCCCTCATCCTCTTTCATAGAGCTCCAAAACTATCAACTAGGGCCTAATAATTTTTAACTTTAGGGAGGTATTTCATATTCCCACAGAGAGGCCTAGTGAGAGTATTCATGTTCAAGTACAATATCAGGAGAGCTTGACTCTTCTTGAAGTTATAGAAGATGTCCTATTCCATTTTTACTGGCTCTAAATAGGACAAGTCCATCTCAGAAACAATGAATGTGACCAAGAATGTGATGACCTGCTTGAAACCATGCTTACCCCCGTGCTGGCGGTAGAGGTAGAGGTGATTCCTACCCAAAGTGCATGAACCGAGATTCAGGAAGAGAGTAATTCTTCCAGAGAAAAAGTGGATGTAGAGTGAGTGACTGATTTATTGCATGTGTGGTTGCAATTTCTGTAGTCTGCCAGGCTCCTCTGTCCATGGGATTCTCCAGACAAGAATACTTGAAGAGGTTGCCATTTCCTCCTCCAGGGGATCTTCCCAACCCAGGGATCAAACCCATGTCTCTTGTGTCTCCTGCATTGGCAGGTGGATTTTTAGCATCGAGCCACCCAGGATGTAAAGTAGCAAAACAACAAAACAAAGCATGCTTAGTCTAGGAAAATTAACAATTACAGACCAGCAAAAGACAAACATGAAGAATCATTCTCCTACTACTGTCACCCACAGAGTTAACCATTTTCTTAGGCCACATCCTTCTAGATACCATCAACAGGCTTCAGTGGCATATCTAGGGTGGGTTTTGCATCCAGAGCCATTCTCTACTATTTCCACTTCACCCACACAATGTACTGCTCCCCTCTTCTCATCTGTTTCAACTCATACTTCTGTCTCATTCGTGCCATGTGCATTGAGGGGGAGTGAGAAGCAGGAACTTATGCTAAGAAAGTCAAAACCACAATGAGACAGCACCTTGCACTTACTAAGACAGCTATTATTAAGAAGTCAAAAAATAAGGGTTAGAGAGAATGCAGAGAAATGGAATCCTTGGGCATTGTTGGTGGGAATGTAAATTCCTATAGATATTATAGAAAACAATGTGGAGATTCCTCAAAAAGTGAAACATCCATATGATCCAGCTATCTTATGTCTGGGTATATATCCAAAAGAAATGAAAACACTGCCTCAGAGGGATTTCTGTACTCCCCTGTTCATTACAGCATTAGTCACACTAGCCAAGATATGGAAACAATTGAAGTTGTATTGATAGATGAATAAAGGAAATATGGTACACAGGTAAAATATTATGCAGCCTTTAAAAAGGAAGGAAATTGTACCATTTGGGACAACATGGATGAGCCTAGAGGACACTGCATTAAGTGAAATAGACAGAGAAAGACAAATATTGCAAATACTGCATAGTCTCACTTATACTAGGAATCTAAGGGGAAAAAAGTTAAATTCATAGAAATAGAGACTAGAATGGAAAGTACCAGAGGCTAGGTGTGAGTGAAAAGGGGAGATATTGATCAAAGGGTTCGAACTTTTCAGTTAAAAGATGAGCAAGTTTTAGAAACCTATTGCGAAGCATAGTGACTGTAGTTAATAATAATGCATTATATACTTGAATTCTGCTGAGAGAGTAGATCTCAAGTGTTCTCACTACACACACACACACAGCAAAAGGTAATTATAAGAGGTGACAGATATTTTAATTGGTCATGATAATCATTTCACTGTACATATATATCAAAATATCACATTGTATATCTTAAATATGTACAATACAATTTTATCAAAAATCCATTAAAATATTTCAAAATAAAATAAATGAAACAAACTTAGCATTACCAATCCTTGACACCCCCATCTAAAGAAAGAAATTTTATGCTAAAGATATTTTTGTGGTAAGTTATTCTGGGGTTTTCACCTTTACAGAGACAAAGAGGAATTTCAAAAGACACAGCTAGAAAACATGGATTCTAAATCCAGTTTTGCCTTGAGCCTGACCTCCTCTCTGAGCCTGTTTCTTGTTTGTAAAATGAGGGAGACTAATTAACAGACTGCAAGTTCTAGCCAGAAATAATGTCAGTGATCAACTGTTAACTTTCCCAAGGCATTTCTTTTTCTATTAACAGGAAAAGGTATCAAGCACATAGGAGTCTAATGTAAGTTCCTTGAGGGCAATGTCTGGTTCCTGTTAGAAGGATGTTCTCACCCCAAGCATGGCAGACATTCAAGAAGTTCTTGTTGAAGAATGAGATAATGATGGTAAGTGGAACCAAAGGGGAAAAGAATAATTATCAAAAAAAATTACTTGAGTTCTATATGCCAACTCCTGGCTGACAGGTGTGCCTGACCCCTGATGTTGGTGGCTGGCCCTGGGGCCAGGACTCTGGGGCTGGCACTGCAGCTGACACCCAAAGAATCATCCTCCCCTTGACTGTCCGAGCCAACTCCCTCAGAGACCACTCAAGGCTGGGCAAAGCTCTGGGCTTAGACGGCTTCTAGAGAGCAAGGGGAAGACTGAACAGGGCCAGAACTTGGACAGAAATGGGAGGGTTGGAAATTCGTATTTCATCTCCCAGAGTAGTTGGATAGTATGAGCACCATGCCCCCCCTTCTCGGATCCAGAGTTACAGATCCAGGGGGCTGGGGCCTGTGATAGTTTTCTGTTTCACCCATTTTTCCCTAACCTTTCCCACCACTGACCCAGAAGTGAAAAGAATTAATCATTTAGCCACCACAGGTCCCTAGTCTGTTCATCTTCAGATCATCCAGGCTCCCAGGTCACTTCAAAGCTAATCTAAGCTTAGCCTATCCCAGTCTTAGTCATTACATCTGATGAGTTGCCAAATTCTGCTGATTCTTCCTCAGCAACATCTCCCATATCTGCTTCCTCTCCTGCATCCAACCTCATCATTTGTCCTATAGAGTATTGCAGTCTCCCTCCCTATCACTCCTCAGACATACTAGAGCCAGAATCATCTTTCTAAAGCACAGAACCTCATTGCCACTCACCTGCTAAGAACAACAAATAAAACACTTCAATGGCTCCCAATTTTTTAACACAATAAAACCCAAACTATTCACCCAGCGTTCAATCTCAATCTAACTGGACTCTAGACTTCTTTTCCAATACTCTTTCAGACGGACTATTCCTAGAAAACCATACTAATAAGGTTACCCTATATACCCTGTGTTCTACAGACCCCAGGCACTGGCTTTTGCTTTCTCCTCCACGTAGAAAGTCCTTTCACCTCCCCTTCCATCTACCCATTCTACCTCCCCCAAAGCTTCCAGATTTCTCCTAAGTGAAAATTCATTTCATTTCTTTGTTTTCCTAGTCATTTTGCTTTATAGCACTTTTAATCATTTGCATTACATTTATATTATTTGTCTACTTTCTTTCACGCTATACCTAGAAGGAAGGAATCGTGTTATCATGGTCCTATATGCATCTCACCCCTCTGTGGTCCTGAAAGCATGTAGGGTCAAAGAATCTAACTCCATTCCAATTTGTTTCACATGTATTATCTCATTTAGCCCTCACAAAAACTCTATGAAGTATTATTATCCCATCATTCACTTTGCAGAAAAGGAAACTGAGGCACAGAGAAATTCAACATCTATCCCAAAGACACATAGCTGGTGTGATGAAGCTAGAATGTGGAGGTCATGTTTCTCCTACCATACTACATCACTATACATAATGCTTTCCAGAGTACCCAGGCCCCTCAAATAGACTGCTAAGGTAAATTTCTATCCTAATACCATATCTGTTGTTGTTTGGTTGCAAAGTCATGTCCAACTCTTTTGCAACCCCAAGGACTGTAGCCCACCAGGCTCTTTTGTCCATGGGATTCTCCAGGCAAGAATACTGGAGTGGGTTACCATTTCCTTCTTCAGGGGATCTGAATCTGCATCTTCTGCATTAGTAAGCAGATTCTTTACCACTGAGCCACTAGGGAAGTCAAATACAATATACATGGTAACAATTAATCAACTGGTAGATATAATAAGGATCAACTTTACCTTAAAGTGTTTGATGATGGTTCTGTTACCTCTGTTTGTTGAACCAGATTTTTATTTTTGTTATTCATACACTAAACTTCTACTCAAATTTAAAATCAGTTCAGTTCAGTTCAGTAGCTCAGTCATGTCCGGCTCTTTGCAACCCCGTGGACTGCAGCACACCAGGCTTCCCTGTCCATCACCAACTCCTGGAGCTTGCTCAAACTTGTGTCCACTGAGTCGATGATGCCATCCAGCCATCTCATCCTCTGTCGTCCTCTTCTCCTCCTGCTCCCAATCCTTCCCAGCATCAGAGTCTTTTCCAATGAGTCAACTCTTCGCATGAGGTGGTCAAAGTATTGAAGTTTCAGCCTCAACATCAGTCCTTCCAATGAATACTCAGGATGGATTTCCTTTAGGATGGACTGACTGGATCTCCTTGTAGTGGAAGGGACTCTCAAGAGTCTTCTCCAACACCACAGTTCAAAAGCATCAATTATTCGGTGCTCAGCTTTCTTTATATTCCAACTCTCATATCCATACATGATCACTGGAAAAACCATAGCTTTGACTAGATAGACCTTTGTTAGCAAAATGATGTCTCTGCTTTTTATATGCTGTCTAGGTTGGTCATAACTTTTCTTCAAAGGAGTAAGCGTCTTTTAATTTCATGACTGCAGAGAACTAATATGATGGTAGTCTAGGTGATCCCTATAAATGGCTGAGTCTCACTTCTTTCCAGGACCTCTTCCCTCTTCCTCCCCTGACCTAAATTGTCCAGCTGCACCAGTACAGACAACCCAGCCCCGATGGACAAAGATACAGAGGCAGGATAAAGAGGAGTGGAGGTCTCATATAGGGACCATAGAGAGCACCTCAAGCAGATGGGTCAAAGGCCCATCCACAAAGTTCTAGGACAAAGTCTTTCGTCTCTGCAAACCCAACCATCTACTGAATTCAAATATTATACCACATTTTTTACAAGATGATTGTATAATGACACATCTCCCTTTTGTGTCACAATTTGCACTGAGATGATTATGCTTTAGGCCTATGAGTGAATGACTATTCTTTGGAAATCCAACAAGCTGATTTTGTTTCTCTTGTGTGCGAAGCATTTCAATTAAATGAGAGAAACAAGCCCTAGCAACTTCAGACACCAAGAAGAATACACAGTGAATGGCATTTCTATTCTGCTACAACATTAATTAATCAAACAGAATTGACAAGGACAAATGGTATCACAGGAAGGAGAAGCAAGGGTCTTTGCTGTTTTCTAATTTGTCAAATCAAGTACCAGTCTGCACAAGAGCAGTACTCAAACAGTTTCTTTGGGTGTTAATTCCCTTTTTGATGTTGCCAGAGCAACAGACATGGGTTTTTTGGAGGGGAGGGTTTCCCAGGTAAAACATTTGAAGGAAAAGCCCCTTGCTGTTATTAGCACAGATACAAGAAAGGGGAACATTTTTAGTCCATGGGAACAGGATGATAATATATTCTATTTTTACAACCCCTTCTTCAGTAAGAGGACTTTTATGTGCATCTCTTTGAGTAAGGACAGAACTTAACTCCATTTTACAAATTTTACAAGGAAGAAAACTGAGAAGCAGGGAAGGGAGAACCATGAGAGATACAGTATAGGGAAAGACTAGGAAAAGATGTAAACGAACTTGTATTCCAAGCTAAGGGCATTAAACTTAATGTTATTTAAGAATTACTAATAATGGTAATAATTATTTCCATTTGTTACTATTACAATTATTATTTAATCCTAATAACAATCCTATAAACTAAGAATTATACTCATCTCCACTTTTCAGATGAGAAAACCATCACTTAGAGGAGTTTTGTAGTGCAGTCAAGATGGTAGAAGTGACAGGAATCAGATCATGCAGGCCACTTAAAGGACACACATGTGAAATAGGTGGGCGCTTTGGGGATATTTTAAGAATGAGGTGACATAATCTCTCCAAAGTATCTATCTGGCTGTCATGTTGGAAATAGACTGTAGAGAAGCAGAGGTAGAAACAAGCAGCCCCATGCAAGAGGTAAAAGCAGACTGAAAGCAGAGGAGCTGGTGAAAGGTGGTCACATTCTGGATAGATCCTAAAGATAAGGTCAATAGGCTCATACAACTCAATATCAGAAGAAGAAAAAAGAATGGGCCGAATACCTAAATAGATATTTTTCTAAAGACATACAGATAATCAGCAAGCACATGAAAAGAGCTCAACCTGACTATCAGAGAACGCAAGTCAAAGTCACTATGAGGTTTCACCTCACACCTGTCAGAATGGCCATCATGAAAAAGTCTACAACTAAGAATGCTAGAGAGGGTGTGGGGAAAGGGGTACCCTCCTACGCTTTCGGTGGAAGTATAAACTGGTGCACCACCATGTGTTGCAGTATGGAAGTCCTTTTAAAAAACTAAAAATAGAGCTACCACATCATCCAGCGATCCCACTCCTGGGTACCTACCCAGGCAAAATTATAATTGAAAAAATACATGCACCCCTATGTTTACTGCAGAGTTATTTACAATAGCCAGGACATGGAAACAACCTAAGGGCCCATCAATAGACAATTGGCTTAAGATGTGGAATATTAGTCCGTCATAAAAAAGAATGAAGCACTGCCATTTTCCATAACATGAATGGACCTAGAAAATATGATACTTAGTGAGGTCAGGCAGAGACAAATATTCTACGATATCACTTACACGTAGAATCTAAAAAAAATTACAAATGAATCTATATTCAAAACGTAAACAGACTCATAGAAAACAAACTTAAGGTTACTAAAGGAGAAAGGGAGTGGAAAAGGGAAAATTAGGAGTTTGGGATTAACGGATAGAAACTACATAAAATAGATAAATACTGCATAGCACAGGGAATTATATTCAATACCTTATAATGACCTATAATGGAAAATAATCTAAAACTACATATGTAACTGGATAACTTTGCTGTACTTCTGAAACTAACACAACATTGTAAATCAACTATGCTTCAGTTCAAAAACAAAAGATAACACCAACAGGATTCAGGATTTCCCTGACTCTTTAAAATGGAATGTGAGTGGAAGAAGAGTCTAATGCTAATTTGGGGGGCTTAAGTAATGGAATAAGGGATTTCTATCAACTAAGATGGGTAAAGCTACAACTGTTACAGGTTTGGCAACAATCAGGGGAACAGGAACTCAGTTTTTAACAGATTCAGTTTAAGAAGGCAATTGGGCATCCAATTGTAGATGCCAAGTAGACAGATGGATATAAGAATCTAGAGTATAAAAGTCTGAACTGGACATATCAATTTTGGAGTCACTGGCATATAGATGGCATTCATAGACATGGGACTGGATGAGATCACCCAGGAAGTGAATATGGAGATAAAAACAGCAGAGGATCAAGGACTGAGCCCTTAGAATACTCCCACATAATGAGATTCGAGAGAAGAAAAGGAACCAGCAAAGGAAGCCAAGGAATAATGGCCAGGAGAGGATGATACACTGAAAGCCAAGCAGGGAAAGTGCATCAGAGAGCAAGGAGTGGACAAATGTGCCAAACATTAAGAGTTCAAGTAAAGATGAAGACTGAGAACAGCCATGGGGTATAACAACACGAAAGTCATAGGTGACTTTGACAAGGGCAATTTCTATGGAAGAATTTGAGAAAAAGCCCCACTAAGTCGATTGAAGAGAAATTAGGAGGCAAGAAATTAGAGACAGTGAGTATGGATACCACTTTCTAGGATTTTTGTTATGGATATCACTTTCTAGGATTTTTGTTATAGCAGGTGCACAGAAACGCGGTGGCAGCTGGTGGAGAAAGTGGACTCAAGAGAAGATTCCTTTTTTAAGACAGGAGATATCATAGCATGTTCATGAGAATGATACAATAAAAAACAAAACAAGTTGATGGTGTAAGAAAGAAGCGGGGAGTTGTTAGAAGCACTTCACTAGGTCCAGCCCACGCTCCTGAATACCAGTAGGTGGAGATCATTGGGGGCCATTTTAAAGGCTGCCTACTACATTAGGGAACTTAAAAAACTAACCAACAGTAGCTGCTAGGAGTCTTTCCTTCACACTGCCTTCATCCCCAGGTCTGAGCAAAATAAAGCTCAGAAATGAAAGGAGGCCAGCTGTTCATCTTCTAAAACACTGCCTTGCCTGAGCATAGCATAGCCCCAGGGGCACTGGTTTTGTTTTCTTAAGGCACACAAGCCTCTAACTGCAGCCTTTGGGCCTACATTTGTCTTCAGGCTCCTGTTCCCCATACTACTAGTGCACGCAGCTCTCCTCGGCTCCCGTGGTCTCTCAGGATACATCCTTTTTGAGAATCTTCAGCTCATTCATTGTCAGATGCCACACGTTTTCCCTCTCTGAGACCTTTAGTCACTGCCAGGAACACCGTGCATAGCGCCTTCTGCCAGATCTCCTCAGAAAGGCGAGTGAATGACATGTCCTTCTCTTCCTCAAACTCTAACCCATTCTGCTTCCACCACGAGGCAAATAGAAGGTGGAATTAAGTAGACAAGAGACACTTCAGAACATTCTTAAATCTGTTTAGACATAAATTGCCAAGCTTATGTGAGGAGCCCCCAAAAGCCAACTTGAAGAAGCATTCTGCAAAAAAATGAGTCATGAGGAATTTATACTGCACCAGGAACAATCACCTCCCTGGATACTGGGCCCGCTTTACAGAAGGGTAGCTACACTCCTCTCCACGCTTACTGTGTTACAGAATCTGCACCCTGATGAGCAGAGGACAGGATGGGTCTGGTGGTCCAAACCTCTTCAGGACCAACCAGAGACTTCTCTTCCTGGAACTTTCAATAGTTTGAAGGAAAAGGATGGTGTGGGGGCAGTGACTGGTTCGTGCTCTTCCGTGTCCTAAAAACCTCATTTTCTTATGCCTAAACTGGACAACCTGGAGTACACATCTGAGCCTTCTGGGTTTAATTCACAGCCTCGGAGAAAGGATTATAAGATCCAGTTCTTGACAGAGATTACAGGCCAAGGAGCTGCCCACTCCATCTGGGAGACTCCTGCAGTTCCAGGGTCCTCAGTGTGTCTGATTTTCAATACTATCCTAACCCTCTTAGCAGAGCTCTTCATTTTCCCTCATTCCTTCCCATGAGATCGCACCTTTGAAAGGTACCCTACCAGGAAGACCTTCTCGGAGAAGTCCTCAAGTGAGAGAGCTAGCTAGCTCATCTGTGCTGTACCATTCAAGATTCTGAGGCCTCTCTCAGTGACGCATCCTGGGGGATGTTTTTAAATATATTGGGTTGGCCCAAACACCTTGAAGTCCTCTTCCCAGATCTATCCCAAACTACAGTCTCTCTAATCTTGCCGATTCCTAGCCCTGGGCAAACCTAATCATCCATTTTATCCACTGCTGTTCCCAAGCTGTCAAAAACTGTAAAAGCCAGCTGACCAGCTCCATTATAAATCTCTGTCATTCCGCCTCAGCTGCTCACGAATCCTTTTGTTCATCCTTATTAACTGTCTATCCTGCTCCATATGGCAGCAATTTCAACCCAGCCTACTCGAATCTTCAAATACCCCATCCCCTTGTTTCTGAGCCTCCTACTTCACTGAAAAACTTAACGTTCTCTCCCTCACCTCCCCCTGCTTTCATCTCAAAGTAACTTCATTGCTTCATCTGCTCTTCTGGACTCTCTCTAGTCTGCAGGGAGGCGGGATCCCAACTTCTGTGCTAACAGATTTCCCAAGGCTTTGGTTTAAAACTGAGTAGAACCCTGTGGGGCTCCTGGGCACAAGTCTTTCTGTGTCTCCCACCGTCAATTCTTCCTTGTTTGCAGGAAATAGGCTTCATTCAGACTGCCCTGGTGGCTCAGATGGTAAAGAATCTGCAATGCAGGAGACCTGGGTTCAATCCCTGGGTTGGGAAGCTCCCCTGGAGAAGGGAATGGCCATCCACACCAGTATTCTTGCCTAAAGAATTCCATGAACAGACGAGCCTGGTGGGTTACAGTCCATGGGATCACAAAGAGTTGGACACTACTGAGCGATTAACACACAGACAGGTTTCATTCAGCCTCCAGGACCTTCCTTGAATACCAAAGGACAGGTTCAAATCAGGGAAGGGAAGGGATATGCAGACAAGCGCCATCATAAAACCAAAAACCAATAATGCAGGCTTGGGGCAGGGTCCTGGTTCCCCCTCAAGCGATATATACAGCAATATTTTTGAGCTGTTTTGCAGATTCTGAAACCTCCACCAGGTGAAAGAAGTTATCTGTACACTGCCCACAAGCAAGTGGACACCAGACTGGTTAGAACCAGAAAGATGCTGACTCCCACTCACCTTACCAACAACCAATTGGAAGAATGTCCACGAGCTGATCACTCCCTCCTCTTTGAACCATTACCATAAAGCTCCTCACTACTCCCTCCCGGTCAGGACACAATCTTAGCATTAGCCTGCCGTGGCCCCCTTTGCCCGGGAAAACAAAAGAGCTGTTCTTTTCTAGTTTAGCCAAAACTCTGTCTCCAAGATTCAACTCAGTGCTGCTGTACACAGGCTAAATTTTGGTTACAGGTTCCCATTCTTCACGCCACCTCCTAGATTTCGTCACATTAAGCAGCCCCTCACCCTCTCTTGAATGTTCACCACTTTTCTTTACCCCTTAGGGTAAGAGGCCTTTGGGCTTCCCATCTAGTTCAGGGCTAAAGAACCTGCCTGCCAACGCAGGAGATTGAGAGTTCAGCCCCTGGGTCAGGAAGATCCCCTGGAGAAGGAAATGGTAACCCACTCCAGTATTCTTCCCTGGAAACCCTATGGACAGAGGAGCCTGGCAGGCTACAGTCCATGAGGTGAGAAAAGAGTCAGACACAACTGAGCAGACACATCAAAGATGCCTTTTCCATGCATCCTCACGTCAAACAACTCTCCTTCCATCCATCACCATCATACACAAATACCATCTACTACTTGCTGTTCTCCATCACTCGCTCACCTCTCAGTTCCCAAGAATGATGCTTCCACATCAAGTACTTCACTGAAAAGATGTCTCCAATATCTTTCTAGGTGGAAACACTATGGTCATCTTACTCCTCCTCCTACTTGACCCCTCTGCAATACTGAATTAGCTATCCTCTCCTTAAACTGCTTTTTCCTCCTGCTATGTCCTCACATCCTCCTTTTTCTACTGTCCCTTCTCAGTCTCCATGGCCCAGGCACCTTTCTCCTCTCAGTGCTCAAATGTAAATATTTCATACTGAGAGAGTCAATTCCTAGGCAGGTTGATAAGAAGTCTAGGGTTCCCAGAGGAAGAGAAAGGGGTCTGGGGTTCTCGAGGAGGAGATATGGGTCCGGAATTCTCAAGGAGGAGGAAAGGACAAATTTTTTTTCCCTCTACATTCCTTAGTCCTAGTCATACAAAATGTTTTTTTCTTTAAGCCCAGAACTGATGATTACACAACAAACAACATCAGTTTAAATTCTGTACTAGGGATTATATAACAACAATGTATCCTGCTTGAGGACAATTTCACCTTCCTGAAAACATTCTGACTAATCCTGATATCTTAGAATGTACATTATGGGAGTGGATCTGGTAGGATTTTTACAACCTTGAGACATTCTTTTGATTATTGTAATAACTAATTTTACAATAAAGAAAAGGAAATGGCAACCCACTCCAGTGTTCTTGCCTGGAGAACCCAGGGACGGGGAAGCTTGGTGGGCTGCTGTCTACGAGGTCACACAGAGTCGGACACAACTGAGGCGACTTAGCAGCAGCAATAACTAATTTAAAAACTATATAACTCCCTTGCTAACACTAGTGATGGAGGCACTTTCTGTCCGCCTTCTGATGTCTATGTCAGAGGCTTGCCCTGTCCCTTTTCATACTTTAATAAAACTCTGCTATACCGAAGCTCTTGAGTGATCAAGCTTGGTCCCTGGTCCCAAAGTTAAATCTTCTTCGGAGATCACAAATCCAACACTGTTCACTGTAAGCTATCATCTTGGGGGCTTGTCCAGGATCTTTAGAACAAGGTAAGAACACTCAGGGCTCTAGCCTCTCTGCTTTCTCAGTCCACACATTTTCTGCTTTACTTTACTAACTCTACGGTGTACTTGTGTGAATGAATGACACGCCCTGTGCAAAGCGAGCACTGAGCCCTGCTCTGTGGTTTCATGGTGCCTCATAATGACTGAAGGCAACCCCAAAAATGGGAGCCTAATCAGGGTTTTAACCGACCTGCCAATGCCAAGAGATACCCAACTGAGGGGAGCAGCCAGAAATGGGCAAAGCATGTGGGCCGAACTTTGCTTTCTTGGTCGGCTTTTCCTGGTCTCTTTGACCACTTCATAATTGCATGGGGAATTAGAACTACAACCCAATCTGTCAGATTATAGACTTTCAAGGGACTTGTGATCCATGCTGTTATTGTGTACTTTCACTTAGACCCCGTGTATGGACGTGCTTAGCCTTGCTAGAAAGTTACTAGGAGCACGCATGGAGCAAGGTGGAACTCTAGCTCCAGGAACGTCTCTCAGGCTAGAGGTCACTCTTTTGGCTGCCTGCCTCAGGGGCAGACAACCTGAAAGAGAGTCTTTGTCAGAGCTGTGCCTCCTATCTATATGGATAGAAGCACTGCTGGTAACCATGAGGTTTTTGAGGACACAGAATGGGAACTGCAGGATCTGTTCAGATTGGAAGTACAATGGGCTTCTTCCTCTGGTAGCGCTAGCTCTTACTAGACCAGAGGAGGCTCTCTGATGGCTTTTGTCTCAACTCCTTAGATATTCTTTTGTGGAATCTGGGGAAATTAACTGGAAGGATCTGTCCTAGTAGCTGGAGGACAAAAATCACTTTTTCCTTGCTAGCCAACCCTCCACCACCTCTTTTGCTATACTGATGCGTCAATGACTCACTGCTTCTACTGAGGTCAAGACTGTACTCAGGAATGGGCACAGGCACAGGTAAGATGGATGCTTCCTCTAGTAGTACTAGCTTGGAAAACATTCCGAGAAAGCTACTCGGTTACACTCTGGGCGGCATTAGAAAAAACGGCAAATCAAACAAAGGTCCTGGTGGTATGGAACTAAATCAATCTGGGATGCCATCAGGTCTACCCCTGGTGCATCTCCACCCCACCTCAGGTAGAACCAGGAGGGACGAGTAAGATGCCTGCATTGGTAAGAGACAGACTAAGTCCGACCAGGGAAGGAAAGCTTCAGTGGAGAGTCTGTCTACACCCCCATCTAGAGCAGGGAAGGATGCTTCTGGTGGAAAAAAGCCACAGCCGTGGATGCTGCTTTTTTGCTCTCTTACAGAAGGGAACTAGAAGTTCCAGAACTACTCCTTTAAAATGTGTTTAAAAAACTGGGACAAGTTTGATCCCCAGAATTTAAAAAGACATGCCCAACCTTCTGTGATACTGAAATAGCCACAGTATCCTTTGGAAGATGGGGAGGCCTGTTGAAGGGTCTCTTAATTACAATCCAGTGTTACAACTAGACCATTTCCATAGAAAACAAGAGAAAAGGGTAGAAGTGCCATATGTGTTGCTCTTTATCTCTCTGTGAGACATGACAGACTTATGTCCTTAGGGTGCAGATTTGAGTGTGAAACCTTCAGCTCCCTCCTGTCCTCTTACTTTGCCCCTGTATCTGGGGTTCCCAACTGAAAAGGCTGAGAATCAGGGTACCCTTCCAGGAGGGATTGCCTCAGCCTCAGTATAAATTCAAACAGTACCAATTGCAGTAAAGACTATCAAGAAGATCCAAAAAGTACATAGAAGCCTTTACAGGACTAACTTAACTTTATGACATTATTTGGAGAGATGTAATGCATGTCTTGGGACAGAGGCTGACTCCTGACTCGAGAACTCTAAGTTTTGGGGGAAGCTACTACTTTTGGAGATGAATGACTTGAACGTGAGACAAGGGAAAAGAAGGAACTAGCCCTCCTTCCTAGTAGGAGGCAAGCAGTTCCTATAACAGAGCCACTTTGTCAGATGTATTCTTGAAGGACTCAAGTGAGCACATGCTAAGACTTTCACTTACGCTAAGTTTGCTGACATCAAACAAGGAGAGAAGGAAACTCCTGATAAACTCCTAGTATAGACTATAGGAGGCTCTCCACAAGTTTACTGATGTCGTTCTTCAAAGTGCAGAAGGAGGAATGATCTTAAAAGATGGATTTCTCACTCAGTCAGGTCCAGATACCTGCTATAAGTTATGAAAACAGGCGTTTGGACCAAATCAGTCTTTTGAAAAACTGTTACAGCTGGCTCAGACGGTATATAGTGGTAGAGAATATAAGGAGGAAAATAAGAGGCAAAAAAGAACCAGGCAAAAGACAGAAGCCCCAACAATGGCTATTAGATCTGCTTTGAAACAGCCTGAGGAAAAATGCCCAGAGGAATTCAGGTGAGAAGGAATGGACTTGTTATTACTGTAGAAAGGAGGGGGCATCTCAAGTGGGATGGGATTGCCCTCAGGCACCTAAGCCGCCCAGGTCTGATCTGCAAAGGACCATACTGGAGAAGAGACTGCCTTCCGAGGTATAGACCCCAGGGGTCAGCCTCTCAAGACAATCTGGACTAAAGGTGCCCAGGGGTCCCCACACAAGCTCCCATCCTAATTACACCTGAGGAACCCCGGGTATTAATAACTGTGGGGGGTCAATCAGTCGATTTCTTTTGGACACTGGGGCAACTATCTTTGTGCTCACTGTAGCCCCTGGCCTGCTTTCCTCCCAATCAACTACTGTAACAGGACTGTCTGGATGAGCCAAACATCATTATGTCAGTTATCCTGTAAGTGGCAACTGGGACTCTGCTGTTTTCTCATGAGTTTCTAATCATGCTATAGTCTCCCTCAATCCTTCTGGGAAGGGATATACTAACAAGGCCCAGGCCTCTGTTTTCATGAATATGGAACCAGCTCTTTTTAATGGACAAACTGTAAATCCTAGAGTGTGGACTGATGGAAAAACTGTGGGTTGAGCACAAAATGCTGTTTCTGTCTTTATCAAGCTCAGTGACCCTCACCTATTTTCACATCAAAAACAGTATCCACTGAAGCCAGAGGTTAATGAATGGGCAAAATCTTACTGTACTGACTTCTCATGATAAGTGGGATCTTAAACTCTAAACTTCAGAGCAACAATGCTCCGCCTTTAAAGCTGTTGTAACTCAAGGGGTGTTGAAAGCTCTAGGAATAGAATATCACTGTTCCTGAAGACCCCAATCTTTGGGAAAGGTAGAAAAAAGCTAATGACATTATTAAGAGACATCTGCATTAGCTAACTCAGGAAACACAAGACAGTTGGTTTGAAGTTTTACCCATAGCTTTAATGAGGGCTCAAACTGCCCCTAAGAAGAAGGGACTGTCTCTATGACAGACTGTTTTTGTGCACAGATATTGTCATAGATCCTGAAGCCTTAAAATTAACTATGTGACTCAGCTTTTAGCTTTTCAACAGACATTACCAGGAGATTAACTCCTGACCCAGCCTTTGCCAAACAAGCCACTGTTTGAGCCAGGAACTGAGATGGGCCTGAGAATCTAAGTGGGCTTGCTTCTGCTGACTCCAAAAGTTCTGAGTCTGTTGTTTAACCCTCAAGACAGTGCCTTTTTGTCCTGGACTCATTCCTATGCTGCATTCCATAAATGGCCTAATTGCTGGGTCTGTAGAGTACTGCCCTCTTCATCAATTGAAGAGTTCCCCTGATATATTTTCTGCTTCAAGGAAAGGACTTTCTTCAACTCTGTGATGACATGTAACAATCCTAAGGTGGACTGGTATAACATATTGTACCTTAACTATGGGCATAATGTGACTTTCAACTTTGATTATACATTATCTTGGTTTAGAAAGCATCACTATGAACAAAGCTAGCAGAGGTGATAGAATTCCAGTTGAGCTATTTCAAATCCTGAAAGATGATGCTGTGAAAATGCTGCACTCAATATGTCAGCAAATTTGGAAAACTCAGCAATGGCCACAGGACTGGAAAAGGTCAGTTTACATTCCTATCCCAAAAAAGGCAATGCCAAAGAATGCTCAAACTACCGCACAATTGCACTCATCTCACATGCTAGTAAAGTGATGCTCGAAATTCTCCAAGCCTGGCTTCAGCAATATGTGAATTGTGAACTTCTATATGTTCAAGATGGTTTTAGAAAAAGCAGAGGAACCAGAGATCAAATTGCCAACATCCACTGGATCATCAAAAAAGTAAAAGAGTTCCAGTAAAACATCTATTTCTGTTTTATTGACTATGCCAAAGCCTTTGACTGTGTGGATCACTATAAACTGTGGAAAATTCTGAAAGAGATGGGAATACCAGACCATCTGACCTGTCTCTTGAGAAACCTGTATGCAGGTCAGGAAGCAAGAGTTAGAACTGGACATGGAACAACAGACTGGTTCCAAATGGGAAAAGGAGTATGTCAAGGCTGTATATTATCACCCTGCTTATTTAATTTATATGCAGAGTACATTATGAGAAACACTGGGCTGGATGAAGCACAAGCTGGAATCAAGATTGCTGGGAGAAATATCAATAACCTCAGATATGCAGATGACACCACCCTGATGGCAGAAAGTGAAAAGGAACTAAAAAGACTCTTGCTGAAAGTGAAAGAGAGGAGTGAAAAAGTTGGTATAAAGCTCAACATTCAGAAAACTAAGATCATGGCATCTGGTCCCATCACTTCATGGGAAATAGATGGGGAAACAGTAGCTGATTTTATCTTTTGGGCTCCAAAATCACTGCAGATGGTGATTGCAGCCATAAAATTAAAAGACGCTTACTCCTTGGAAGGAAAGTTATGTTCATGTCATTGTATGGCAAAACCAACACAATAAAGTAAAGAAAATTTAAAGAAAAAAAAAAAAGAAAGTTATCTCCAACCCAGACAGCATATTGAAAAGCAGAGACATTACTTTGCCAACAAAGGTCTGTCTAGTCAAGGCTATGAGTTTTCCAGTAGTCATGTATGGATATGAGAGTTGGACAGTGAAGAAAGCTGAGCACCGAAGAATCAATGCTTTTGAACTGTGGTGTTGGAGAAGACTCTTGAGAGTCCCTTGGACTGCAAGGAGATCCAACCAGTCCATCCTAAAGGAGATCAGTCCTGGGTGTTCACTGGAAGGACTGATGTTGAAGCTGAAACTCCAATACTTTGGCCACCTCATGCCAAGAGCTGACTCACTAGAAAAGACCCTGATGCTGGGAAGGACTGAGGGCAGGAGGAGAAGGGGACGACAGAGGATGAGATGACTGGATGGCATCACAGACTCAATGGACATGAGTTTGGGTAGACTCGGGGAGTTGGTGATGGACAGGGAGGCCAGGCGTGCTGTGATTCATGGGGTCGCAAAGAGTTGGACACAACTGAGCGACTGAAATGAACTGAATGACTATTTTGCTGCATATAAGAAGGTAAATGGATCTAGATCTGGTGGTTTTCTACCTGATGTTTATCAAATATGGGATGAGGTCATATGGCTAACTCCTAAAAAGGGACGCCTACTATCTAATGCTCTCATATGCAAGGAACAAATGGAGCCATCCCCAGAAGTTAGTCAACAACTTAATTATAATGATTAGAAACAATTGGGATTTTTGCCTCAAGAAATATGCAGTGTAATCATTCCTGTGTTTTCCAATTCCAGTTCAGGTCCTCCTTTTACCTGGCCATGCACTGACTGGGACTAGATCCCTCAGTCATGCTGGCTTGCACCAAACGGGATCTACTGGACATGTGGCTCTTACCTATAGGCATGATTTTCCCCTAGATGCACCCTAGGTCTAGCTTTTACTCTTGGCTTCTTATATTCAGAATTTCCAGAGAAGCCTACTAATCTGCCACACTTTAAAACTCATTGGGCAAGAGATGTATTTCACTGGTATGATTATCTGGCTTCAATATTCATTCCCTTTCTGGGAACTACAGATCAGATGTTATGCTATGAGCTGATGTTCTAACTTTCAACCCTTAATGCTGAACAAATACAAATCAGAAAGGTGGTTTTACAAACCAGATTGGCCTTAGATATTCTAACAGGTGCACAAGGAGGAACTTGTGCCATTATTCATACCCAATATGAATAATGAGTACTAATGTTACTCACTTTACTAAACACATGAACGAGATGATTCAGGCTATGGATTCTCCTGAAGCCTCAGTCACCTCACTTTGGGAAACGTTAACTAGCTCCCGATGGTGGAAAACTATCTTAATCGTAATAACTCTAATTGTTCTGTTTTTACTGTTTGCTCCCTGCATCTGTAACTGTGTAACTGGATTTGTTTCTAACCATTTGAAAGCTTTTAAGTTACAAATGGTTGTTCAGCCTCCTACAAGGGCCACAGACTCCTCCAAATATTGTTTGGGGCTCCTGGATCAGAGACTCTCAATATGAGAGTTAGGAGAATATGTTGCCTCAACAATTTAGGGACAATGCCCCATCACAGCAGGAAGTAGTAATGGAATGGAACGAGAATGACAGCACTTTCCCTTGCCAACATACTTCTTCCAAAAAGGGGTGGGGTTGGGGGGATGTGAGAGTCAATTCCTAGGCAGGTTGATGAGCAGCCCAGGGTTCCCTGAGAGGAGAAATGGGTCTGGGGTTCTCGAGGAGAAGATAGGGGTCTCTTAGTCTTAGTCAAAAAAATGTTTTTTTCTTTAAGCCCAGAACTGATGATTACACAACAAACAACTCAGTTTAAATTCTGTACTAGGGATTATATAACAACAAGGTATCCTGTTTAAGGACAGTTTCGACTTCCCGAAAACCTTCTGACTAATCCCGATATCTTAGAATGTATATTATGAGAGTGGATCTGGTAGGATTTTTACAACCTTGAGACATTCTTTTGACTTACTGTAATAGCTAATTTAAAAAGTATATAACTCCCTTGCTAACACTAGAGACAGGGGCACTAGTCTTTTTCTGTTCCTTTTCATACCTTAATAAAACTCTACTACACAAAAGCTCTTGAGTGATCAAGCTTGGTCCCTGGTCCCAAAGTTAAATCTTCGGAAATCACGAATCCGACACCATTCACCATAAGCTATCAATATGTCCTTTTCCATGCACACTTCTCTCTGGGCAATCATATCTACTCCCTTGGGCCTAACTATTACCATATCAACACAAAATACTTTTAAACCTATCTCACTGGTACTGACCTCACTTCTGAATCTCAGTTCCTCCTAAAATTTCCAACTGCCTACCAAACATGACCCCCAAAATTGACTGCTTTCATTGCCAACTCACCATTTCTACAACCCTTTTAGATCAAAAATCACCTTTTCCACAGTGCCTCAAATAATCTCCTTCTCCTGAGTTTCCTCTTCTGACCTCCCTTTTCATTATTTTCTCTTCTTACCTTTTTTGCACAATTAGGCTCCTCCTTAGTTTATCTACATAGAACTCCAGTTCCACAAATGACTGAAAGCCATCCAGTCACCAGGTCTGTTGATTCTTTTCCATTTCCACAGACATCTTTATAATTCTGCCATTGGGACTGCCACGGTTGGTGATTCATCTTGAATATCTCAAACCACATCCCTTCACAGAGGATTACTATATCCTCAGTAAATACAGGGAATTGGTTCTAGAAGCCCCCGAGGAGGCCAAAATTCATGGATGCTCAATCACTTACATAAAATGGAGGAATACAATGACTATAGTTGGACCTCCATATTCTCAAGTTTCACATCCGCAAATTCAACCAACTGCAGTTGAAACTGAAGTTGACTGAATCTGCAGACGTGAAAGCTGAGCATACAGAGGATCAACTGCATATTACACAGCAGTAAATGAACCACAGCAGAAGCCACAAGGAGTGAGATCAACCCATTGGAGAACTACACTGGAGCCAAGACGAGGTTCACAACGGCCGCTATAGATCACAAAGAGAATCCCCTCCACCACCCATAAATCAGGTTACAAAGGGAAAGACCACTGGTCAGGATCACAAGTCACAACCATATATACTCTTTAATTATTGCCTCAGGTTATATCAATTCTAGAGGAAATCAACCCTGAATATTCATTGAAAAGCCTGATGCTGAAGCTGAAGCTGCAATACTTTGCCCACCTGATGTGAAAAGCTGACTTATTGGAAAAGATCCTGGTTCTGGGAAAGACTGAGGGCAGAAGAAGAAGGGGTCAACAGAGGATGAGATGGTTTGATAAAATCACTGACTCAATGGACATGAGTTTGAGCAAACTCTGGGAGGTAGCAAAGGACAGGGAAGGTTGCCACGCTACAGTTCACAGGACTGCAAAGAGTCAGACATAGTGACCAAACAACAACAACAAAACTGTAAGAATAAGTTATATTTAAAGACATAGAATAATGCCTTGTCAAAGGAACCAAGGATACATACTTTCATGCAGAGCCACCAAGAAAGAATTTTTCTGCCAAGAATTATGAGGGTTCCCAGAAATGAGCGCAACTGTCTTGATTGTTTTTCTAGAGCCATGGCTGTGGAAGTAGACATGGTAGGCCAGGGGACCCTTATTTGAAATTCAGAGCTGCATTCCCTGTTTCCCACCTTGTTGGGAAAGAACATTCCTATCTTAGTCTAGCCAAGGTGGAGCAAGCTTTCCAGGGAACTCAGATGCAGGACAGAGGGCAGAAAAGAGATTTCTGCTAGTCACCTTCCGCTGATTCCAAGGTTCTTGTGATTTATCAAAGCATTAGGCAAGACCTGAACAGGGCTCTAAGCTAAGCATGTTTCCCTACAGGCAATAAACCTGTGAAACAGATGAGAAAGGGCAGAGACCATCAGAATGCCATCAGCCAAGCGAGGCCAGCTTTGTTAACCGATGATTCAGACACATTTGTCATTCCCGCCTTTTGCATGCAGGTGCTACATCTTAAAAACTCAGGACTCCCATCTCAGCAACCCTATGTAGAAATATGCAGCCTATTTCCCTTCCTTCCATGTCACATGTATCATTTTTCTTCCTCATTTCATAATGATAAATAGGGATTGCAGGCAGTGAAGAGTCAGCCATGATTAACTGAAAGAGATACCTGTGACTCACAGATCATTCACTTCCTCCTCTGGCAATCTGAAGAAGGAATCTCATTTCTTTGAGGTTATTTCAGTACCTTTGACTCTTGGTAATGAATGAGACTTCCAGAGCTCATCTCTCTGTCTGCTGGTGAGTTTAAATCTTGGCAGTTGGTAGGAAAGGAGGGCAGAAGAGAATTTTTGCAAAGACCATTTCCTACCAGGAAGCCCAGGTGGCATTAGCGTTAAAGAATCCACCTGCCAATGCAGGAGATGCAGATTCAGTTCCTGGATTGAGAAAATCCCCTGGAGAAGGGCATGGCAACCCACTCCAGTTTTCTTGCCTGGAGAATTCCATAGACAGTGGAGCCTGGCAGGCTACAGTCCATGGGGTCACAAAGAGTTGGACATGACTGAGAGACTTTCTTTGTTTTCTTTCTTTCCTACCAGGCCAGGCATCCCAGACAGCCTCTCCCTGCACCATGAAGACTCATCTCATTTTATGGGCCATCAAAAGTTAAGATTTAGACAATTACAGGCGGTAAATGCTAAAAAATCCATAGAAAAACAAAACCACAAGGGTTCATTCTGATGATGAATGGATCCAGGAGGGCTGGTATTTTTCATTCTTGTCTTCTGGTTGCAAAGCATTTAAATATAAGATCTCTGTCCCTGGGTTGTTTTTATTTTGTTGTTGTTGTTCAGTTTCTAAGTCATGTCCAACTCTGTGACCCCATAAACTACAGGACACCAGGCTTCCCTGTCCTTCACTGTCTCCCAGAGTTTGTCCAAGCTCATGTCCATCGAGTCAGTGATGCCATCCAACCATCTCATCCTGTTGCCCCCTTTCTCCTCCCACCCTCAGTCTTTCCCAGCATCAGGGTCTTTTCCAATGAGCCGGCTCTTCAGATTAGGTAGCCAGAGTATTGGAGCTTCAGCTTCAGCATCAGTCCCTCCAATGAATATTCAGGGTTTGAATATTCAATAGTCAATACTGGGATTGACTGGTTTGATTTCCTATTCTGTTAAAATGTTTCATTAAAAAAAATTTTATCAACAATCTCATTTCAGCACAATCTCTGATGAGACACCATAAAAGCACTTCCATTCATATTTCACTTGCCAAAGCAAGTCACAAGGCCACACCCAACTTCAGAGGGAGTTGGAAAGTGTACTCATGTCATCTACAGAGAAGCACTCACCAACCATGCAGATTCTACTTCAGAGTATTTCTCAAATCAGTCCCTTCCTAGCCACTGCTCCTGTTGAGTCATGAACTCAGTGCTTTGTGCTTTTCCGCATAAAAATGTAACAAAAGTTCCCAGCGCCATTTCCTACTGCCAGTCTGGCCCCTCTCCAACCCACTCTGCTGGCAGCTGCCAGAGGGCACTTCTGAAACCTTCGGTGGCTTTCAGGTCCACGTTCAAAGCCCTTAGTGTGGCACAAAGGTCTTTATTGACATGGCTACTGCCCACATCCCTGGCTCATTCCCATCCCTCCCCCATACTCACATTGCTGAACCTCATAATTCTCTTTCACGTCCAAGGTTTCTTTTTCTGAACCCTGGAACATGCTATTTCATTGGGGTGAGATTATTTCCATCACTTCTTTTACTAGCTAATTAAATCTGAGCCTTTGAAAATCAACTCAACAAACTTCTACTCCAGGAGACCTTCCCTAATCACTCCTCACCCAAGTCTGACCTAGAAGCCCCCAAAGCCCCGTGTGTACACTTTGGTCTGAGCACTTTCCATACTGTGAGGCCTTCATTTTACTTACCTGGTTCCTAGACATGATTTTAAGCCTTTGGAATTCAGGAACCAGGATCTGTGCAAAGCACTCATTAAAGACCAGTTGGATGGATGCATCGATAAAATCATGCCAGGCTCTGCCCTGGGTACCAGTGTCTCAAAGGTCAATCACTCACTCTATGCACATCACATACATAGTCTCTGAGACTACCTCTAGAAGGAGCCAAAGCAGCAGGAGAACTGAAGATGGAGAAAGAAGACAGGGGCAGTTTCCTGCCAATTCAGTAAGCAAATGTTTCCAGGTCCATTCCTTTGGAAGCCCCAGCCATAGGAGCCCTTCCTCTGTAGTAAATGATGCTTGTCTTTCTCTTTTTCTTTTCTCTCCACTGAAACCCCCTGTCCTCTGTCCTTTCCTAAGAATCCTACATCTAGAACAAATGTATAAATCCTACATCTAGAACAAACGTAGAAACTTACTTTAGGTTAGCCCTTCCAGATAACCCATCTGCACCTTAGGACACTTTATCGCTACAAGCTACTTAGAGAAGAAATTCATATCCCTGGCCAGGGACTCGTGTCAGGATTGGAGACCACAGCTAGTAAGCGAAAAAAAAAAAAAAAATGAATTTGTATCTATTTCTTAAGTCACAAATGAAGGGTTTCCCTGGCAGTTATCATGAGCAAGTGCTGATCACCTGAACTTACCCACAGAGGTAGCAGGTAACTTTTCTGCTGTCTCCCACTAAAAGGACACCATAGACAATGAGGAACATGGATATGCCCTCTCTTCCAGGGCCTCTAGAGCCTCCCTGGGCCTTTGGTCTGACTTTTCTAAACAAACTCATCAGGAGAGAACTGAGTTACTTGCTAAGAATTTTTATATCTCTTAAGTATAAAATTGAAAATGAAAGCAGCCCATTTTCATGCTGGTTCCAAGACCCAGCCACACACATAGTACTTCCTAGAGGCTACTCATTATAAAATCACTAAATAAACAAAGAGGCAAGACAGTACAGTGATTATCTAGTTTTCCAGCTCTGGAGGACCTTGGACTAGTCACTTAGCTTCTGAGTTTCTCAATCTGTTAAAGGGGTATGATACTAGCAGCTACTGTCCTAATAAAGTGAGGTGTCTCAATGTCAACATCATTAACATTTGGGCCTAGACAATCTATGTTGCGAAGAGCCGTCCTGTGCATTCCAGAGTGCACAACACCATCCCTGGCCTCCAACCCCTGGATTCCAGCCCCCTCCCTCAGTTATGAAGACCAAACATTTCCAGATATTACCAAATGTCCCCGCAAAATTGTCATTGGTTAAGAACCGCTGCTGTAAGCAAGATAAGTCAATACACCCAATGTGTGGACCTATTCTTGCCACACAACAAATGCTCCACAAGCTGACCCAGAGGATAACAGACTAGAGAGACAGTTTGTTCTGTAACAGGGAGGACTTCACGAGTCTTCCAGAACCCCTACTAAAGCTACACGTTTCTGAGTCACCCTCCATCCTTGAAAGGTCTTGGTAGCGACTCCGGGCGGCACTGACCACCTGGCAAGTCTGCAAGCACCGGCGTTACTGTCTCTCCCTCTACCCTATTGAATGACACAAGCAATTTGTTCAGAATGACGTTTATTATTCCCTTCAATACTTGAATGTCTGCTCAGCCAAAGACACTGTACACTACAGAGAATATTTTTATTGGATTTTACAAACAATAAAAATCACCCATCTGGCCTCACTCACTTTTATCTTTGTTTAAAGCCCATTTTGTCAGAGTATCAAAAAATTTGGTTTCCCTCCTACAGAGGGAAATGTTAGTGCCTCCCAATAACACTATGGTGCCTGGCACTTTCAAGAGGCTTGGAAGTAACCAAAGTGGCCACTGCATTGACAGACAACTCTGGCTGCTAGAAAGTTCGTCTTTATCCCAGGCCTGACAGTCCCTTCTTGTAACCTCTCTGCACATTGTTGAGTCAAGTACTGATTGTGTGGCTGCTGTCTGCAAGTGCCATGGCCCTTAAGCCAAATACAAGTCCTCCTCCTTTCCTGACTGAAGATAACCAATTCAGTTCACGATTCCACATAGACAATGATGTCCTGGTCCCTAATAATCTCAGTCCCCTCTTCAGATCCACTTCCCTGGTGGTTCAATGGCTACGATGCCTCGCTCCCAATGTAGGGGATTCGCCTGTTCGATTTCTGGTCAGGGAACTAGATCCCACAGGCTACAACTAATTGTTCACAAGCCACAATGAAAGATCCCTCATGTTGCAACTACGCTTCAGCTCAGTGAAATAGATTTTAAAAATAAAAAAGATAACAGATGCACTTTAATTTATCAACAGACCCTCAAAATGAGGAATCCAAATTGCAGCCCACTCCAGGCGTGATATAACCCACAAACAACCCAGCAGGACTGGAACAGCACTGATCTACACTCAGTCAACCTTCAGTACAGTCCACGATGGTCATCTCTTTTAGCAGGCAAGGCCTCCAGCTTTAAGGCAAAGTAGCAACTCAGGAATTTTTCATGCAAATTCCCTCCCAGCAAGTTGACTATATACTCAAGGTCATCTTTTGAACCTATCATATTTAATCCTGTTGTCTTAAGTAGAGGCCAGAAATTCAAGGCTTTAATATTGGTCCTATAAATCATTCTCCAAAATTCTCCAAGCCAGGCTTCAGTAATATGGGAACCACCAACTTTCAGATGTTCACGTTGGTTTTAGAAAAGGCAGAGGAACCAGAAATCAAATTGCCAACATCCACTGGATCATCGAAAAAGCAAGAGAGTTTCAGACAAACATCTATTTTTGCTTTATTGACTATGCTAAAGCCTTTGACTGTGTGGATCACTATAAACTGTGGAAAATTCTGAAAGAGATGGGAATACCAGACCACCTGACCTGCCTCTTAAGAAACCTGTATGCAGGTCAGGAAGCAACAGTTACAACTGGACATGGAACAACTACTCTGTTTATTTAACTTATATGCAGAGTACATCATGAGAAATGCTGGGCTGGAGGAAGCACAAGCTGGAATCAAAACTGCTGGGAGAAATATCAATAACCTCAGATATGCAGATGACACCACCATTGGCAGAAAGTAAAGAACTAAAGAGCCTCTTAATGAAAGTGAAAGAGAAGAGTGGAAAGTTGGCTTAAAGTTCAACATTCAGAAAACTAAGATCATGACATCTGGTCCCATCACTTCATGGGAAATAGATGGGGAAACAGTGTCAGACTTTATTTTTTTTGGGCTCCAAAATCACTGCAAATGGTGATTGCAGCCATGAAATGAAAAGATGCTTACTCCTTGGAAGGAAAGTTATGACCCTAGACAGCATATTAAAAAGCAGAGACATTACTTTGGCAACAAAGGTCCGTCTAGTCAAGGCTATGGGTTTTCCATATGGATGTGAGAGTTGGATGGTGAAGAAAGCTGAGCGCTGAAGAATTGATGCTTTTGAACAGTGGTGTTGGAGTAGACTCTTGAGAGTCCCTTAGATTGCAAGGAGATCCAACCAGTCCATCCTGAAGGAGATCAGTCCTGGGTGTTCACTGGAAGGACTGATGTTGAAGCTGAAACTCCAATACTTTGGCCACCTCATGAGAATAGTTCACTCATTGGAAAAGACCCTGATGCTGGGAAAGAGTGGGATGATATGGGAGAATGGCATTGAAACACATTAATTATCACATGTGTAATCAATCGCCAGCCCAGGATTGATGCTCAGGGCTGGTGCATCGAGATTTCCCGGGGGGAGGAAGGAGGGAGGGAGGAGGGAGGGGGGTTCTGGAGGGGAGCATATGTAAACCCATGGCAATACCATGTCATTGTATGGCAAAACTAATAAAAAAATATAAAAAATATTTACTATCTGGCCCTGAAAAAGTTTACTTATCCCCACACCAAAGCCTTGAAATATAGAAAATAGAATTAAGTCAAAGACAGGATGTAATGGGCCTACAGTTTATCACAAATGATTAATCAACACATTTAAAAACAATGATTCACAGTTTTGAAGTCATGCAAAAATGTGTTCATCCCTAGGGTCTGTGTAGAGTTAAAGACAATCTCTGCTCTTGGCAATGCCTGATCCTAATAATCCCATTAAAGTAACAATGAAATTAATCAATTAATGGGGTGTTGATGAATTAATCCAATAATTGTTTTACTATGATACATACAATGGGAAAAAGAACAGCCAAATTTTGAAGTAATGACAGTAGGCTCAGGAGAATATCAATTCTAAGCAGCAGCCACAAGCTCGGACCCAAGAAGGACCTCCATAGAAATGCACAGGTTTGTACTGATGGTGGTGAAAGCTTCCCATTCAGTCTGGCCTGTATTTGTTGGAGTCTGGTTTTGCTCCAGAGGTTTATGATTTGGAATACTACCATGGTCCCTGCCTGAAATTGCTGTCAAAAGAGGCCCCTCACTGTTGCCCCCATAGACAAGTGATTACTTACTAAGCCGAATACTGTATTGGAATCCCACACCTTGCATAGCTTCAAATCTCACAGCCTTAAATCCAGGCAACCCAAAGCCATTTGTCACTTTTTCTTTTTTTTTAATGTATCGAGACCCAAGTGTGAATTTTTTTTTAAATCTTTATTGGAGTATAGTTGACTTACAATGTTGGGATACTCTCTACTATGCTGCAAAGTGAAGCATTCATACATATACTTTTATTTAAATTCCAAGCCCTTTTCTCACTTCCAACTAACAGTTCCCACAGCAATTTCCTAAAGCCAGAACAGTCTATGCAAGGTAGGTGCCACTGCTCAAAGAAGAAATAATAAAATATTTGCATTTGAAAATATATATACACTAACTAGAACCCAATTGCTAACAAATGTTAGGCCTGGTACACTGAGCCTGAAAATCATCTGAGAATGGTCTTTCACCAGGGAGGGAGAGAATATTGCCAAGGTTAAGCTCATGGACTTCAGTATCTGGCAAACCCGGAATGGAATCTGATCTGTTATTTGAGCCCTTGCAAGAGACATGCATTTGATCCCTGGGTTGAGAAAATCCCCTGGAGTAGAGAATAACATCCCACTCTAGTATTCTTGCCTGGAAAATTCCATGGACAGAGGAGGCTGGCGGGCTGCAGTACACGGGGCCACAAAGAGCTGAACATGACTGATCAACTAAGCACACACAGAGATAGCAAAAGCCTCAATTTCATCTGCAAAATGGAGATTATAGTCATGCTTCCTCACAGGGTCACTGTAAGAATAAACGACATAATACATACAGAGTACATAGTCCCTGATACCTAGTAAGCATTCAGTAAAGATCATTATTGCTACCAATACTTTGGTCACCTGATGTGAAGAACCGACTCATTGGAAAAGACCCTGATGCTGGGAAAGATTGAAGGCAGGAGGAGAAGGGGACGACAGAGGATGAGATGATTGGATGGCATCAACGACTCAATGAACATGAGTTTTAGCAAGCTCCGGGAGATGGTGATGGACAGGGAAGCCTGGCATGCTGAAGTCCGTGGAGTCACAAAGAGTCAGACACGACTGAGCAACTGAACTGAACTGAACCATTATCTCTATATTCATGTTAACAAGTACATAAAAGGAAATGCTTGACTTTCCAATGACTTCTAAGACAATGTAACCCTCTTTGAACAACAGCAATGCAATTGCATGCCCTACTTAAATGAGAACACAAGGGCATACAAGGGTTTAGATTTTTCCCAAGGCAAGAAAACAAGCAATGATGCAGATGTGGAAAGAATGTTTTCAGTCCACTGCCTACCTGTTATACTCTCATAAAAGAAGTCATTATGTCATTAAACAAGTAATTACCTTTGTTTTATTACTTTTCCAAATAAAAATCACCCATGTTGAACTTAAGAGCCAGGAGCCCAGTATCTCCAAGTCCTCCAGCCATAACCCTTACATAACCCTTACCTGTAATATTTGTATTAAGATACAAGTTCAACTGCTTAAAAAGGGGAAAGATACCAAAACACTGTGGCTCCAAAAAGGCAGAAGATCACTCCACTTTTATGGTTAACAGTCCAGACATAACACAGTGGCTTAGGTGACTCTGCTCCACAAAATCATCAGGGACCCAGGCTCCTACTTGGTTGTTCTCCCATCCTCTGTGGCCCCTGGACCAGCAATATCAGCATCATCCAAGAGCCTGTTAGAAATGTAAATCCTCATGCTTCCACCTCAACCCTACTGAATCAGAAACTCTAGAAAGGGAGGTCCTGCAGTCATAGGCTATGCCAAGACTCTGAGACACTGTCCTTATCTTTGTGGTCAAATGGACTTACTGCTACTTCCATGTTCTAGGTCATGGAAGGAGGAAGAGATGAGAGATAAGTAAGATGGAAATCACATGTTTGCACATTCTGTTTGTCTTCCATTGGCAAGAAGCCTGGTCAACGGGACTCATCCAGCTACAAAACAAATGTCGTCTTGGGTAGGGTTGTCATGTGCCATGATGACACTAAGGGAGTTCTAGGTGAAAAGCAAGAACAGATGTGGGGGGCAACTGAAAATTTCTGCTCTGCTGCTAGAAGAAATGGCTACACCCTCCTTGTCCCCACACAGTGGGAAACCAAACACTCCCAATATCTCTCAAAGAGGTTTCATTATTTCCTCTAGGTTTGAGTTTTTCCATCCCCCTGAATAATTATCTTAGTTGAGTCAGACCTCTTAAGGCTGCTCTTTTCTTTCCTCCCTAGTTTCATTCCTTCATTTCCCCCAAACCCTTAAGCAAGAGCAGTTACATGGAACAGTGATTGTGGAGGACACCGCTGCGTAGCAGATAACTTCATATCAGACGCCCTCACTCCAGGGACTTCCTTGGTGGTCCAAGGAAGACTCCGCACGCGTGCATGCAGGTTTGATCCCTGGGCGGGGAACTAGATCCCACATGCCACAACTAAGAGCTCTCATGCCACAACTAAAGATTCCAAGTGCTGCAACGAAGATCAAAGATCCTGCATGCCACAACTACGATCTGGTGCAAGCAAATAAGTATGTGTTTAAAAAAGAAAACACACCCCCCATTCCAAAGTTCCCTTTGACCATTCCTCCAAGAACCTCTCTCTGGTCAACTTTCTTGCTTTTCTCTATTCTGAGCCCCTCACCTCCTCATTTCTCAGCTGCCTATGGGAATCTAGCATGGTTCCAGCTTCTGAAATAAAAGGAGTTTCTATTTCTCATGGAGTTTCTATCTCTCAGGAGTTTCTGCACTCTCTGATTCAGCCAGTGGGTGCAGGAAGGCAGAGGGAAGCATCCCCTCATATCTAAGGAAGATAACAGTAAATTTTCCTAAAGGCCAATCTCACTCTGGCAGAAATTCTGTTATCAGGTTTGAAACAATACATTTCTTTCCTCCATCCAAATATACATCATGGTGCCACCAGGCATGGCAGTTCACCTCTGAAACACATTAAGTATTTTCCCAGTGGTGATGCTGTTGGATTACTATGTAAATTTAAGTCAATCAAATCAAACAGACTTAAAAGAAGGGACTTGCAATAACTAGCATTTGTTTCACATGTTTATTTTTCATTTTTTTAAAATGGCTCTTCAAGACTAAATTTTACTCTGAAATGGCATAGATTTAATGAAGCCCTGTTTCTAGACCAGTATTTCTTCCCATACTATCAATGGGCTATTTCACTTAATTTACCAAAAACATAAAAATGTGTAGTTAATCAAAATATTTAAATAAAAGAAGTAAAGGGTTAAAAAGTTGAAACAGTAAAAGAAAGTACAAAATCAAAAGGCAGTATCTCCTTCCCTACTCTGTTTCTCCCCAAAGATCATTTGGTAACAACTGCATGTGGTTCCTTTCAGGGGAAAAAAATAATGTGCCTATTGCAATGATCATGCCTCAGCATTTTTTGGAAGTTTACTCTGTGCTGGACACTGTACCAAGCATTTCACAAGTAAGCATGTAAACCCTCATGACAACCCTAGGATGGGCCTAGGTTTTATAGATAAGGAAACTGAGGCACAGAGAGCAACGTGGGCAACTCACCCATGGTCACACATCGAGTAGTGGAGGGAAGAATCAGCCCAGGTAGGCAGACTCCTGAGTCCAGGCGCTGCAGCATCTCGCTCAGTGGGATGTGGGGCCCACGTGGCCCACACGTTTCTCTAAGCAAAGCCAGCCAAATACTCATCCCTCGAATCCCAACACAACCACTCAAGGGATGTTCTCTCTCACCAGTGTATACAGCATTTCTAATTTATTCCCCATCCAAGAATTACAAAAATTTTTGGCCACACCTCAAGGCTTCTGGGATTTTAGTTCCCCCACTAGAAATTAAACCCCATACCCTGTAAGCGGAAGCTCTGAGTCCTAACCACTGGGATACCCGTTAATTCCCTAGAAGAGGATTTTTTTTTTTTAATTACAAAACAGAGAGACCACGGTGGAAAACGAGAACAGACCCAAGGAGCAGCCAAGTGCTGGCTTTCTTTTTCTTTCCCTTTGTCCTCTCTGGTAAGGAAATACTGATGCGAACACTTTGGGACTACAGATGGCAACCAGAGGGACCGGAAGGAAGTTCTTCCAACCGGAAATGAAAGTAGGGGGAGGGGCATCTCCCAGGGCAGTTCCATCTGAGGAAAAGAGTTTCCTCCACAGAGAATGACCCTGACTCCAGAGTCTCAGAAAGAGGGTTTAGATTGAACAGTGCCAAAGCACTAGCCAGAGTTAAACAGGCAAGGCAGATTTTATTCAAGATTCTTACAGCCAGAGGGGAGAGAGGTTGAACAAAATGGCAAGCAGGAGAGTTGCTAAGTGCTGGGATGAGCTGGTGGAAAAGTACTAGAGGAAGTTAGCAGGGAGGTTGGTCAATGTGATCAGGCCATCCATCTGTGTTTGCTAATTGGTGCCTATGGAAGCTAAGATTCCTACCTGCCCACACAGACTGGGAGATAATCATGGCCAAGTTTCCTGATGATTCATTTCAAAGGGGTGACACCCAGGTCCTTGAGAAAGATATTCCTGGGTTATAACCCTGCAGAGAGGCTAGGAGAAGATTTACCTCTCAAAGGAGCAGAGAAAGAATTTACGATGAAAGGTTTTCTAAAGTAAGCGCTCTAAGAAAAGCAGGTCAGAGGTCTGGAGTCATGGGGAGGAAGCCCTGGCGCGGGACTGACAAGTTCAGCCGAGCGGAGTGGACCTTGCAGAACATCCGGCTCCTTCCAAGTGCCAGGGTCCTCTGCACACTTGACACTCACGGCCCTGAAGCCCAGGTCTGCAGCACCACTTTGTCCCCAGTGCAGCAATTCAAAACCGATCTTCCCTTTGATTGTGAAAAGAGCCCCTGTTTCACATGGAAAATTATTTGGTTCCCCGTCAACTTCGGCTTTGTTCCTTCTCCTTTGGCATAGAAACTGTTAAGATTTTGAAAATCATTTCATTGAAAGACAGAATGGAAAAGCAAAGCTTTCTTAATCGGATCTCAGCACTGCACCAACTTAGCTGACTTTGCATTTTGAAAAAGCTGCCCAGTTTCCTGAGGAGGCAAGATAGCAACCATTGAGCCACTGCTGTTGCAAGCAGGCTTTCTTCTGCTTAATGCTAGGCAGCTTGGGCCTGAATGGCTTAGGTACAGTTCCACTTAGACAAGACTCTCCAGTGGGAGACCACTGGCAAGGAAGATGCTGAAAAATACCATCAATAGCAATTCATATAGAAATGAGAAGAAATTCTATTTAATTAAAATTAGTAGTAGCATAGCTCACAGCCTTGACTGTAGCCTGTGCCTGTCTCTAACTCAGGAAAAGAAACAGAAGCTTGTCAAGGGAGGCAAGCAAACTTATTCCCCATCCCTTATACTGGGCTATAAAGGAATTCTCCTATAGTTCTTGTGTCATCAAAACATCTATCTCCTCTTCACTGAAAACTCAACCTTTACATCAGAACAGGAGACTTGCTTAAAACCCAAAGCCTGCAGCTGCTTCTTCCACCTCCCTCACCTGCCTGGAATGAGAAAAAGTCTGCAAACGGGCAACGGCCATTCCCGTTCACCCACAGCAAGCTCATTCCAGAATTCACAGTAATAGAGTTGCTTTGCAGAGTGGTTGAAAGATTTGCTCTGAAGTCTATGTCTTCCTCCTTTCTCCTTAATTGCAGAACAGATCCTTCTGTATCTCAGAAGCACCATCCAGGAGTCCTACAATCAGGGACCCAGGGAGTTCCTAAGTATTTATTTATTTGGCTATGCTGGATCTTAGTTGCAGCAGGTGACATCTTTAATCATTGAGGCCTGCGGGATCTTTAGTTGTGGTATGTGAACTCTTAGTTGCAGTATGTGGGACCTAGTTCCCTGACTGGAGATTGAACCCAGGCCCCCTGCATTGGGAGCACAGAGTCTTAGCCACTGGACCACCAGATCTTATTTTTAAATGACCATTTTCAAACTTATATGAAAAGATTTTCTAAAATGGCCAAATTAAATATCAGGAATTGTTATGCAAAACTAAGAGTGAAATATTTTAAAAGGAGGTAAGAATCCCTGCCTGCCCATGGTATCGCAAGGGACAAAGCCTGAAGCCCCCACACGCCTGCATTAGGAGGAAGTCCAACTCATCTCCTCATCATTGCCTTTATTGATCCACAATTCACACATTAAAATAATAACCAACATAAAACCATGCAATGGGAGGTACTTACCTGGAAACCTGGGGGTAAGGGAAATGGTTTCAATTTACATTTGATCTGGCTCTGAGCTTTCTGGAAAACAAGGCAAAAAGGAAAGCATCGTGGGCTATGGGGGTTATTTACCTTCTCTGTATCAGCTGTAACAGGGTCCAAATTCATCTTTCTGGTTTTAAAGATAAAGAAAGTTGGGGAGTTTTGCACATTACAGACCTGAGCTGAATCTGAACTTGAACCCCAGTCAATTGAGCCTTTCTGAATTCCTGTGCCATTCTTCACCCTTGGCGTTTCCCTCCAGCCCTCAAATACAGTTTTTCCCCAAACCTGATAAAAGAGTGACAGAGTGACCAGGCAAGGCTTGGGCAACAGCAGGATCCCTACGGATAGGCCATCAGGTCATTAGTCTGTGTGTGCGTTCTCTAGTCCATGAGTCCCAAAGGATCGGACGCGACTGAGCAACTGAACTGCTGATCATACACGTACCCGTGTATTCACATCCTTCAAAGGATGGAGAAAACGGTGCTCTTCGCTGTTGAATTGTGTGAACATGGCAAAGAGCAATAGGGAAGGAAACTAAGACTCACATCCAGGCCAGCTGAGCTAGGAGCATTTGTATGTATTTATCATTTGTAGTCCACCTTGCAAGATGAGGGCCTAATGTAAGAGCTAAATAGCTTGGCCAAGGTTGGTTAACTATTAAGAGTTACAAGACCAAAATATAAAACCTAAGTCTATGTGACTTTAAAGCACAGGCTCTTTCCACAAAAAAATATTGGCTCCAAACCTACCCTGTGTCTTTTTTCATTTACAAAATCAGGATGTTGCGTGAAAGTTCATTAAGAAATGACTGCATGTATATCTATGTGTATAGTACAAAAGAAGGACCTTAAAGAAATACCCCAAAGGGCTAATGATGAGTTTTCTCTGGGGCAGGGTATGAGCATATCTCCAGGAAAGAGCAGGGGAAGAGGGGCGTATATCAATATAAAACTCAATTCTCCTACAGTTAAAATATATTTATATGCCACATAAATTAAATAAAACAGTGCAATTAAAATAAAAGGGATTGAATTAGATAATTCTTGAAGTCCTTCCTGGTTATGACCACTGTATATTTTCCCCCAAGGGGCTGCAGGTTCAGCAGCCTCCCTGAAAACCTACTTCACCTAAAAATGGAGAATAGTTTTTACTAACAATGTGGAGCAATCGCGCCACCCAGTGGTCATACTAAAGAATGACAAAGTACCTTTCCTAGCCGCATGAATTAGTTAGATATTGTGTTCAGTCTTCAGGAAAACAATAGTTTCCTTTTCATTTAGCAGTGGTAAGTAACTAAGTTAATTTAATAAATGCAAAATTTTATCTGTGGCAAAATCTCTTTATTATTCCCTCACATCAGCCAACACTGTGTTCTCTTTTATCCTCATGTTCACATTTTCACCTTCAGCTTCACAGATTCACAGTGTCATAGCCAGAATGCGCCTTAGGCACCCATGGAACCTGACCACATCATTTTACAGAGGAGGAAATCTGTCTCTAGGTTGTGGCCAGATTCAGGAGACACAGGTTCAATCTCATGGTCAGGAAGATCCCCTGGAGAAGGAAATGGCAACCCACTCCAGCATTCTTGCCTAGAGAATTCCATGGACAGAGGAGTCTGGTAGACTATAGTCCATAAAGTCTCAAAGAGTCGGACATGACTGAGCACATCCTATATGAGCGATGCAAGGCTTCTAATCATATTCTCATTAGAAATGAAGTCCTCTATTGCTAACCAAAATGTTGAATTTGTTGTCACATTGGGGTTATTAATCTCTTTTGTATGGTGGGATCAGTAAAGTCAATAAGCGCACAAATAAACTACATTATATCACAAAGGAACCAATTATATTGGAACATGTTTCCATCCATAGATCCTCAAGGCTCCATGAATGCCAGGTAAGAGTCCATGAAAAAAGGACCAGGAAATAATTCACTTCCCAAAGACAGACTGTGATGAACATGCTATCCACTGACAAGCACTCACTCAATGGCCTTTTTCTTCATCTCCCCTTTTTTGCAAGCAAGTTTTTATCAGCCCTATGCTGTCCCTCAATGCACAGAAGACATCTTTCTCGAGCAAGCCACCTCTTCCCTATTTTTTCACTCTCTGCTGCAGGACAGAATGTTCTCAGAAGGCAGCAGAAGTTCCCCTTCCCTGTTTGGCTCCCCGAGCATATGTTACTAGGGTCATCATGGCGGAATGCACGGAACGGCTGTGAAATGAGATGGCACAGGTTTTGAATCCCACTTCTCCCCCTGAGGCATAGGAACAAGGAACAGTGTATCAATATTACAGGAATGGGATAAGTAAAGTGTCTGGCACTGAGCCTATCGGATGGTTACTGCTCCATAGATGCTGATTTCCTTCCTCCACACAAGCAGTTGAAACAAGTAATGTGCTGATTATTTCCCATTTACCCTTCAAATCTACTCTCTACCTTTCTCCATCCGCCTCTTTGCAGCAGGAGGTTAAGTATATGCTGTATCAGTGCATTCTCTTGCCCTTTGGCTGCAGTTAGATCCGGATGTTAAGAAGCACCATTTGGGTATTAGAAGGAAAAAAGAAAGGAAAATCAGATTTTAAAATCACCTAGCTCCCTCCCTACCAAGGAGGTAAAGTAATTATCCTCTAACTAAATTTTTTTTAAAAGAGTGGCCTTTTTATATTAAAAAAAAGAATGGTGATGATTTTAAGATGTATAGAAATATCAAAACACTATACTGTGCACCAAGAACTAATATAATGTTGTAGGTAGATTATACTTTAAAACAAACACACGAAAAGAGAACAGATTTGTGGTTCTAGAGGTAGGGAGTATGGGGAGGGAGAATAGAATGAAGGTGGTCAATGGATAGAAACTTCCAGTTATAAGGTAAATAAGTACTAGAGATATACCCTACAACATGATAAATATAATTAACATTGCTGCATGTTATATATGAAAATGATTAAGTAAATTCTAAAAATGCGCCTCATGAAGAAAAATAATTTTTTTCTTTTTCTTTTGTAATTATATGAGATGAGGTACAGTCACTAAATGTATTGTGGTGATCACTTCATGATGTATGTAAGTTAAATCAATATGCTGTACATCTTAAATGGATAAAGTGCTGTATGTCAATTATATCTCAATGAAACTGAAAGGGAAAAAATAATCGAAGGAGGAGAAGGTGAAGAAAAGGAATACGAGGAGAAGGAAGGAAGGGAGGGAAGGAGAGGAAGATAGTGAAAGAAACAAACAAGCTTACAGCTGAGGAATAAAACAAACTTTTTCTTCATGATTACTTAATCACAACATTTGACAATGTCTGGAGCATTTCTGATTATCACGAGCGGGGACAGTCGCTACCAGCATCTAGTAAATAGAGGCCAGAAATGCTGCTAAGGGCTTCCCTGGTGGCTCAGTGGTAAAGAAACTGCCTGGATTGCAGTAAACTCGGGTCCAAATCCTGGGTCAGGAAGATCCCCTGGAGAAGGGAATGGCAACCCATTCCAATATTCATGCCTGGGAAATCCTATGGACAGAAGAGTCTGGTGTGCTGCAGTATATGGGGAAGCAAAAGAGTCAGACACAACTCAGCAACTAAACAACTACAATAAAGCTGCTGTTGTTCAGCATCTGTCCTTCCAATGAATATTCAGGGTTGATTTCCTTTAGGATTGACTGATTTGATCTCCTTGCTAACCTTGCCATAGTAATCAATATAATATGGTATTGAGTAGGGACAGATAAATTGGTAAAATGGAGCAGAATAAGGGATACAGAAATAAGCACACATATAAAGCAAATCGACTTCAACAAACAAATTTTACCAAGCCAATTTTGAGGGTGAAGAGGATCTTTTTTTTTTTTTAATGTTGCTAGAACAAATAGGTATCTAGAAAGAAAAAAATGAACCTCAACTCAATTTCACCCCATATACAAAATTTAACTCAAAATGGATCAGAGACACAAAAGCAAAGCACAAAATCTAATAGTTCTAGAAGAAATCAAAAAAATACATTCATGGTTTCAGGGTTGGCAAAATCTCCTTGGACCAGACATAAAAATCACATATCATAAGAGAAAGAAATTGATAAAGTAAAACCTCATCAAGATTTTAAAATGTCTGTTCGTCAAAAGACACTACTAAGAAAAAAAAGACAAGTCATTGACTGGGAAAAACCATTTTCAGCATACATATGTGATCAAATAACAACAAAAACAAAAATCTTGTATTTAGCCCATGTAAATAATTTCTACAAATCTACAATAAAAAGACAGACTCAAAAATGTGCAAAGCAATCATCTTTAAACATATACCTACAATGCATAAAATGGTCCAACTAAAATGATGCATCATACGGGCCGTGACTTGATGATTGATGAATCTGGTGATGAGTACATGCGTATTAACTGCTCTCCTCCCACTACTTTTGTGTAGGTATGAAATTGTATATCATAAAAACTTGAAAAGAAAAAGAAGGAACATCTGTAACAAAGGAAATAATTCTGATTCTCAGGGAAAAGATATCAATTTCCCCAGCCCCAACAATTAATACCAACCAATGGTATTGTTTGGTTCATACTCAGGCTGTACATATTTTAAACATATCAATCCTAGGTTCTACTCTGGACCATTAAATCTGAATCTCTAGGGATAGAACCCAAGCTCAGTGTTTTTTTAAACTTCCCTGAAGAGCCTACCTCTGGATAGCCTGAATACTATCCTAATTCCTGCTCACTTTTCATATACTCTTTGGATGTCATAACAGTTAGGGACTTGACAAGAAACAGAATTTACCTGACACGGGAGGATTTGTAGAAACTGGGCAGGATTAAGAGAAGAAATGCACCCAGCAGGAAACCATCACATGAATTAATCCCTGGAACCGAAGGGATCAGCAGTAGAACAGTGTTTCCAGAGTGCCGCAAGGGCCAGAGTGTGGGAAGGCAGAGCCCTGGACTAGACCAGCTGCCAAGGCCCTGGGGAGCACAAGTAAGGACCCTGGCCTCCTTGCCCTCCATCCTTCCAGGCTGGCAGGGAAGAGACAGAGCAGGACAGAGCTGGAAGAGCACCTGAAGAAGGCGATGTTAGGCACATGTGCCGGCTACACAGATGCCAACAATTCCAATTCCTGGCCACCAGTCTGGCCTGCCCACTGATGCCTGGCGTCCCCTTCTTGTCTGATGGTGACTGGGGAATTAATTGGATCACTTTCCTGACCCCACCAATGGAGGAGGAAATAGAAACCCACCCCAGTATCCTTGCCTGGAAAATTCCATGAACAGAGGTGCTTGGAGGGCTACAGACCGTGGGGTCACAAAAAGTGGGATACAACTCAGCATACACCAATGCAGAAAAGGCCAGAGGCCAGTAGGATCAAGGCAAGGCTTTCAGTTGTGCAGAAATCATACATCAGTTTCAGACAAAGAATTTAAGTCACCAATCTATAAAAACTATAGAGTCACGTGGTATCACACTAGCAGAGAACTAACCTCTGATTTCACTTTCCTGGCCGCTCTTTATTTAAAGAAAGAAGGAAAGGAAGGAGAAAAAAAAAAAGGACAGAGACTTCAAAGTATTGTTTTCAATGGCTGTATCTGAAAATGCTATGTGAAATCACATTATTTGATGTAGGAAGGGCTAGGTAAGTCATCCAGCCCATATTCCTCATTTCACAATTAAGGGAACTGAGAACAGAGGTGAAGTAATTTACCTAAAGTCTCCATCTGGTTAGGAAGAGAGTCCAAATATTGTGACATCCAGCCCAGAGTGTCCATCCAACTCAGAACACCACAGGGCCTCTCAAGGGGTCCTCCTCTTTGCCAACCAAAACCAGATCAACCAGACCTCCAGAGTAGCAAGATCATGTAAACACCTGCCACTTAACATTTTATTTTCATTTCTATTCAGATGTGACTGCCCAGATCTATTTCATGGTGATTACTCAGTCCATTTCAGTGGGCAGAGTTTTTAAAGTTGAAAAAGGTAATAAATGCCAACAAGCTTCCAGCTGGCCCCCTGGAGGGTAGCTAGTCCAGAAAGGCTGGGCTGAGTGGGCCACCTCAGATGGTGCCAAGTTGTCCCAGGGAGGCGAGCAAGAACAGGAAGCAGGCTTCATCAGCCTCCTGATTTAAAAAAACTAGGCAGCTCCCAAAACAACTGTTTCTGGCACTGATTGACTCAGCCTGCAGGCCTGGGAGCTGGCATCCCAGAAACTGGCTTGGTGGCTACAGAGGGTGGAGCTTAGTCAAGATGAGATACTAATCTTCCCTGATGAGATAAGAGGGGACAAGGAAGCAGCATGTTCTCAGCCCCAAGCAGGAGGCAATGGGACAATGGTTGCGCATGTGTGCTAAGTCTCTCCAGTCGTGTCCGACTCTTTGCAACCCTATGGACTGTAGCCCACCAGGGTCCTCAGTCCATGGGATTCTCTAGGCAAGAATGCTGGAGTAAGTTGCCATCCCCTCCTCCAGGGGATCTTCCTGACCCAGGACTCGAACCCGGGTCTCCTGCATTGCAGGCAGAATCTATACCGTCTAGAGCCACTAAGGAAGCCTGGTGTTTAGGAAAGCTTTTCTAAAACAAGATTAGCTCTTCTGAGTCTGGGATCCTTAAACAGAGGTCCAACCAAGGATGAGAGGAAAGACCAATGATGCCCAGGGTTCCTTCTGGATCAGAGAATCACATCCTAGAAAGGGCTAGCAGAGCTCCCTTCATCCCTCATCCCAGGGTCCTCAACCACAGCCCTGTCAGTTCCCTTCAAAGCACATCACAATCTGGAATTACAAATTAACTGGTCACTTGTTTGTTACCTGTCTCCCCCACATGACCATGTTCCTCTAGACCAGGGATTATTGTACCCAGTGCCCCATGTTGTACCCTACACTTCGTAGGTGCACAAAATAATATCTGATGGAAGTGTTAAATAAAGGGATGATTGTGAAACATCCTTACTCCTGAAGAAGCGAAAACCACTTGCAGAAAGAAGCAAGCTCTGGCATTTGTAAGCAGGATCAATTACAGTGTGTTCCTGTATCTCCACTTGCCTGGCCAGCTGGAACCCACTCTGCCCTGTAAGATGATAAAATTTGTATAGACCTTTGTGGATGCCGAAGCACTTTCACAGCATGGCTTACCCAAAATTACTGCACTAATAAGCAAGAAACACTTATTCTACCTCCAGATTCAATGTTCTTCCCTCCACCCCTAGCATGATCAGAGTCTTAGTTCCAAGCATACACCAGGGATGGGCTCTATTGCTCCATTTTCAAAGAAGACAAACAGGAGCCCTGAGAAAATACTGGCTTTGCTTGTTGAAGTTAGGCCTCTAGCAAGAGCCAGAACTCCTCAAAGGATTCGAAAGGAGGAAAAAGGAAATTGGGGCTTAAAGGGACATGTACTCTTTCCTGTTGGCAGAGGAGAAGCAAAGAGGATAAAAAGAAAGAGAAAAGGGGAGTGTTTCTGGCCCAGTGATTAAATGGTGAGATAACTAAGTGGCCGCTAATCCTCCATTTTGCCCCAGATAAAGAAGGTGCACTAATCACTAGGAAAGGGCGGGTTACCCCACTGGGAACTCATGTTTCCACCAGGTTGCCTTGTACATATTAAATCCCAGTCTTTTGAAGGGCAAAGTGCATGACATATGTTAAAACTACTGTCATTATTAACAACGCCCACACTTTAGATTTGCATAGCTCCATTCCTCCTAAGAGTTTAAAGCCTTTCATACATATTATCTAATTCTCTCTCAGAATTTTTAGTAGAAAAACATTTCCAGGTCACTATGTAAATATTCATAAAAGTTCTTTAAGACATTAGAACACATTTCAGTCTTATTTATACCCTTTTTCCCCTGTGCCCGGTAGCACATTTCCATGATGACTATGTATCTCTAAAACATCAATTTTCAAGACAGAAACTTATAAGAGCAACTGTAAAAACACCTCCCATCTCTGGCCACACTTACTTTCTTTCCATACCTCCATCACAAGGAGTGTAGAAGAAGCTTCTCTCATTTTAAAAACAGCACAGGACTGCTAGGGAGGAGTGAGGGAGGGACAGAGTGGGAGTTTGGAATAAGCAGATGCAAACTATTATACATACAGTGGATAAACAATGAAGTCCTACTGTATAGCACAGAGAACTCTATTCAGTATCCTAAGATAAACCATAATGGAAAAGAATATGGAAAAGAATGTATACATATAACTGAGTTAATTTCTATATAGTAGAAATTAACACAATACCATAAATCAGCTATACTTCAAAAAAACAATTTTTTTACAAGTAGCACAGGGCTCACTTCCCACCCTCACCCCATCCTCCCTTTGATACTCTGTCTGCTCCTGATGTTAACTAAGAGGTAGAAGCAACAGTTCTCACTGAGGGTCTACTCTGTACAAGCCACTATGCTAACTGCTTTACAAGCTCACTTTAATCCTTGGGACAGAGACATCTAGTTACCCCCCAGTAGCCACAGCAGTAGAAATTTTAGTCTCCCCTGCAGCTAGATGTGGCCATATGACTATTTTCTGGTCAATAATTGAAAGTATCTGTGGAGAATTCCAAGCACACAGCATTATCCTTAAACATGTCTTTCCTCTCCCCTGACTTCACTGATTTTTACAGTCTGAGAACCCAAAACATAACTGATTGAAAACCTCAGCTTTGACTTTTTCCTGATTATGGTTCAAATCTCTACTCCTTAGTCCAAAGATGAAACAATGTATGGGTTATATATTGAAGATATGGAGATGACCTGGCTCTTTGTTGAGATTTCTGAGCCACTGAGTCACTCAACTCTGAAGCTTGTCCTTCTTACAGATTCACTGTTGTATACTACAGTAAATGTTCAATTGGTGTGAGCCAGGTTGAATCAGAATTTTCATTATTTGTAGCCAAAATCCTTCTAAAGAGTAGTTTGTTTTTCATCCTGTGTCTTCACAAAAGATATGAAAATGATTCAAGTTAGGACGGGAATGGTTAGTGGGGAAATGAGAGTCACTACACCAGCCCTAATTCAGTGCTTTGAAACTCACCAGTGTCGACACTCAGCACTGATGCAGCTCATGGAAGGTGTCCCTGACCACCTGCTGCTTATCCCGATGGCTTCCTGGTAAGTCTGGGTCTGAATATAAGTTCTCTGACTTGCACCATACAACCACAGGGGCTAGGGATGGCCTACACTGGTTTTAATTAGACAGTCAGAGATTGACAGGAAACTCTTGGTCAGGTGGGAAAATCCTCCCAGCAACTTGGCTGAGCAGAAAAGAAGCTTGTGAATGAGTGAGTGAGATGAGGAAGACCAAGTCCCCGCCCCACCCACCTCCATTGCATGGACTGGTGTTGCATGGAGGGGTGAGGTGGAGGGTTGAGATTCTCCGTTATAGGTGCAGGAATATCTCAGAACAAGTACAGGTGGGAAGAAAATATAATGGAAGGAAAGGAGCTGGGGTAGGGAAGCGATTGGAGAAAAGAGGAGGAAACCCAAGAACTAAAGAACCTGTCACACCCTGGAGGCTGTGAATAGCCTGAAGGATTTGCGACTTGCCTTGGGAGAGGTCCCTCCCCAGCAAAGTGACAGAAAAACCAGCTCAGGGGGTTGATCATTTATTCAGACACTTGCAACGATGGCAGTATGGATGTACCTCTGCAGGCAGTTTGCAGGCTGCAGGGCACTGCTTAAAAGTTAAGGAAGGAAAAAAAGAGAGAAAAACAGAGGGTGAGAAGAGAGAGAGGAGCCCTCATTTCTCAGAATATATGAATCACTCTCTGAAGACTCCTAGAAAAATCTGGGAGCCATTCAAGGGACTAACTTCTTGCAGTCATGATGTATGGGCTCAGAGCTATCCATTTTTCAGGCATTGATGACTATGTGGTCATATGTTGGTTTGCAGGCTGCTAGATCCTGAGACACCAGGATTACAGTAGTGTTCCTAGGATGACCAACTCATTCCAATTTGCTTGGGACTTTCCTGTCTTTAGCAATGGAAGCATCATGTTCTAGAAAGCCCCTCAGTCCCAGGCAGACCAAAACATCTCCTCCAAAACAGCCTCTATGCACTCAAACCTTTGACTGAACACGTGCCACACTGGTAATTGTCTTAGTCTACATTAAAATGATTCAACTAGACCCAGCAAAAACGAAAGCTGATGGCTTTCACTGCCCTAAGCCTCACGTGGGCTCCTGAAGTTGTGTTACCAGCCTAGGTTAAAAATCAAGGAGCATCCCAAGAGGAACAAACCTTGGCCTAAAGAAGTAAAGGGAACAATAAGTAATACCAAAGAGATGGCAAAAATCTCCAGTGTACTAAGTACAACATACCAGATGTCAAGCCCTGCTTACTTTGGGAAGCTGCCAACCACCTAATGAGCAAAAGAAAGGCTAGTTCAGATGCTTCTTAAAAATAAATTAGTCAGGGAACAATTAAAAGCCTTAAATGAACAATCAGCCCAACTGGCAAAGACTTAATAAATCCTACCTCTATCAAAACAGTTTATTGAAATTATTAGCCTTTAGAGGGGAACTGGTCTTTTTGAAATTAGTGAGTGTGTCATTAAGGTGATGAAGAGATACAAGGAAAAGGTCAATAAAGCATTTATTCAGAAAGGAAAAGGCCAAACTCTTTATTCAAAGAGTAATTAAATCAATAATGTATGTAGCCAACACGGACATCCTTGAACTGTTATGCTGAATACAGTGGGGGTACACTCTGCTCTGAATTATTGTGGACCAGACAGGTAATCTACAAAACCAAGCCAGGGAAGAGAGGACAATGGAAGTATATGTTAACCAAATAGTCTGCTATGGTAACCCAAATTCAGTACTCGGATGAGCATGAAAATGGAGATGACCAGATGCTGTCAAGTATGTTCTATTTAGACATCATTGACTTTGAATTAAAGACACCTTTCCTTTCATGTTCATTGTAGAATAGATGTTCTACATTTTAACTGCACTACTTTGAATTTCCCAATAATTTAGACCAATGATCTTCAAACAGAAGCAAATTTGTCCCCAAAGGGTGTTTAGCAATGCCTGCAGACATTTCTATTTGCCTTCCCGGGAAGCAGGGAGGGGTGGGCAGGAGTGGTTGATACTGGCATCTAATAGGTGGAGGACACTACTGAACACTCTGCACTGTACAGGACAGCCCCCACGATAAAGAATCACCCAACCCAGAATGTCAGTCACGCCACTGTTGAGAGGCTTTGATTTAAATATGCTCTAATTTGAGGTTTGATTTTGCTCTGACTATAAAAAAAAGGCTTTCTTGACAAATTAATGGTACTAACATGATAAATGAAAATATTACTTTAAGTGACAAAATAACAGTATTTGAGACACTTCCTTGTATGTCAACATTGAGCCTAACAATGACAATTCTCTTGTCTTTTCCTTAAAGCCAATGTGTCAGGATTTCTCATTGGTAGTCTTCAGTTCAGTTCAGTTGCTCAGTCATATCCAACCTCCCTGTCCATCACCAACTCCCAGAGTTTACTCAAACTCATGTTCATTGAGTCGGTGATATCATCCAACCATCTCATCCTCTGTCATCCCTTTCTCTTCCCGCCTTCAATCTTTCCCAGCATCAGGGTCTTTTCAAATGAGTTAGCTCTTTGCATCAGGTGGCCAAAGTATTAGAGTTTCAGCTTCAACATCAGTCCTTCCAATGAATATTCAGGACTGATTTCCTTTAGGATAAACTGGTTGGATCTCCTTGCAGTCCAAGGGATTCTCAAGAATCCCAATCCCAATTCTCCAATACCACAATTCAAAAGCATCAATTCTTCAGCACTCAGCTTTCTTTATAGTTCAACTCTCACATCTATACATGACTACTGGAAAAACCATAGCCTTGACTAGACACACCTTTGTTGGCAAAGTAATGTCTATGCTTCTTAATATGCTGTCGAGGTTTGTAGTCTTCATCATTATTAGTTCTTCAAAATATAAACACTGTACATTCACTCATATCTTCCATACTTTAAATATTTTTAGTTATTAAGACAATTTCTATAAATATGTCCTGAAGATAAAGTACTCATCACGGTGACTATAGTGAACAAGCCTATACTGTATAATTGAAATTTACTAAGAGTGTAGATGGCAAAAGTTATTGCTACAAGGAATATATATTTTGAATATATACATATATCAAATAATTATGTTGTATGCCTAAAACTAATACAATGTTATATGTCAATTATATCTTCATAATAAATAAATAGATAAATAGACTGGGTTTCTCTACTGTTTAGTCATTAAGTCATATGATCTTGGAATGCCAGACTTCTTTGTCCATGGGATTTTCCAGGTAAGAATACTAGAGTGGGTTTCCATTCCCTTCTCCAGAGTTTCTCAGTAGCACTGAGCCAATTATTCAAAAGAAGTGAGTTCACTTACTGAAATATATTTCAATGTAGATATGATAACTACATATACATATATGATAACTACATATAATTACCCTAAAATGAACTAATATACTCATTTTTCATTCTTAAACAAACTTCTCTTTAATGAGAATTCAATTAAAAGAGATTATACCATTTTTATGTTTCTTGTATCTAGTTAGCTCATCATTTAGAGGTTTTAAAAGAAATAGCAAACGACCACTTTGTCTTTTGCCCAAAGAGACAGGAGCTAAATTTTTAGCTGGAGTTTATATTTCTGTTCCCAAGCATTCAATATTTATTACCTGAGAGACTTCTTTGTCAACAGAGCACATATTAAACCAGTTACTGGAAGTCTGTTTAGATTATATATGTTAATTTACATTTGACGAACTTGTCTCCCTGGCGCCTGCTGAGACACTAGCTAAGTGCGTAGCCTAGTTGTATTTATCCAAACTCCATAAACAGAAAGCCAAATCCCCACACAGCATATAAAAACATGAATTACATGATCCAGTGAGAGTTCCTGAGGGAAATGGCAGCTTCCAAGAAAAAAATTATTTCAGATTTAGTCACTATCTTTGATGAGTTACGTGTTTTTCACCTTGACTTTCTCCAGAGGGGTGAAGAAACACCCTTTGAAAGAACATAGTAAGCAAAAATATAGGTAAATACAACCTCTTTCCTTCTACTTTTGAGTCTTCTAAGTTATATTTGATGGTTGAAGCAGAAATTATAATACTGTCTGATATGGTTCTAAATGTACACAGAGGAAATACTTAAGACATCTTTATTCTAAATAGGACTTCCCTGGTGGCTTAGGCAGCAAAGAATTCACCTGCAATGCAAGAGACCCAGGTCCAATCCCTGGGTCAGGAAGATCCTCTGGAGAAGGAAATAGCTACCCTTTCCAGTATTCTTGCCTGGAGAATTCCATGGACCAGGAGCCTGACAGGCTACAGTCCATGGGCTCGCAAAGAGTCAGACGTGACTGAGTGACTAACCTGCAAATTTCATTTCATTATAAACAGGGAGAGAAGGGGCCTAAAGGCATGATTTTTATATCTCATGCAAAAATGATGACACCAGCAGACTATGATAAGATGTGTGTGTGTGTGTGTGAGACATCATACCTAAACAACACTAAAAACACTCTACAGAGAGAAACACTTAAGGACACTATAGGTAAATCAAAATGGAATTCTACAAAATGTTCAAATAACCCACAGAAAGGCAGGAAAAAATAACAAAGAAACAAAAAATTTTAAACACAAAGGAAGAACAGAAAGCAAAAGAAAAAAATGACAGATTTAAACTTAGCATAATAATAATTAAATTAAATACAAACAGTATGATTGAAAGCAAAAGGCTGAAAGTCAAAGGATGGGAAAAATACATCATGCGTGTAGTGGGAATTTCTAATAATGTACTTTCACAGCCTTGAGAAATTTCATAGCAATAGCACCTAGAAAAACAGTATATATCAAGAAATTGTGTAGATCATTACTTTTTCATGTTTTTCTTAGAATAATAACCTTGTTACAGACCCCAAGGCCAGACCTAGAAGGGAGTATGACTGGGATCATGAAAGCATGGACCTTGGAATACCGGGTTGGCGTTAGGTATGAGTACTGCCCACACACTTGCTGACTGTTCCCAAGACTATCCCAGAAGGGAATGCCCTGGGGTAAAAACAAGGAGATCTGGACTATGTCAATGTAGTGTCTTGCGAAAGATAGATCAAAGAAAGCTTTGAAGGCTGCAATTAGGAATAAAAGCTGGACTCAGAGTGGACTCTGCGCTTCAGTCCAATAGAGGCTGCAGGTCCCTGACCCACTGCACCAGATTTCATGTTCTATTTTCATTCTCATCACTTGCTCCTGGACCTTTAAGGCAGCACATGCAAGATACTAATCAAAAGAGAGATGGAGTGGCTGTTTTGATATCAAATAAAGCTGATTTCAAAGCAAAAAAAATTAACCAAAGTCAGATAGGGACATTATACAATGTTTAAAAGGATCAATCAACTAATAAAACATAGCAATCCTAAACGTAAACATACCAAACAACACAGCTGCCAAATATGTAAAGCAAAAGCTGACTGAGTTTTTGCAGAAACAGACAATTCCTCAAGTATATCTAGAGACTTCAACACCCCTCAATCAACAATTGCTAGTACATCTAGACAAAACAATCAGTAAAGATAAATAAGAACTCAACATTACCATTAACCAACAATATAATCAACATTTATAGAACACTCTACCGAACAGCAGCAGAATACACATCCTTTTCAAGTGTCCACAGAACATATGCCAAAATAGACCTTATCCTGGCTCATAAAATGAACCTCAACAAATTTAAAAGGATTAAAATCATATAGAGTTTGTTCTGTGACCCAGATGGAATTAAACTAGAGATCAATAACCAAAATCTCAAAACACTTAGAAACTAAACAACACACTGGAAAATAATTTATAGATCAAAGAGGAAATCTCATGGAAAATGAAAAACTATATTTGAGCAGAAATGAAAATATCACATGACAAAATTTGTGGAATAGAACAAAGGCAGAGCTGAGAGAATTTTGTAGTACTAAATGCATGTATTAGAAAAAATAAACCCAAATCAAGCAGAAGAGGAAATAAAGAACAACCACAGACCTAGATGATTTCAGTGGAAACTTCTACCAAATGCTTAATTAAGAATTAACATCAATTTTATACAACCTTTTCCAGAAAACAGAAGAGAAAGGAAAACTTCCCAATTCATTTTATGAAGCTAGTCTCACCCTGAAACCAAAACCAGACATAGACAGTATTTAAAAAAAAAAAAGAAGGAAAATTATAGATAAATATCTACAAACACAATATTAGCAAATGGAATTCAGTAATATGAAAAACTTACAGACTATGATCAAGTGGGGTTTATCCCAGGGCTGGAAGCTGGTTCAATATTTTAAAATCAATCAATGTAATCTACCATATCAACAGGCTAAAAAAGAAAAAAAAAATATGATTACATCTGTGAACAAAGAAAAATACTGGACAAAATTCAACACCCATTCAAGACTTAAAAAAAAAATACTCTCAGAAAAATAGATATAGAGACGGTCTTCCTAAGCTTGATAAAGAATACCTATAATACACTCACAGCTAATATACTTAAAGAAGTTCTAGCCAATGTATCATGGCAAGAAAATAAAGTAAAAGGTATATGGATCAGAAAGAAAGAAATAATACCATCCCTATTTTACAGTGACATAATTACCTATATAGAAAATCCAAAAAAACTGACAAACTATCTCCTCAAGTTCAGGAAGGTTATAGGATACAATATAAACATATAAAAATTGACTGTATTTCTACATATTAGCAATGGACGTGTGAATACCAAAATTTAAAATACAATACCAGTTAAAGTCACTCAAAAATGAAATATTAGGTATAAATCTTCCAAAACATGTACCACACTTCTATGCTGGAACCTATAAAATGTTGATGACAGAAACCAAAGAAGATTTAAATAAATAGGGAGACATCCCATGGTCATGAATAGTAAGACTCAACATAGTTGTTCATTTCCCCCAAACTGACATACAGTTTACAGTTTTAATTACTATCAAGACCCCAGAAAGATTTTTTTGTGTCTATAGAAAACATTATTCTTAAAATGTATACAGAAAGACAAAGTATTTGAATAGACAAAACATTTTGAGAAAGAAAATAAAGTGGTAGAAATCCATCTACTCATCTTTGAGGCTTATTATATAGCTACCATAATCAAGACTGAATGGTACTAGATAGAAACACACAGATCAATGAAATTGAGTAAAATATGCACAAAGAGACCCACACAAATATGCCCAACTGATTTTTGAAAAGGAGCAAAAATAACCCAACGAATAGTGCTGGAGAAATTGGACATCCATGGGTCAAAAAAAAAAAGGAACCCTGATCTAAATCTTACGTCTTACACAAATTGGTTTAAAATGGATCACAGACTTAAACATAAATCATGAAACTATAAACATTAGCAGGAAAACTTAAGAGAAAATTGAATGCTCCAACTTGATTCCAAAAGAAGAATCCATAAAAGGAAAAAAGTCAATAAATTAGACTTCATCAAAATTTTTAAGTTTACTCAACAAAAAACTCTGTAAGAGGAAGAAAAGACAAGCTACATTCTGGGAGAAAATATTTGCAAACCATATATCCAGCAAAGGACTAGCATCTAGAATATACAAAAAAAAACTCTCAAATATAACCCTAAAGAAATAAATAATTCAACTAGAAAACAAAGAAAAGACTTGAATAGATATTTCACCAAGGAACACATACAGATGACAAATAGGCACACAAAAAGATTTTCACATCACTAGCCACTAAGGAAATGTAAATTAACACTACAGTTAGATATCTTTACACACCTATCAGAATGACTAAAATAAGAAATAGTAACAACATCCAACGCTGACAAGACTGTAGAGAAACCAGATCATTCATATACTGCTACTGAAAAAGTAAAATGATAAAGACTCTCAGGAAAACATTTTCTTAAAAAAATTAAACATGCAACTATCATTCAATCCAGAAAAATTCTCTGTGGATCATCAAATGCATGTGAGATGCTCAAAATTCCTGAATCTCTCTACCCCACCAAAGACCACCATTTCCCCATTATTACAACAACTAAACTGTGTCCTGCTCACTCCAAAATTACTCCCAATGGACAAGATCAACCACACTGAAAACCACTGCCTTGAACACTGACAATAACTCTACAGGGCTGGTAGGAAAAGGCTACTTTAGAACTGAGAAGCTCAATGTGAAGGGTTTCAGTGAGGTTAAGGCACCCAAACAAAATCATACAAGTAGTTCCTATATAGCTGTTTTCTACCACTTCATATTGTCCCACAGGATCATCTAATGCCATTATATTTCTAATTATCTACAATTTCCAAAGAGCTTTTAAAAGTATTGTCTTAATTGACCTTTAAGATGTTTTGGTGAAAGCTAAATGGTAGAAGCTTAGGAGAGTATCAGCAGTCTACTTTAGCCCATATGATTGACATCCTGGCAGGTGTCAAACTAAGCTGGCAGCCAAAGGAGGGCCAGCCAGCCTGAAAGGCCATATATTAACTGCTATAATCCCAGATTTGCCAAGACCCTTAACTTTTTTCACTTAGAACTAAGGGTTTATTGCTTACAGAGTTCTCCCACCTCATTTTCTTAATCAGGAGAATCTGCTTCAACAGCAAAAGCAACAAAAGATAAGCATCATAAGAAAGCTCATTGATAGCATCTCTGACAATATTTCATGAAGTGCATGAAAAGAAATAAGGAGGTATGTTCTTTAACAGTAACCCACAAGTACAACACTACCAAAGACTACCAATCTCACTTGCATTTCACAACTTCTGGCTCCCACATCTGCACAATGCTCACATCTGTATTCATATCTGCCTCCTTCACATCCACTGTACAAAGGTTTGCCTTGCTTTAGACCAGCCCCACCCCTTGGTTTCTGGATACCACCCACCTTCACTTCGTTTTATTGATTATCACATCTCTTTCTTACATCTTCAAACTTTCCCAGCTACTGGCTGTTTCCCATTAAGAGGTAAAATATGCTCCTTCAGCCCTGTGGCCTCTTCAGAATATAGTCCTTCTCCTCCTGAAGGTGTGTGCCTACACTCCCTGCCTCCCTTTCCTCTCCTTTCCACTCATCCCCAAAGAATCTGGCATCTGGCCCATCACTGCACTTTAATCGCTCTTACCAAAGATGCCGATGTCTACCTCTGTGCTCTTACCGGCACTCTTTACTCCTTATTTTAGTTGAGTCACCCTTACCATTTGATACTGTTAGCCTCTCCCTTCCTGAACACTCTTTACCACAGCCCAGGCTCCCGTGGTTTTCCTCCTACACTCTAATCACAGGACCTTCCTCTTCTTCTGCCTGTCACCCAAACGTTCATTCCTTAAACTTACTTCTTTTTTTCCCTTCATACACTCTCCCATTATTTTAGTTACCATTTATATCACCTGCCCACACCACTCTCTCCCCTTATTTCAGTTACAATCCATATCACCTGCCCACATCACTTTCTCCCCTTATTTCAGTTACCATCCATATCACCTGCCCACCATCACTCTCTCAAGCTCCAGACCCATGAACCCAATCCCACTTGTCCCAATAGGACCCAAATTCGGCAAGTCGAAAACTGAACTATCATCCTCCTGCCTCAAACTTGTTCCTGAATATGTATATGACACTTTCATACACCAGCAACCCTTGGCTATTCTCCTTCCTCACATCCACATTAGATTTCTCACCACATCTATCTCACCTTCTCAAAGTCCTTCAAACTATCTTCATTTCCAGTGACATTGCCTTAGTCCAGAAACCCAATTTCTATCAACTGGAAATCTGCAGTCACTTCCTAACTGGTTTCTCTGCCCCTAACTGAGCCTCTTCCAATCCATTCTTTCAAGACCTGAGTCTTCTTGAGATTTTCTAAAATATGTCTCTTACCACACCATTTTCTATCTTAAAACCCTTCAGTAATTTTTCAGCATCTTTCAAATGAAGTCTAACATTACCATGGCCTCTGATGGGGCCTGACCTATCTCTCCAGCCTAATCTCCTTCTCCCTTCCCTATGTCACACCCAACAGCTACTTCCTCCCGACGACCACGTTATCTTTTGCTCTCAGGACTTCAGACAAGAACTCACTGTATGGAACCCTCATCTCTCAGCTCCTCCCTCAACTGGCAACCCTCTTCTTATTCATCAGACTTCGGATACTGCTACTTCCTGACCTTCATCTGATGAGGCTTGAATGCCCCTGCTTTGTTCTCCCAATATCATAAACTTCCTTTTCATAACTGCTCATTTATTAATAATTATCTGTTTTCCCCATTAAACTGTAAATCACTTGACAATACTTACTTTTATATCCATAATGCTAGCAAAGTGTCTAGATCACACAATCAATATGGTTTTTTACCGACTATATGAAAGGAGTAAAGTATCAAGAAACTCAAGCCTGTATGGGCACTCTCCTGGGACTCAGTAGTTCCCTCTGCTTCATGTTCTGGCTCACACAACCTTATGGTGACCCCGATGCTCACCATCACTTCTGTTCCCAACCTCTGCACTGGGTCACCAGTGCTCTCTGTTCACAGTGTTTAAGCTTTGAGAAAACAGTACTCATATTGCATGACCTGCTGGGACAGCATCAGGAAGGACCTCTGGATATCATGATTTCAGAAACCATAAGAAAAGTCATTCCCTGTCCTGCCACAGAAAAATAATAATACTTCTCTTTGGGTAATTCTCAAAACTCCTTTATGTGGGGATCAAAGTTATTGTTTCTCAACAAGAAGCAGGTAAAAATATCTTTTAAATTTACACTACAGAAATAAAAATTAAAGACTCTAAGTTCTTTAATTAACCACTGACTAAAATTAAAGCTCTGGGGACCTAAGGTACAACTTGGTGACTGTAATTAACAATACTGTATTATGTACTTGAACGTTGCTAAAAAAGTAGATCTTAAATGTTCTCATCACCAAAAAAGTTAATTATTTGAGGTGATGGAGGGGTTAACTAACCTTTATTGTGGTAATCATTTTATAATATATTAATATATATATGTCGCATCATCATGTTGCAAACCTTAAACTTACACAAAATTATATGTTAACTATATTTCAACAAGCTAGAGAGACAATAAAAATAAAATGTTTTTTAAAGGCCACAAATTTTTTAATAGAAGAATTTTGGGAGATTAAGAAGTTGACATGAGACTTTGAGAATACTCTGTACAGAGCTAATAATTAAACTTTGTTATATAGAAAAGGAAAGAACTGGGAAATATTTACCAGTCACTTAACTTGAAGCCACAAAGAATACAAACATGAGATAGATTAGAGGGAGAGAATGCTTTATTGTCAGATTTATACTTTTTCTATATTTTGTCGCTATAAAATTCAGTAGTTCATACAAAAGATGTCTTGTGGGCTTTTGGTATTAACTACAATGGTTAATTATTATACAACCTCTAACCTTTAAACTCTAACTATAAAACTCATTGAACTGACAATTGTAGGAAATTACATTTACCAATCATTGTTTATTTGCTATAGGAAATTGCATTTTGTAATATTTATCCCACAATGACTTCACTGAGCTTATTATAGTTAAATCAACCAAGATAAAAGCTATTCACCTCCTCTTGAGGTTACAAAAAAAAAAATCACCTGGTTTTTTTTTTTTTTTCTGTGACCAATTACTGTATGAGTAAATAAAAACAGTGATGATAGCAGAAACATTTTAAAACAATACCAAAAAATCTCAGCTTTTTCCTCTGCAGCTCTAAAGTGCAAGCAACTGAAAACGGTGCCTCCCCCAGGGTTATAACTAGGGAGGAAAGAGTTGGAGTTTCACTAGAGCCCAGTGATCTCAGCGGTAAGGGGAAAAGGCCCACATACAGAGAAAGAGGGAGATGTGGGTGATTCAGAAGGGGGAGAAGAGGGCACCAAACGTAGTCGTTCTAGAGAAATGCTCATGACAGTGTTTCTGCACCAAACCTTCGGAGTTCCACTCACCTGGGCTCAGGTCTGGGTCTGCCTCCCACTTACGCACTTTATCATCAAACAACCTGGTTTAATCTCCCTGAGCCTCTGTTTCCTCAATGATATTAGCAATCAACTCATGAAGGTATAAGAATTAAAGGAGAGACTGATAAGGTGTTTTGCTCAGTTCTTAGCATGTAATGATACCGGATAAATGCTAGGTGTTATTTTTGTCATTGTCACTGTTGTTATTATTTTCTTTCCATTTCACCACTTCACTTAAGTCCAGTCATGATGACAAAAGTGCTCAGAAATGTAATTCAATGGGGGCACTTCCACCTGCCCCCTGCCCCGGGGCAGTGCCACAGAGCCTGCAGCGTGACCTCATGGATGATGGCAAGCTTGTGCAGTGGCTTACCCTGGCTCGTCTCTGTCACTGAGATTCTCAGCTCAGGGCTCTGACATGGTGGCTGTCTGGTGATGGCCACAACTTCTGAGCATCCAGTCTAACATGGTGAAAAGTCCATTCTAAAGCCCTCTTGTGCTGTGATAGAGCGGAGAGAGCATAAGATCTGGCAGCACACATGTCTGTATACCAGTGCTCACTGTCTGAGTCTGAGAAACAACTTCTCTCCAGATTCTTCATCCTAAATTGGGTGTACAGCCACCCACCCTTCAGACTTACTGTGAATGTCAAGTACTCAGCACAGCGCCTGGCACAAGGTAAGTGACTCAACAAATGATAGCTATCTCTATTATTGTGATCATTGTGAGAATTTCTTTGGATTGTCCTCAGGTTCTGAGAAATACTGAAGATGAGAACTAGAACTGAGTTCAAAAATCATGTTTCCAACACAGCCCCTTACATGGAAGCTGAATGTTTTAATCCACGTAAACTTAATCCCAAAGAAAGGGAATGCCAAGACTATTCAAACTACCGCACATGCTAGCAAAGTAATGCTCATCTCACACACTAGCAAAGTAATGCTCAAAATTCTCCAAGCCAGGCTTCAATAGTACGTGAACCATGAACTTCCAGATGTTCAAGCTGGATTTAGAAAAGGTAGAGGAACAAGAGATCAAATTGCCAACATCTGCTGGATCATCGAAAAAGCAAGAGAGTTCCAGAAAAACACATACTTTTGCTTTATTCACTATGCCAAAGCCTTTGACTGTGTGGATGACAATAAACTGTGGAAAATTCTGAAAGAAATAGGAATACCAGACCACCTGACCTGCCTCCTTAGAAATCTGTATGCAGGTCAAGAAGCAACAGTTACAACTGGACATGGAACAACAGACTGGTTCCAAATCGGAAAGGGAGTACATCAAGGCTGTATATTGTCACCCTGCTTATTTAACTTATATGCAGAGTACGTCATGAGAAACACTGGGTTGGATCAGGCAGAAGCTAGAATCAAGATTGCTGGGAGAAATATCAATAACCTCAGATATGCAGATGACACCACCCTTATGGCAGAAAGCAAAGAAGAACTAAAGAGCCTCTTGATGAAAGTGAAAGACAAGAGTGAAAACGTTGGCTTAAAACTCAACATTCGGAAAACTAAGATCTTGGCATCCGGTCTCATCACTTCATGGCAAATAGATGGGGAAACAGTGGAAATAGTGAGAAACTTTGTTTGGGGAGGGGGCTCTAAAATCACTGCGGATGGTGACTGCAGCCATGAAATTAAAAGACACTTGCTCCTTGGAAGAAAAGCTATGACCAACTTAGACACCATATTAAAAAGCTGAGACATTACTTTGCCAACAAGGGTCCGTCTAGTGAAAGCTATGGTTTTTTCAGTAGTCATATGGATGTGAGAGTTGGACTATAAAGAGAGCTGAGTGACAAAGAATTGATGCTTTTGAACTGTGGAGTCAGAGAAGACTCTTGGGAGTCCCTTGCACTGTAAGGAGATCCAACCAGTCCATCCTAAAGGAAATCAGTCCTGAATATTCATTGGAAGGACTGATGCTAAAGCTGAAACTCCAGTATTTTGGCCACCTGATGCGAAGAACCAACTCACTGGAAAAGACCCTGATGCTGGGAAAGATTGAAGACAGGAGAAGAAGGGGATGGAAGAGGATGAGATGGTTGGATGGCATCACTGACGCAAAGGACGTGAGTTTGAGTAGGCTCTGGGAGTTGGTGACGGATAGGGAAGCCTGGTGTGCTGCAGTCCTTGGGGTCACAAAGAGTTGGACACGACTGAGTGACTGAACTGAACTGAAACTTCAAAAATTCCAAGCCTCTTTCTGTTGACAGGAAGTCTTACCTTGTATAGGTTACCCTCCTTCAAGTTTTCCCTGTAATTTTCAGGATGCTTATATGCAATCATGACTTAGCTCTGTGGTCACGGCCACTGCCATGGTTCCCATCCTATGATGGTGCCACGAACTTAAGAGTTGGCCCTGCAACTTGGAAGAGCACACCTTTCTTCCAAAATGAGAAGGGTATTGCTCCTTCCGTGTCACACCTGGCTCTGGGAGGAAGTGTCCCCAGCAAGTGTTTATTGCTACACCACTTTATTGATTTATTCATTTTTGGTTCCACTAGCTCTTCACCGCTGTCGGCAGGCTTTCTCTAGTTGCAGCATGCAGGCCTCTCATTGCGGTGGCCTTTCTTGTTGCATTGCATGGGCTCTAGGACATGCAGGCTTCAGTAGTTGTGGCTCGTGGGCATAGCTGCCCTGAGACATGTGGAATCCTAGTTCTCAGACCAGGGGTTGAACCCTTGTCCCCTGTAATGACAGGCAGATTTGTAACCACTGAACCACCAGGGATGTCCCAATACAGCACTTAAAAATTCACAAACAAAACCCCTTTGTGGTGGGATGGCTGGGTCTAGAGGAACTCAAGATTCTGCTGCCATATTGTCCCCAGACACTCATGTCTCATTTTAAAATCAAGTTCTCCTTGCCCAGTCCCTTATGCTGACTTCTCTCACAGTGGCTGCCCTCAACCCCCTAGAATAGGACTTCAGTCAGACACATGTGCACACAGATCAATCCATCAGATATGTCTATAAATGCTGGAATCCCAGCTATGGACAGAAAAGAAGCCTTTTTGTCTTAGGCCCTTTGCAAATAAGTGGTGGCAAACAGTTTACACGGGGTTAGCAAAGTCTCCTAATGGCTCAGCACTACCGAGGCTCACACTGTTCCAACAGGTGAAGAAAATACCAGGTTAAGTGATTAGCTGGGACATGTCAGCAGCTGGTGGCAGGGTAGTGAACTAGAATCGCAGTTCAGGGCTCTTCCTCCCCCCTTCACTGCCACCTTTCCCTGCATAAGCTCCCTCCCCAGTGCAGATGCCTTTGATTTAGCCAGATGGTTGACACATTTTCCCCCCTTTTGCCAAAAGGATGATTTGCTTTCCAAAAATCTCAAATTAAGCAGCTCATGACTGGTTCTTAAGATAAAGAGAACTGAATTCTAACAAAGCACTGTAGAAAGCAACTTGACAGCACAATGCCGCTTCTGTTTCCTATCTCTGGATGCCAGATGCCTGCTTTCTCCTGTTCACCCACAGGGGATTTGTGATTGGGTTTGAGTTCTTGAACACTGTTTCCTGGAAAAGGCCCCAGAGCCACTGATGTGTCTGCAAGAAAGGAGAAACACTTGGCCAACCCAGCATTGGCAGGCCCTAGGGCATTTTCAAGCCCTGAACTCAGCTCTGGGTGCTAAAAAAAAAAAATATGTTGGCAACTGCTGAGTTTCAGAAGCAAGAGGGAAGAAAGACTGGAGGTTCTTCCTACTTAGGCAGAAAAAACAGGCAGTTTAAGGCTCCAGATTGACTGTGCTGGCCACAGTGCCACCAACTTTGAATCCGCCAGTTACATATTGCTAGCTGGGTACTGATGCTGAAGCTGAAGCTCCAGTGCTTAGGCTACCTCATGCAAAAAGCCAACTCATTGGAAAAGAGCCTGATGCTGAGAATGATTGAGGGCAGGAGGAGAATGGGGCGATAGAGAATGAGATGGTTGGATGGGATCATGAACTCAGTGCACATGAGTTTGAGCAAGCTCCGGGAGATGGTGAAGAAAAGGGAAGCCTTGGTGCTACAGCCCTTGGGGTTGGAAAGAGTCAGACATGTCTGAGAGACTGAACAACAAGAGCAAGAAGTTTTTGACTAATATTTACCCAGAATTTCTCCTTTCCATGTGTTAAAGCATTTTGCAGGAATCTTCCATTACTCGCATGTAACTTAAATCAGTCCATAGAAACACAAATGGAAACAAGCACAAATTTATCTGAGCATGTTTTACAGTCGTTAACTCAGAGCTGACACCACCAGTTCACTGTTCTGGAGCCTATCTAACAGATTACATCCTGGACTTCTCAAGGAAACATGGCATCCATTCCCTCTCGGTTGTTAAGCTCTTTCGCTCATCTGTGATTCTTTTGTAGCCAAGGATCCTTGCTCCCAAACCTCCTCCTAGCTGCCTATCGTACTTAAAAACACCAATCCACGTACAAAATGGGGGAATCCATGTACTGGTTTTCTCAGGTTGCCATAATAACAGACCTCAGATCAGGTGGCTTTAAATCCTTTTTGTAAACGATTTTTAGGTCATTTATTTATTTTTGGCTGTGCTAGGTCTTCATTGCTGCACAGCTCTTCTCTAGTTGCAGAACTTCTAACTGCAGTGGCTTCTCTTGTTGCAGAGTCCGGGCTCTACGGCACACGGGCTTCTGTGGCTGCAGCCCATGCGCTCAGTGGGTGCGGTTTCCAAGCTCTGGAGCACAGACTCGAGGCTGTGGTGCACAGGCTGAGCTGCTCCTCCACATACGGGATCTCCCTGGACACTGGGAGGCGGGTTCTTTATCATGGAGCCACCAGGGAAGCTCCCGGACTGTGTGGCTTTACGGAAACTTATTTCTCACAGTTCTAGAGACTGAAGTCCAAGATCAAGGTATTGGCCAGCTTGGATTCTTCTGAGCCCTGTCTTTCTGACTTGGGGGTGGCTGCCCTCTTGCTGTGTCCATATGCGATATTCCCTCGATGCACACACCCTGTGGGCTCTCTGTGTGTCCCACTCTCCCCATTCTTACAAGGACACCAGTGAGATTGGATTAGAACCAGAACAGCCCTAGCACCTTCATTTTAACGTAATCACTTCTTAAGACTCTATCTCCAAACAGTCACATTCTGGATACCTGGAGTCAGAACTCCAACATATGCATTAAGGCAAGGGGGTGGGTACACAATTTAGCCCATCACAGACTGTCTTTATGGAAAGTTTCCAAATTAAATGAAAGAATAAAGAAAACTATCCCAAGCTTCAGAGCCCTGTGGTTTTGGGGGGTTGCATAGAAAGACATGGCTAGATCTAACATGTGGTTTAATTTTAGGGACTGCATGCTTCTTGTTCCCCCAAAATACCTCACATGCCTTCAGATTCCCTTATTAGAGCCTCATATTTTTTTACTTATATCAAACAGAGGCTTTCTTCTGTTAAAATGCAAGCAGCCTTAGATGGAGCCTCGCCTGTCACCAAGACTTTAGTAGAACCATCACTGCCTTCCTAAGAGCAGTTTCAGATGAAGGACAGATGACTGGGCACCTACAGGGAGTGGGAGGAAGTGAAAGGAGGATCATGGAAGGAGACAAGAGGAACAGAGATCAGAAACTGGTGTCTGAGAAGACAGACCTCACTGGCTTCACCCTTCACCCTGGATAACAGAAGAGACTAAACATTCATGCCCCAGTCCATATGGCTAGAGTTGTTTCAAGGAAGTGGTTGCTCAGAGACTATATTCCCCCATTGCCTCTTAGTGAGGCCATGTGATGGATTTCTAGACAGTGGATTGTGAGCCATGACGTACTATAGTTCAAGAAAGTAAGCATGCATGCTCGGTCAAGTCCAACTCTTTGCAACCCCATGGGCTGTAGCCTGCCAGGCTCCTCTGTCCATGGAATTCTCCAGGCAAGAATACTGGAGTGGGTTGCCATTTCCTTCTCCAGGGCATCTTCCCGACCCAGGGATCTAACCCTCTTGCATCTCCTGCACTGGCAAGCAGATTCTTAACCACTAGTGCCACCTGGGAGGCCGGGCCTATAAACACTCTACACAGCTTCTGCCCTGCTCTCATGGCAAAGGATTCTGAAACCCAAAGAAATAGCAGAACCGCAAAATGGAAAGAGCCTGGGTCTCTGAACCATAAACAAAATACCTGTACTGAAGTGTGCTTATGTGACTAACTCCTGTTGGCTCAACCACTGAGATTTCAGGGATGGTCCTTTTTAGCAACTGGCAATTCCTTAATTAAGAAGTTGACATAGTCGATGTACAGCTGTATTTGGCAAGAAATTAATCCCTTCAAAATGGATGGTTCATGCTAGATTATGCCAAGAGTAAATACAGAAAATAAGAAGAGTATTATGCATAGAAGGTACTCAGTAAATATGTAACCAATGAATAACCAAAGGGACCCTGCCTGATAAAGCAATTCAAACAAAGATAGCAGAGGGTGAACACAGATGCGAATTTACACCCCTACCCGCTTCCACCAAACTGAAAGAAGTGTCACTATGTGTTCATATGCATAAAGGATTCACCTCATTTCTGAACAGTGAGTACAGGGCAGAAGTTTGCTCAGTGTTTCCAACTCTTTGTGACACCATGGACTTACCAGACTCACCAGACTCCTCTGTCCCTGGGATTCTCCAGGCAAGAATACTGGAGTGGGTAGCCATTCCCTTCCCCAGGGGATCTTTCTGACCCAAGGATCAAACCTGTGTCTCTTGAGTCTGCTGTATTGGCAAGTGGATTCTTTACCACTAGTGCCACCTGAGAAGCCCCAAATATATCTAGGGATGACATATAATCAAAAAGTAAAGTCATCTGTGTAAGTCCTGCATATAAAATTTAAAGAAGAAAAAAGAAAAAAAATGTCTTGCACTGTTGAAGTAAAACCTGTCTGTTTAATTTAAAATAATGATGCAAAATTGACTTTTGTGAAAATGATATAAATGAACTTACAAAACAGAAAGACTCACAGGCTTAGAGAACAAACTCGTGGTTGCTGTGGGGAAAGATTGGGGAAAGATGGGGGGACGGGACAGTTAGAGAATTTGGGATGGACATGTACATGCTTCTATACTTTAAATGAATAACCAACAAGGACCTACTGTGTAGTTTAGGGAACTCTGCTCAATGTCAAGTGGCAGCCTGGTTAAGAGGGGATTTGGGAGAAGAATGGATACATGTTTATGTGTGACTGAGTTTCTTTGCTGTCCACCTGAAACTTTCACAACATTATTAACCTGCTATACTTCAACATAAAATTAAAAGATTTTTTAAGTAAAAAAAATAATGGTCTTTATTTATTGATTGGTTACTACTTACCAGCCACCATGCTCTACATTTCATCTCACTTGATCCTTCTGACAACATGGTAAAGTGGAGTTATCCTGTTCACTTGAAACTATCACAACATTGTTTGTTAATCAGCTATAACCCAATACAAAATAAAAAGGGTTTTGGTTTATTTTTTTAAGATAGCTACAAAAAAAAATGGAAAAGCGGGGAAAAATCAACTTTTGTTTAGTCACAAATAGAGAACTTTGTCTATCTGGCTATATAAGGGGCCTAGATGGTGCCTGGAATGTGACACCTAAGCATCAGTTCAATGACAGCATTAATGACCGAGCACCCATGGAGTGCACAGTGCTGGAGGGAGCATGGTGAGTGGAGTTTCTTCAAAAGGCTTGCAGGCCAGTAAAAGAGAACCACATGGCACTGACCCACTTGAACTCAAGGGATAATGAAATACATGTTAAACAGAGGTATAAAAAGCATGCTATTGGAAAAGGAACAGTTGACTCTGATGGGGAGGAAGAAGAAGGGTATCCAAGAGCAGGTGGAATTGAGGCTGAGTCCTAGAGTAGAGGAATGGATGAGGGAATCACATGGCCAAGGTGATGGAGAAGTGGCAATAGCTGGCTGGCCTGGGAAGGCTGGACACATCAAGGCCCTTTAGGAGGTGGGCCTTGGAGAAGGGAGAGCTGCATATTGGGGTCTGCTTGTGACTAGGGAGTGAAATCTTAGCCTCAAAAGAAGTGGATTTCATTCCTTTTTCTCTCTCCAAACTTTGTAAAGCACTTACTTCCTTCAAATGATACATAATGGCATTTTATTAAGTCATTCTAATCTGTGTAAAATGACTGCCATGCCCAAACTATTTTCATGCTACAGAAGTTAAAATAATGTTAAGACAATATGTTACAGAATAATGCATGGGTACATTAAAATGGGTACATTTTAATTCCATCTTCTTAAATTATATTAACTTTTGGATAAAAAACCTCATTTTGTTTTGGTTCTTATCATTACAAATCTTAAGATCCATATAAGCAATCCAGCTGCCCCTCCTGCTAACTGTTTTTCAGAAAAGGACATGAATTCAGTTTTCAGAGTATTTATATGACTGAGTCTAAAGAGAGGGTCTGCTAAGAGCTCCTCCTGCCATGTCAACACAATTAGGTTGGTAATTCAAATCATTTTAAGGAGTACAGAAAAATGAAGAGATGGGTGGACAGAACTTCTAACCTAAACCGAAGCTCAGAAAAATACCAAAGCCTTTTTTTCCATTCATTCAACAAATATTAATTAATTAATCATGGTAAATTGCTTGTTAGTCACTCAGTCGTGTCTGACTCTTTGCAGCCCCACAGACTGTAGCCCTCTAGGCTTCTCTGTCTATGGAATTCTTCAGGCAATAATACTGGAGTCGGTTGTCATTTCCTTTTCCAGGGGATCTTCCCAACACAGGGACTGAACCTAGGTCTCCTGCCTTGCAAGAGGTGCATTACCACTTTCCAATTGGAGCCAAATTGCTTAGGTAACAAATATTTGCTTTGCACAAGCAGTTTTAGGCCCCAAGTAAACAAGATTGCCAAGGTCTTTGCTCTTAACGGAGATATTTTCTTCAGGGGAAGAGAACTCATACACAGCAAGATGTAGTGGAAAGTAGTGTTTTGAGACCTTCACTGAGGTTTCCACAGCCAAACCCATCTCAACTCCATCCTTTGCTTCCTTGCGTCCCTTAGGAAGCAGCAGACCCTTTGTACTGGCACTGTTCTCACTGGCTTTGAGTGTACATGTAGACTTTTTTTATACCTCAAAGAGACAATAGTATTGAAAATCAAGGTGGGTGAAGAAAGCTTTGCATTATATTGCCTTGCTTTGTTTAATTTCAAAAAGCTTGGCTTTGCATGGCAAGAAGACAAAGCCTGGAAGAAGAGGGCATAGAGCTTATTTATAAAGACTGTTTGGAAAGAGAAGAGATGAGACGGTCAGTCTTCTTGCCACACAGAGAGATCGAAAGCTTTTTGGGGTTGAAGGGAACAGCTTCAAAATTGGTAGATAAAAGCAAGAGAGAAAATTGTTGGCGATGGTCCCTGAGATAGAGGACCTTCCTCTTGACCCCCCCTCAGAAAAGAAATTTCAGTTGGGTGTTGATGAAGCCCCCTAATTTAGCGTCAGGAATAAGAGCAGAGAATTTCTTAAAACTTCAAGAAATGTCTCACACAGCAGGGAGTGTCCCCAGCAGAACAGAATGGAGGCTTGCATGCTCCTGCAGAAAAAAATCAGTACAGCTGTCCTCCACCTGCCGCCCCCCGACCATACCCACCAGGCTCCTTCAGCACAGAATGGTGCAGGAGAGCATCAGAAGGTTTTCCCTAGTCTCAGGAAGGGTTCAGAGCTGTTTGAGAGAGCACCAATGGACCAGGAGAGGCAATTTGCCTTGAACAAAAAGGATGCTAGATGACTGGCATGGACAGACTAGACGACAGAGTAGCGTGACAAGCACAGCAGCTGATGGCAGCAGAGACAGAAGCCTTCGGCCACTTCAAAGAGGTCAAAGTGGTCAAGATCAGATACCCCTTCCCCAACCTCCACTCCCATAATCTCCCACCCTACATGGACTGTGCCACGCACAGGAACCAACTCTATTGGGTTAAGCCATTGAAACTTAAGGTTGTCTGTGACAGCAGTTAGCTTATTATGATTACTGTGCAGTGCTGTGCTTAATCACTCAGTCGTGTCTGATTCTTTGTGACCCCATGGACTAGAGTCCACCAGGCTCCTCTGTCCGTGGGATTCTCCAGGCAAGAATACTGGAGAGGGTTGCCATGCCCTCCTCTGGGGGATCTTCCCAACACAGGGATTGAACCCAGGTCTCGTGCATTGCAGGCAAATTCTTTACCATCTGAGCCACCAGGGAATCCAATAAGAGCCAGTAAATTACCACTTTTTTGGCTTATATGAATATGTGACATAAAATTTGTACCCAGTACATGATAAATATTAAGAAAATAAAGTCAAGAGACAAGAGAGATAGTGACTGAAGGAAAAAATAAATGAATGATCTCTCTGTCATGAATAAATGATCTCTCTGTGAAAATAACATTGGAGCTGAAGCCTGGATATTGAGAGGGAGGCAGTCATGTACAGTTCTTGAATATGAGTGTTCCAGAAAGAAAAAATAAGTGCCAAGGCTTTGAGGTAGGGATAAACTTGCTGTATTTAAGGAATTGAAAGGAGGTGATGTTGCTGGAGTAGAGGAAGCAAGAGAGAATATAAGGAGGTGAGTTAGGGAAATGGACATGATGGCATCATGTAGCGTTTTAAAGGAAATGGAAAGAAGGAAGTCTGAATTGTATACTAAACTCAATGAGAAGTCATTGGTGAGTATTAAGAAAGCAGATGATATGATTCAATTTATTATTTATTTTGGATGCTGCTTGAAGAAAGGATTCAGTCAGTCAGTATCAGTTCAGTCGCTGAGTCGTGTCTGACTCTTTGTGACCCCATGAACTGCAGCATGCCAGGCCTCCCTGTCCATCACCGACTCCCGGAGTCCACCCAAACCCATCTTCATCGGGTCGGTGATGCCATCCAACCATCTCATCCTCTGTCTTCCCCTTCTCCTCCTTCCCCCAATCTTTCCCAGCATCAGGGTCTTTTCCAATGAGTCAACTCTTCACATCAGGTGGCCAAAGTATGGAGTTTCAGCTTCAGCATCAGTCCTTCCAATGAATACCCAGGACTGATCTCCTTAGGATGAAATGGTTGGATCTCCTTGCAGTCCAAGGGACTCTCAAGAGTCTTCTCCAACACCACAGTTCAAAAGCATCAGTTCTTCGGCGCTCAGCCTTTTTCACTGTCCAACTCTTACATCCATACATGACCACTGGAAAAAACCATAGCCTTGACTAGATGAACCTTTGTTGGCAAAGAAAGGATTAGAGTAGAACAAAAATGAGGGGCTAGTTAAAAGACCACTGAAACAGTCCAGATGAGAGATATTGATTGTTTAACCTGAAGGTGATAGTTGTAGTAATGGAAAGAAGTGAATATACTGGAGATGTATCTTGGAGACGGAACTGACTAACTGGGTGTGACAAGTGAGGAAAAGAGTAGGACGACCCCCAGGTTTTTATCTTTAAAAACTGGGATGAGGTAATACCATTTTTCAAGGAAGAAACTAGGAGAAGAACAGTTTAGGAAGAGGGTAAAGATGAGAATAAAGAGTACAGTGTGGGCCCATTACATTTAAGATGCTATTAGATATCCAAGTCAGGGAGGCAGGATGACATCAAGTAGGCAGTTTGATTTATGAGCCTGCAGCTCAAGGAAAGGTCAAGATTGGAGACTAACATTTTGGAGTCATCTGCATGCAGATGGTATTAACATAATGAGACTAAATGAAATTCACCAGGGAGACAGCATAGCTAGAGAAGAGGATCCAGGAAAGAGCTGGAGGTCAAGCAAAGAAGACATAGCCAGTTAATAGATTAAAAGGGACATCCAGTGAGACTTGAGGTAACAAATCAAATATGATAAGCTGGTGTCACAAAAGCCAAGAAAAGAAACTATCTGGGTTATCTTTACTCCAAAATTGGCACAGATAGTTCAGAAGGTTTGCTGAGCTGCTAAGAACCTTGAGTCAATAATTTCTATCTCATTACTCCTCAGAGAAAGAAAAACAGAGTCATGGACACAAGCTGCCCCCCAAAGATCCTTAGTCTCTGAGGATCTGATGAGTATCCTCATAGCTCTGCCTCATCTCTCCCACTGGAGTAGGTCTCATCTTACCAGCACTGACTCAAGAGCATCTTCTCCATAGTCAAAAAAAACAGCACCTTTCAGGACAGATGATTCAAATCATCAAGGCCTTTGAGAGAATAACTTTCTCTTTACATATATTAGAATATTAAGCTACAGACTATCACCAAACAGGCCACAGATGATGAATGTGAGATGGTTTGCTGACTATTAAGGGTTAACTTTGGGGGTGTATTTTCAGTGAAATCCTATTAATAACTTTGTCTGTAAGAAATAGTTTGACCTACTGCAAATAATAGCTAACTCAATACTCCATAGCCACTGACTTGTACACATGTAAAGCCATCAAGGATAAGAACATTTAAAGAGCAAATGATATATAGTGGGAAAAGCCTTCTTAATCACCCAAACGACCTCATTTCCACATTAATCTATAGTAAGATAGTATTTAAGTAATATGAAGTTTCCAGATCAGCCAAGATGAGATATACCCAATTCTATACCAACTTTAACAGATCTCCATCACAACACTTGAGAGTACTTCAAGTTACGACTTGAGATATCAGAGTTCGGTGCCTTCAAGGATCGTTTGCATGCTTGTTTTTACTGATGTTGTCATAGTTAATGTGATATAGATGGCTGCTAGTACTTGAACAACAAGGAAGAGCTTAAAATTCTCTAGTTACCCACACAAGTCTTAAGAGGTCTATCAAAGTAAATAAGTGGTATATAAAAGTACACAAATTAGTTGGTCCAGAATATTTCCATCCTCAAATGGAGACAAAGTTAATTTCCCCATCCACTAAAATATTAGTGGAATACAATAAAATATTAGTATATGTCCACAATCCTCCTCACAATTTTGCATGCAAGCTCAAAAGAGTCTCAGATCCTCTGGAGGCTACGTGTGCCCCCACTGCCCCAAAATTTCCAAGTAAGGACTTAATTTCCTACTACAGGGTATACCATGTGCCTCATCCCCTTATTTGCCACCAGGGGTCAAAACTTTTAATTTCCCAAAGTGCAGACTTAAGAGACCCTGGTTTTTTTAATTCTCTAGGCAAATGGGCAAGCCCCATAGAGAACTGAAGTTCATCTCCCACTGTGTATGCGCCAGAGATGCTAGGAGCTGTCCTGTGTCCTGAAAATCTTGAGCTAGCCTCACCAGGAGCTGTCCAAGGTCCCAAATGTTTTCTCAATTGCTTCACACACAACGGTCTACAGCCTATCTGTATCAAAACCAGCTGGGTATGCATAATAAAATACAAATTCCTAGCCTATCCTAGAGTTACCAAGTCAAAATATTCATAGGTAAGCCTCACAAATCTCCATTTTGACAAGTTTCTCAGGAGCTGTCTCTATATAATGCCAAGATTTATTTCCCAAAAGTTAATACCACTTCGTTAGCACTAGGAACCACTTATTCCCATCTAAATCATTGATCACCATTAATAAATCAGAAACCTTCAATATTATCTTAACAGTCATGATGAATAATTATATTGCTGAAAAGGACATTAACTACATTTCTTCCAGATGGTTCCTGTCCCAATTTGTCACCAAATACAAAGGAAATGGCTACCCACCCCAATATTCTTGCCTGGAAAATCCCATGGACAGAGGAGCCTGGTGGACTATAGTCCATGGGGTCTCCAAGAATTGGACATGACTGAGCAACTGAGCACAAAACTCCAGCATCATAAAGGAGTTTCATGAAAGGCACACCTTTTTTGAAATTAACTTCAGTGATCTTCTAGCAGGTCTTTCCTGTCCACCCAATGAAGAAACAAAATAATTGTAATTACAACCAGTATTAACTGATCACTCATTATGTGTTATCCATCAAATTTGTAATAATGCTTAATAATAGTTAAAAAACAAAAAAGGGGAACAGAGTACATCATGAGAAACACTGGGTTGGATGAAGCACAAGCCGGGAGAAATATCAATAACCTCAGATATGCAGATGAAACCACCCTTATGGCGGAAAGTGAAGAAGAACTAAAGAGCCTCTTGATGAAGGTGAAAGAGGAGAGTGAAAAAGTTGGCTTAAAGCTCAACATTCAGAAAACTAAGATCTTGTCATCCAGTCCCATCACTTCATGGCAAATAGATGGGGAAACAGTGGAAACAGTTTCAGACTTCATTTTTGGGGGCTCCAAAAATCACTGCAGATGGTGATTGCAGCCATGAAATCAAAAGTGCTTACTCCTGAGTGACTTTGGACGCCCGCTCCTTCTAGGTGCGGTGAGTGCTTAATCTCTGGCCTTGCGGCTTAGTTTTTTCTCGGTTTGGACTCGAAACCTCTGTCGCAACCATGCTCCTCCAGATCATCGGTCAGGCCAAGAAGCATCCTAGCTTGATCCCCCTCTTCATATTTATTGGAGCAGGAGGGACTGGAGCAGCACTGTATGTCATGCGCCTGGCATTGTTCAATCCCGATGTCAGTTGGGACAGAAAGAATAACCCAGAACCCTGGAACAAACTAGGTTCTAATGATCAGTACAAGTTCTACTCTGTGAATGTAGATTACAGCAAACTGAAGAAAGAAGGTCCAGACTTCTAAATGAAATATTTCACTATAAAGCTGCTTAGAATGAAGGTCTTCCAGAAGCCATCCACACAATTTTCCACTTAACCAGGAAATATTTCCCCTCTAAATGCACAAAATCACGTTGGTGTATTGTGTTGGGGTTTACACTGATGAATAAATAGTCTGAAACTTGAAAAAAAAAAAAAAAAGCGCTTACTCCTTGGAAGGAAAGTTATGACCAACCTAGACAGCATATTGAAAAGCAGAGACATTACTTTGCCAACAAAGTCCCATCTGGTCAAGGCTATGGTTTTTCCAGTGGTCATGTATGGATATGAGAGTTGGACTATAAAAAATCTGAGCACTGAAGAATTGATGCTTTTGAACTGTGGAGAGTCCCTTGGACTGCAAGGAAATACAACCAGTTCATCCTAAAGGAGATCAGTCCTGGGTGTTTATTGGAAGGATTGATGTTGAAGCTGAAACTCCAATACTTTGGCCACCTGAAGGGAAGAGCTGACTCATTGGAGAAGACCCTGATGCTGGGAAAGATTAAGAGCAGGAGGAGAAGGGGATGACAGAGGATGAGATGGATGTATGGCATCACCGACTCAATGGACATGGGTGTGGGTAGACTCCGGGAGTTGGTGATGGACAGGGAGGCCTGGAATGCTGCAGTTCATGGGGTTGCAAAGAGTCAGACATGACTGACTGAACTGAACTGAACTTTTATAATGAGAAAAAACGATGTGAATAAATACAGAGGGGGACATTCGGTGAAAATTGATACTGTTTTAAAAGTTTTCTAATTTGTTATTTTTATAAATTAAATGAAAATTCAAATGGAAAAAAAATAATAATAATAGTTAAAAAACAAAAAAAATGAATGTTTCTACATGCCCAGAACTTCTCAAAGTTCCTCTCATGATTGTCTCATTTAATCCTCAATATATATATTAATATATATAATTATATATATATTTATCCTTATATAAATACATTATCCTTAAATGAATATGTATATATTATATATAATCCTTTATATATATATAATATATATACATAATATCCATGATCCCCAAAAAGCAGGGAAAAACTGTAGCCTTTATTACTTAAAGTGTTGGTGCTCACTTATAGGACTTTTTCATATAAACATATAAGGCTAAAGCTAATGTTTTGTTATTGTATTTTAAAATATGTGAAAATGAGGGAGAATAGAAAAGCCCTTTTTTGATTGTTTGTGGTATTCTTGGCACTCTAGCATGCTTTTTTTCACTAAAACATCAAAACTATTTATGAATAGGCTTTACTGTCCTCATTTTGATGTTTATTGAGGAACTGACATACAAGAAATTACACTTACAGTGTGTAATTTAGTAGGTTTTGATACACATACACACCTATAAAGTTCCTCCTCCAAAAGTTTCCTTGCACCTTTTCTTATCCTTGCTCCACTCCTTTCCAGTTCATTTTCCCAGACAACTGCTGGTTTGCTTTCTTATGCTATAGACTAGCGTGCATTTTCTAGAATTTTATAGAAACAAGATCATACAGTGTATACTATTTTTGGCCATCTTATACTCAGCATGATTATTTTGAGATTCATCCATGATATTCCATTTGTCAATACTTCATTCATTTTTGCTGCTGAGTAGTATTCTGATTATCCCTCACTGTATAAAAAAGAAAACTATGAAAATAGGCAACTCCTCTAAGATCATACAGTAAAGGATTAGATTCAAATGGAAGTCTGCCCAACACAAAATCCCCTGATTTTCCCACTATTCTCTTTTGTCTTTTTAACTGAGAAATAGCTCTACATACATGTTCAGAATGGGAGAGATATAGCTTCCCAGAGTAAATTGAATATATTAATCACACAAACAATGGAATGTTGTATAACTAGAAAAGATGTCACTGTTCTACTCACCCCTCCCATACTACCTGCTCCCAGAAGTACCACCTCAACTCTTGGGCTTCCCTCATCTGAAGAGGAACTCCAGGGCTCTGGGGCTGCCAAGGTACATGGAGATCACCATGTACAGGCCCTAAGCTCTAGGTAGAGCCTCAGCTTCTAGGCCAAAAGGGAAAGGAGTATCTGAGGCAGCTGATGGGAAGTGATCAGTTTTATAGTAGGGGAGAGAGGCATCCAAGGAATTATGAAGACCTCATTAAACTGGGTTACTTATTTGACTTCCCCTGCTAGCTAGATTTTTTGATAGAGACAGAAGGAAAATAACAAGGAGGAAGTGGAAAAGGAAAGGTAAACAATCCTTGCTTGACTGGTGATCTCAGGTACCCCTGATTCTTGGAAGACAAAAACTTACTAGGATTTCCCCAGTGGTCCAGTGGTTAAGACTCTGCGCTTCCACTGCAGAGTACATGGGTTCAATCCCTGGCCAGGCAACTAAGATCCCACATGCTCTGTGGCCCAGCCAATAATAATAATTACCATTAAAAAAAATACCTAATATATCTCCCATTATCCTCAACATGTTTTTGAAGATGAATTAATAACAATAAAAACAACAGTAACTAGTGTTTATAGATTTCTTCTTCTGTACCAGGCACCAAGCAAGAGAATTCAATTTTATTTTACTAACTATAAAGCCAGTTCTCAGAAAACGTTAAGTAGTTTGTCCAAAGTCACACAACCCGAGAGATGAAGTTATACCAAGAGTTCAAATCTCCGAGTCTCAGTCCAGGGTTCTTCCCAGGACTCACAAGGATTCCAGGCTGCCCTGAACCCAACCACCGCCACACACTTCACCATCACTGGTGCATCACAGGCTCACCCTAGGCGTATGTCAACTTAGGTCCTTCACTTTCAGACCCATGACACCTTATCTTACCCCATCAGCACATGTCATTCTGTGTTCCCCACCATCAAAACACTGTTCAACACCTGAGTCAACTTCAAAATATAATAATAATATTTAATATTATATTAAATAATATAATCTGACAAACCAATTCTGTACCAAAGAGTTACTGATTATAATGATTCTTCTCAGGTACCAGCTGGGCTTAAGATGACAGTGCCTAAAAGAAAGATGGAAATGATGGGCAGGGCTGTGTAGAGATTTTCCAAGTCTGGTCTTTACACATATGAATGTCACAGATTTAGAGACGCTAATTCCAGGCAAAGTAAACTACTATTTCTCTTTCAGAGGGGCCAGCTCACGCTGAAGTGACCTTTTGGGCAGAAGAAGGGAAAGAGTAATAATAATAGTTGAATAATAATAATAGGAGACATTTATCAACTACTATATGTTAGAACATTTTACCAGTATTATCTCAATTAATCCACAGTTTAGTCCCCCTTACAGATGAAAAACAGAGACAGAGAGATAGTAATCTGATAATCAATGGCAAGTCTTTCAAACGCCACAACACTCATTCCTAACTAGTTCACAGACCTCTGTGAACCAGCTACCACTCATTCTGTACCTATTATGTGCCTGGCACTGTGAGACCTATAAGCATATCAATTAACTGAACTTCACAGTAATCCTCTGAGGTAGGCTATGATTATCACGCCCATTTTATAGATGAGACCCAGGCAGGAAAGAAAGGAAGCTGAGTGTCTGCACTTTCATCCAGCCTAGCTGGTACCTATTCCAGTCTAAGTCTTTCTCTAAGTTAAAAAGACTCTGGGAACCAAGCCAGCCAAGGACGGACTTCGGGCGGCAACATCTCCGAAAGACCACCTGGGGGCGCCACCCTCCCTGGACTGGAGAGGGCGGGGAAGCCGGGCTTCTCCCCGGCCTCCGGGGCTCGGGTCTAGCCCGCCCCAAGCTCCGCTGGCAGCAGGGCGCTCAAAATTCTCTTAAGGGACATCCGGCTTCCAAACAGGTGACGTGACGCACACCTGACGGGAAGTCGCCACTGGAGTCTGTAGCGGGAAGAGAAGGCTCCAGACGTGTTTACCTGAAAAATTCCCTAGACCACGGTTCTCCGCCCGGCTCTCCCACCGCGGAGAAGGCGGCAACCAAGGCGGATGGTCCCTTTACGTATTTATCCTAGCCGCCAATCTCCGCTCTGCCTTCCCAGACGGTCCCTTACCGTTTGAGCCGCTCACGCAGTCCAGGGTGAGAGGGACGCTTTGTGGCCCGAGCGGCGGCAGAAGCTGAGCCCTCGACCCCGCCGGGATGTGCGGTTCTGCAGGTGGGGAAATCTGCAGAAGAGCAACCACAGACAGCGGCCACCGCGTATCTTGGCCGGCGCTGCCGTGGGCGCCTGGCTTGGTTCCGACCCGGAATTTTAGATTGAGGCTTCACTCATGCATTCCCAAGGGCTTCCACGTGCAGTCACCCCTGCTCTAATCTCGCTCACTTCCCCCTTTCAGGATCCCACACAAAATGTCACATCCTCTCTTTGCAGGGACTGCACCTCCTTGAGCGCCTTTGGGACTTTGTAAATATCACGTTGCAGCGTTTACTGCAGTTTCATCATTTGTCACTCCCATATTGGCCTGAGGGTAGAGACCAGGTTTTAAGCGTCTTTGCCCTGGGCAAGCTATTCAAACTCTGGGCACAGAATGTTTCTAAATTGTTAAATGGGATAACAGTACCTCCTGCCTAAAGTATTTGCATTGAATTAATACTTGCAAAATGAAAGTGTCTTGCACGCAGCAAATGCTCAGAAAATGTTAACTCTTGTTATTCCTCTGCCTGGTGTAAGCCTACAATAAGTACTCGGTAGGGGTTAGAATCAGTTTCACATATTCATTCTTGGAGGTTCAAATCTTGACTTCCTGAAAACTGCTGCAAGAAGGGAATGGTAAACTTTATTTCGATATAGATATAGTACTTGAATGGGTTCCCTGTAGCTCAGCAGTAAAGAATCCACCTACCAATGCAGGAGACACGGGTTTCATCCCAGGGTGGGGAAGATACCCTGGAGAACAAAATAGCAACCTAATCCTGTATTCCTGCCTGGGAAATCCTATGGACAGAGGAACCAGGTGGGCTACAGTCCACAGGGTTGCAAAGAGTCAGACACGGTTTCGCTGCTAAACAGCAACATAGTACTGCAACATGTTATCAAAGCTGACAACTACGCTCTGGAGCCGGAACCTGGGCTGAAGCTATGCCTGTAACTTGCTAGCTGGATGACCATGGAAATTATCTTAAAAGTTCTTTAGTTTCTCGACTGAAGTGGGGATGATAATAATATCAATACCTACTTCATAGGGTTGTAGTGCATGCAAGCAATGCATGAGAAGGCTGAGAACAGTGTAACAAGTTCTCAATTTTCTCCTGCTTTCCTACTCCAATTTCACTTTGGAAGCAAGGGCAAGGAGGCAATGGCACAGTATAGTTTTGTATCCTCTACCTTATACTTTAACTTTTGCAAAGTACATTTGTATATTATTTCATTTAACACTAAAAGCAACCCTGTAAGGTTCAAGGCACTTACTGGTTTGCTAGAAGCCCAAAGCACCTTTCGGTGCTATATGCATTTGGAAGAAAGTTCTTTATTGTTGTAATTTAACATTTATTCTACAACTTGTTTTCTTCACTTTACAGTACATCTCAGAGATCTTTGTATGCCTATTTCCCTGTTTCTTTTTAATTACTGCACAGTCCTTCATACATGGATTCATTTAACCATTCCCCTATTGTCACACATTCCAATTTTTAAAGCAAAATTCTGTTGAGTCTCCCTCAAGGCCCAAGGCTTTGATTGTTCAGACTGTAAGCAGTCTCCAGGCCCAAAGACTCAAGTCACCAGGATATGAAATCCTTACAATCACGATTGCTCCAAATTTCTCCCAAGCCACTCTATCCAGCAAGCTGTGGGCTACAAGTCCTTCCTCCCAGTAAGGCAAGAATCAGGAATAGGTATCCACATAGGATTGGAAAGGACTGATGATGACTTTAACCTTCAGTGGGACTGACAGAAGGGGTCTCTTAGAGGGCCCCTTCCCAAAGCTAAAGGTTTCTGGGCACCTCTGCCCTCATTGCTACCGCATCCAGGTCCCTTTGTGAGGGACTAAAGTCCCACATACCCTAAAGAACTTGTTTAACTGCAACCTCTCCACCAGCATACCAGAAGAGACACGGTGTTCTATTGTCAGATGCACCATTATTCCAGGAAAGCTCTCCAGAAATCCTGGCAGAGCTCCCAGCCCAGCTTTTTCTAAGGGATCAGGCTCAGTTAGGAGAAACAAGGAGTGTAGGAAGGTACTCATCAGGACACAGGGGACCCTGAGACATATAGTTCTAAAATGTAGCTCTGCAGCCAGTAAAGTTGCTTACCTTCCCTGAGCCTCAGTTTCTTCAGACACAGAGGAAGAAGAGGGAAGATACAGGATACATAAATGGAGGAAGGGGGGCATGCAAGCACTGCAAGCAAAGCTATCAGAGAATGACAAGAGGGGGTAGCCAGACCCTGCGCTAGCCCCTTGGAGATGGATGGAGATGCTCCAGGAACACAGCTAAGCACAAGAGTCTCCTCTCTCCCATTCTGCAAGAAGCTGAGAAACGGGACTATGTCTCAGGATATGTCAAGGCTGTGGCCAAGTCTCAGCCCATATAAAGTGCTCTCTCCTCAGCCTCTGGAAGATCCTGTACACCCATAGATGCAGTCTCACATAGGACACAGGCTACAATCTGCTTACCCCACTATGCAGTCCACTTTCTTCCTTAGGAACAGAACCATGATTTCCAATTGGGAATCAATGCCTTTGGGAACAAAACTACATTTCCCAGATGCCTTTGCAAGTATTTTTCTGCCAGTGAGATGTAAGAGGGAGTTCTGTGGGTGCTTCCTGGTAGGCACAGTGAAGGCTGCCCTGGACCCCTTTTGTTTTCCCCCCTCTTTCCCTCTGCCCCCTCTTTCCTCCTTCCTCTGTGGAATGAGATGACTGAGGATGGCTAACGATGGGCCTTGAACTGCTTACCACCAGACTTTGATGTGAGAGAATAAAAAAAACCCTTGTGTGTTTAAGTGACTGCCATTTTTGGCTTCCTGCTGTATGTAGCCTGGCCTAATTCCTAACTGACCAGTCTTTCTTCCCCAAGGTTTAAGAGTTGGTGGAAAGAAAGCAACTTATATCCCATTGATTTTTTTTTTTTTTCAGTTTAAGAACAAAGCAGAGAAATTAAAGTTTATTACTGGCTCAACTACCTTAACAGTACATACACTTAGAACATTCTTCTGACTGGGTCAGGTTGACCTGCACAAAATTGACCCTGGGCTGATGAAACACTTTAGGCCAAAACACACAACATATACTCTGCCAAAACCACATGCTGGCATGGCCTTGACATTATAGTTCTGTGTAGAACAAACACGTAATATTCTACAGAAAAGGATTCTCAGCACAGGCACACTCCTGTTCATTTTGTCAGTGATAGTATTCAGCTCTGTCTCTAAACCAAACTCTTGGTAATGGCTTCTTCCGAACAGAATCCAGCCACAGTAGAGGTCTCTGAGGAATGTTTCAGCATTCACAGCTGACTTCTGGCTCAAAGCCTTCAAAACTTCCAACCCCTGCTTCTGCTTAAGAGGAATTCTGCCAGCTGCTTCCTTAGTAAACCTTTTGCAACCCTGCCCTCCAGGGTACACCGTGGGAGGCAATGCTTGTTCCAGAGCTGTGGTTCGCCAACCTGAGAGGCCTCAGAATTACCTGGAGGGCTTGTTAAAATACAAATTGGGTTCTAAACCCAGAGTTTCTGATTCAGTAGATCTGGGTGGGGGCCCAAACATTCGAAGCTTTAATAAATTCTCCAGTAACACTGATGCTGTCAGTTCAAGAACCACTGTCCTAGAGAAAGGCAAAGTTCTCCAGGCTACTTCTTTCAGGCATTTGGGGAATTCCCACTAGACCTTGGCAGTGGCCTCTGCATAGCTGCCCTGAGAATCTGTCTGCCAGGACCTCTGTCTGCCTTCCCAGCCCCAGAGTCCCCCTCAGGCCCCTCAGGGAGAGTTCATTCTCACTGGGCCACCGAGCCAGGCACCCACCTCCACAGGCTCTTCCTCCTGTGGGTTCTTAAAAATGCTGCTTATTTCTTAATGCCACTGGGACATGCATTATCTATGAAGGTGATATGATCCCAAAGGGATCAAAAATTGGTTCATGAGGGCTTGAGGGGGACAAAACAGTTTTCACTCTTTTTGTGTATAAAGCACAGATTTACATATACTACATAACTGATATGCAGTATATCTGTAGGATTGCATTGTATGGTAGAGAAGTAATTAGGAAAAAATACCTAAGAAGTCTCCTTACAGGGACAACAATGAAAGTCAAGAAACACTCTACAAGGACATGCTGGCAAAGAGCTTGTTCACTGAGAAAGTTAGCTTTGTCTTAACACAACTTCTGAAGTTTTCTCATGGAGCAGAGGACGAACAGAACATCTGACATTTATTGTTTAAAGCTTTCTAATCGGTATGCCATATGGTCCTCCCAAGAACCTCTTGATGTAGTCATTAAGGAAGATATTTACTGTCTACATCTAATAGATGAAGGAAATAAACTTTGAAGATAATAACCATCGAGCTAGATTTAATACCAAACAAAACTCTCTTTTAAGAATAAAGTAATTTAAAGAAATTTGTAGACAAAGAAAAGCACAGCTTGTTACCAATAAACCCTCAAAAAGAAAACTTTAATGTCTGTGATGAAAGAAGAAATGAGGAAAGCAAGAAAAGTTGTTAACACATGACTAAATCTATACAAACACTGATGTATAAAACAATGGTCCCGATGTCTAATTGAGGGGCTTCCAAACGTAAGACAGAACAAAGATGTTGGACAACAGTGGCCTATAGGTTAGGAAGGAAAACGAGTTAAAGCATGCTCAAGTCCTTGAGTTGTCTGGGCAGAAGAGAACAAATATTAGCCTGAGAATTTAAGTTATACATGTATGTTAAATTTCCAAGTTAAAGAATAGACACCAAGCATAAAACCACACAATCAGAAGAATGGAAGGAACAAGTCCTGTGCTATCTCATCACAGGTGTTATGAATCATTGAAAAACAAATATCAAAGTCTTTAATTAAAATCATTTTTGAATATAGTCGTTTTAAATGCTACTTAAAACCAATTGCATGAGTCAAGTTTTTCATACCAACAATAAGAAAGTCTTTTTTTACCTTTATCATTATGACTTTTATGACTTAAAAATTTCCAGGGTTTAAAGTGTTTCCTAAAAGGTGATCCATAAAATTCCAGCCTCCTGAAATATTAAGCCCCAGGGAGAAGAATTCATGGTCCAGCAGTGTGATGGATGCTGAACACCAGGTCCACCTGGAGGCTCACAAAACTCTAAGGCTCTAAGAAGTCTCACATTTAGTAAGGAAACCTCGTCTTGGTCAGTTTCAGAATTTTCCAAACACTGCCCACCCCAATCCCTCCATGGAATACAATAACACTCCATGGAACCCACTCAGGGCACTTCTAGAAAAAACTTCTTATTTGGGCTAGATGGTTCACACCCAAAACAAAAAATGTGGACTCAATTCTTTCAGGTTGTTAACAAAATTCTTTCTAAAGTTGAAACTTTGACCTCTGATCAGCCACTTGTGCAACCTCACAATTACACCCCTTGGTACCTAAATACTGCCTACACGCAAACACACACACACACACACACACACACACAGGGACTTTCTCTTCTGTAGTCTCATAACCACAGAGACAGCCTGCCCAACACCCACGGTCTCATCCCTCCTACCATTACACTCTCCAAACGACCAGTGCTGGATTTCTCACCTCATGTGCTCCCATTTCTCTACAGCTCATCCACCATCTTCTTCCTCCCCAGTTTAGTTTTGGAGAAGTTTGAAATGGGATGAGACTAAAGAGATTTCTGAGCAGGTAGTCTCCTAGCAACTTGGGGTAGGGTCCGTGACTAAAGGTGCCCCAGGATAAGTCACTTTCTTTCCCAATCTAGGCCTCGGTTGCCCCACTGATCTAAGGAGCTCCTTCTGGTCTCTGATTGTGCATCTGTAAAATGCATTGATGGACGATGATTCCTACCTTTTCTTCCATCTCTGACATTCTCTGATCTCAGAAACCACCTCACTTCACTCTCACAGAGAAGGCAGCTGTAGCCCAGAGAGGCAAAGCAACTTGCCCGAGGTCACACAGCTAGTAAATAGCAGAGCAGGGACCGGCCCTGAGTCCTAACTCATATATGCACATGTTTGCCCATGTGTGTTGTGTGCATGTGCGGGCACTTGCACGCACTTAGTTGCTCAGTCGTGTCCAACTCTTGCAAAACTATAGACTGTGGCCTGCCAGGCTTCTCTGTCCATGGAATTCTCCAGGCAAGAATCCCGGAGTGGGTTGCCACTTCCTTCTCCAGGGGATCTTCCCAACCCAGGGAACCCAGATCTCTTGAATTGCAGTCAGACTCTTTACTGAGCTACATGGGAAGTTTTGTGTGCATGTGAATGCATATATGTGAATATATATTCCAATATTCCAAGGTTGTATATTCTGAACTTTCTTCTTGGACTGCAATATTTCCAAAGGTATCCATGCACCTGAGGGGTGCCGTGCAGCCAGCCTTGGATAAGAGACAGGAGGGGCAGATGTGATAAAGAATCACATCTTCCTCCTCCTTCTCCTCAACCCCTCCATCACAGGGCCTCATGCTCCTCACTAGTGAGATGTGGCTCCTCCAGCCAACTTGACCCCATGAGCTGCTTCCTGCTCCCAGTTCAGAAGCACCAGGCAGGAAGACTGTTGATCCTAAAGAGACTTAGAAGTGGTTTCTCTTCCAGGATTCTCTGGGGTTCCAGCCAACCAGTGCCCTCCACAGCCTTCAGGTGGAGACAGAGCGATGCTCTAGGGATGAGGCTGAACATGGTCTGCTCTGCTGCCTCCATCTAAGTTCACAGCTCCCTGGGACCACAGCTTCCTCCAGCTGCCCACACATTCACCTATTCACTGCAGCTTTGTGTGCTCTGTTGCTGAGTATAAGACTTCTAAGAGGTTACGGTACACGGTACCCAGGGAGGAATCTGACTGGGACACAGCCAGCCACCAAATTCTACCTGACTTAGGTTACGCAGCCTAGCACAGCCGTCGGCCTTTTGTCGCCACTATGGTTTAATGCCAGGAGCCGTCAGGATGCCCCCTCGCTTGGATGACAAGGTCACGAGACTAAGAAGGAAACTGCAAAGCGAATTTTCCTTATCGGGGCATCCCGGGCAAGGCCCTTCCTGGTATTTTTCTTGGGAGGTTCTGTTCATGCTCGGAACATTAGCTCATCTCAGTAGATCAGTTTCAGTTAGAAAGAATTTGTCCTGGGGGTCATGGAAAAGCCACCACCAGACGGGTTCGTACGTGGGTCACCTTTCCACCTCCTACTCCCCCGACCACTCCACAGTGGAAGCTCCCTTCCTTGAAGAGACCAGGAGGGATGGGACTTAGGAATGCTCATAACTGTGGCCAGCATAGCTGGAGACATTGGTTGCTTTAGGATAGTGTAGACATAGGAATTCATTATAGTAGTTATATAAGGTTAATAGGGTTTTATTGCTAAAGCAGTGCTGCTAGACTGTCTCATTGTCTTCTTTCCTCGTAAGAACTGGAGTGTCAGAACAGAATGAGACAGGTAGTGGTTGAGGTTACTAGAATAAAAACAGTTTCAAGCCTAGCCCTTTCCTCAAGCCTCTGCACAGCTGCACCTGATAAGAGAAGAATGTAACCTTTCTGCTTAGATTGATGTACATATCATTATTGAATGAAGTATCCTGAAAACAATAAAATAATAAACATATTGTTAAATCTGATTGCGCAGAAATCGGACTTCTGCAAGGGGAATGTTTTGATGATAGATTGGGGAATAAGCTCAATGATAAGTTTGCTATGGAAGATAGAAAACAAAAGATTGTATAGAATGATAGGTGATGTAATGGGGATTTTGGGGGGTATAAAACTGCAAACCAACAAGAATAAAGAGAGACTGCTCCATCAACACATTGACCCAGCTCAGTACTTCGCCAATGGCACTCATCCCTCAGGACCCCCGGACCGGCTGGGGCTGGACCCCGGTAGTTTAACCCTCGGTTGATCAACTGCTGTCGCACTTGCTGGATTCTGTCTTCATCCCCCTGCAGCTCCTCCCCTGCCATTCTACTCTGCACTTCTTCATTGTGTAGGGTGTGTGTGTGTGTGTATGTACACACAAATGTTGGGGGAGTGAGAATTGTCACTAGCTAGTCTATTGCAATAGGAAGAGAGAATGTTGAGTATCTTCAAATTCCTAATCTCAAAGTCAGTCTGATCTTTCCAGAAATGTCATTCCAGGCATGGGAAGAAAATTCAGGGGCTCAGATCACATAAGCTCCTCCTTCTCACCCCAAGAGATAGGGTATGCATATGCCCAGAAAGTGTTCCTTCCAGGGTTCTTGACACTGGCCCCAACCCCAGTCAGACCCACCACCATCCTTACCCAGAGCAAAGAGAAGATCCATCTCAGCCCTGGAGTCTGTGTCCTGAGGCAAAAGGGCTGGAGTGAGTCATCTCCTGTGATGCCCCCAGGAGATGAAGGAGACTGGGATGATGAAGAGGCAGAGAATAGGTAGCCCAACTCCAGTTGTTTTGGCTTGGGAGGGAGGTTTTGCACTGAATGGATGGACAGTGTCAATTCACAAAAGAGAGAGAAACTGGAAGCTGTGCCCCCACGGGTTTCAACGTGGCCACCCCTCAGAACCCCTGTGAAGGTCTTCAATGATGCAGATGTGCTAAGCAAACCAGACTGATGAAACCGAAACTCCAGGTGGGAAACCCAAGAGTCTATTAGAAGGAAGCTCCCCAGGTGATTCAGATGCACAAAGCATCAGCATCCAAAGGCAGTGATATAACAGGACATTAGGAGCCTCTTGATGTGAGGCAAGAAGAAGCGATACAGTATATCACCAGCAAAATTTCCTGCCAGAACATCTAACTTGAACCCCATGAGCAAACAATCTGACATCACCAGTTGTGGCACAGTCTATAACACAACCAGTCTGGACTCTTCAAGAAAGTCAGCACCAGTATCAATGACTCAGTATTTAAGGCACAGAAGATGGGCTGTTTTAGATGAAAAGATACTAAAAAGACAAAACAACTCAATATATCGCATAAACCTTGACTAGAGCTCAGATTTAAAACACATATATAAATCTAAAAGACATTTTGAAGGCAATTGGAGAAATTTGAAACTTTGACTATAGAATGTAGGTTAGATGATATTGTAAAATTGTTAATTTTTTGCTGTAATGAGGATATTGTGGCTGTGTAGAAGTTCTTTTCTGTTACAAAATACCTGCTAAATATTTGAAAGTGAAATGTTCCAATTTCTAGACACAAAAAATATAGAGAACAGATCTGAAGGAAATGTAGTAAGTGGTAATCGCTGTTAAATCTAGTGAAAGGAACATGGGTCTTCACTTTTTCATTCTTTCCAGTTTTCTACATTCTACATTCTCTACATTCTGCATTTTCTCTACATTTCTCTACAATTTCTACATTCCTACATTCCAATTCTAACACTTCTTTAAATAAAACATAATTTTTGAACATTGACATTGATTATCTATGAGCGGGGATATTTTATTTGGTTCTGAGTTTCTTTTCCCACCCTTGGCTTTGTCTACATTTTGGCAATAAAACAGAGGACACTTCCGTAATGGTTGTTGTTTAATCAACAGCTGGGACGCAGGGTGATGGGAGGCTTGTAGCTGGAGGTCTCCTCTGGGGACAGCGGGCCTCTGCAGGCTCCCTCCGCAACGCGGGCTTCTGTTCTTCGGTCCCCGTCTCACTCCGCCAAGCGTACACACCAATTGCTGGCTGTCGGCTGTGAGAGCCGCAGGCAGGGCTTTAGAGGACAAGGTGGGATCCCTCCCGGGGCGACCTGGCAGCTGTGTTCCGGGCTGGGCTTCTAACCAAATGCTTCCGCCCACAGCCTTGGTTCCTCTCCACAGTCCTGCCACAGGGACGCTGAGGGTAGCTTGCTGCAGCCCACTGCCAGGGGCTGCAGGGTGGAGGGAGAGAGGAGGGAGGGGGGCCGGCAGGCAGGGGAGACTGCCGGAGGCCGAGCATCTTCAGTAAGTGAGGCTCAGAGGAAAGGATCCTTTCTCCTCCCGCACAAAAGAGCATCCTTCCTGCTTCTGTCTGCAAGTTGGTTGCTTCCCTTAGAGGCTTCAATTCAGTTCAATTCAGTCGCTCAGTCATGTCTGACTCTTTGCAACTCCATGAACTGCAGCATGCCAGGCCTCCCTGTCCATCACCAACTGCCGGAGCTTACCCAAACTCATGTCCATTGAGTCGGCGGTGCCATCTAACCATCTCATTCTCTGTCCTCCCCTTCTCCTCCTGCCCTCAATCTTTCCCAGCATCAAGGTCATTTCAAATGCGTTAGCTCTTCGCATGAGGTGGCCAAAGTATTGGAGTTTCAGCTTCAACATCAGTCCTTCCAATGAACACCCAGGACTGATCTCCTTTAGGATGGACTGATTGGATCTCCTTGCAGTCCAAGGGACTCTCAAGAGTCTTCTCCAACATCACGGTTCAAAAGCATCAATTCTTCTTCAGTTTGCTTGGAGGAGTCAGGATGTGAACCCAGACAACCCAACCCACACATTTAAGCACTTCATATGTTAAAATGCCTTCTGCAAAGGAATTTTCTAAAGAAATTCCACTTGGACACCAGATCTCTAGTGGTTTAACAATGTCTCTCCCCAGGAGCTGAAGTTTGCTCCTATCCAGAGTCAGGCTGAGTTTTGGCTGCCAGAGCTTCTCCTCTTCTCTTCCCGAGAAGAAAACTGGGGGAATGTTCCACCCTGGGCTAGAAGTTAGGCCACAGACCAGCCAGTCATAGCGGACACTTCCAGACATACTGCGGCCTCCAGGCCCCAAAGCAGCTCTGCAGCTCAGATACCAGGAGCTGGGGACTCAGTCCTTACAATGGGGGTGGGGTGGGGGGAGGAAGGCGGAGCTTAGTCCTGGTGGGCAAGAGCCGGAAATCTGCAGGTTCTCTAGAGAAGCCCTGAGCTAAGCCCGCTTATAATCTTCAGGAAAGCTTTTTGCAACATGGTGATAATATCCACCAGGGGGCAGCAGACCCTCACAAAAAGAAATTCCTAAACAAAGGCATGTCAACCCTCAGGGGCCTTTAGCCAGGATTCTGAGAGCCCACAGAGGACTCAGGTAGTTGAAGCAACAGTGAGTCAGAATATAATCATGCTTTATATTCGGTTAGTGCTTCATGGACATCAAATGTTCCCATATATAACCTCATCTTAACTATACAATGGTCCAGAAGCTATGAAGCATCAACATCTCTACAAGACAGATGAGAAAATGAGGCTCAGAAAGGTGAGGCTTAGGTGACTTGGCCAAGTCAGAGGGCTAGTTATTTATCAGATTGGGAACCTGGGTTCTGGCCACCTGATTCCACATTGACTGCTCTCCTCAGGCCTGTTCACAGTCATCACAGCTGTGACTTCGCCATGGCTGACCACCTATGCATTTCCTCTCATAATTTTCACAACAATCTGTGAAGCCTGCTCTTTATTTTTCCCACTTTACACAAAAGGAAAAGGAGGTGGAAGAAATTAACTTGCACAAGTAATAAAGGGTGTAGCTGGGATCTGAATGTGGGTTTGTCTGACCCAATATTTCACTAACATATTTGACTAACCCTATTGTCACTTGTAGTCAGCAGCATTTGTTGAGCGACACTTGTGGTTAAGTACTGCGCTCGTCGCCACTGATGCAGCGTCCAATCTAGAAAAATCTAAGATGCGGGTGCCCTTACTGGGTGCCACAGGAAACCCAGCAAGGTGAGTCTATCAACCCTGTGTTATAGATGAGGCAACAGGGCCTAGATGGGGTCATGAACTTGCCTAAGGCCACAAGACAGCACATGGTGGATCAGGAATCTTCACCCAGGCCATTTGCTCTGCCTGCTGCTTTCTTACACCTCCCAGGACCAAATCTGCAGAGCCAAAATATCAGAAATAGGAAACGTTCCAAAACACATGAGAAATTCGATTGTGGTAGACATCTCATCGGATCTCTGGGGTCCTCCATGCTCAGCCCACAGCCCAGACTCCTGCCAGGCAAGCCCCTTCTCACTCACAGAAGCTTCTTCCCTTTCCCATCACCAAAGCAGGCTTTTCTCCTTCTGGAATGGCCCAGAAAAATAAACGCAGACCATTTTGCATATTGAGGACCCTTGATGAACTGCTATTATTGGGGGTCAAACAAGCTTCCCCATGACCCTCTTCAGTCTGCATTCCACCACCACCAAGAGGCACAGAATAACAGCAGCGATGGCATCAGATACATGCCAGGAGCACACAGCTGTCCTCCTATTGGGGCTTTACCCAAGCAAGGTCCAACCCCGGGGCATCCCTGTTGTTCTTCCAACAGATTCCAGTCATCATCCAGCTAGAAAGCTTCCTCAACTTCAGGGCTACCATTTCCCACTCAGTACACTTGGAGATTCTCAGCTTATGTCCCCTCAGAGCTCTTAGTAGAAAAATATGCCCCCTTCTGTACTGCCCCCTAAAGAAAGCTCACATGCCTGCTCAAGGGCAGGGGTATAGCATCCATCAAAGGTATGGATGTAAAACCCAGTTTTTGCACTCACCAGTGGGGAAGAACAAATCCCTTAATTTCTCTGGGCTGGGCATCATCTCCCTTCCCGTACCATGGGAATAACAGCTTTAGAGTTAAACAAAGTAGCGTATCATAGAAGGCACTTTTCAAACTGTTAGTTGCTGTACAAACTTAGCTCTGCTTGCTGCATATCCATATAAAAAGGGAGGAAGAGGATTTAAAATGTGATTGAAGTGCAAATATTCAAGGAATCAGTCCCCCCCTCCAAATAAAGAGCAAAGGCCTTAAAAAGATAATTTCTTTTTAAGAATATGGATGCGAAATAATCACCCAAAAAGATCCTAAACGTTGTTTAGTCAATTGTTGTTCAGTTGACAAGTTCAGTCTGACTCTTGGCGACACCATGGCCTGCAGCATGCCAGGCTTCTGTCTTCCTTACATCTCCCAGAGTTTGCCCAAGTTCATGTCCATTGAATCAGTGGTGCCATCCAACCATCTCATCTCCTTAGTCAATAGGTAAACACAAACTAAAGCCACAATGAATATACTACTACACACTTATTAAAATTGAAGTTTCAAAAGAATCTAGTGAGGATGCAAAATGGTACAGTCACTTTGAAAAACAGTTTGGCAGTTTCTTAAAGTTATATATGCACTTTTCATGTAAACCAGCAATCAGTATACTTGATATTTAACCAAGAGAAACAAAAGAAAGAGAAAGAAAAAAAAAAAACCTATGTCTGCAGAGGTTTACTCAGAATAACCCAAACTGGAAACTACAACTTAAATGAGTGAACCAATCATTAAGCTGTGTTTCGTCATACAACTGGATGCCACTCAGAAAAACACTGCTGACACACACTAGAGCACGACGAATCCACAGGACATCAAGCTAACGAAAGAAGTAAGACCTAAAAGGATGTATATTCTGCTAGTCCATTTGTATGGCATCCTGCAAAAGGTAAAACTGTAGTGACTCAGAACAGACTAGCAACTAAGTGAAGTAAGCCAAAGACAAATATCATACAAATCGCTTATATGTGGAATTTTTTTTAATGATACAAATGAATTCATATACAAAACAGAAGTAGAACCTACAGACATAGAAAACAAATTTATGGTTACTAAAGGGGAAATGAGGGGAGAGATAAACAGAGAGTTTTGGATTAACATATGCATACTACTATATATAGGCTCCCCAGGTGGCACAGTGTAGAGAATCTGCCTGCCAACGCAGGAGACACGGTCTGACCCCTGGGTCAGGAGAAGGAAATGGCAATCTCTCCAGTATTGCCTGGAAAAGCCCATGGACAGAGAAGCCTGGCAGATGACAATCTATGGGGTCACAACAGTCAGACATGATTTCACGACTAAAACAACAACTACTGTATATAAAATAGATTTCCAACAAGAACCCATTATACAGCACAGGAAACTCTACTCAATATTTTGTAATAACCTAGAAGAGAAGAGAATCTAAAAAAGAAGACATATGTATAAGGGAATCACTTTGCTTCCTACTTGAAACTAACAGAACTTTGTAAATCAACTATACTTCAATTTTAAAAATGTAAGAAGAAACAAATCATATGTTTTAATTAAAAAATTAGATAAACACGGTCCCCATTTTCAAAAAAGGAAAGGAAAAAACTAGTAGCTGCCAGGGGTGGAAAGGTTAGTAAAATTGCTATGTATAAAAGAGCAGAGAAAGGGTATGGTGGGGTATAGTGATAAGTTGGGTCTGTATTTTTATTGTGGTAGTATTAAGTGACTTTAAACACTTTCAACAAAACTCTTAAAACTGGATACCCAAAATAACTAATTTTACCATATATAATTTTAAATAATTTTTTACAGCTTTAAAAAATTACATAAATAACAGTATTTAACAGACAGAAATTTTTGGTCCTTCCTTTTTCTGCTGGAACTTGTATTCCCATTACTTCCCCACAGAATTTTACTATAATGCAATATTTTTATGGCTGAAGGTCTAACTCATCAATGTATCATATTCCTCACAACAAATATATAATTTAAATTTAATTTAAAAAACAATTTCTTGGGACTTTAAGGCTAAGTGTTAAAGATCTTTCTCAAATGAGTTGTCACTATGTTGTTATTTAGTACACAAATGATCCAAACATTAATACATTACATAAAAAGTAAGTTTTCATTAGAAATGTGTTTCTTAAGAACTAGGTTTAGTTTTCCATACATCCATTGCCACAAAAAAAAAATGGAATTTCAGAATCAATTCTGTTCTCTTTTTCATTTTAATAGAAGTAAGCACTGGGAAACTTGCCCACATTATGGGGTGGCTAGGACCAGAAGGAGTTCTGCTATTAGAATGTCACTTCTTTGAATGACTCCTGAGTTACATGCCAAGGATCACAGCAATATTCTCCCAGACTCATTTTTCATGACCAGCAGCTGTCAAATCAAATAACTTCTTCCTCAGTACAGCTGAAAGTAAACAATTAGAAACCAGCTATCTTGCAACAGTCATTTGCTTTTTCATTTTTTGAAAAGTATAGAAAAAATATTTTCCCAAGACTTATCAAATGCTAGCAGGTATACCTTTTATTCATTCACTTAGCATTGCCTTGCTTAAGTCAATATACTAAAAAAGGTTTAGGAAAATAGAAATAGTGGTCATCTTAAAATATTTTTACCAATGTAATAATTTCTAATGACACAATTTTAAGTCATCATGTTTCTTTTGTTTGAGCCAAAGCTTTGAACCCATATATTGAGTTCAACTGATTTATGCTAAGTAACAGTCAAATAAATGTGCTATTTCTGTTTTCTTAATTTGTAATAATGGAGAGTAATGGATAGCAAAAATTATGTTTTTTATGAGACAATATGTATGATCAAAAATAATAATATTCCTTCAGTATGTGTGTATGTTATCAAACTCTGGTGTTCAGATTTTGGGAAAAAAATTAACTTCACAGTTAAAATTCAAAAATAATTTATTAAACCTTGTTCTCAAATTTTTCCTGTCCATTTAATGACAGAGAAAGGTATATATCATTCAAAAGTAAAACTAACCAGTTTAGCAGCCATCATATAACTTGGTATTTTCAATAACAGTAACAGAAAATATTAAATATTTAATAAGATGAAACTAGCAATAACTATAATCAGTTGGTAATTTGATAATATAGATTTTAAGTACTCTATTTACTAACTTATAATAATATGAAATAAATCACACAAGTTTTACCCACATACTTGTTTCAAATATATATATATATATAATTTGGTAATACAGAAAAGACCAGCACAATCAGCATGACTAACTGCTTCCACTGGTTAAATGTAGACAATTTTCTCACGAGGCATAGAGTGAGTATGAAAATAAGTGAAAGGAACTGCTTTAGTTAAACATTTGAAAATAGCCATTTTTTAGCATTTAGTATATTTTTCATGCTCTGTTGGCTTCTCTCTTCTAGAAACCTCCTTCAAAAGGGACTCATTCTTTATATGCGTAACTGAATCACTTTTATGTACATGTGAAACTAACACAACATTGTAAGTCAACTATACACTAAAATAAGATTTAGATTTAAAAAAAATAAAAATAACTTAAAAATGTTTGAAAATGGAATTTATTCTTTGACAATTGTCTGTGGTTGGAAGAAGCATGAGCAATCATGAAACGAATTTTGCCCTCACTCCAGCTTGCCCACTCTGCAACATATTATAATTGAAACATAGCAAAATGGGTCAAAGTACCCTCTTCTAACACTACAATTTACTTTCAAGAGAAATGTGTCTAAGATACAAAACCAGAACACAGGTTTATGGGTTTTAATTAATCATTAAAGGAAGTCCCTGGAACTGTTTCAAATAATCCCTTTATTTGGTGCCTTTGAGGTTACATCTAGGGCAGTAAGCACATCAATGGGGAGATTCTGAAAGAGCGTGAAGTACTGTTTTCCTGTAGAAAGCGTGGAAGGTGACTATGGGACAAGAGAAAGAACTGGAAGCTACTGAGAGGATGATCATCTGCTTTTCAGCAGGGAAATTTCAAATAAAATACACATGAAGCTTAAGGATCTGAAAATTGATTGTCAAGCAAAAGAACTTAGCTCTAGTTGAGGAAAGAATAGTAATTTTCAATATATAACATATTTTGAATTGAGGATCTGACTGCTTCTGGTGAATTAATATATCTTTAAAAAGTTGTTACATCTAGTTGCTTTTCTAAAATATAATTTTTTATATTTTGGCCACACTCTTGGCATGCAGGATCTTAGTTCCCCAATCAAGGACAGAACCTGGGCCTCTTGCCTTGAAAACATGCAGAGTCTTAACTACTAGGCCGGCAGGGAAGTTCCTCTAAAATATAATTTAGATAACTGATGACCAAAACTAATTTAAATATCTTCTCACTCTCAGTTGGAAAGAGAAATAATACAAGTTGTCCTGGACCATACATGTCCAAGTGGGAAGACCTTGTAATGTGAGATGTAATTTTAAACATGCTTCCATTCCTAGGAACACTTTACATATTCTAACTGATATCTTTATTTTGGGATATGTAAGTAAGTCATCCTGACTTTTCACAATTAGACCGAACACACTTAAATTATGTTCACACTCCCACAAAAGAAACTCTCTGTGTGGAAGTTGAGTAGAGGATTAGTGGAAAGAGATTCCCTCCCCACACCATCAAATCTCTTGGAAAGTCCTCTGATAATCCCAGTTTGAAGACTCTCTAAGATACCGCTCAGAGAAGACATCCAGTGTCCATTAAAAGTGGTTCTGCAACAAAGAGAAGCCAGCTGCCCATCCTCACAATGCCTTCCCACATTCTTGTGTCCCCTATTCAGTCTCTCCCCAAGGCCTGTCCCTGCTCTCAACATACCTGGGATTCCCATCCTGCCCAGGTAGAGAAGTCTCCTTACAAGCTGCTGGTCGCCCACCCCAACAACCCGCCCATAACCCCACATCTTTCAAGACTCAGTTTAGACCCACTCATGTCGCCTTCCTTCCTACGTGGAACTGTACCCTGCTCTACCCCACATAGACATTTACTATAATATTTGTAATATTTTATTGATTTTGTTTACACATCTGTTCATTTTGAAATTAATGTTTTATCCCTTTATGTATCCTCAGTTCCTAAAATATTGTGAAAGTGGAATAAACATCAACTGAATGAGTGAACTTGAGATTCACTCACTGTGTCTCCATTCATGACAGCCTCTTGTTTCAGCCCTTCCCAGCCTTAGCTTGACCCAGGTCTGACATTTGTTGTTGTCCAATTGCTCAGTCATGTCCAACTCTCTGCGACCCCATGGACTGCAGCACACCAGGCTTCCCTGTCTTCCACCATCTCCCAGAGCTTGCTCAAACTCATGTCCATTGAGTCATTGATGCCATCCAACCATTTCATCCTCTGTGGTCGCCTTCTCCTCCTGCCCTCAGTCTTTCAGGTCTGACATGTGTAACCAAAATTTGGCCATAGCAAAGCTCTTTAAATCCTGTCAGGACATTGTTTGCTAGCCAAGCCACTGATAGCTATTCCCAACCCTGACTACATGTTAGCATCACTTAGGGAGATTTTTTTTTAAATGCTGATGATGCCCAGGCCTCCACCTAGACTGCTAAATGAGAAGCTCTCTTGAGAGTGGAGCCTAGACCTCAGCATTTTTAAAGCTACCCAGATGATTCTAATGGGCAGCTGAGCTTGAGAACTGCTCTCCCGTGACCTGCCTATCTGCAGCCCAAGGAGCACTGGACTTACACTCCTTCAGATGTGCAAGAATTTTCAGTTCAACTCCAAATTCTTTTCCTAATCTTCCCTCCAGGTGTGAGCTCCCAAACCTTTTTCTCCAAGTTGCATGAACATCCACCTGGAAGTGAGCCCAGCACTCAAGCCCACCCAAGATACCATATGTCTAAACATTTAAAAGATATAAATCAAGCTAAAAACTGTTAAATACTGTCTGTCCTTTCCTCCTTCCTTGACAAATATTACTTTCATAACATCAAAACTGAAAAATGTGTGCAAAGCTATGATTTGTGCCAAGCTAAAAGTTGGCAAAATATCAAAGATAAGTCATTCCACATGTCTGCTTGCATGCCTTGATGAGCTGACAATGTTTAGGTGGGTAATATAAACAAGATACACTATAATTAACTATTATAAATTCATTCCATAAAATCTCTATGTTACTAATTGTGTTGCTATAATCAAATGTTTTACAGTGATAAGAAATTTGGCAACTTGAATTTGGAGAAACATTCTGCTAAGGATTTGCAAATAAATTTCTTAAAGCAATACTCAGATTGGAAATTAATCATAAATTTTACAAACTGAGCTCAAATAACAGCAATGTGGTCATATATGATAAATTAGTGTTGTCATTGGAATACTAAATATTTTCATTTCATTAAACAAATTGCTATCACTAATACAGTCATTTTAAGTTTCTCTTACAATATCTAGAAAATAGGATTTCATAGGTTCTACTTTTTTTAATTTTTCTGGCCTGGGTTATTATAACGAAAACTAAAAATAGCAATATGTTGGTTTAATTGTTCAAATACCGCTCTGATCAAGATAATACCTTAAATTACAGTGGCTGGAAAATAGCCTATGGAAACAAGTTTCCAGACTGTATTTTGTACAAATCTTCCCCTTCATGCAGATGTTTTTGTTTACATTGTTTGAATTCACTTATATTTTACTGGAATCGTACTTCTGTTTTGCAACAGGGATTCTAATGAAACATTGTTAAAGCAACTAGATTTAATTTAGACAAGATATGAACTACATTAGTAGAATTAAGCAGAACAATATAAGATCCTCAAATAAAGAGCAAATCTTGGTCTTCGGTGGGAAGTTAAATTGATGTTGAATTTTCACCATTCAGTTATTTGTTATGAACTTTCATTTGCTTTCAATAGTGTTATCAAAGATTTACAAAAACAAAAACAAAGCCCTAAACCATTTAAAGTTTGGTTACTCCACTTTTAAAGGAATTCTAAAGAACTATTTCAAAGTTTAAAGAAAAGCATTTTCCCCCAAAAAGCTTCATGAAAAATATGCAACAAAATGAAAAGACAACCTACAGAAAATGGGAGAAAATTTTTGCAAATGATGCAACTAACAATGGCTTAGTTTCCAAAATATTCAGTTTATACAACTCAATAACAACAAAAAATAAACAAATAAACAATCCAATCAAAAAAAGAGTACAACACCTAAACAGACATTTCTCCGAAGAAGACATACAGATGGCCAACAGGCACATGAAAAAGATGCTCAATATTGCTTATTATAAGAGAAATGCAAATCAAAACCTCAATGAGGGACCACCTCACACCGGTAAAAATGGCCATCATTTAAAAGTCTGCAAATAAATGATGGAGAGTGTATACAGAAGAGGGAACCCTCTTGGACTGTTGGTGGGAATGTAAATTGATGCAGTCACTGTGGAAAATAGTATGGAGGTTCCTTAAAAAACTAAAAATAGTTTCCATATGATCTAGCAATTCTATTCCTGAGTATATATCCAGAGAAAACTATAACTTGAGAAGATACATGTACCCTAATGTTTATAGCAGCACTATGTACAATAGCCAAGACATGGAAGCAACCTGAATGTCTGTAGACAGGTGAATGGATAAAGAAGATGTGGTGTATATCAACACATTGGCATACTACTCAGCCATAAAAAGGATGGAATAATTGTAGCAACATGGATGAACCTAGAGATTATCCTACTAAGTGAAATAAGTCAGAAAAAAACAACAAATACCATATATCACTTACATGTGGAATCCAAAATACGACACAAATGAACTTATTTACAAAACAGTCACCAAGAACAAATCTGTGGTTATTATATGGAAAGGGGGTGAGGGAAGGGATAAATCAGGAGCTTGGGATTCGTGGATAAAAATTACTATATATAAATAGGTAAACAAGATTCTTTTTTAATCTCTTTCATATTTGATCATTCTAGTAGAAAAAATTTAAATCATTTATATAAAACCCAGACAACTTTCTACTGTTTTCTGTAAAAACTGTGCTGTTGCCACAAAAAGCAACGTTTTTGTTACGCTAAATGTTGACACACAAATATTTTTCTTTTAAAAATATCATACCAATGTTCTGCGTTGGTTTTTTTCTTATCTTTGTTAAATACTATTAAGTGTTTGCTGCTTACTTAGTCACCATTTTTTCCCCTTGAATAATTGCTTGTGTGATTTTTTGTGTGTGAACAACTGATTTTCTTCTTCTGGCTATAAATACATCCTTTACCCAAAGCTAATTTTCAAGATTGATTGTAATTTGTACAGAATGGAGAAAAGATCATCTTAGAACTTAAGACATAAAAGCCAGTTTCTGCAATTTCTTTCTCCATATGAGAGAATGTTGGTATAAAATGAAATATTAAATTATCTTGCCATGTTCAGCCAAACAAAATTTACAGCCATCCATTTGAATGGGACTGTGTTTTGAGGAAATAGTCTCCTGTGGTGAGGAAGACCTGATAGGCTATTTTCCAGAACCAGCCTCCCACAAGGGCAGTAAAGCCCCCAAGATTTCCATTCATCATTCTCTCCCCATTGGGTTAATTCCATCAGTGTCTCCTAGGCAGACGCAGTTGCATCTAATGCTTCTGAACTATAAATTTGATATGAATAATTCTCTTCTCTCTAATAATTCCCTTTTACATTCCCACTGTTTTGATCACTGATTAAATCCTTATTAGGTAAATAATTTGTAAGATTTTGTATAAAAACTACATGGGATGGTCCAGCAAAGGCCTGTTCACTTTTGTTGTTTCTGTAGTTTGTAAGGATGCAAGCAGATCATCTCTTTGGCAATTTTCTGTTTCTTTTCAGTTTCCAAGTTTTACTCTCTTATTTTATATTTTTAATCACAATCTTGACTGGTATTCATTCTACTCATTCTCAATGATAAGAAGAGTAATATAAAATGTGATTCTATTCAAATTTGCCTCATTTGAGTAAATCTCATCAAAAATGTAAAAAAATGAAAAAGTAAAATTATATTCAGCTTATATTTAAGTTTATTTAATATAAAAATAATAATAAAAATATTTGTTTATTTTAATATATTTCAATATTTATAATAGCCATTAAAATTTAATGCTAAAATACAAATTATAATTCATGAATATAAAATTTTAAATAAAGATGACATTTTTATTTGATTGTCTGAAAATTTAATTTGATTATATTTAGCCTTTTTATAAAAAGAAAGCATTTTTTATTTTTAAAGTTCAATAAAGGATTATAATTCCAGCATTCAAAGTCTATCTGATTGATGCTCATGTAAAGAATAAGACTTATGCCTCATATGTGTTATATCTAGATGTACATATAGACATAACTAAGAGTAATATGATTTGTTTAGGTTGCAAATATTCCTCAGACACTGAATATTTACTGTTGTTGCAAATAGTAATATCAGGCTAATTCCTGAATATCTCTAGCACCAGAAAATGAAAATTAAAGAGAAGCAAGAAAATAGGTACTCAGTACTTCTGGGAAATGCTACTTTATAAAATAGCATTTATGCTATCTGAGATGAATGTTTTCACAAGTTAGTTTTTCCCCCACCAAAGCGCTTCTGCCACCAAAATCTTGCCTGCACTAGGACGCAGTGTTCTTTTCTGATATTGGTGGTAGCACAGCCCCCAAACCTTCCTCCTATCAAAACACAGCCACCTTCCATTCTGGGGACAAATGGAGAAGCATTTGCTGCAGCCTGAACGGTGCTGGAGAGCGAAGTCTGGAGCTGCAGCTCACACTGTGCCCCACCCGAGTGAGGCTTCCTGTGTGGGCCCTCCCTCCTGGGCCCAGCAGTCTTGAGTTCCACCCAAGCCCCTAGCCTCACCTTCCCCAGGACAAAGGCACTTCCTTACCCTGCCCCAGAGAGCCCTGGCTTCATCCCTCCTCACCCTAACACAGCCTTCTTCAAGACACCCTTTCTCAGAATCTGTGGATCCACCAGAAAACCCACCCTATCCCCAGCCAGACTCTCTGCCCTGCTTGCCTTGAGAACACTCACTGTTTAGTACCACTCAAGATATTATCACTTCACCAAGGTTCTGCATTTCCCCCTAATGGCATCAGCCCAAGGAATCCATGCAGACTGACATACAAACAATGTAAGTACTCAACAAACCAACATTCTGGTTTTGGTTGTTTGTTTTAATTTTTGGAAGCAGTATAGCAGAGGTTAATTGGAACCCTATTTTGCTCTCGAACACCATTCAGGCTGCAGCAAATGCTGGATCCCTATAGTCCTGCCTCCTGGATTGGCTTTCCAGCTCTGACACTTAAATGCTGTAGGACCTGAAGTCAGGTTACTTATCCTTTCTGAAGCTTAATTTTCCCCTCTGTAGTATGGGAATAATAATACCTACCTCACAGCACTGTTGTGGGCCATTTATGAAATGACATATGGAAAATACCTGGCACATAGTAAGCACTGCAATTAATCTTTTCCTTATTTGTTGAACATTTAGTTACATGCTTATTTTATGTTAATATAAAACATTATTATGTCTTCTTTGGAGAAATGTCTGTTTAGTTCTTTGGCCCACTTTTTGATTGGGTTGTTTATTTTTCTGGAATTGAGCTGCAGGAGTTGCTTATATATTTTTGAGATTAATTGTTTGTCCGTTGCTTTGTTTGCTATTATTTTCTCCCATTCTGAAGGCTGCCTTTTCACCTTGCTTTTAGTTTCCTTTGTTGTGCAGAAGCTTTAAATTTTAATTAGATCCCATTTGTTTATTTTTGCTTTTATTTCCAATATTCTGGGAGGTGGGTCATAGAGGATCCTGCTTTGGTTTATGTCAGAGAGTGTTTTCCATGAAAAGATGCTCAACATCACTCATTATCAGAGAAATGCAAATCAAAACCACAATGAGGTACCACTTTACACCAGTCAGAAGTCTACAAGCAATAAATGCTGGAGAGGACATGGAGAAAAGGGAACCCTCTTACACTGTTGGTAGGAATACAAACTAGTACAGCCACTATGGAGAACACTGTGGAGATTCCTTAAAAAACTGGAAATAGAACTGCTATATGACCCAGCAATCCCACTGCTGGGCATACACACTGAGGAAACCAGAATTGAAAGAGCCACGTGTACCCCAATGTTCATGCCGCATTGTTTACAATAGCCAGGACATGGAAGTAACCTAGATGCCCATCAACTGACGAATGGATAAGAAAGCTGTGGTACATATACACAATGGAATATTACTCAACTATTAAAAAGAATACATTTGAATCAGTTCTACTGAGGTGGAAGAAACTGGAGCCTATTATACAGAGTGAAGTAAGCCAAAGGAAAAACAACAATACAGTATACTAACGCATATATATGGAATTTAGAAAGATGGTAAGGATAACCCTGTATGCAAGACAGCAAAAGAGACGCAGATGTAGAGAACAGTCTTTTGGACTCTATGGGAGAGGGCAAGGGTGGGATGATAAGGGAGAACGGCATTGAAACATGTAAATTATCATATGTGAAATCAATCAATAGCCCAGGTTTGATGCATGATACAGGGTGCTCAGGGCTGATGCACCAGGATGACCCAGAGAGATGGAATCGGGAGGGAGGTGGGAAGGGGGATCTGGAAGGGGAACGCGTGTATAATCATGGCGGATTCATGCCAATGTATGGCAAAACCAATACGATAATGTAAAGAAAATAAATAAATAAAAATTAAAAAACATTATACCTCTTTCTTGAAGATTAGAACAAAATATATATCACAAGTAATGCTCCAAACCAAAAGGGGTGGGGGAGGGGCTGAAGATTAAAACATTTTTAACTTGCAATAATAAAGTTAATCATTTGTAATTAGCAAACATATTGGACCAACTTGTCTCAGAATTAATAACAACTGTAAATGTCAGCATGAAGCAATTATCACTGCCTAGGCTCAGGGTTTAAAGTGACAGGCAGGACTCAGGGGTGGCTCAGGGGTAAAAAATCCACCTGCCAATGCAGGAGACACAAGTTCCTTTCCTGGTCCAAGAAGATCCCACATGCCACAACTAAACCTGTGCACCACAACAATTATTGAGCCTATGCCTTAGAGCCTGGGAACCACAACTGCTGAGCCCACACACCCTAGAGCTGGTGCTCGGCCAAAAGAGAAGCCACCACGCTGAGAAGCCTGTGCACTACAGCAAAGAGTGGCCCCCCACTCGCCACCACAAGCAAAAAGCCTGCATATTAATGAAGACCCAGCACAGCCAAGCCTTGGATAGAACTTCTAGACAACTTTCTTTTAAAAAATAAAATAAAAAAATAAAGTGCCAGGCAAAGAAAACATTGCATTTGTCTATATAGGAACCTGAGAGGGAAATTGTGATTTATAATAAGAAATAAATATCTGGTCTTGGTCCCCATTCCTGGTACAGAGCTCCTAAAACTCTTGGAATTTCCTAAGTGATAAGAGCAATAAAGGTGCTTCAATGCTTATAAGAAACCCTGCTCAACCACACCAGAGTTTCTGTTAAGGAGGTGACTTTTCAAAAGCACCCAAGGCTGGTACTGGTTGCCATGGGAACCAACCTTGGGATCTGAGGATTTGACCTTTCAGTTCTACTATCCTGACCTCTGGGGAGGGAAAGAGGGGCTGGAGATCGAGCTCAATCACCAATAGTTAATGGTTTAATTAATTGTGCCTGCTAATGAAAGCTCCATAAATACCCAAAGACAGGGTTCAGAGAGCTTCTGGGCAGGTGAATAGGTGGAGATTCAAGGACAGTGCCATACTCAAGGGGCTTCTCAGGTGATACTAGTGATAAAGAACACACCTGCCAATGCAAGAGACATAAAAGACTCAGTTTCAATCCCTGCATCAGGAAGATCCCCTGAAGGAGGGCATGGCAACCCACCCCAAGTATCCTTGCCTGGAGAATCCCATGGACAGAAGAGCCTGGCAGGCTCATAGGGGACATGGAAGCTCTGTGTCCCTTCCCCTATACCTGCTCTATGCATCTGTTCCTGAATTATGTCCTTTTATAATCAATCAATAATCTAGTAAGTAAAATGTTTCTCTGAATTCTGTGAGCTGTATTAATTAATCAAACCTAAGGAGAGGGTTGGTGGGACCTGGGATCTATAGCTGGTAGTTCAGAAGCACAGGTGACAACCTAGACTTTCAGTTAGCATCTGAAGGGGGTTAGGATGCAGTCTCATAGAACTGAGCCCTTAACCTGTGGGAAGTGTAGCCAAGCAGAGAGTGTCAGAAATGAGCTGAATTGTAGGACATCCCACCCACTGCAATTGGGAGAACTCTACTGAGTTAAGGGGCACTATTTCTGGATGCCCCTAAAGACCGATGCTCAAGATGGCCAAGACCACCAGCCCCTCACTCTGCTCTAATACCTGGCTCCTCTCAGCCCCTGCTCTCAGCAGTCACTGCTCTCGACCTGGTAGGCAAGGGACATGGATCACCTCAGCAAGCTCCAATAGCCCATGCCCTTCTGGAACCCATCACTAAACCTCCAATAAACATCCAGTACTACAGAAAGTCTGGGTTTGGTTCAGCTGATTGTTGTTTTTCCCAGACTTACTCTGAAACCACTAATACATCCTTACAGGTTATCTATATTAAATACCTCATTCAGGAATACTCAAAAGTGTCTCCAAGAAAAAAAAAAAAAATCTGTTCCCTCAGCAAGCCATGTGTCTCAGCACTGGGCTCTGTCTCCACAGGACACCAAATCGGTCAGAGGCATCTATTGAAACAAACCCCAGTCAAACCAGTTGTTTGGCATCATGTGAGGCAAGTACAAATAAACTAGAAAGCAGATGGTGGCCAAAAGAAGGGGAGACAGCATGCTTGCATAAGCTGTGTGTCCTGATCCATGCCTGAGAGAGGTGTGGGGCACCTAAAAAGCCCCAGGTAGTCCGATCAGTTTCCCCATCAAAGGTGATGATGATTGTCCACCAGAGAAGTCCTTTAAAGTTTTCAGAGTGCTCCCACAGTAGGAAAAGAATCTCTCTGGGTAATTACCCAGGAAGTAGCCATCAATATCTTCATCTTTGTTCCAGATTTGGAGCCTAAAGCAGGGTCTTTTGTTTGATATTTTATGATGAAAGGATACTAGAGACTTCTCAGAGGAGCTACTATGCAAACCCTGGACAGTGAGGAGAATCTCTCAGATGGTTTCCCTCACATCCAGCTAACCACTGAAAGGGAGCCCTAATGCCCGTGATCCAATTGTTCAGTGGCGGCCTTTGACTTTTGTCTCTTTTCTCCTTCTCCCTTTGTCCCCCACTTAGTACCAAACATCACTCCTCCAAGTGATATATATGATTGATAAATTTGCATGCTGTTTCTTTGCAGAAGAATTATGTTTCTCCTTATGATAAACGTAAAAAACAAGATTCGTACCAGGTATCAATCTTTTCAGCAACTTACGTTCTTGAATACTGCTTTTCTTAATAGTTTTCATGTTCCAAGAGGCAATACTATTCTCCAGTCATCAATCTGACTCACACTCAATTTACTCTTCCCAGGTTTACTTTAAAGGATTTCCAAGAAGTGGCATAACATTTTGCCTATTACTTTTTCTTTTTAAAAAAATTGTATCCAACTTGAATTTTGTCTTCCAAACCTTCATATTCTGAACACACACCCAACTGCCTATAGTGAATATTACATATATTCCTCTTGTTGTTTTGGGGTGTCTCTATCACAGAGAAAATCTTACTAAAAATGCAAAATAATATTTACTACCATGTTTAAATCTACTGATTTGGAACTGGCATGAAATCATTATGCAAACAGACTGCACAGATTGCGTCTCAATTTTCTCATATTGAAAGTGATTAGGTTCATTATAACTTAGAGACAGGCTCTAAGGTTCTTTCCTGCTCAAGCTTCCGTTTATTCTTTGTCACTCTTACAGGGCTAAGGCAGCAGGAATCTGCCAGAGACCAGAGAAATCATTGAACCAAGATGGGGAAGTGTGGCAACAAGGAAGTGGTCACAGATCCAGGATAAGAATGATGTCTGGTCCCAGGTAAGCACCAGCTGGGGAGAGGTGCTATTCCCCTATCTGCTCCTCACAGCCACAAATGCCATGTCATATGCCCAATACACACACACACTACAGCCTCCCAGTATACTCCATAATCAAGACAGACACAACGTATACGGGCACTGCATATACACTCCACCCACCACCACCCACCACACACACACACCACACCCCTCACAAACACCCACTCAAAGAGTCGGCTGAGAACCCGCCTCCTTAGTTTCCATTTCTGACTCTGGATTTGGAAACTGCTACGGAGGCGGCGGGAGTTGGGGGTGGCCAGTGAATAAGAAAACAGAAACAGGCTTTATATGGGGATCCCTGTCTTTTTTGGCCTGAGTACTTTTCTGTTGTGTGTGCGGTAAGAGCTGGAGTGACGCCTGGGGATGGAATCCTCAAGCTGGTAGGAGGAGCAGAAACTAAGAGAGTGAGTCAAGGTGGGGGGTCGGGAGAGGACAGAGCAGTAATTAGTGCACTCAGGACTCCAGAGTGGAAAGGATCCGTGTCTCTGCTCTGGGACACCCTTTAATCAATCAGCCATCCTGGACCCGAAGGGAAGCTGCCGCCTGGACTGGCCAGAGCTGACCATGGCTGAGCAGACGGGTGAGGGCTGAAGCCCACCCTGTGTGTGCAGGGGTAGAAGAGGTTCGCTCACCCCCAGCCGCACAGCCAACCTCCCTTCTCTGCAGCCACAGCCACAAACATCCCACAAATGACCCATCTCAATGAGAGCTTTTTAACACTTGGGTTCTCAAACCTTAAGAATTTCTCCACCCTTCAATTTCTCCAAGTCAGTCCCACTCGGTCATTTTATAGAAGGTCAGGAAGTTTTGCCACCTACATCAGAGACGCGCAGCTTTACTTCCCTCCTCTTCCTTTTGAAATGAAATCCAAGCCCCAGTGGTTTCACTGCCTGGGAGAAGGCTGTGCCACACACAACATCTGTAAGCAGTTAATTTTCCAAATGGGAGACGGTCACCACAGATGCATCCCTTTTAAAAATAAACACCAGAAACATATTACTCCAGCAAAAATGCAAGCCTAGAATCCATGTGAGTGGGTGGGAGGGAGTTAGTGCTAGGACAAGATCCAGTCTGGGGAGATCAAAGCTGCACCCTAGCCTGCCCGGCTGTGCAAAAGCAAGGGAATTGGAACTACAGAACTTCAGCACAAAAGGGACCTTTAGGGAGTACTACAGCCTCAGTACAGATGGGGAAATTAAGGTCTGGCACAGGAAGTGGGTGCTTAATCATGTTGGGACTGAAACCCAGGCGGAGAGTTTCATGCTCTATTTTTCATAGAGCATCATTTTTATTTGAATATTTCCAGCATTTCCTTTTTAGGAAAATAAAAGCACTCTGACTTTTATGATCAATACCTTTAACCCCTTCTTGGGCTTCCTGTGTAGCTCAGCTGTAATTCCGCCTGTAATTCAGGAGACCCCGGTTCAATTCCTGGATTGGGAAGTTCTCCTGAAGACGGGATAGGCTACTCATTCTAGCATTCTTGAGCTTCCCTGGTGGTTCAGATGGTAAAGAATCTGCCTGCAATGTGGGAGACCTGGGTTTGATCCCTGGGTTGAGACGATCCCCTGGAGAAGGACACGGCAACTCACTCCAGTATTCTTATCTGGAGATTCCATGGACAGAGGAGCATGGCGAGCTGCAGTCCATGGGGTCCCAAAAGAGTTGAACACTTCTGAGGGACAAAGCACAGCACAGCACAACTCCTTCTTGGGGCCCATTTGGGTTGGGAGAGGGGCCTCCCATCCTGAGGATGGGCACATCCTCCCCTCCACACACGCCTCATTGTCCCTCCAGCTGCACTGGCCAGGGGTGAGAAACCAGGACACTACAGAGGCCAAGGTGAGGTCACTCGGCAGCTGCTTCTTATCCACCTTATGGAATGAGGCAGCCACACTTGGGAACCTCATACCCTGGGACTGAAGAAAGTCAGATCATCATAACCAGCACGAGGTGGGGGCATCGGGGAAGGACAGGCTGGAGATCCAACTGTTCCCGCCTCCTACCAAAGCCATCCCTCTCCTCCGCTCACAGGAATACAGTGCCTCTGATGAGTGAAAATGAGGAGTAAAAACAAGGCACCAAGTAGATCCCCACAGAGAACTACCACAGAGCAGCATGCAGGAGAGTGCAGTTGTTTAGGGTTGGAATGGAATGGAGGAAATCTGAGAGACAAATGGTACAATCAAAAACTATATTGTTCCTGCCCATAGTGCTAGCTCATCATACTATATCAGCTATTGAAGCCTTATTTTTAGTTTATTCATCTTATCCTTATAGGATGGTTTTCTGCAGCGAGATTTCAAAAGGCAAACTGCTGCTGCTGCTAAGTCGCTTCAGTTGTGTCCGACTCTGTGCGACCCCATAGACGACAGGCAGCCCACCAGGCTCTGCCATCCCTGGGATTCTCCAGGCAAGAACACTGGAGTGGGGTGCCATTTCCTTCTCCAATGCATGAAAGTGAAAAGTAAAAAGTGAAAGTGAGTTAGCTCAGTCGGGTCCGACTCTTAGCGATCCCATGGACTGCAGCCTACCAGGCTCCTCTGTCCATGGGATTTTCCAGGCAAGAGTACTGGAGTGGGGTGCCACTGCCTTCTCCACAAAAGGCAAAAGCTGAGTTCAAAAACAAACAAACCAAAAAAAAAGTGAAGGGAATAGCTGAAACGACTGAAGGAAAGGACTGTGGACAGTGGGGGACTCCAAGCCATGGAGGTGGGGACAGAGGCCAGACATGGCGGCCACCAGGGGGCACTGCTGCCCCATCCGTGGCCCTGAGGGTAGGCGAGACTCAGGGGGGTTTCTGGAAACTCAATGGGCTTCTGTCGCTCCCCGACCCCACTTTAACTCCCAGACTTTCCCTTAAAGCTTTGAGATCTCCTGGGCCCCTGGGGTTGCCTCAGGCAACTCTAGAGGGACTCTTCCCTGTGAGCCTTTTCCTGAGAGGGGGCAACAGTAGCCTGGCCAAGGCGTGTGACATGGGGACGATGGAGGCACTACAGGGAGTGAAGAGGCCTCCTGGATTGGAGCCCAGTTCGGTCCCCTTTGTCTGAGGCCAGGCCCCTGACGGAGTGGGTGTAGGGAGCCACCTCTGCCCATAGGGTAGAGACAAGCAGAGGTCTTGGCAGGCCACAGGGCTCCTCCTCCAGTGCTCTGAAGCTCTGTTTTCCCAACACATCCAGGAAAGGGGCACTCACTGGCTCTCTCACTCAAGTAGCAGACTCAGGGGGAACTAGACTGGTAAGCCAGCCCGGCAGGCATCCACCCACTGTGAACCCTAGCAGGTGGTGGTGGGGGGACTCCCTGTGGCCAGCAGGGCCTGGGACTTGCTCTTAGGAGCAGAGAATCTGAGGCTGGGCAGTGCACATTCCTAGTACCATTTGCAGCACCCCCTGTGCCCCTCTGTCTGGGGTCTGGCACCTGTTGTCTACAATCAACGTTCACTTGCCTCTGGGCAGACACCCTGACAAATTCTATATCCTCCCTGGCTTCTCCATTTTCAGTTCTGCTCTTTAGACACCAAAAGCTCCCATCTCTACAACCTTTCTCATATTACCTTTGCCAAGACTGTGGCTTAGCAGATATTAGTTACACTGCAGGTCCACTGATATCTCTCGAGAAGATTTCAAGGTGACCTCCCAAGTCTAAATCACATCTCAGGATGGTTCCTCCACAAACTGAGACGTTGTGTCAAAAGGCTTTTATTGGTCTGCTCTTGGTTTTCAAGAAGCATGAAAGAGGCAGGCTTAAGGAACCAAGCGTGCAGACTCTGGACTAATTTTTCCAAACTAGGAGTCACTCCTATGAGGATGCTGAGCCGTGCCAGGCAAGCTCAGGTGTGGTTCTTGCAGGTGACATTTGAGGGTCTGGCCCCATTGAGACAAGAGGAGACACCAGCAGAGTCCAAGCACTGGGGGGACCCGGTGCTGTCCATCCCCAGTGGGACCCTAGGCATCAGGCTGCTGTGCCTGGGGGGATTCCCCAGCCTCAGGCTGAGTCTCAAGGAAGAGGGGGCAGGGTCTGGAATAGCAGACCAAACAATTGCGAATTTGGGAATGGCTACTGATGCCATGGGGGGTGGGGATGCGTAAGAAATTCTGGAAGTTGGGTGCTGTCCAGGCAGCCAGACTGCCTCTGACACACCCAGTCCTCACTTGGATTTGAGCAAAGGAGACTGGAAAGCAGGAGGAAGGCACCCAGGAGCCCGAGAGTTGTGCCTAAGCCTTTGGATCCCACATCTGAGGAACATGACTTACTATCAGCTTTGAGCAGTGGTAGCACCGTCGCCTCTGAGGTTTAACCAAGGCACGATTGTTACTGATTGAAAACATGAGACCAAATTCCAGCCCTCTCCTCCCCACAGTGGCAGGCTGAGGCTCCACATCCATTTCCTGCCTTGGTCAGAATTGGCTGCAGAACGGGACGTGCCTGCTGATGGTGGCTCCAGCCAGGAGAGGCTGAGAAGGATAAAGGCAGAGACGGATGGGGATGCCAAGGGGAATGAAGCATGGACCTAAAGAACTGATGCCCCTCCCGTCCCATCCGAGTCCTCCTGGAACCCCAGGCACATGCCAAGGGACAGCACAGGAAGTCCCTGATGTAAGCCCACCTCATGGCCACAATGTCATACTGCCGTAATACTGTGGGGACGGCCAGCTCCCCACAGGAAGATAGCCACCTTCCCCATAGCTCAGAGAAAATCCAAGATACACAGGTTATTAGCAAGATCATAGCGAATGTCAGGTTTAACCAAAGCCCTCGTGCTTTACAGTCAGGGTTCAGAGAAGTTAAGCAACCACACACGGCTAGATCTGGTCTGCAGGTTTGACCTCTGAGTCCTAACGAGTTCTTCTCTGACGCCAGAAGCTCTCTCCAAAAGTTCAAGAAATCAGCAGCTCTGATCAAAGTACTAAAAAACTCAGCTTCCAGATTATGATAGGTGAGTTAGTCAGTGTGGGCTTTTGCAAACACACATAGCACCTCACCATCTCACTTAGCGTGGTCCTGAAGGCCCTGCCCCATGGAGAGCCACACTCACACTGTTTTCCTCTCGATCCCCTCCGCTGGAAAATGAAGCCACATCCCTACCTTGGAGGGATGCCACCAGATTACCGTCATAAGACACACAGGCACTAATGTCTCACCAACCCTGAAATCAGCTTGCAGTCAAGAACACGCAAGTAGGATAGTCCCCCAGTAGACAGTGCAGAACCGAAGTCCAGGTTCCAAAGGTCATGTCCTGTGCTCACTGAAAGGCCCTTCAAACTCATTCAGATCCTTTTAACTCGCTTCACAAACAGTTCTAACAAGCTTAACTCTCAAGTTTTCTTTTGTTTCAGTTTGGCTTTTGTTATCATTATTACATTTTTTTTGATCCATGGAATATTACAAAGAGCCAACAAATTAGAAGAAAGAGTCCAGACTGCTAGGGATAGGCAGATTGAAAATCACCAAAGTGATTGTACTAACACAGAGAAACAAAACACACACTTGCTTGCAAGTCCATACATCATTTTTGGTCATTTTCAACCTCAAGAATGAGACTCCTCCTGCATTAGTGCTTCCTCTTTCAGATGCACTTACACACGACAGACAGATGCTCCCAGCCTCTCCACCACCCTAGCAGATAAGAATATGACCGTAAATTAACATAAAGATTCTCCAGAGATGGTACACAGAAACTGTGCATGTGGGATATGGGAGGAATGTCTAAAACACTTGAGAAAAAACAGTTTCCAAGCTCCCATAAGCAGTTTGGAAGCTTCTATTTATCTACAAATAATCGACATGCTCCAGATAATCTTTCTTCCTTGTTTATTAAAGGAGACCCTAAAAGCCCCCCGAGGCCTCTGTTGAATGATTGGATGAATGGATGGATGGGTGATAAATAAATAAACCTAGGGACAGGGCTGGAGTTATTTGAAAATAACAAATCACTTTTCTTTAAATACAGCCCAGTGCAGACTTTTCCTGATTCACACATTTCTCCCAATGATTCTGCATCAGTAAGACCAGACTGATTTCATGTTTCTATGTTTTGGATTATTTTTGCTGCTTATATTCTAGGATGGCATCCAACATTCAGATGAAAAGCCGCAAATCTATCCATTCAGAAGTTTCTAAGTATCCAGGTGACTAGCATCAGTAGATACAGGTGTTGTGTATCCATTCAACAAATACCTATTACGTGTCTATGCCATGCCTGGCTTTCTGCTGGACCCTGAAAATCCCAAACTGAGTAAGACTGATTATTCAGTCAACTTCACAAAACCACATCAGCTTGAAGCAGGAGGAAGAAAGCAACCATGTACGTGACCTGCTCCATGCCTAGTCCTGTTTTAGACATCTTCATATGGTACCACTTTATGTTTCATGGCCACCCTCAAAATTAGGTATAACTCTTCAACAGATGAAGAAATTGCAACTCAGAGAGGTCAGTTTAAGCCACACAGCCAGCAAGAGTCAGATTGAGAACTATAGCCCATTGCTCTGCACAGCCCAATGTAAGGGCATGTAATGGGAAGCAGAGGCCAGACTGGACTGACTCTGCCACCCCATGCTGCATCTCCTTCAGAGACATAACTAACTCTTCTGAGCCTCAGTTTCTTCATCTATCTAATGGGACCACAATACCTCCCTCAGAGGTCAGTTGTCGGAATAGAAGGAAATAGTACAGGTTGCGTGCCCTGGCTTTGGACCTCACACCCATTGGGTAAACGAATGTTTATTACATGGCAGGGTACGGTCTCCAAATCCTCTTACCTCCCACCCCCAGATGCCTTCTATGCCAGTGACCATTGACAGTAAGCATCCCCAAACACTTCTAGAACTGGGCAGCTCATGACTACCTGAAGCACTCTTTTCCAGGGTTGGAAGGCTACATTCACCTGCATCCCCATGGGCTCAGACCACACCAAGTTCTGGAGAAGACACAGGCCTCCCCAGGAGGTGACAATTTAGCTCTGGAGAGAGGGTCTGTCCACAGGAAGTGTCGGAGAACTCCTAAGGTGCATCATTTTTGAAGAATGGGATTGGGAAGCCTGGAGGCTCTCTCTTCCTTCCTCCGCTTCAACTCCCTCCACCCCAAGAAGAAACTGAGCTGACCCTCAGGCCATCCTTCCTAGACAGAGGTGGCCAGGCCTCTGCCTGGATCCTAAGACTCACAGGACTGATTCTGGTTTTTCTATCTCCCTCTCTCTCCTGCTCAGTCACATTCTACACATCATCTTGTGTGATTCCTAAGCCAGCCAGGAATCTCCTGGCCTTATGAGAGACTAGTCACAGAAAGACAATGGGAGAGAGGCCCCATCACCCCAGACATCATCCTCTGGATGTAGCCTTATTGGAATACACAGTGGAAGGATCCAGAATGCAAGAAAATAATGATAAAAAAAAAGTCTCCAGATTTCTTTGTATCACAGAACATTGAAGGGAATGAGGGCCTTAGAAATCACCTGATCCAACTGCCCTGATTTTACTGATGAGGAACCTGGGCCCAGATGGAGTTAAGGGGCTCAGCTAAGAGCACCCAACTCTCTTTGACCACCACCATCTTGGTACCTCTTTTGCATGTACTATTCTCAGCTGTTCTTCCTGATGTGAATGCTTCCTTTCTGTTTTTCTTTTTTTTCCCTTTCCCTTTAAAAAAAAATTTTTTTTTAATTTTGTACTGAAGTATAGCCGGTTAACAAACAATGTTACGATAGTTTCAGGTGAACAGCAAAGGGACACAGCCATAAGTATACATACATCCATTCTCCCCTAAACTCCCCTCACATCCAGGCTGCCACATAACATTGAGCAGAGTTCCTTGTGCTATATAGGTCCTTGTTGGTCATCTCTTTTTAAATATACCTGTATTTATGTCCATCCCAAACCCCCCCATCCTTCACCATAGCAACCACAAGTTTGTTCTCTAAGTCTGTGAGTCTCTGTTTTGTACGTAAGTTCATTGGTATCAGTTCTTTTTAGATTCCACATATAAGGGATGTCATACAATATTTCTCCTTCTCTGTCTTTCACTCAATATGACAATCTCTAGGTCCCTTATATGTGGAGTCCTTTATATCATATGACATCCCCTTCCCTTTGATTTTAAATCTTTCATTCAAATACCATGTCCGGACTGTCATGTGATATGATCTTGAAAAACGATATATGTGGAGGTCCTAGTTTATTAGATGTTAATATTGAAAGCTGGCAGAAGATATTTGCAAACAAAGCAACCAACAGGGGATTAATCTCCAAAATATACAAACAGCTCATAAAGCTCAATATCAATAAAACAGGGCTTCCCTGGTGACTCCATGGTCAAAGAATCCACTTGCCAGTGCAGGAGACACAGGTACGATCCCTGGTCTGGGAGGCTCCATGTGCCGCAGAGCAGCTCGGCCTGTGCGCCACAACTATTGAGCCCATGCTCCGAGGGCCCAGGAGCCGCAACTCCTGAGCCCATGTGCTGCATCTACTGAGGCCCAAGTGCCTGGAGCCTGTGCTCTGCGACAAGAGAAGCCTCCACAGCGAGAAGCCCGAACACTGTAACTAGACAGTAGCCCCCACTCGCTGCAACTAGAGAAAAGCCAGTGCAGCAACAAAGACCCAGCACAGCCAAAATAAATAGATAGATAAAAATTAGTATCAATAAACCCAGTCCAAAACTGGGTGCAAGATCTATTGGTGTATTTATTGGGGAGAGAGTGGTTTCCCCGTCCTATTCCTCCGCCATCTTAGTTCCCCCCTCCGGGTGCAAGATCTAAACAGACATTTCTCCAAAGAAGACATGCAGATGGCTAAAAAGCACATGAAAAGAATTCAACATCACTAATTATTAGAGAAATGCAAACCAAAGCTACAATGAGGTATCACCTCACTTGGGTCAGAATGGCCATCATCAAAAAACCTACAAACAATATATGCTGGAGAGGGTTTGGAGAAAAGGGAAACCTCCTGCATTGTTGGTGGGAATGCAAACTGGTACAGCCACTGGTATGGTGAACACTATGGAGGTTCCATAAAAAAAAACAGAAAATAGAGCTACCGAATGATTCAGCAATCCCACTTCTGGGCGTATATCTGGAGAAAAACATAATTTGAAATGATATATGCACGCTACTGTTCATTGCTGCACTATTTACAATAGCCAAGACATGGAAGCAACCTAAATGTCCATCAACAGAGAAACAGATAAAGAAGATGTGGTGTGTGTGTGTGTGTATATATATATATATAATGGAAATATTACTCACCCATAATAAAACAAAGTAATGCCATTTGCAGCAACATGGATGGATTTAGAGATTGTCATACTTAGTGAAATAAGTCAAAAAGATAAATATCACATGATATCACTTTTATGTGGAATCTTAAAAAAAGCTATAAACAAACTTACTACAAAACAGAAATAGAGTTAAGCAGAGTTACAGATGTGAAAAATAAACTTATGATTACTGGGGAGGGGAGGGATAAACTGGAAGACTGGGACTGACACATACACACTATTATATATAGAATACATAACTAATAAGGACATACTGTATAGCACAGGGAACTCTACTCAATGAAGCTAAAAAAGAGTGGATATATGTATGTGTGTGTGTGTGTATCTGTGCACAATATACATGTAAAACAGATTCATTATATATATATATATATATATAAAACAGATTCACTTTGCTATACACCTGAAATTAACACAGCATTGTAAATTATACCCCAATTTAAAAAAATCTTGAAAGCAAATCAAATCCATTTTAAAATTTGTTTCATTTTCTTTCATTTTATTAGGGTATAATTGACATGGAGCATTATATTAGTTTCAGTCATACGACATAAAGATTCGATATTTGTATATATTGCAAAATGCTCATGATAATGAGTCTGTTAGTATTTGGCACCATATAGTTATAAAATGTTTTCTTATGATGAGACCTTTAATGATTTATTGTCTTAGGAAATTTCAGACACGCAGTATGCATTATTAACTACAGTCACCATGCTGTACATGACATCCCCATGACTTATTTATTTTAAAACCTTTTATTTATTTTGTACCTTTGGACCTTCTTCATCCATTTCACCTACCCCTCTCCTGCCTCAAGTCCATTTTTGAAACAAAGGAGCTTCTACCCTGCCCCAGCCTTGACATCCATTGCCAAACAAATGCAGGCTCTTTAATGTCTCTGATCAGTATCTGCTCACGTTTAGACAACCTCCTCACAGGATCCTTGCACTGGTCTCACGCAAACACTTGAGAACAGGTGGGAAAAACGAGAAGGTGCGGCCCAGAGCGGTGGAACTCTACCCCAACAGCTTGCCCTTCATACAGCAGGACAGAAAAGGCATTCATTTCCCTCCTCCATGTCATGATACCAACCGAAATTACCTTTAAATGAGGATGAAAGTCATTATTTAATCAATAGGATTGCGTCAATTGAGGGAAATTTGTCTCCAGCGTAAACAAGCGGAACGTCTTTGCGCTCTGTGAAAAAAAGGTTAAATTACTTGCAGATCCTGCGATGGAGAGAGATGTAGGAAGTGAACCTGAAGCCTGACACATTCAAGGTCTGGGAACCGAAAATAATAGGGATTGTTCCGATTTTTCCAGCAGAATCGAGCACAGAGATGGGCACGCCTTTTTGTAGGATCAGGGATGCCTGTGCCCTGCAACAGGCAGGCAACTGATCCCTGTGAAGCTGGCCACTGTCATGGACCTGCAGGGGGCTAGTACTGGGCAGAGGGTGGCCTTTAAAGGAGGAGTAATCAAATTTCAGAAGTCCAGCACTTCCTGTTCACAGCCCTTCCCTGCTCCATCAATTCCACCCAGCAGATCACAATGACAGTAAGTTATTACAACTGTAGCTGATGTGGATTGAGTGTCCACTCCACGTCAAGCATGCTGAGTACTGCTCAACATTCACAGTAGCCTTAGAAGGTAGCCACTGTGGTCATGCCCATTTCACAGATGAAGACATGGGCAGTGACCGCTGGAGAATGGTGGGGCAGTTCTGCCTGGTTCTAAAGCCCATCAACTTAATTGCCCAGTCTCAGGACCCAGGTGCTCATCCTGGTCCCTGCCCAGGGGTCAGTACCAGCCAGACCTGCCCTTTGGACATCCCCACAGCCACAAGGGGGAAAGGACAGAGTATCTTCTCTTGTTTAGGGAAGGGCTTGGCTGGTCCCAGGAGTCCTCGGCGGGGCAACCTTTGTGCCTGCTTCTCTCCATCCCTTCTGCATCCAGGTTGGTTCCTTCAGCCTCCCTAGGAGCTTCTCAGTCCTGAATGTGACTTCTGTCAAGGCTCAAGGCCGTTGGTGGGGTCTGAGTTCGCCCGTCCTGACAGAACCCCGTGGTGGGAGTGGGACCTCTCCTCTGGGAACTGTGCTAGCAGCCAAATGAGTCACCGACCCTCTCTCTGTAGAACACAGGGAACCAGAACCAAAGAAGTTTTAGTTCTGGACTTTTTGAAAGCCAGAGTCTATCAGTTTTATTCTAGTACATCGGTACATTCTGGCTAATATTCATTCCCCTGCTCTCTCCTCCTCCCACCCCGCACCCAGCCCTCAGCTCCAATTCTGAAGTGTCTAAATGTGTGGCTCATAATGGATCTTCCTTCCATGACTATCTCTCTTCCGTACTCACCGGGAAAATACAGTCTCCACACACTGGGCCCCTGGGTCACCCTAGCAGGGACCTGACGCGGCCAACACCCAGGGGCCCTCAGCCTCGTCGAGGAGAGGCTGTGACCGTCTGGCCTGGCCCACAGAGCAAGAGGCTGACCTGCTGAGCTTCACGTTTAAAGAAAGAAAAGCGAAATGAAACCTATTTGACCTGGGAAGAAACAGAAGACTTCTCAAGTTGCCAAAGTGACAAATGAGACAGGGAGGCAGGGCAAATGTGAACTCTGGGGGCGGGGGCGGGGGGCAGTCCGGCAGAAGGAGCCGGGATGGACTAGAACAGGCTGGGGGTGATGGGAGGACCGGAGACAGGACGATTTATCCCGGCTGGGTGGGGCGAGCAGGCAGAATGCTCCGCGGAGCTAGACACAGTCCACCCTTTGTGCCCATATTTATCTAACTCGTCAATTTTATAGCCACATTACCTTCCGAGTGGGCAGGAAAGCAGATATTGGGGCCGTCAGGGGGCCCGGCTGTGGTTTGCACGGCGTAATGACAGATGCCAAAAACAAAGAGGAGGGGAGAGGGCACTTCAGAGACCACAAAAGAGCCTTTATAATTACGAGGCGGCCTCCCTCGGGAGCCCGGCCGCCCTCCCCCTCCTGCGGAGGTGCCCGCTGGCTTCAGGGGTGCTGCTTGCCCGCCTGCGCCAGGCAGCTGCCTAGCACGTGCCCATTAATAACCGTGCACGGACTTGGGACCTCTTACGTCGCCGCCTCGCTTCTCCAGGCTAAATAGCGGCAGTCCCTTTAACCTTTCTTCATGGGCCTGATTTTCCATCCCTTTAATCATCCCTGTCACTTTCTGCTGGATGGGCTCCACTCTCACCACATCCCTCCCCCAGGGTGGAGACCCCGAGCCAACTGGAAGAATGGGCCCCACGACCTAAAGAACAGCTCTTTTCCGCCGCCCTCCCTCCTCACAGGCTTGCCCTGGTCCTGGGAAGCCCACAGTCAGGGCAGCGCCCAGGCACAGTTACTGTCATTCATGACCCAGTTGGAGCTCTTCCCTTCTCTCACTTGGATGATCCCCATGATCAAAAAGTCACTAAAATCCAGGCGTCTCCTCTGAGCTGGTTCTCACCGTTTTCTCTCCCCATCCCTTTCTATTTCACTGCCCCACCCCCATCTGGGCCTGAGACCCCCGGTCTATACGACCATGAGAACAGGCCTCCAGCCAGCTTTCCTGCTGGCTGTCTTATCCAGGCAATACCCTTAAAAGCCAGCTTTGGAAATAATTTTTTAAATCAAATGTCATCTTTATCACATCCTTCCCTTTCTTAAGAGCCCTGAGTAGCTCCCTGTTGCTATACCACAGTATAGCAAATGTAAACACTCGCCAGATTCTGGGTCCAGAGTGCACTTTGCCTGCCTACTCCACTCTGCCTTTGTCCAGATCCTCCGTCAGAAAGCTGTCCCTAATTAGTCTCTTCATCAGCCCTCAACTTTACGAGCCACCCATCCTCACAGTAGTTTTGTTGGAAACTGTCTGGAGTGTGTATATGTATGTATAGAGGTTAGGACTCTTTGATTGCAGACAACAGAAACCAACTCTAGTTTAAGAAACGGAAAGGGATGGATTAAAAGAAGGGCTAAATGAAACATATGAAACAAAGCAACTCTGAAGGTCTTTCTAGAATATTGCCATCCGCTCTGACTATCTTCTGTCCTTATTCATCTCTGTTAAAGATTCAGTTTCCTAGAGCCTGCACAATCTTTGTGACCAGGGAGCAGAGCTCTATGATCAGAACTACACTCGGTGGGGGACTGGTTGCCACAATACACTGTTGTGCTTCACACCGAAAAGATTCCTTCAATTTATCATCAAGGTGACTGTGGTTTTTACTTCTTTCTCCATAACTTTAATAATCTGGTTTAGATTGTCTCAGAACTGCACAGTAACTGACACAAATGAAAAGGCTCATGTGCGCTTTGCGATCACTTATTATTTATTTGTTCTTTACCTCTGTTCAGGAAACCACAACTTTCTTTGACTCCTCTCTTTTGCCAGATACTCCTCAAACAACCCTAGTAATATTTAGTATGTATACAATTCTTTACAACTTACCATGCATTTTCACATTCACTATTTTATTCAGCATCATAAATGATCATAATTACTGAGTTAAGTGGTTAGTTGGCACTGTGTCATATAGTCCCCCATTTCACAGATGGGAAATTAAACTCTGAAAATTAGATTTATAAAAGCTAATGTGGCTTCAAAGTGGTGGACCCAGGACTTAGAACAATGTGTTCTTTCTGCTACATCATAAGTCAACAAATGTTTTCTGTGAAAGACTAGATAGTAAATATGTCAGGCTTTGTACACCATACGATCCCTGTCGAAAATGCTCAGCTCTGCCACTCTAACACAAAAGCTGCCCTAGTCAATAGCCAATAAACTGTATTTGCAGAGAAAGTCAACAGGCCATATTTGGCCCACAGGCTGTATTTGATGTACCTCCTCTGTACCACACAATAAACTCTTCTCAATCTTTATCAAAGTTTGCCTCTGATTGTAATGCCATGGTTTTGACTTATATCAATATTAGATCTTTCCACTGCTCTTTCCTTTCCTTCTTACCTCTTCTACGTCAGTATTGTTTGGACAATAACTGACATGCCTTCCCACTCTCCCCTTGGTCACCCCTTCTTGTTTAGTTGCTAATCATATCAAACTCTTTTGTGAACTCAAGGACTGTAGCCCACCAGGCTCCTCTGTCCATGGGATTTCCCAGGCAAGAACACTGGGGTGGGTAGTCCTTTCCTCCTCCAGAGTATCTTCCCAACCCAGAGATCAAACCCACATTTCTTGTATTGGCAGGCGGATTCTTTACCCCTGAGCCACCTAGGAAGCCCTTGGTCACTCCTACATTGTAGCGGAGCTTCTCTCATACTGTGAACATGCCCGGATAAGCTGATGCTTTCCCCTGGATCCTTCTTTACTACATGTGAGATCACTACTGATGAGCTTGTGAGGAGGCACCTTTCTGGGACAGGGCAGTCTCAGGACTAACCAGGTTAAATCATCCTTCCAGCTTCCCCTCAGTCTGGGTTTCATGTGCCTCCTCCCTTGAACCTTCCCCATGGCAACCTGGTCCCAGGGAAATTCACAGAATGGTAACTCCAGTAGCAGACCTTCCAGTGCACCTTTCAGCTCTGGTTCATGGAAGATGGTTTAGTTTCCCTTCATTGTTTTTAGATCCTGAGACAGGGAGAGTTGGGGACTGTGTATAAACAACATCCTCCTGGGCCAAGAGGTCAGTTGGTCAGACTGCTGTTGCAAATCCTCAAGAGTAGTGATTTGCCACTGGAACCAAAATTCTACATTATAGGAGCCAGTGGGACATAACTGACACCTCATGGAAGGGATTCCAAGTCTTTAAATAGTCTTCTAGATACATGTGTGTATATATACACTCAAGAATAGAGTCAAAAGAGATTATAAAGATCAAGTTGTCCATGTCATTTACAAATAAGGAAACCAAAGCCCAGAGAAATCACCTTAGGTTATCATGATCCCAAGTGGTAAAGGTCCATACTGTCTTTATGAATAGTATCCATAAAGATGATGAAGAACGTGATCAATGAAACTGATATTTATAACCACAAAGCCTTTCTTGAATATCTATATATTTTATTTTAAATAGGAGGCAGGGAACATGCTTAATGTGGCATAGCTCAAAAGCCACGTATAAGATCAACTTTTTCAGAAATATTTACATCTGGCTTTCTCAAGGTCTACATGTGTCCCAAAGGTGGAGGGTCTTTGGGAACACCAACAACCCCCTTCATATGTCTTCACAAAGTCTCCAGAAGGGTCAAGAGAGACAGCAAAGGAGAGAAGGTGCAAGTAACACTTGGTCACTGAATGCCCAGACCCTACTGTTTAGAAGTTGTGTGACCTTGAACAAATAATTTTTTTTAGCGGGGGAGGGAATGCCATGTGGTATGTGGGATCTTCCCTGACCAGGGATTGAACTCGTGCCCCCTTATTGGGAACTCAAAGTCTTGACCACTGGACCCCAGGGAAGTCAATAATTTATTTATTTTTTTAAGCCCAGTTTTCTCGTCTGTAAATAGAGTACAATAATAGTGCTTAGCTCATGAGGTGAGGTAATAATTAAATGAGATAATGTGCACAGAGCACCTAACATAAGGCTAACTGAGTAGCAACTACCCTATAAATACCACTATTATTGCAATTGTTGTTGGCATTTTATGCTTTTTGCCTCAAGTCCAACTCTAGTTTTGGGTTGACCACTCTGCCTACCTTTCTGACTATGAAACAGGGGTAATGATTCAGCAGAAGAGATGGATAAAGAGAAGTTAGTTATGACCTGGGGAAACAATTCTACCTCCTAGTCCAGATCTGGCCCACATGACCTCCAGGCTAACAGACAAGGTGCGTGTTCTGAGCTGGGTCTTCTCTGAGGGGGTGGCCTCTAGGCCGGGGTTTAGGATTTCTGAAAGAGGTTAGGGGCAGTCGCAATTCAGAGAATTAGCGAAACAGACTGAGAAATGTAGAAAATGCTCACAAAGTTTTCTTTGTGGATACTCTTTTTGGTATTATGATTGTTAATCAAATTGTGTCACGCTTTGAGGGTCCTCCAGGTTGAGGTCAAGAGAAATCAGAGAATTCCTACAACAAAAAGATGAAAGGGTCAGGATGGACCCTGGCTAAGGGTCATGCTTTGAGGGTACCTCAATAGACCAGGCTGTGGTATTTGCAACATCTTCATACCATTAAAAAAAAAAAGTACAAAGGAAAAAGGCAGACTGTCTAGAACTTCATTTTCCTGATGATAAAAGAAATGAACTAGACAAAACAACCCTTTCCCCTTCTCCCTCGGTTACTTGGCAGCCACAGAAAACACATGACAAAAAGTTCCAGAAGAACTTGATGTTGAGTTTGAAAAGTACAATTCCCAATACTGTGACTAAAGTAGCAGTATTTTAGCCCTTTGCAGGAATCTGGTTGTTATTACCATTAATGCCAAGGATCTTGTTCCTATTCTTTTTGAGTTAAGGTAATTTTCTTCATAAAAGGCCTGCTTTGTTAAGTTCTACACAGTTACATTGGTTTGGGTGGAAAGAGGACTGGATCCACTAGGAAAGTATCAGGTTGTATTGAAACTCTAGAGGACCTACTTATAGAGAACCCCCTTTGTTTCTACTCTGAATCTGATGTTCTTCTTCAGTCTTCCAGTGCCCTAATTTAAGCATTGTCCACTCTGCTGATGATATCTCTACTGGAACATGACAATTTCCAAGGACAGTCTCTGGGAGGCAGCACCTACCTTGTCAAGTTTGGCTATGACCCGATCAAAGAGACTCAGTCATATATAGAAAGGGACCCCATGATTCAGGGGGCCCATCTTACAGGCAATGAGGAGGGACAGATACCGAAGAGAGAGACACCTAACCCAGGGTGTCTCAACTAGGGCCAGTTTTGCCCTCCAGGGGGCACTTGGCAATTTCTGGAGACATTTTTGATTATCACATTTTGGGCAAGGGTGAGGGTTCTATTGGCATCTAGTAGGTAGAGGTCAAGGGTGCTGCTAACCATCCTACAAAGCACAGGAAGTTCCCACAACAAAGACTGATGCAGCCCCAATTGTCAATAGTGGCTTCCCAGGTGACTCAGTGGTGAAGCATCTGCCTGCTAATGCAAGAGACGCTGGAGATGTGGATTTGATCCCTGGGTCAGGAAGATCCCCTGAGGAAGGAAACGGCAACCCACTCCAGTATTCTTGCCTGGAGAATGCCATGGACAGAGGAGCCTGGAGGGCTACCATCTACGGGGTTGCAAAGAGTTGGACGCGACTGAGCACAGAGGGAAATGTCAATAGTGCTGAGCCAGAGAAACCCTGAAACAGACAAGGGAGCTCTCTGGGCTGGCCCAGCTCACCTCCCATGGGCCATAGTTTGCCCCCTTCCCCTCACTCCCTGAACTGCAGGCACACAGACACTTTGACCACACTGTATTCCCTCAGTGTAGTTGGATCCCTCTGCCTACCAGGCTCTTCCCTCTCCTTTCATCTCATCCTCCAGTTATCAGCTCAGTAGATGCCAAGCTTTTTCACTAAGTCAAATCCTCCATTCCATGCTCTCTGTCCTTTATTCTTTCTTTTTTTCAAGGATTTTGAATGTATCTTTCTGGCTTTCTCGGAACTCCTTAGCTCCCTGCCTCTTAGCTCTTACAAGTGTGGGCTAACAGCACTAACTCTGGAGCCGAGTGGCTGGTGTTTGAATCCCCACTCGAGCATCTTCTAGTTGTGTGACCTTGGGCAAGTTACCTGACTTCTCCATATCTCTTTTCTTACTTCAAGTGTGAAGATAAAACTGTAACTAGCTCATAGGGATGCTGTGCGGATTAAATGAGAGGGGCTTGTAAAGCGCTTAAAACAGTGTCAGGACCATCATGTGGGCGTGCGTGCTCAGTCCCTTCATTTGTTTCCAACTCTTTGCGACCCTATGGACCATAGCCTGCCAGGCTCCTCTGTCCATGGGATTTTTCAGGTAAGAATACTAGAGTGGGTTGCCATGCCCTCCTGCAAGGGATCTTCCCCACCAGCGAACAAACCTGCCTCTCCAGCGCCTCCTGCATTGCAGGTGAATTCTTTGCTGCTGAGCCCCAGGGAAGCCCCAGGACTCTCATGAGCACCATATAAATGCTTGCTATGATTAGTATTTCAGGAATTAAAAACTGTCCTCTGAGACATGGAACTACACAGGAAAGATATGCAGCATCTTCTCTTCCCAGTAGCACGACCCTGTTACCCTGGTCTTTTCTCTACCAGGGGAACCAAGGCTCAGATCATATGAAACAAGGGAATCAAAGTCAAAACTCTCTATTTACAGATAAAGAAGTTGAGACCCAGAGAGGTTAGGGAATATAGAAAAGTCACATGGTATGTTTCTTTCTACCAGATCAATCTTTCTCTCTCTCTCTCTCTCCCCTCTACCTTCCCCCATCTCCTCTCCTCCCATCCCCACTTTGAGGCGATAACTAGTAGGATTCCTGATCTCCACTAAATGAATATTCCATAGCAACTATCTCCATCTGACTAGAGGTCCCTGCTCCCCAACCTTTCTACAAAAGACCTGGGAGTTATAAAAATCCTTGCTTATCAGAACAAAGCACACCAAACAGAACACAGTAAGGTTACTAATCAGAGATCTAAGGTGCTTACACAACAGGCAGGGGGGCGGGGGCGGAACTAGGCCTGAAAAAAAGAGCAGACCAAGGGCAAATAATAACCTAAATAAATTAAAAAAACACTGTGGCAGTCCCCCTGAAGTTTTCTGCTATTACATCACTGATCCCGAGACAGGGCTGTGGAATGTCTCTGCAGGGATACATGGGCAGAGCCATATCGCATTTGTTTTAACTCCCTCATATCCTATTTCACTCTTCAGCACCCTCCCGGCCTCTCATGGCTGTTCTTACCCTTTTTCCACCCCATACAGGTTTTTGTAAGCCTATTCTTTGCCAGAACTGTAGTGTTGTAGTTAGCCCAAAGAATCCCTGGGACCTCAGACCTCATGGAGAGGACTGTGTTTAGACTATGGAGTGGCAACATCTCTGACTTCTTGGTCTGGCCACAGCTAGGAAGCCCATGCCTATATAGGGTCCTACTCTTTAGAAAGACATGAATAAACTGTAATAGCATAAGTATAAGCAGGAAAAGACACTTCATCCCGTGAGGACAACAGGGTAGAAAAACCTGGGGGTGGAACGTAAGACCTGTCTTCAACAACTTGAAGGGCTACTGGGTTTCCAGGTTGCAGCAACATTCCAGAATGAGATAACATAAATGTCCAACTCTGCTACAAGCCCATAAAAATGCTGGCGAAATATAACAACAAAAAAAGCTTTTAAATAAATATAGCTTAACTCATAAAAATAAAGTAAGACTTCTAGATGCCAGGGGAAAAAAGAGGGAACTTCTGGTTAGAGTGGCAACCTTTGCTGATGCCTAATGGTCCAGAGAGATACTGACACAAAGGTTTAGAGGCTGGGGTTTTAACACGTGCAGAACAGGAAAAGATGGAGCTCTGGGTCCTATACTAGAGAATCTAGAAGCAGTAAGTGGATGACTGCTTCAATTTAAACCCATTCACAGGCCCAGGAAAACCCCAGTGGTATGTGTCTTGTTCCAGAGTTGTAGGTAAAAAAACAAAGACTACCTCCCCCAAAAAAAACCTCAAATCACCTCTAAATACAAGTGTTCTCCAAATTTGCATTCCTGACCTGGTATATTTGTCAGGATTCTTCAGAGTAACAGAAACAATACAACATGTTCATAGAGAGACCCAGAAATTTATTTGAAGGAATTGGCTCAGGCATTTGTGGGGATTGGCAAGTTCGAAATCTGCAGTGGAAGAGAAAAAGATGGACTAAAAAAAAAAAACTCAGTCAATATAACAGAAGACAGAAAAGAAGCAAAGAGGCTAAGAGATTAAAACCAAAACATTAAGATATCGATATATATCAGTAACAACTGCATTCCAATAATAAATATCATTAAAAAGGGTTCAAATTACCTGCTAAATGATAGAAATACTAAGATCAAATAAGAAAGACAGCTCTTAAAATATAATAACACAGAAAGATTGAAAGTACTGAGACTGAAAAAAATATCAATCATTATCCAAAAGAACAAGTGATGAAACAACAATACAGTCAGAAAAAGGTTACAAAATGATGAAAAGAAGAGTTCTCTAAGAAAATACAACAATCCTAAACTTGGGTACCTCTAAAAACATAGCCTAAAAATAAGAAGGAAGGAAGGAAGGAGAGAAGGATAGAGGGAGGGAGGGACAGAAAGAGGGAGACAGATTCACCATCAAAGTGAGAGATTTTATCTGAAAGCAGATTCAGAGAAATGAATAAAATTACAGAAGAAAAGGGCATTGACTACGTCAATAGAGGAAAGTTTTGGTTTTCAGAGCCAACTAAAATTGAAGTGGGCTGCCTCGGGAATGAGGAGTGCAAAATGATGGGGGTTTCGCAGAATCTGTATGGCCCTCAATGAGGCTGTTATTATCCATGCAAGCATCAGATACTTGGTTTCATAAGGGTAGGAACCATGTCTGTTTTGTTCACTCCTATTTACCCAGTGCCTAGAGCAAAGCCTGGCACAGGACAGTCATCATTAAGTGCTGATCAAATGAATGAATGAATGAACCAGTTACAAAAATGGATAAAATCACCTCCAGAGTGGCTTCCAGCTCTGAGATTCTGTGATTCGTACATGCCCATTCCTCTGCTCTTTGCCCTTACTTCATTCTGAGGTCCAGGGTCAACCACAAACCCAGGATTCTTGAGGCTGGCACTGCCAAGCAAGGACAGGGTCAGGACTAGATGGAAGAGTAACATAGAAGCCCAGAGACTAGAAGCCAGTCCTGCAGAGAGCTTCCAAGTATCTTCCTGCCACAGAAATTCCTCTTGGCCACAGTAATTTCCCTGGCCTTGGGCCTGGAGGGAGGTGGCAGCCAGCCAGCAAATGGCAAGGTCTTTCAGTCAGTACATCTTGACTGTGGTGCTTTCAAGAGTGGAAAGAAGCGGGACTGTGAGTAGGTCACCAGGTCAGTTGGGTCCATAAACCAAGCTTCTCCCACATACCAGGTTCTGAAACATATGAAAAGTAGAGGATGAGGTTCCTAGCTCCAGAGTTTCCTTATATCAAGAAGGAACATTGTCTCTGCACTTGTGACCCTTTAGTCTGATGGAGAGACATAGCCCGACCCTCATGGAGCCTCAGCTCAGTTCAGTTGCTCAGTCATGTTTGCACTTTTCAACCCCATGGACTGCAGCACACCAGGCCTCCCTGTCCATCACCAACTCCTGGAGCCTACTCAAACTCATTTCCATCGCATCAGTGATGCCATCCAACCATCTCATCCTCTGTCATCCCCTTCTCTTCCCACTTTAAATCTTTCCCAGCATCAGGGTCTTTTCCAACGAGTCAGTTCTTCCCATTAGGTGGCCAAAGTATTGGAGTTTCAGCTTCAGCATCAGTCCTTCCAATGAATAGTCAGGACTGATTTCCTTTAGGATTGACAGGCTGGATCTCCTTGCAGTCCAAGGGACTCTCAAGGGTATCTCCAACACCACAGTTCAAAAGCATCAGTTCTTCAGCGTTCAGCTTTATTTACAGTCCAACTCTCACATCCATACATGACTACTGGAAAAAATTATAGCTTTCACTAGATGGACCTTTGTTGCTAAAGTAATGTCTCTACTTTTTAACATGCTGTCTAGGTTGATCATAGCTTTTCTTCCAAGGAGCAAGTGTCTTTTAATTTCATGACTGCAGTCACCATCTTCAGTGATTTTGGAGCCCCAAAAAATAGTCTCTCACTGTTTCCATTGTTTCCCCATCTATTTGCCATGAAGTGATGGCAAATAGTTTTAGTTTTCTGAATGTTGATCTTTAAGCCAATTTTTTCACTCTCCTCTTTCACTTTCATCAAGAGGCTCTTTAGTTCTTCTTTACTTTCTGCCATAAGGATGGTGTCATCTGCATATCTGAGGTTATTGATATTTCTCCTGGCAATCTTGATTCCAGCTTGTGCTTCATCCAGCCTGGCATTTCACATAATGTACTCTGCATATAAGTTAAATAAGCATGGTGACAATATATAACCTTGACGTACTCCTTTCCCTATTTGGAACCAGTCTGTTGTTCCATGTCCAGTTCTAACTGTTGCTTCTTGACCTGCATATAGATTTCTCAAGAGGCAGGTCAGGTGGTCTGGTATTCTCATCTCTTTAAGAATTTTCCACAGTTTGTTGTGATCCACACAGTCCCTTGTGGCTCAGCTAGTAAAGAATCTGCCTGCAATGCAGGAGACCTGGGTTCAGTCCCTGGGTTGGGAAGATCTCCTGGTGAAGGGAAAGGCTACCCACTCCAGTATCTTGGCCTGGAGAACTCCATGGACTGTATAGTTCATGGGGTTGCAAAGAGTGGGACACGAGTGAGTGACTTTTTCACTTTCACACAGTCAAAGGCTTTGGCGTAGTCAATAAAGCAAAAGTAGACATAGTAGATCTTGGAACCTGTTATGGACTAAATGTCTGTGTCCTGTCAAATTTCATATGTAGCAATCCTAACCCCAAAGTGATGGTGTTAGGAGGTAATTAAATCATGAGGGTGGTGCCCTCATGAATGGGATTCATGCTCTTCTGAGATTCCAGAGAGCTCCCTCACCTTTCCACCAGGTGAGGACACTGCAAGAAGGCAGTCATCTCTAAACCAGCAAGCAGCCTCTTGTCAGACATCACTAGAATCTGCTGGCATCTTGATCTAGGACTTTTCAGCCTCCAGGAACAGTGAGAAATTAATTTCTCTAATTTAGAAGAAACCTCATCTATAGTACTTTCTTATAGCAGCCCAAAAGGACTAAGAGTCCCTAGAATGAATGCCACTACAGCCCTTCTCTTCAGGAAGAAAATCAAATCTAATGGAAGACACCAGCCCCTGCTCTCAGGGAGCCCTAAACAGAGCCTGCTGTATCTTCTGCCCTCCCACCCCTGCAAGATCAGGAAGGAGGGAGATGGCAGGCCCATTTCTGTGATGAATGGAGACTGAGTACTGCTGCCAACAGGCTCTCAGGGGACATTCCCACAGCCCTGCCATGGGGGTCAGTGCTTTCCCTCCCCCGCTTCCTCCCCACCATGATGCCTGACCCATTGGAACAATTTCTGAACCTTGGGCCTGTTTCTAACACAGGAATGTTGGCCCCTTGGTCACGTCCTGCATTCCCTCTCTCTTTTTGTTCTTTTTCCCACCCTGTCTCCCCCTCCCCCTCCCCCATTTCCCAAGCTCACTCCTGGGAGACCAGACCCAACAGCTCACTGGTGATCTTGTTTTACATGAGACATTTCCAAAAAAGACCAGAAAGTCCTTTCCAGGAAAATGCCATTTTTAAAATCCAGCTCTAGACGCTGCGGCAACATTAGGAAAACAAAAGACTTGGCAGGAAGTTTTTCTGAATCGGGACTTTCTCTCTTAAATACCTTTTGCAAATTGCCTCCAGCGGGAACAACTCTGGGGATCTGTTCTGGAGCACCCAGGCAACTTAAGACAGGCACTACCTCTGGTTTTTATATCACCCCAAACCTTTCTTACCTGGGATCACCCTGGGATCCCCACCTCAAAGAGTGAGTTCCTCCCAAGGGTCGCCAAAGGAAGCACCTGGAGGGTCAGGAAATGCTGCTGTTTCCTCCCTGCAGAGGAGACTGATCACCCCTCTCTTCCAACCGTCACTAAGGTGGGGGGCCAGGTTGGAGGTCTGGGCAACAAACAGCGGTGACTAGGAAGCTGGCTCCTCTTAACATCCAACTGAGAAGAAAATATAATTTCTTCTGCACACGTGATGGTGTTACTCCTTTTGCATGTATCAGGTATAATCATATTGCTGTCATGTGTATATAATATATATAACAGTAATGGCCATTATTTACTAAGTATTTACCATGTGTTCACCAAAAACCTATTCCTTAGGGTTATGGACTGATTTGTGATCCCCCTTCTCCAAAGTTGTATTTTGAAATCCTATACCCCAGCACCTCAGAATATAACCGTATTGCAGAAAGGGTCTTTAAAGAAGTCATCATGTTAAAGTACGGAGAAGGCAATGGCACCCCACTCCAGTACTCCTGCCTGGAAAATCCCATGGATGGAGGAGCCTTGTAGGCTGCCATCTATGGGGTCGCACAGAGTTGGACACGACTGAAGTGAGGCAGCAGCAGCAGCAGCAGCATGTTAAAGTGGGGTTTTCAGCATGAGACCTAACCCATTTATGTCTGGTGTCCCTATGAAAAGAGCAAATGTAGACACAAATAGGCGTGTTCACAGAGAAAAGACCACGTGAGCACCATGAGAAGGCAGCCATCTACCAAGGAGAGAGGCCTCAGGAGAAACCAAACACCTTGCTGACACCTTGATCTTGGAACCTCCAGAACTATGAGAAAATTAATTTCTGCTTTTTAAGTCACCCAGTCTGAGGTAGTTTGTTATGGCAACCTGAGAAAACTAATACAACAACACAAAATTAATATGATTATTATCACCGTCTTAGAGAGGGCAAGATGTTATGAAACTGGCCTGGTGCAAATAACAGAGCTGAAATTTGACAGTCAATAGAGATCCCAAAATAGAAACTCTTCAGCCCTGTGTCCAGCTGCTTCACTTCCAGGCTCCACTATGTATGTGCATATTTATTACTGCAGTGCAAGCCAGCCCACAACTTAATGACTTAAAACAGAGACGTTTATTTTGCTGAATCATCAGTAACTTGGACAGGACCTGGTGGGGACAGCTCTTCCCTGCTCTACTTGGTGTCAGCTGGCATGGCTCCAAGGCTAGACCAAACCATCTGAGATCTAGTCACTCACGTGTCTGGCGACTGATATTGGCCAGCACTTACGACCTTAACTGAGGCTGTTGGTCCAGACACATCATGTGGCCTCTCTATATGGCTGAGCTTCCTCCTAACATGGTGACTAATTCCAGGGGCAAGCATCGTAAGAGACAGAGCTGGACAGAAGCTGCATTGCCTTCTCTAATCCAGCCTTGGAAGACACACAACGTAACTTTCACCACATTCTCTTCATCAGAAACCAGTTGCTAAAGGCAGCCATATTCAAGGGAAGAAGAATTCGGTGCTACCTTTTGATGGGAGGAGTATCAGGGAACAAACTTGCATACATGTTTTAAAAGCACTACAGTGCAGGTGCCATTAACGTGGCTGTCTGTATTTTAAGTCAAGTGTTTATTTACCAGCAGCATCATAATCACTGAAAGTACACTGAGCTGGGGGTTCAAAGCCCAGAGCAAGAGGCTTTCAGCTATAAGGGGCCAGGATTCCAAAACCATGTATGGAAAGAGCAGGACCTGCTTCAGATTCAGTCACCCTCCTCTGTATGGGACTGAGGTCACTGAACTCCATGTGTGTGCTAGTCGCTCAGTCGTGTCTGACTCTTTGCAACCCCATGGACTGTAGTCCACCAGGCTCCTCTGTCCATGGGATTCTCCACACAAGAATACTGGAATGGGTTGCCACTTTCTCCTCCAGGGTCTCTTCCTGACTCAGGGATCAAACCTGGGTCTCTAGCACTGCAGGCGGATTCTTTACTGTCTGAGCCACTAGCGAAGCAGGCAGTGAACTCCATGCCAACCTCTAAAACAAACACTAATCTCCATCAGAAGAATCTTAGTACTGCTCTTCTGATGCTCCACGTGACTCTCAGTTACGATCATTTGAGTCCTGCCTTGTCCTGTGCCCAAGTCATTGCCTGGGAAATGCAGTGTGCCATATAATATTGAGCTCTTCCTTAGTGCCAGGCACTACCATTGGTATTTCACTTAGTTATCTTATTAACCCTATGAAGAAGGTAATACTATACTTCCCGTTTCACAGATGAAGAAACTGAAGCTTAGAGGAAGTAAAGAACTTGCCCCAAATTTAGTAAAGGGCAGAGTCAAAATTACAGGCTGGGTGCTGACCAGCTCCATTTTCTCCAGGGCCTGGTGTCAGGCTTCTGGACTCCAGCCCAGCATCCAGGATCTGCTTCCTGTTGACAGGCTTCCTGCATAGCCCAGCTGCCTGCCCTGACATCCGGTGACTTCCGGAGTGTCCTTCTCTGCTCTACTCACCTTTTCAGGGGCTTTCCATGTGTCCTTTTGGATTTTATCTGCCCTCATTGTGAACTATGCACTGGACTCTTACCTAGAAATGGCCCCCACTCTGTGTTCACCCTCCTGATCTCTGTCCCAGGACATTCTGGTGACAAGACAGTGCCCTGGCATCATGACTAGAGAGCAACACCAAGCAAAAGAGCATCTCATGAATGAAAAATAAGAAGGCAGAGGCCCCAGAGTCAGGCCAATCTAGATCCTAGTCCTGATTCCACCATTTATTACTTGTATGCAAAAATAATGAGGCCCCGTTACCTTACTGTGAGGATTCTCGATACATTAATACATGTACAGGGCTTGGCATGGTGCCTAGCACATAGTAAATGCTTAATAAATATTAGTCATCTTCACTGCTGTTATTATCAGCAATATTTGTAAAAGATCCACTAGAGAGTCTAGCATATGGTAGGCATTCAAAAAATGATAGCTGTTAATCTCACAGTTTAAGTCCTGGAAAAGCTACAGGAATTCAGTGAGGGCCAGATAACAAGGTAGCGAAGACGGAAAGCAGGCTGCCCGAGCAAGTGTGCAGATCTGCAGATCTCTGCTTGATCCCTGAGCTTGGGTATGACTGGCCTTGATTAAGTGGAAACGCCTCCCTCCAGGACGCCCATCTTCATCTGCCTCAATTAGGAGATGACAAGAGCTTCCTGAGCCGGCAAGCCCCAGGGAAAAGGAATTTCAAGAAAGAAAATCAGAAACACCCTCCATCTGTGCTCCTGCCTGGCAACCCTGCGATGGCAGCGCAGGCCACTGGCCACCACGTTCTGCTCTGCTCATCCAGTTGTCCTGCTGACCTATGGTGTCACAGGCTTTATCTGAAGCTTCAGGTTCTCAGAAAGCTGGTGAATGTGGTCAGAATATATAACAGTCTCCCTGCCTCAAGCCCACTCCAAGTTGAACTGTTAACAAGAGCAGCAAACAGGTGGACAGTAAGCAACCATGAAGTCTGTAATAGACGAGCCATCACACAGACACACGTGTGTATGTACCTTTGAGCATTTGGGAGCTACAGTACTGGGATATCCTCTTCCATCATATTTTTCCTATTGCTCCTTTCCCAGGCAGGATCCTCTGAGCTAGATCCATGGCTGCTCACAGATCCTGAGCCAATGCTGACCAAGCTGGGAGGGGATGGGGGAGTAGAGTATAAAGTTTGAACATACCTGATGGCTTCAAATAATGTCACCAGCTTGGTTACATTGCTTGGCTCCTGTATTCCTCCTGATTTACCTTCAAGCCAGATGACCAGTGAGGTGACAGCTATTTCCCCCAGACCACTCTCATTTCCCTCTTCCGATCAGACATGTATCTGGTGCCCTTTGGAATGACCTGGAAGAGCTCCCATCACTGTACAGGTTGCCTCTGAGTCTGAACTCTCCCTGCTCCAGGCTTTGCCCACTCTAGTGTACCAGACTCCTTCTCCCTTGACTGTTAGTGCTTAATTTTGCTTAGAATTCAGCTCTCCTCTGTATCAGTCAGCTATTGCTATGATAATACTGTGTAATAAACGATCCTAAAATCTTATTGGTTTATAAAAACAGTTATTTTTCTCACTTACAGTCTGTGGATTGGGAGAATGCTCAGATTCAGGCTGTGGCTCAGATACAGATCAATTCCACATGCCACTCACTTGGGGGCCACCAGCTCCCTGAGGCAGGCTCATCTCATTATGGGTGGAAGAAGCATAAGAAAAAGCTAGTAGAAATTTCCCATGACCATTAAGGCCTTTGTTGTAGCCACAGGTTCCAGGAAGCAAACTCACTCAGAAGGACATTGCAGATAGTGGAGCATAGTTTATTACACCGGCGGGCCCAAGGCAGAGTCTCCTCTTAGCCAAGGACCCCGACCAGTTTTTGTGAAAACCTTATACACCCTAAGTGTACTTGCTCAAACCCACCTCCCCAATTTCCCTGGAAACTAGTCTGGACAAGGTAAGAGAGAGTGATACGATCTAAGCTAACCCATGATTCATGTGTCATAAGACTAGATAAACAGTGGACATTTATCAATAGGCCTGTGGTCATATCCTGATGAACATAATGGAATTTATGACTTTGTTCTGTTACAGAGATAATTAGCATATTCTTTTAGGCAACAGAGAGTCCAAGTACAAGTCCCGAGACTGCTTTATCCAGGAGGTCTGGTTTTCCATTGGTATGCCATTTCTACAGACACCGGGCACAAAGTTCAGAGTCCACCCTGGGAGCGTGACTGTGCGCGTAGCCTAATGTTCGCAGCCTGGCCTAAGACGGAGTCCAGCTCTGTCTGTTTCCTCCTTCACCTTCGCTCAAAACTGGACACTGTCAAATCTGCCCATGTCCATTGTCCAAGGCAAGTCAACTGGCCAAGCCCAAAGTCAAATAAACGGGGATGTATGCTCCACTGATTCTAGTAGGGTATGTGCAAAGTCTTATGGCAAAGGGCATGGACAGATAATTCTATTACAGGGAAGGTGCAAAGAATTGAGAATAATAACCCAATCTCCAACATTTCTCAAACAAGAATGCTGTAATGAGCTTACCTAATTAAGTTTCTAATTCCCACTTGCCTGCCAGGCCTCCTCACTCCTCACCCCAGCTCAGGCTTAGGGGCTGGCTCTGTGTGGACAGACCTTCACCATGGAGACCCCTGCCCACTTGACTGCCAGCCATCAGCTGTCCCTTATATCTCCTGAACACTTACAGAAGCCTACAGCCTAACCAGCGCCTTACTACCTTGTCTATCCTGGCTTCCAAAGAAGGATCTAGCACCAAGAATTGGCAAGTTGGAAAACTCCTGGGGAACCAGTGCAGCTTCTCTCAAGCTCCCTTGCTATATGATTTCTTCCTTTGTTCTCTCCACATCTGCACATTACCTTTTCTCTCTGGGAGTCAGTTTTCTCTGCTCCTCCACTGACAGGGTGAAGTAGGGCCTGCTCCAGCCCTGGAGCTACAGAAGCTCCCACTTGTAGCAATATGACCCAGCTAGTGCCCCACTGCCAAAAATCCCAGGGAGAGACCCCCATCAATCATGGCCAGGATCACGTAGCACAAACGTGGCTACCCACCCACTCTAGATGAGAGAAAAGAGTTGTGTGGGCTGCCAGACACTGCAGAAACAAGCAAGCCTCTGAACTGGAGTCCTCTGGGCTGACTCTGGTCAGAAGATGTGTTTAGCTTGGCCCACAGGGTTTGAAAATGTTTTGAATTACTTGACAAAATTTAGAAATGGAGAGTCCACATGTGAATCCAGATTTATTTTTTTTTTCTTCAAAAGTAGATCTTGACAGGAAGGGAGTATGAGGGCCCCTTGTGGGGCCTGACACCTCAGTTCTATTTCTTGATTCAACTGGGAGTTATACCACTTGTTCCATTTGTGAAAAATTCACCAAGCTGTACTTTTAAAATATATCCACTTTATAACTATGTATATTATTCTTTTTTATTTTAAAAATGTAGATCTGTCCATACAGGAGCCACCTTCTAGCAAGGAGCAAGTCAATTGGAGCTGAGTGGTTTTCCATTTTGTCATACTCCATACCTTGTCCCATTCTCCTCTCATCACTGAGGCAGATGGTCAGTAGTCATTTATCATCAATTTGGACCCTATTTGTCTTCTAAAAGCACTAATTAGAAAGTAACTTTTTTGTTTTATATCCAGAATTCCATCAAAAGATGGAAAACAGGAACTTCCCTGGTGGTCCAATACTTAAGACTCTGCACTTTCACTGCAGGGGGCACAGGTTCAATCCCCGGCTAGGGAATTGAAATCCTACAAGCTGCAAGGCCAAAAAATAGGGGGGAAAAGGGGGGGAGAGGCAAAAGAACACCAGAGAGTGTTATGTGTTTACACAAAAATGGAAAAGACCTTTCTCTTTTTGCCAGAAGTTAAAAACATTCTTTCAACTTTGACATGCAAATAAAATGTGTTAATATCAAAAGAATCAAGCCAAAGAGGCTGTGACTAATATATTGATTAATTATTGATTAGATATATTGATACTTAATGATCTAAAAATGAAGGACATTTCAACACTTTTTTTTTCATTGCAAATAAAACAAGTGATGCAACTGTGAAATGAAATTATGGAGTAAAATAGATAAGAATATTGCTCAGGCTTTGAAGCCTTTCATGAATGCTGAGTTTGTAAAAGGGTATCTACTGAGGACAGAGGAAATCCGTGCCTTGAATAAAAACAAGTATTTGCAAATGGAAGACTAAACAGAAATGCTGTTCTCAGCAAAATGACGACATGGCTGAGAACTTACAGGACAGGTTGTGTGAAAAAGTTCAGTCATTTGTGGCATTTCCTAGGGAAGCTTATGAGAGCCCAGTTAAAATAATACCACCCAGTCAGCTATATTTATTTATGGTTCCAAAGAGCCTCTGATGTGATTGGAGAACTTTGGGCATGGTGTCCATCACAGGCACAACTTCAGGAAACGGCTCAGCTTGTGTGTTGAGAAGTCTTGAAAAATTTAAAGCAGACAGGTCAAATTTAGTAAGGCTGGCTATGAAACAGAGCTTCTGAGATGGTCAGCTTTAACAATGACCTTGTTATCGAACTTAAATCCAAGGTGCCAAAGTTTGCACTATCATAAAACCTAAATAATACACCAAGAATTGCCTTAGACTAAGTTAAAATAGAACCTATCATGGGCTTACTGAATTGGATTCGCTCCCATGGCTGAAAGTATAGAGATTTCAGTGCTTTGCCTAGTGTATTTGGATACACAACAGTAATAACATTCATCTGTTCTAATAATTAAGGATAGTTGGTGTGTAATGTGGAAGTCCTATTTGCAAATCAGAGGAACAGCTGAAAGATTATTAACTTGTTTATATCATCCAACAACTCTCTAGCAGCTTTCTGATAAATATCCCAAGCCATCTAAGACTTTTGGGTACTTCTCTGCAAGAATCTTTGCACAAGTATGCAAATAGGCTATTGAATTTGTTCATTCTTAGTGAAATTATGACTCTAGAAAACTCATTTGGCACAGATTAATCTGGCCCACTTTTCTATGCTAAACTCAATTTTCAAAAATGAGAGAGATCACTTTAACTGCTCTCCCAAAATTGTGGGATTGAAGATAGGATTCCAAAAAAGGTTCTAATTTTATAAAAATAAATACTATTATTCAACTCACCTTTCCTAATTAATAGTGTGTCATAAATGGAATCTTTTGAACAACAATTTAGCCCCCCAAATTAAATATTGCAACATTAGAATGCCAGAATTCTACAAATATCTCAAGAGCAGTTACCCTAAGTATAAAAGCCATCATACAAAGATTCTATCCATGTTCAGCCATGAACAGCTGTTTTCCATTATGAAACTAAATAAAACTATTGCTCTCAGTTAAAGGATTCAAGGCTGAATTCTATACAGCACATCACAACATGAAATGCAAGACCCAACACTGACATGTTGGGGCCAGAGAAAAAGTGTCACATTTCTGGTTATAAAGCAAAGAAGTAATGAGTTATGAAAGAAAAAAATTAATAATTAAGTATCGCTGTTTTTTTCAAATGTTATGTTTTCCAATTTTGAACTTAGTATAAAATCTCCAATATCATACATGTTTGTACTATATTATGTGTTTGTGCCACGGTCAAGCAAAAATGAAAGAAAGTTTGATTACATTTTTGGCAGCCCACTTTACTCATTTTTGTTGCATTTCTGGATTCTGTGGGAATCTGAATGTGCAACCTCTGGTTACACCATATTTTTTTTCCCACATATTCACCATTGGGCCAGTGAGCATGTATTAGTTTTCAATGAAATATTTTATTCTAATAAATTCTGGGACTAGTATATTGAACTAGCAATATTAGGATAGAATAAATCATTGAGAAACAATACGTGCACACTTTCTCAATGGTAAAAGCATAGAAAATCTAGAATAGATTTTAAAAAAAAAACCTCCACTTATCTCACCACCTTGAGGTTGTCTCCAAAACCAAAATAAACGCATTTAGAGGAAGTATATATGTGTTTAAAATGTATTTATAATTTAAAATGCAATTATACCACACAAAGTTTTAGAAATTTTCCATATCTTTTGGTGTTCCACAAGTCAAGATTTTTAAGAGCTTCTTATTATTCTATATTTGTAAAAGTGAAGTCACTCAGTCATGTCCAACTCTTTGCGACTCCATGGACTGAAGCCTACCAGGCTCCTCCATCCATGGGATTTTCCAGGCAAGAATTCTGGAGTGGGTTGCCTTTTCCTTCTCCAGGGAATCTTCCTGATTGAGGGATCGAACCAGTGTCTCCCACACTGTAGGCAGATGCTTTACCATATAAGCCCCCAGAGAAGCCCATATTTGTAAAACAACTATCTTATTTGCTATTTTTGCATATTTAAGTTACTTCTTATTTTTAAAGTGTTAGTCTTGATAACAGTCCTGGCTCCATCCTTTTCTTAACCATAGCCATATTTTTACTCATAATATCTTATACTCAATATCTTTCCACTTGTAGTTTCCAGTAAAGGCTGGAATTGGCTCAAGTTAGAGTGATAATCCTCTGAGGGAGCTAAAAGAGTACCTTAAACTTGTGGGCCCTTCTTGAGCCCAGCAACTTTTGGCACTCCCATTGACCCTGAGCTGTATTTTTCTGAACCCTTGGTTTTTATTATTATTATTGCTCAGAGGGTGACAGGTTTGTTCTGTGTAACACGGGGCCTCTGCTTGGTTCATTCACCTACATAGGCCTTCTTGAAGAGAGCCAGAGCTATCCTGCAAAGATAAAGTCCAAACTATCCAAGTCAGGGATGCCTAAATATGGTTAGCGAGAGCACCTCGCTGAGGTTAGGACCAACAGCCAGCTGCCACCCAGCCAGCTCAGATACCACGGCTATTTTTACCTTGGGCTTGTGTCACTTGACCACCCTGCCCCCAACCCCACTCTCACAGCTACTTGTGTTCATCACATATGTTCATAAATCTTAGACCTCTTACTACTAGAAGAGATATAGGAGCAGATAGGATGCCTCCAGTCTGCTGGTGGAGGCAGTCCTGTCACTAAAGAAGCCCTGTTTAATTAGAAAGCCATTCTTCACAACCTTGGGAATCCCCTAGTTTGACAAGGAGGTGACTCAACCATCAGGAAGCTTCTGGCTTGATGAAAGAAACCCAGTTTGCTGCTGTGATCAAAGGCTCCCAGAAAATGTGCTGAGAGCATCAAGTGGGCAGTGAAAATAAGCATTTAAAAAATAAGCAAGAACTTGCAAAGTGGAGAAAAAGACCTTTAGACAACCTGCTTAAGCTGGAGGTCCAGGACTGCCAAGTACAGACTGAAGAAAAATGTATCTTGTTGCAGCTGGACAAAGGACATCAGGAGCTGACCAGGAAAAAAGAATCCATAGAGTACTTTCTTTTAAAGAAATGATCAAGATCTAAACTGAAAGTTTTTAAGTAAAAGAAGAATCAAGATACTCTGACTAAAGACACAAATGAGCACATGTCTTCACCTTCTCTCCTTGATGAGACCCCAGTAAATTCATGTTTAAGGTATTAACTCTTGATAAGGAAGAAAAAGGGAAGACGTCCTTCAGCAACGGAAGAATTCCAGCCCAATTCTGGGAAACTTCAAGTCCACAGAAGATAATTCACTGACGAAGCAAAGTAGATGGCCGAAGAAACATCTTGACCTAGAACTTTCTTGGTCATACCTGGAAAGGGTCATGACTTGGAGAGAGCAGACGGGAAATGATGAAAGTGAGAAGTCAGAGATTAATTCAAATTCTGTATGTTGTGATATGCTTAGTCACTCAGTCATATCCAAGTCCTTGTGACCCCATGAACTGTAGACTGCCAGGCTCCTCTGTCCATGAGGATTCTCCAGGCACAAATACTGGAGTGGGTTGCTTTGCTCTCTTCCAGAGGATCTTCCCAGCCAGGGATTGAACCTAGGTCTCCTGCATTGCAGGCAGATTCTTTACCATCTGAGCCACCAGGGAAGCCCATGAACACTGGAATGGTTAGCCTATCCCTTCTCCAGGAGGTCTTCCCAACCCAGGAATTGAACCAGGGTCTCCTGCATTGCAGGTGGATTCTTTTCCACTGAGCTACCAGGGCAGCCCCAAATTCTGTGTACAGAATACTAAATGACACCCTGATTCCCTCCCCTATCTAGGTAGACTAGAATAGCCTATAACCAGGCTCTGAATCCTGGGCTAGAAAGGGAAGAAAGAAAGAGAGAGGAGAGAGGGGTGGAGGGGAAGGGTCCAGAGGAGATGAGAGAGAGTTCAGAAGCATGCTTCTCTAGGGAAATTTCTAGAAACTGCAGGGCTTATTGGTGGTTCCCCAGTAGAGAAAGCTTAGCATTCTGGCATTTCAGAAACCCACAACAAGATGGCCAGCTGCCACCCCCAGCCTTTGCTCTCACTCCACCCAAAGCTTCCAGTGACCACCCATAAACATAGAGCCCCCACGCGTACACATCCTTGTCCTTCCTTCTCACATGTGAACAAGAAAGGTTCCCCAGATACTGGGGAAAGCCTGCAACATGAAAGAGAGCCCTAGAGAGCTAGATCCTCATCCATCACAGCCAGAAGTCGGAAGATAATGTCTGACGCTGATAAATCAAGGCAGAACAGTATAAGCACATTATTTAGATATGCTTTTTAGAACTAAAAACAGAAACAGATAAAAGTGAACATCTCTCAGTAGCAGAACAGAAGGTAGAGGAGTGGGGTGGGAAGGGCAGACAACTGTTGTTTTTCATCATAAGCTCTTTGGTACTATTTGGTTTGATTTTTGTAACTTTTAAAATATTTTGAAGAAAAGATCACACTGTAAAGCCACTGCCATAAAAGGAATCATCAAGATAATTCATTGCTATGTCATCTTAACATTTTGTTCCTTGAGTTTTAGTTCTTGTTCCAGATTTTTTTAAAAAGCAACCAATACAAATAGAGATTCTCTAGCAGTTAGTTTCTCTGTGTCCATACTAAGTAGTATGTTACCTTGTGTTGCAGGGAATTGTTATAGAGAAGAAACCGGATTACATTACCCCTAAATAACTTAATGGAGGGTGTCTTTTTTTGTTTTCCAATTAAACCAAGGAGAAACAAGAAATTAGGTCCTAAAGGATCAGGTCAGTCTCCCATCATCCCCAATATCTCTTGAGCAGATGGTATGTGCCAGTCAGTGTTCTAGATGCTGAAGATGCAGTAGTGAAAGGGACAAACAAGGTATTATCCAGGAACTAACATTCTAGTGGGAGATGGAGGACAAACTACAGACAAAGAAACAAATGAATAAATGGGAACAGCATCAGACAGTGTTAAGAGCTACACAGAGGATTGAAATAGCATGGTGAGAGAGGGACTGATACCTTGGCATAGCTGACTAGGGATTTGAAAGAGATGACGTTTGAGTGAAAAGAAGGAGCCAACCTATAAAGACTGAGGAGTAAGGTGGGGAGGAGGAGAGCAATCCAAGTAGAAAAGCTCTAAGTGAGAGGGGAAACTTTAATATGACATATATGTATGTTCTAAGGACAAAAAGAAGGCCAATTGCTGACCTTGATAGGTAAGAGTGGATGAGAAGAAATAATGGGATGAGGTAGGAAATGGAAGGAACAGATCATGTTGGGTTTTTAAGCCATAGTAAGGAATTTAGATTTTATTATATGAATTAATAGGAAGACTTTGAAGAAAGGGAGAGACTTGATTTGATCTAGGTTTTCGAACTTTCCTGCCTGGGATGGTTGGAGGCTGGTTATTTTCTGTCTTTAGTTATCAAGAAAATAAAGGTTACAGTGAACTCAAAGTTGGCATGACCTCTCTTAGGAAGACAAGTTTTCATTCATTCAAAACTTTTTATTGAGCATTTATTATCTGCCCAGCACTATGCCAGAAGTCAGAGATATACAAATCTTTGTCAAAAGGAGACTCTGTGGGGGACTTCCTTGGTAGTTCAGTGGCTAAGACTCTGTACTCCCAATTTAGGGGGCCCAGCCGGGTTCAATCCCTTATCAGGGAACTAGATCCCAAAGCCACAACTAAGAGTTCGCATGCTACAATGAAAGATCCCACATGCCACAACTAAGATACAGTGCAGCCAAATAAATAAATATTTTTTTTACTCTAGTTTTAAAATAGGAGACTGTGTGGAGTACTAATGTGGAAGAATGGTATTGAATTCAGTTAGGATGAGATTTAAAATGAGAGACCACAAGACATTCTTTCTGTGAGAATATTGTCAGGCTATCTGGATTGTATAGGAACCAAGAAAGAACATCTTCCTTCTCCGATCTTAAGAAGAAGTGTGATAAGCTTACAAAGATGGCCTCCCTTTATTCACGCCCTTTGATATCCCTCCTGCCCTGACTCTGGGCTGGTCTTGTGACTTGCTTTGACTGATGGGACAATAGCAAGTATATAACCTAAACAGAGGCTTGAAATACACTCTGTACATCAGGACTTGCTTGCTTTCTTTTGCTCCTCTTAGAAACCTTAAAAACCACTACCACATGAACAAGCCCAGATCAGCCTGTTGGACTGTAATAAACATGAGTTTCCAAGTGTTTTTTTATTGCTTCAGATGACTCACACTAACCACCAAACATGAGTGGGAGGTCTTCCTAGCCTACCTATCCCCAGCCAAGCTAAAAACAGAAGTGTTAGTCAGTCATGTCCAGCTCTTTGTGCCCACCAGGCTCCTCTGTCCATGGAATTCTCCAGGCAAAAATATTGGAGTGGGTTGCCATTTCCTTCTCCAAGGGATCTTCCTGACCCAGGGATTGAACCAAGGTCTCCTGCATTACAGGCAGATTCTTTACCAACTAAGCCACCAGGGAAGCCGGAATGAAGCCTAGTCCAGTCCAGACAATTAACCCAATCAACCCATAGAATAGTGAGAAAGAATACTGTCATTTCTAAGGCAGTATGCTTTAGGAGAACTCTGTTACTCAGCAAAAGCTAACTGATACAAGAACACAGAAAAATCAATGTACTTCTCAGAAAGGAAAACTTTGGGTCCCATACTTCAGGCTAAGGTCTCGGTTCTTCTTATCAATGACCTCTGAATAGTGTCCATCTTTTTTTGCCTATCATCTCATACATCTATTGATTCTCACTTCAGACACTTCTTAGGGGGAAAACATGGTCCTGATCAAGATGACAGCAGATCCTATCAGAGGTATACACAAAGGGATCTGAACAGGTGACAATGAAACCCAAGTTAAGCATGTGATGACAAAGTTAAGGTGGCAGCTCTGCAAATAAAAGGTGGGATTGGCGAGAGTGGAACAAAGGGGACCCCAGAGGGAGAAACACTCTAAGAAGCTTTGCTCTGAACTCTGCCCTATCCAAGAACTCTTCACCCAGCCAAGCGATCTAAAACTCAACGGAGAGTCCATGAGCTCAGTAAGAAAGAGTTTACAGCTTCCTTCCTCAAAACGCTCCAAGATAAACAGAATAAACACCAGTTGGTCTCAGCTGGTCGCACGTTGGCCTGCCTGGAGGAGGGGGATGCCAGAGATAGCTTCTTGAGGTTGCTCCCAGCCATGCATTTCTAGGAAATAGACAATTATGAACAACATGGATTTTATTATCGTGACATCGCTAAGGTCTCTGCATAAAGCCTATATTTAAAAATATAAACATGTAAGTGAAAAAAAATGTCAGGGGAATAAATATTTGTCTTAAAAGAGACCATCTGTTTCAAATTTTTATTTAAAAAAAAACCCAACATGTGTTTTATTTTAAATTTGTATGTGTGTTGTTATCCTTGGGTTAAGTATTAGGTAAATAGACAGAAGCATTGAGAATCCATTTTCCAGCAAATTTTGGTTAGAAATCCTTGTACACGTGACACAGGAGATAATTTGGGGGCTAATTGGAGCTTTGTGGGCAGCCGACTTCTTGCAGCCCTCTCCCCGATTCGGTCCCTGTGTGACGTGGTTAAGGATTTCCCTGGCACTGGTGTTTGTTTTGGACAAGATGGCGTTTTACACCTCAGCCAACACGATATATCACGGGCTGCTCCCCAGGCAGCCAGCTCCAAACTGCAGGTGTGACAAGCATGGCAGAACCACAAGTCCACTTTTGTTTGGGCCTGAGATGTAGCCTCAAAGCTCCATTTTTTTTAAACACATTATTTGTTTATATTAAAAGAAGTAAAGAGTACAAATGCAAGCCTCAGAGTATGAAGAAATGGGTGCACCAAATATAAGGGCCAAAGAAATAGTATTTGGAACATCTAAAGAATTCCTACATATCAATGAGAAAGATGTAATGTCCAATAGAAAATAGGCAAAACCTTGAACAAGCAATTCATTCACAACAACATGGATAGACCTAGAGATTATCATATTAAGTGAAGTGAGTTGGACAGACAAAGACAAATATCATATGATATCACTTTTATGAGGAATCTAAAAAAAAAATGAACTTATTTACAAAACAGAAACAGACTTTGAAAACAAACTTAGGGTTACCCAAGGGAAAAGGTCAGGGGAGGGATAAATTAGGAGTTTGGGATTAATATACACACACTACACATATAAAGTAGATAATCCATAAGAACCAACTATATATAGCACAAAGAACTCTACTCAAAGCTCAGTCATTTTGAATGCAAACCCTGCTTAGTAGCTGTAACCAGACTGGCCAGAGTAAAACTGAGGTGTCAAAAACAGCTTTGGAAAGATGATTGTTATCTGGTCTTAATGGATGAATAGGAGAAAGGCATGGGAGAGGTCATTTCAGAAAGAGGGTACAACAGGGAATTGCTAAAGGGTTCTGATATATTTTGAGAAATGGCATCAATATGGGACAGCTGCAAAGGAGAAACAGCTGGAGATAAAGTGGGAGAGGGCTGGGAACAGTGGGCGACTTTGATTTTTTTGTCTGTGTATCCTCCCCTGCATTCATCCCAGGTGATTCTGGTGGGGCTGTCAAGCTCTCCATTCAGAACATGTCAGCCCCTGGACCCAGCCACTGGTCCAAGAGGGGTCACATGACCCAGTTAAAGCCAAACAGAGTTTGTGTCATGCTTAGTTGCTCTGTCGTGTCTGACTCTTTGTGACCCCATGGACTTAGCTGGCCAGGCACCTCTGTCCTTGGGGGTTCTCCAGGCAAGAAAACTGGAAAGGGTTGCCATGCCCTCCTCCAGGGATCTTCCTGACCCAGGCATTGAACCCAAGTCTTCTGCATTGTAGGCAGATTCTTTACTAGCTGAGCCACCAGGGAAGCCCAAGAATACAGGAGTAGGTGGTCTATCCCTTCCTCAGGGCATCTTCCCAACCCAGGAACTGAATCGGGGTCTTCTGCGTTACAGTCGGATTCTTTACTAGCTGAGCTAAGGGAAGCCCAGAGAACCAAAAAAAGTTTGGTTTGGTTTAATATGGTCTGATTTGGTTTGGAAGGGTGGGGATGGTAATAGGGATCCGTGAAAAAGAGCTTTCTCCTTCCTCCTGAGATCATGGACTGAAAGGACCCTATAAGGCCTCCTTCTCTTTCCCATCTTACAGAGAGTTCTTGTTTGTGAATTAAGACCAGTGCAGTGAAAAGCAGAGAGGAAAGCAAGATGACTGACATTATTTGAGCTCCTGAGTCCAACTACACCTAACCAGGGTCTTTCCATTTTCACTCTGACCAGAGTTGGGTTTCCATCTCTTGCAACTAACAAATTATTGACCAGCACAGTTAGAGTTGGAAGCCAAAATTAAATTCACAGCAAGAAGCAAACAGCCCAACCTGGTATAGGCAAGAGTCCAGTGGTTCCCTGGGCTAAAGAGCTAAAGAAAAGTGAAAGTGTTAGTCACTCAGTGATATCTGACTTTTGCGACCCATAGACTGTAGCTCACCAGACTCCTCTGTCCGTGGAATTCTCCAGGCAAGAATACTGGAGTGGGTCACCATTCCCTTCTCCAGGGAATCTTCCTGACCCAGGGATCAAACCCATATCTACTGAGGCCCCTGCATGGCAGGTGGATTCTTTACCATCTGAGCCACCAGCTAGCTACCCACCAAAATACATGCTCCTACTCCATCTCATAGCATTGTTACTGGGAAATGGACCTCCTACTAATGATTACATTTCCTGGCCCTCACTCCCTGGTTTGAATCTAGATGTGGTATAAGATTAATTCTCACCAGTGGAATATGAGCAGAAATGATATGAATCATTTCCAGGACAAGACCTCAAAAGTGGGCCCTTCTTCTACACTCTGTTTACTGTTCTGCCTGGATGGGGAGGGTGATGAGATGGAGGAGATGGCACCACAACATAGGAAGAGCCTGTATCCCTGAAACATCGCACTGAGAACTGTCACCACTGAAAAGGAACACTGAGTCTGAACAGCTAATGCTGGCAAGAAATGAACTTCTGAATTTGTGCCATTATGCAGTTTGGACATCTAGTTGTTATATCAGCTGAGGTTACCCTAATTATTACATCCCTTTCAACATTCTGAAAGTTGCTTGCAACCCCGATGTCTGCCACCTCTGGTTTTGCTCTCTAATGCCAGAATTACTCAGATCAATGACTCCTGCTGGTGAAATCCACCTTACAAAATCTGTTAGTTGCAATGAATTTGTGGAGAACCTACTACATGCTAGGTGATGTACTAGCTGTTTAAGGTTACCATAGTAAATTAGATATGCTATATATCATTGTTATTACCAAGTATGAGATATACCATTACTATTTTATGTACCACTAAAAAATACATATTGCCTATGACATGTCATCAAAAGCCACCCTAACTTCAGCAATGTGAAAATGGAGGGGAGGGTGTTTAAAACTGATGAAATAGAGTATTTCTAACCTTCAAGAAGCTGAAGATCTTATGGAAGAATGGATAAGTAAATGTTCTGTACAACACATATATATGAACAGCTAGGTAGACTGTTCAGCCAGAATCCAGAAAAAGAACTGACATACCATAGAAATGGGCAAATCTTCACAAAGGTAACATTTGAGCTGAATCTCAGAGGAAAAGAGGAAGAATTTGCCAGATTTACCAGGAGAGAGTCTCCCGGGGACCAGTGGGTCCAGCAGGTCTTTTAGATGCCTCCTCCAAACGCTCAGACGGGATTTCATGAATCTCCAGGGACTCTATGGCTTAGCAAAACTTCAAAATACTAGTGGTAAATTCTAATCAGGCAGCTTCATTTTCTGGATAAATGAAGGCTAATCTTTCAGGTGCCAAGGCACAATTTTAACTAGATTTCTTTTAGTGGAAAACCTTCCAAACTATACCACGGTAAACCCTTAGCATCTACAAGTACATCAGGGGGTCTTGGTGAAACTCCAAGTCCGTAAATACAGCTAAGTTTGGACAGACTTCTGGCTTGCTCAGGGATCACATTTAGATGGAAAATCATAGGTATCCTGTGTGCAGCCTGGAAATACATATCACCCTCCCCTTCCACTGGCTCTACAGTTTTGCCTCTTGCTTGATGAGCAATTATATGTAACCAGTATATTGACCACGCATGACTTATGATGTAATCAAAGCACAATTTTATTTTCGTCTCTCATTATCCCTTTAAACCTGACTCCACATGGGCAGTATTTCTCTACCATGAAATAAAAACTCTTTGTAGATTCATGACTTTTTAGTTCAGTCTTGGGTGGCTGACACACTAAGTCACTAGAAATGACAGACGCAGTCCTGATTCAGTGTGTTGAATGCCTGTTTCTGTATAAAGATTTAACTTGATTGAAGAGCATGTCTTCCTCCCACCCCCTTGCTCCAGTTTGCTTCAGGCTGAAAGCCTTTGGTGGGAAGGGAGGGAGTGGTTAGTCTAGCTGTCTTGTGTGTATTTCACCAGCACACACACACACACACACACACACACACACACACACTGAGGGCAAGGAGTCAGAGCACTGCGATAGCTCCCTCCAGAGAAATCTCTTTGCTCATCTATTCTCCCTCTCCGCTGCTTCAACCATTTTATATTCTCAAGAGGGATAAGGTAGTGTTGACAATTCCATTTCCTTTGTACATTCTGCAAGTGGTAATCTAACTCTGTAATTTCACTTCCATTATACCTTCAAGCCTCTGTAAAATTTTTATTTTTAAGATGCTACAGAATATACCATCGTTACAGACTGACTATGTCCCCACTGCCAGCTGAAGCCTTAATCCCCAATGCAATGGTCTTTGGAGGTGGGGCCTTTGAGAGATAATTAGGATTAGATGAGGTCATGAGAGTGGGGCCACCATGGTGCGATTCTTCTTATTAGAAGAAGAAGAGTTCTCTTAATTTCTCTCTCTCTCTGTCTCTCTCTCCACTATGTAAGGACACAGCAAGAAGGTAGCCACCTGCAAGCCAGGAAGAGAGTTCTCACCAGAACCCAACCACGTTGGCATTCTGATCTTGGACTTCCATCCTCCAGAGGTGTGAGAAAATTGATTTACGTGGCTTAAGCCACCGAGCCAGTGGTATTTTGTTATGACAGCCTGAGCTGACTGATACAATTGATAACCAGAGCACTTACTGAAACAGTTTTACGGATAGCGTTCTCTAGCTTTTCCCTAGTTTCTGTGTTGTGCACATAGTAGGCAGTCAAAAAATATTTTTTAAATGAATGAATGAGTGCTTGTATAGCCAGAAAAATTGGATCCCTCACTTTAAGTGACTAAGCCACTACAGAATGCAGCATTTCATTCTGTGTGTGTTGTTAAGCAACATACACGTAGGCAGAGAAAAGGGCAAAGTTCCCTTTCACCATTTTCCTCCCTAACTCATAACCCTTCCTTACTAAGAGATCGTGCACAGACACACAAACCGTTAGTGTGACATGTTCCGTGCAGACCTTGTGCCTAGGTCTGTGTTACATGGTACTGTGTCGGACATGCAGCGCTGTAACTTGCACTTCCTCTTTTTAAAAAACTTTTTATTTAATTATTTTTGTCTGTGCTGGGTCTTTGTTGCTACACGCAGGCTTTCCCTAGTTGCAGTTTTCTCTCTAGTTGCAGCGCGTGGGCTTCCATTGCAATGGCTTCTCTTGTTGCAGAGCACGGGTTCTAGGGTGCGCAGGCTTTAGCAGTTGCAGTGCACGAGCTTAGTTGCTCTGTGGCATATGGAATCTTCCTGGATAAGGGATCGAACTCATATCTCCTGCGTTGGCAGGCGGACTGTTAACCACTGGACCACCAGGGAAGTCCTGCACTTTCTCTTAAATCTAGCAGACCTCTCTATGCCAGTACATTCCTTATCCTTTTAAATGCTCTTTATATTTCACAGCAGAGACCTACCTATGCATGGGCATTTTGGGTGTTTCTAAATTTCCCCTCATATAACGTGGCAAAACATTTTTTTCCACATGCTTTTTTGGGCACCTGTGCAAGTGTTGACCTGGGTTAGATGATTTGTGTATTGAAAACTTGGCTTGCTTCTGCCACACTGCTGTCCTAAGACTGAGGTTTACATTCCACTCCACTCAAAATTTTCCGCATCCAGCCAATACAGAAGCTTTAAACCTTCTCAAATTTGTATTAATTTGATATTAAGAAAATACCTCACTGATAACTAGGTATCTGATAAGTAGTCAATTTTGTGGTCTTTTTTTATTTTTGCTATTCTCATTTCGTATCTATCTTTCTGTTGGGTCATTTGGTTTTTAATTGAATTTTATAGAAACTCTATTTTTGTGGTTTTTAACCCTCTGTCTCAGAGAAGACAATGGCACCCCACTCCAGTACTCTTGCCTGGAAAATCCCATGGACAGAGGAGCCTGGCAGGCTGCAGTCCATGGGGTCACTAAGAGTCGGACACGACTGAGTGACGTCACTTTCACTTTTCACTTTCACGCATTGGAGAGGGAAATGGCAACCCACTCCAGTGTTCTTGCCTGGAGAGTCCCAGGGACAGGGGAGCCTGGTGGGCTGCCGTCTATGGAGTTGCACAGAGTGGTACACGACTGAAGCGACTTAGCAGCAGCAGCAACCCTCTATCTCTTACATATGTTATAAATACTGTCTCCCAGAGGATCATTTGCCTTGATTTTGTTTACATTATCTTTTTCGGCATGAAAGTTTTTATGTTTATGCAAATATAATAAATGTCTCCTTTGTGGCATCCTTTGTTACTCCTAAGGTTAATAAAATATTCATTTATATTTTCTTCAGATGTTTTAAAGGTTTTTGGTGTTGTTTCGTAGGGTAGTTTAGCTTTCTATTCCATCTAGAATAAATTTTTGATATAGGAGGAAAAAAGGGAGTCAATTTTTTTCCCTAAATCTTTGATGACCTCAATCTCATTTATTGAGTAATTTATCCTTTCTCCCACTTATTGGCAATGCAACATTTATCCCGTATTAAATTACCATCTGTGTGTGCATGTGTGTGTGTGTGTATGAGTGATATTTCACTTTTTCCCTACATTTTTGATGACCTCAATCTCATTTATTGAGTAATCTATCTTTTCTCTCACTTATTGGCAATGCAACATTTATCCTGTATTAAATTATCACTGTGTGTGCATGTGTGTGAGTGATATTTCACTCTAACTTATCCAAAATGTCTCTTTTCTTAAACTTCAGTTCTTTCACTAGCAACATGAACTGGCTTGGGAAAGGAGCTATTTCTCAGGTATACATATATATAGGAGATTCTTTTCACTTCCATGATGGAAAACAGAATGCAAATGCTGTTTAATAAGAGGCTCTTTCCCTACCCCAGATGTACACTGTCAGCAGATCAAATGCATGTTTCAGCAAATATCAAATTCTTATACTTTAGGGATCATGCAAGCATCAGAAATAGCTATTCCATCCACTGGACTACTCGGTCACCATTATACTCAATCCCTTGAGCATATTGGATAATATGCAACTCTTGCTGACCTGGAGTGGACCCTGGCCTGGACTAATGCTTAGAGCTCAGCCTGGTGATGTCAACCTAGAACAGTTTCGAAAGAGGGGGTCTCTGTCAGTGGGATTCAGTGTCTGCTGTGTAAAGTGTTCAGACAAGCACCCAGGAGGGGTATGTTCTGGAATCATTTCTTTCTAGCTTGTTTCCTAGTGACCCTTTGGGCATCCTAGATGCCAATTCCAATGTCCCCTGTCCCCACACAGAGCCAAAAGATAGGCATTCTTGCACACAGAGATGATGTTTTACTATCTCGAATTAGAGGTGACCCCGCAAAATTTGCCATGCCAGCCAATTATTTCCAGAAAGAAAGCCCACAAATCAGCGGTCCTAAAACTAAATATGTTGTCTCTCAGAGGCACTCCGCATTTGAACCGATTTATAAATAACGACCCCAATCCAGTACAAGTTACTTCATTTAGTTACCTTGGCACTCAGGGAGAGTTTTTCTTGGATAGAGTCCTGACAGTAGCACTGCCCAAAGCCAGGCATTCTCTGGTGCTCTGCCAAGACTTTATTTGGCAGTGGCAAGGGTCTGGTTATATCGATCTTAAACTTTCTTAGCCATGGGCACTACATCAGCCATGTTAATTGAAGTAGGCTTTGGGTTTGTTCATTCCCTGATGCTGTGGAATGGGCTCCAGGCGACTTTAGCAGAGAGTTCTGATCTCGCTGGTGGGCAGTGATGGGAGGGCTCAGCTTTCCAAAGGGATGCCAGTCTCACCTAAGCTCAATCATCAGTCAAAATGTGGATAGGAATTCACAGGACATGAAGAACACTGCCCTTCAAGCCCAGCGAGGAAGGACAGTTTGAACCCTCTACCACTAAATATTTACTTAAAAGCCCTGTTGAGAAATAACACTATTCAGAGAGGATTGCTTGAAGGATAAGCAGTCCATCCACCCTTCCAGATTTCCTAACACCAATCCCTGGATCCTGCCAGAGCATCTGAAACGCGGATGCCTGGAGTGCATCACATTGGCCCCAGCAGAATTGCTTTTACTGAACTGTTTTTGGTGTGATGCCATCAGCATTTTTAAATGTAATTACAAGAAACAGTCCCATGAAAAGCATTATTATGTTTCGGGTAAGAAGGCTGTTGAAGACATTGTTCCTTACATCACACAGTGTTTTCATTATTAAGTATCCTCAGGGGTAACTCTCTGAATTTAGTACTAAAAATATTAGTGCTTCTCCTGGGCAATTGGTTTCCTTATCCATAGCATAATTTTTCTAGAGGATACTGTGAGGAACACTAGGGCAAAAGGCAATTAACTGGTTTTCCATTAAAAAGGGGTTCCAAAGTAAAAAAAAAAAAAAATTGTAAAAGCCTACAGGGCAAATTTGGTTTTGCTTTTAAAGCAGGACTTCTAGTCACTAATATGCTAATATGCATTACACGTGTACTGTTATGATATAACATTTATGCCCTTGGTGACCCAGAGGATCATAACTAGCCAGTGCTTGTGTTGGGTCCTAACATAGAGCTGATGTGGATATTTACTCGCCTAAATTGCCTTCTCTTCCCTACTCTGAGACTTCTGACTGTACTGCCCAGCTCCCTGCAGTCAGGTATGGAGACCTTAGAAGTACTAAAACGTGACGTGATGACTATTACTGAGTCTCCTCTCTTGCTGCCTCTCCCCTCCACCCCCACCACCTGGCTCTGCCTCCACATAGGTGTCCAGATATATCTTCAGCTGCTCCACTCTGACACATGGGGTGCTGTTTCTCTCCATTCTTGCAAACTGGTTTTGCTCCCATCTTATAAAAGTTCTGCTCCTGCCCCAGCCTCCAATGCTCTGACTTCTCAGATTGGTCTCCATTTCTTTCTTTTCTCTTTTGTCACCTGGCTATTTCTGGCAAATCTTGCAAGGCTGAGGAAAAATGCTTACATCTGTAGACATTATGAGATACTCAAAGTTCTGCTTTCTTCTCATGCAAGAAATAAACTAATCAGAGAGTATAATTTCCTTTTGGAATATTTATCTTTAAAAAGAAAACTGTGTTCATTGGTTATTGGAGCTCCAAGACTGACATTTTGCAAACAAGGTTGTTTTTTCCATCACCACCACCACCACCCCACCAATTTTCTGAGTCCAAGGCTAAGGGAATGCCTTAAAATTCTAGATAAGTGCATTCTGTATTCATGGCGGAAACTATTGCATATCAATTGCCCTCTTCATTAGCAATATATGCCTCAATTTTTATCTGGCACCCAGAAAAAACACTACATTTCCTAGCCCCCTTTGCAACTAGAAGTAAAAATGTGACTAAATGTCTATCAATTAGATATAAATGAAATTGTCATTTGCAACTGCTGGGAAGTGTCCTTAAAGGTTTGCCTTTCTTAATCTATCTCTTTCTGCTAGTGGGAGTGTGATGTGATGCCTGGAGCTCTTGTAGCTATCTTAAATTATGAGGCAGCACACCAAGAAAGATAGAGCAGCAAAATGCAAGAAGTCTAAGTCCTCGATAATTGTAATAGACCCACCATACACTCCTACACTTCCTAACTCTGGATCCTCTTATGTGAGTGAGAAATATTCACCTATTTTAATTAGGGAGGTGTTGCTTGTGACTCAAAGCCATACTTTGTCCTAATTAAAACACTTGCTACCTAGAGATTTTCTGAAAGAGGAAAGAGCCTGGGTCTTATAGTTTAAGCCTAGATGTCATAGTCTAAGGTTGAAGGGACTCTCAAGAGGGAACTATCAAATTGTCAAAAACAGAGAATGCAGAACAGAGAGTGAGAAGTAAAGCGGACAGGTCCACAGGGGTAATTGACAAGAGATGTACATGCTGGAGGACTCTGCTCCTCCAAGCAGTTTTGAATCAGTATGATGAGGATTACCTGAGAGTTTGTTATGTACAACCTCAGGACTGCCCCAGACAAACTGAATCATAAGATTCATTTTAGCAAGTACCCAAAGTGATTCATACGCACTTTGAAAAGTGAGAATCATGGCCTTATAGAGGGCTTTAATATCACACCCAGACAGAAATCAAAGCCACAGTTCCAGTTTGTCACAGGAGCTAGAACTAGGACAAAATTATTTTGGAAGGTACAGTGCCATCAAAAAACTGCTACTCAGCAGAGAAACTGGCTGGCCACCCCAGGGTGTGGGTAAGGAAAAATAAAAAAGAAAAGCTAATGAAAGAAATTGGAGCATTTAGCCTGTGTGTGCTAGTATAAAACTCAAATTCTCACCCTTACCAGGGGAAAAAAAAAGCCCAAAGCCAATAAAATGAAGTAAAACTGATCCGAGAAAAGAATCCTATAATGAAGAAACTACACCAGAGGGATGTCTCCAAATACTAAAGAATATACAGGACTTAGCTGAAGAAAATCCTGCTGAAGATGAGACAAAACTTAAAAAGCACACAAGGAAATGCAAAACCACGAGTGTCAGCAAAAATTACAAGTGAGAGAAATCATTCCCAAGGAATTGCCAACTATACCTTCAAAAAAGGAATTTTAAATAACTTTGTCTAAAATGTTTTAAAACTAGAAGAATATAACCTATACAGCAAGTGCAGACATTATGAAAAAGAAGAACTGCTTTGAAACAGAACTGAAATAGGACTTCTTTGGAGGTCCAGTGGTTAAGACTCCATGTTTTCAATGCAATAGGCATGGGTTTGATCCCTTATTGGGGAACTAAGATCTCATGTATCATGCAGCCAAAAAAAAAGGGACTACAATAAAGTTCAAAAAATGAAAAAATATAATCTTTCGAATTGAAAAACATAACAACTTCCATAGGCTGGTTCAACTGTCCATTGACAGAGCTGTGGAGGAAACTGGTGACTTGAAAAACAGATCCACAAACAATCATCTAAAACACCATAAAGTAAAAGGCATTTTGCTAAACATGTGAAAGGAAGAATATATGAGAAAGAAATTAAAAGCCATGGAGACTATGTTTTAATAGTTTTGTATCTATCTGTCAATAAGTGCTACAGAAAGTGAGACAACAGAGAAGAGGGTGAGAGGTAATATTTGCAGAGATGGTGGCTAACAGATTTCCAGATTTGAAAAAAAAAAGGTTCTAAGCCTTGGGTTGGAAAACATGTAGGATAAGTAAAAGCAAATACATACTTAGCCATATGATTGTGAAACCACAGAACATCAAGGGAAAAGATAATATTTTCAAAGATACTAGAGAATACAGGAAGATTATCTTCAAAGACATGTCTACCAGATTGATATCACCCTTCTTATTGGCAACAATAGCTGCCAGAAGATGAGGGAATAATATCTTGAAAGTGCTAAGCAGGGAGAGACAGTCCATCTGCAATTCTGTATTCAGTTGACTCACATTGGAGACAGAGGACAAAGGAAAAGATATTTTCAGAAAAAGACTGAGTTAACTAAACACAGATCTTCTTTGAATAACTACTAAAAGATTACTTCAGAAAAAGGAAGAGAGATGGGATTACAAAAAATGGTTGTGGGTATTCATATAGGTTAAGTTGTTTCAGTTGTATCTGACTCTTTACAACCCTATGGACTGTAGCCCACCAGGCTCCTCTGTCCATGGGATTTTCCAGGCAAGAATACTGGAGTGGGTTGCCATTTCCTCCTCCAGGGATATGCACATGTGCGTGTATGTATGTGTGTGTTTAAACAAATTGCCAACATCTGTTTGATCACAGAAAAAGCAAGATAGTTTCAGAAAAAACATCTACCTTTGCTTCATGGACTACACTAAACCCTTTGACTGTGTGGATCACAAATGAACTGTGAAATTATTAAAGAGATGGGAAAACCATACCATCTTATCTGTCTTCTGGGAAACCTGTATGCAAGTCACAAAACAACAGTTAGAAATGGACATAGAACAACAGACTGATTCAAAATTAGGAAAGAAGTACATCAAGGCTGTATATTGTCACCCTGCTTATTTAACTTAAATGCAGAGTACATCATGTGAAATGCTGGGCTGGATGAATCACAAGCTGGAATCAAGATTGCCAGGAGAAATATCAAAACCCTCAGATATGCAAATGATACCATTCTACTGGCAGAAAATGAAGAGAAACAAAAGAGTCTCTTGATGAAGGTGGAAGAGGAGAGTGAAAAAGCTGGTTTAAAACTCAACATTCAAAAAACTAAGATCAGGGCATCTCTGATCCTATCACTTCATGGCAAACAGATGGGGAAACAATAGAAACAGTGACAGACTTTATTTTCTTGGTCTCCATAATCACTATGGATGGTTACTGAAGCCATGAAATTAAAAAACACTTACTCCTTGGGGAGAAAGCCATGACAAGCCTAGGCAGTGTATTAAAAAGCAGAGAATCACTTCACCAACAAAGATCCATAGAGTCAAAGTTATGGTTTTTCCAGTAGTCATGTATGAATGTGAGAGTTGGACTATAAATAAAGCTGAGCGCTGAAGAATTGATGCTTTTGAACTGAGGTGCTGGAGAAGACTCTTGAGAGCCCCTTGGACAGCAAGGAGGTAAAACTAGTGAATCTCAGAGAAAATCAACTCTGAATATTCATTGGAAGGACTGATGGGGAAGCCAAAGCTCCAATACTTGGGCCACCTATGTGAAGAGCTGACTCATTGGAAAAGACCCTGATTCTAGGAAAGATTGAAGGCAAGAGGAGAAGGGGGCAACAGACAATAAGATGGTTGGATGGCATCACCGACTCAATGGATATCAGTTTGAGCAAACTCTGGGAGACAGTGAAGGCCAGGGAAGCCTGGTGTGCTGCAGTCCATGGGTCACAAAGAGTTGGACATGATTTAGAGACTGAACAGCTACAACAAACACAGTGGTGAATCTAGGCAGGGATAGATTTTAAAAATAATAATACTGACAAATAGCAAAAACATGGCAGAACCAAATACTAGTCCACAGTAGCATGAAAGATGGGAGTTACTTCAAGCATTCTGAGTTTTGTGTCTTTTTAGGTAGAGAATAAAGATACAATCAATTTAAAATTTGTCCCCAAAACATGAAATATAGATACCAGGGGAAAAAAACAATTAACCCAATCAAAAAATGGGCCAAAGATCTAAATAGATATTTCTCCAAAGAAGACTTACAGATGACCAAAAAGCACATGAAAAGGTGCTTAAGATAGCTAATTATTAGAAAAATGCAAATCAAAACTACAGTGAGGTATCAGCTCACGCTGGTCAAAATGGCCATCTTCAAAAAGTCTACAAACAACAAATGCTGAAGAGGGCGTGGAGAAAAGGGAATGGAGAGCAGAGGTCTGTTCCATTGTCCATGCTGGGCTGGAAGGATAGTGCCCAGTGGGAAGCATGCAGATGCTGCATGGAGTCAGGGGTTGGGGGTTTGCAGGGTAGGGCTGCTGCTGTAGGACTCCCAGGCCCTGCTTCTATACCCAACTTTTCACAACCTGTGCTCCCCCCACATGAAGCCGTCCAGCCCCAGAGCTTTATTTCAGGTGCAAGCAGATGCTACTCAGGACCCCCAGGGGCACCTTCCAGTGTAACAAAAGAGGCAAGAATGTGTTGGTGTGAATGGAAGATGGGGTCAGAGCAAGGGGCCCACATTATGTGCCACACACATCTTTATATAAATTGTTTCACTTAGTCAGAGCCTGGTAAACAGCTCTTTAAGATGAACATTATTGTTTTCATAGAGATTATTATTTTACCTGTTGCCTCTCACCCTGAAAATTGTGGACTTGGATCTGAAAAATTAAAAGAAGTATGTTTTAAAGAGGAAAGAGAAGAGACCTCCCTCTCCCATCTTTTCTCACTAAGGCCCCAAACACTGCTGTTAAACCTTTCCCATCTTCCCTCTGTCCCCTGAATCCTCCAGCCCTCTACCCTTGACCCCAAGAGACTTCCTGCCATCCACACCCATCCGGCGCGCCAGCTTAAGTCTTCACAGTGGGGTTGCATAACTATCCTGGCTGGGCCACTGGCCCTTCACCAGCTGGCTTCATGTACAGCCACTGAGCAGCCAGTGCCAATTTACACTGTACTCAGGCTAGGAATAGTACAGGAGAGGGGAGGGGCCCTGTTTTACAGCATAAAAGCAAGTATCAAGAGGACAAAGAAATGGGAACTAACATTTGTGACATGCCTGCTCTGCACATTGCACTGACTGCTTACATACATTTTCTCATTAAGCTTCCCAACAAGCCTACAAATTACTATTAACTCTGCTTTAGATGTGGAAGGGGAAGCTCATAGGGTATAACTTTCCTGAATTTACAAGTTGTTTCTCTTATGGAAAGAGATTAAGAGATACAGACTCCAGGATCCTGAACACACGACTCAGCCTCCTATAGCCACCCCCAGGAAGTTCTCCAAGGATTACAGATGCCCCAGGATGATGATGATGATAGAAATAAGAATAAGGTAACAGAAATATTTATTGAATACTGAAGATATACCAGGCACTTTTTATACATTATATCATATTAACATGTATAATAACTCTAAGAGAACCATACATTAATGACGCTCATTTCACAGTCAAAAAAAAAAAAAAAAAACTGAAGGATTATAAAGGTTACGAGATTCCCTCCATTGAAGTTTATAAAATAATGGAGGTAAGATTTCAACCTGGGTAATCTGACTCGGGAAACCAAATTCGACCACTGGATTAGTCATGGTTAGGTCCTATGTGACAGAAAAGTCCAATATAACAGTGACTTAAACAAGACATCTTATTTCTTTCTTAATTAAAAGAATGCTAGACGCTGACCATGCAAGACTATCTGGCATTTCCTCAATCCTATGGATCTAGTTTATCACTCTGCCGTGCTATAGTACATCTCTCATTCTCATGTTCTAAAGTGGCTGCTAGAGTTCCAGCCATCACATCTGCATTAGTAAGATAGAGGAAAAAAGCACAAATCAAATATGACCTGTCTTTTAAGGATGTTTCCTAAAAACCAATCATGCTAAGCACAGGAAAACTTTATTCTGGGCCAAAGGCCTGGCACTCCCCTTGGTGAGCTAGGCTGGACAAAGTATGAGTCCAGGGCAGGCAGGCTTAATGTCCAGACTAGGATATAACAGACCAGAGGCCTCCCTGCGGCCCTTTCCACAAGGCCTATCTTGCTACGGCTGCTACACAGGAAACAGCGAGAGGAAATGCTGTCTAAGGGGCCCAGTAAACATTCTCAGTTGTGTCCTGCCCTTGGGGAAAGAGTGAGGAAGAACAGTGTTTAAAAGTGATTTTTGGCAAAAGTTCGTTGACTTTTGGATTCGAGCGAGGGTTTACCAACCCGAAACCCCATTTTGTTTGCAATGCACCACAACCCCCCTTCTCTTTTTTTAACCAGAGCTGTCCTCCAGTAGTTATTCAAATAAACAAACAGGGCCCATAAGGTTTAGTGGCACAGAAGAGTAAGAAAAAGAACAAGAAGAAAAAGAAACTGATCTATGAACCAGCTGGTCCTGTAATATTTACACAAAATTAAATTGATCCAGGTAGAAATAATATCAGTAAAAATTAAAATGAAATCAGTTAGAAATGCTTTAATGATGTCATGCACAGAAAATCAATTACAAGAGGAGAAAATATACCACCAGTACTTCCAAAGGAAGCAAAACTCGTCTTAGCACTTAATTCCTCACATGGACACCCCATGTTCACCTCCAGGGCTTCTTAGACCATTCAAAGCAACTGATTTCTCTGTGAATCTGATTGCATCCGTGAACACACTTCCCAGAAAAATAAGACAGCATGTATACCCATGCAATCATATACACCCATGCAATCATATTTTTCATTCAATTTCTGGCAATTCTTAGGCTCCAGAAACTTAACCATGAATCTCAGTTTAGGAACCCCAATCTAGGTCACAGGCATGGCAGGGACATTTGCCTCAAACCCTTTCCAGGTAAGTTGGAGGGGGCAGGAGGCTGGCAGAGAGGGATAATTTCCTACTGCCTGAGAGGGAGCTGCACCGGGGGATCCCCAATAAATGGCTGGGTTGACATATGGCACTATCTGCCTACAAGCCTGACCATTCAGAATTCAAAACTTACAAACTCTTCCAGTGGTTTCTTTCTGAACTTCTCTCCCTTCCCCCACCTTTTTAAAGACTGTTTCAATATATTAACGAAAGCTCAGGGGTGGTGATGGAGGATTTTGTCTTGATTTAGATCTGGATAGCAGCAAGGGCATTCCTGCAGTCTTAGAGTTGGGGAGTGCAGGACTAAGGAAGTTAGGCCAGTAGTATTGGGCTGGGGGCAGGGCAACAAATACTCAGATGCAAGCCCCTCTAATCCCTGCTCTTCCTGAATACATGAACCCCTGGTGCAGAGAATGAGAAAACACTTTGACATCAGACAGACACACATTTACATGTCACTTTTTCACAATGGCACTTCCCTCCTGTGTGGCTTGGGCAAGTCTTTATATCCAAGCCACATGTTCAGTGTCTGGCACATTGTAGATACCAGGAAAGGAAAGTTTGCCTGAGAGAACTAGATTTCAGAGATATGGCTTAGTCTGCTCAATAATATGGGGCTTCCCACATAGCTCAATGGTAAAGAATCTGCCTGCCAATGCAGGAGATGTAGGAGACACAGGTTTGATCCCTGGGTTGGAAAGCTCTTCTGGAAGAGGAAATGGCAACCTACTCCACTATTCTTGCCACGTCTTGCCATAAAAAGAAAATACTACAGACTACATGGCTTGGAACTATTTATTTCTCACCATTCTGAAGGCCAGAATTCCAAAATCAAGGCTCTGGCAGATTTGGTGTCTGGTGAGAGTCCACTTCCTGGAGCATAGATGGCCATCTTCTTGCTCTGTCCTCACATGGTAAGAGGGGAGGAGGCTCTCTGGGACACTAATCTCTTTATGAAGACTCTACTCCATGACCTAATCATCCCCTAAAGCCCCACCTCCTAATGCCATCACACTGGGGGTTAGGTTTCAATATACACATTTGAGGGATGGAGGGACAAAATATTTGGTGTATATCATAAAAAAGCCCTGGGAGTCCCAGGGCAATAAGGAGACAGAATGCCCATCTCTGGGATCCTGGGGAATGTGCTCTGAGATTCATTTAGGATGCCAGGGCCAGACTAGAAATCTTGCTCACAAAGACCCAGAACCCAGCAGCACAGCCCAGAACCATCCCCTGAGGAGAGAGTAGAGGCTGAAATGGAGGCCACACTGTTGTGGAAAAAGATAAAAATATTTTTAAATAACAGTAAAAAGATGGAGCAGAGAACACCAAATACAAGGCATAGCGCTTGGGGGAGAAAGGCGTGATGCTGCTACTGGCATTCTGACCAGAACAGCTGATGAGTCCCCTCTCCACTGCCAGGAGTCAAACTGAGTCCTGCCTTGGGGTACTTAAGACCCTTCCCACCTGCCTTTCCCATGCCCCATCTGACCATCCAGGAGCAGGTTTGGCCGAGTCTCCACCTCCAACAAGATTAACAACTACCACCCAAGGTGAAATAGACCAGCCCAGACTTTTCCCCAGATGAGATTATTTTCAGAAAAGAAATCTGCCAAGAGACAAGAGTTACCAAGAGTGGGGAGGGGGAAACAGCATATTGGGGCCATGTGGGAAAAGTTGGTTTCTAGCATTGCCCACACACCAAGACAGCAGAGAAATAAGATGCAGGAAGAAGGGGTACCCTTCCTTTACGGCCCCCACCTCCAGGCATTTATTCAGAGAGAGTGAATCTGTGTTATCCAGAACCCAAAGCCTCTGGACTGGTCAGCGCTGGTCTCCCTGTGAGGACCCATCCAGAGACAAGGCTCTCCCTGGTCCCACCCCCCACTTCCTTCGGGCACCCTTCTCCCAGCACATCAAATTAGCCTGAACATCCAACCCAAAACGCAAGGAGGTGAAACCCAAGTGAGGACTCCGACAACCTCTCCAGGCTGATTCCGTCCCCGGCCTCCCCCAGCCCTCACCTCAGGCTTGCCCTCTCCTTGGCAGAGCTCAAGGCAGGCTTATTTCCCCCAAGGTTGTCACAGACCAATTTTCTAAACTGCATGAAAACAGAAAACAAACAGAAAACCAAATCCACCAAAGCTTGAGTCTCAAGAACAGCTTGGCAGGCAGGAGCAACGTGCTAACAATTTCATGCTGTTTTAAGAGTTTCTAACTAAGCAATATGTACCAACAACCAGATGTGCCCTGATACCGGCAGAGAAGAACATGGGCTTCTAGAGACAGACAAGGATTTTTGTAAAACAGGAAAACACTCATCAGGAGATTTCCAAGCTTCCAAACATGCTGGGCCAGGGGTCGGGGGGCGGGGGGGACGGTGGCGGAGGTTGTCTCGTTCTGCCTGCCCCGCAGATTCATCTCACACAACTCTTTCTTAAGTTCTGCCACAAAATTTTGTTCACTCTACTGTTCTGGGTACTCAGGATACCAAGCAAAAGCTCATAGCCTGAGTAAGACAAAAGCAAGGAAACAAACAATAACATGATATGTTACTGTTTTAGAAATGGAGGAAAGCAGTCCAGGAAGAGAGGTCTGACTCAGTCCATGTGGGAATCAGAGTGCTTCTCAGAGAAGATTTGAGTCAATGTATTTCAACATTGGGCTTTCCCAGTGGCTCAGACGGCAGAGAATCTGCCTACAATGCTGGAAACCCAGGTTTGTTCCCTGGGGTGGGAAGATCCCATGGAGAAGGGAATGGCTACCCCACTCCAGTATTCTTGCCTGGAGAATTCCATGGACAGAGAAGCCTGGCGAGCTACAGCCCATGGGATCGCAAGAGTCAGCCACGACTGGTGACTAACATTTATTTCAGCATTAATCTATGAAGCTAATCCTACACATGCTGAGGATGCAGGTAAGGAAAAAGTCAGATGTGCTTCCTATCCCCCTGGTATTTCCCACAATTACAGGGAGCAGCAGTCATCCCCAGAACTGAATGAAAGCATGTTGGCTGAGCCTGCAGCAGGTGATCCTAGATTACTTGGTCCCCACCACTTGCAGGATGCTGGTACCAGAACAGCAGAGATGCAAACCAGCCACAAGCAGCACAGCCTTTAAAGGAAGCCAGAGCCACCTCTTGTTTAGGGGTCTGCGGCTTGTGAATGGGCTTTAGTTTCCCAGTAAGGTGAGGTCATCTTCGAGTCTGTCACCGAGGCTCCATTCAGCCCTGAAAGGAGCAGGGTCCAGCAGAGGCCAGGGCCTTGGGCTCCAAGCTGCCCCAATATGACTGTCCCATTGGAATGGCGTGAGGACTGACCCAGAACAGATAGATGTCCACCATGCTACCTTCAACCTCCATCCCATTAGCTTATCACCACCTGCTTGTTTGCCACATGCAACAATTAATACTTCTCTTAGTCCTAAAATTACTGTGAAATAGTTATTTTGGATAAACATAAACATGTAAGTTATAACATGACTTTTATAATACACCATTTGAAACTTCATTTTTACTTAAAAAAAAAATCTTCCTTTTTCTCAAAAAGCAACTGCTGGGTGGGGGAGAATAAATTGAAAGACTGAGATTGACATATATACACTACTATAAGTAAAATAGATAACTTATAAGGACCTACTGTACAGCAGAGGGAACTCTACTCAATATTGTATAATGGCCTATATGGGAAAAGAATCTGAAAGAGTGGAGATATACGTGTGTATTATACAAAAAAATCTGTCTGCAATGTAGGAGACCTGGGTTCGATCCCTGGGTCAGGAAGATCCCCTGGAGAAGGGAATAGCTACCCACTCCAATATTCTTGCCTGGAAAATCCCAAGGACAGGGGAGCCTGGTGGACTTCAGTCTATGGGGTCACAAAGAGCTAGACACAACTGAGTGACTAACACTTTCATTTTTTTTTTCATATATGTATACATATATAACTGATTTACTTTGCTGTATACCTGAAACTAACACAACATTCCAAATAAACTATACTCCAATAAAAAAAAATTTTTTTTAAAGATTGCCAACTTTCATCTGCTTTGAGGGGGAAAAAAAAAATCAGTATTTAATTGTGACCTTTGATTTCTTTTAAACTTTGAAAGAAAAAAAGTAGCTGCTAGCCTGGGCCTTCCCTAACCTGAGAGGTCACTCCAGGTCAGAAGTCCTCCTGTGCCCCCAGGGAGTCCTTGCTCCCTGCAAAGTCCATTAGTTCAGGCTTAATGCCATCTTAAGGCCTATAGCCCTCTTTATTAGGGCTGTGTTTGTCACCTGGTAACTTGTTTATTGCCCCAGCTCTGGGGTTGGAAGGCGAGGATGGGCGTGAAGGTCACAAGTAGGTGGGAATTGCACACCTCAGGCCAGAGCCTCCCCTTGGTCATTATTTTCCCAGAATGACCTCTGGGGGTGGGGAGTACCAGGCCCTCCTTGAGCTAACACATGACAAGCCGGCACAAAAGAACTGCAAACAGGCCCCTAATTAATGGGTTTGCTTAGAGCTGTTCCTCTGTTTAGGAACTTCATCCCAATAATTGCAGGCTCCATAATCATTAATCAGTCACTACTACTTTTCTGGGTGCTGACCACAGGCCCAGCTCCATTCCAAACAGCATGAGGACCCAAGAACAGAAAACAAGAACTCAGACCTATGCTAAGGGCTTCATCGCAGGAGCCCACGAATCCTCATGACAATCCAGAGAGGAGGGTATTATTATTCCTCTTTTCAGATGAGGAAACCAAGTCTCAGTAAAACTAACTAGCTCAAGGTGATCAGCTCATCAGCAAGAAAATCACAATTTTCACCTGAGTCTGATCGATTTCAAAACGGGGGCTCTGGGAGGCAACAGACTAACTGTTCAAAACTGGTTCAGACCGCACTGGCTGGGTTGTGCTAGGCACATCCTCTAGACCCGCGGAGCCCAGGGAAGGGAACACACAGGGAAGGGGTCCTGAGAGAAGACAACTTTCAAAAGGACTGGCAGCGTGGGCTGGGCCCCAAAGGGTGGAGAGAATCATACGTGTTTAATAAGTTGTACTCGGGCACTTTCTCCAACCACTAAGTCCAGGATTGGAAAGGATTGTGGAATCTGTGCCTCACTCGGGGCCAATAAATGATTAGTCAAATGTCCAAGGAGGACGTGTAGACACACTCACACACAGGCACACACACGCTGACCCACCTCAGTAGTTCCAAACAGTGCCTGGAACGGGCACAAGAAAAGAGGACCTCAGCAGGCAGTGAGATGTTGGCAACAAGCACCGGCAGGGATTAGGGCGAGGGCCAAATGCAGAGAAGACGTGGAGCCAGCGAGTCCTGTGACCACCCTGGGCCCGGGAGGTTGGCAGCTCCCAGAATGTCTCAATTTAGACCTTATCCCAGAACATGAGAAATGCCAGGGGTGGAGGAGAGCGGCCAGGAGAGGATGAAGAGCAGAGACTGACTGAGGACTGGGCTCTTTCTCCTCTTAATCAGCCACCTCCTCACCTCTGAGCTCTCCCCCCTTGGCCCTCAAAACACACACGGGCCAGGTGTTCAGACACCCAGCTCCATGGGAAGAAATAGAGATCACAATCCCACACAGATTCACCCAGCACTCTCTCCAGGGCCCTGGATCTTTCCTTACTGATGTTTCTACCAGGCAGAGACTCAGGACCCGCAAGCCACGCCTGGGTCTGGTTGAAGGCGGAAAAATGAGAGCCGGCCAGGATCTGGCCAGCCCGGCCTGCCCCAGCCCATCCTCTGAATGGGGTATGTGTGTCAGCCCTTAAGGAATTCTGTGAAGGCAAGCAGTTCTTTTCTAGAGCTGGGGTAAGAGTGTGAGCCTGGGCCCTGAGGTCATCCAAGCCCATCTTCCATGGCTCCAGGACCTGAAACACTGTCCTACTGTCCTACCATCCATGACACTCATGACGTCACCAATGGGCTGTGTTTCTGAATTAGATTCCAGAATGAGCTGCTGCTCCGTAGGAGCAGGCCAATTCTTCCCCCATTGGCCAAAGCTTCTTAATCTCCAAGAAAAGTACACTCTAGTCCCTGAGAGCAGGCTTGGAGCCAGTAGCCACCAGCCAAGATTCAATAAGCCAGCAAGGCGGAGGCTCAGTTCCATCTACCAGTCAGCACAGTTCACCTGGAAACCCACCTCTCACTCAGCTGCCTGGCCCTCCACAACTGAACTAGGACCAACTCTGAGTAGGGTCCCCCTAAGTGTGAGCTGAGGAGGCCAGTCCTATTCTGAAGCAACTCCCTCCTGCCCCTGGCTGCTCTCCCAATCTTCCAGAGTCTCTGGCTGTTCCTGACCTCAACTAATGGGTCAGGGAGGCCAAAAGCCCATTTATCATTTTAATTTGCCACCAGCTACTGAGCTTCATCTGGAGAGTCTTCCCCATACCATGTCTAAGGTGTCTGTGGGAAAAGATGTACTGGAAACCCCAGCTCCCCATGCTTCAGGGAAGGAAGCAAGAGAGAACAGGAAACAGAGAGGGAAACACTGAGAAGAGCCTAGATCTCCTGATTCTCCCAGAAGAAACACAAAACACAGTTTATAGGAAGGTGATGATAAACCGTGATGATCTGTTATTCTGAGAAGACAGTGGTGTCAGGAGGGGGATGGGGAGACCTTCCAACAGCAGACACCACAAGCGAGGGTTCCTCCTAGGGCACATGCCAGTGCTCCAGCCTCAATCATGCCTGCGGGGTCAGACCAGTCCCTGAGCCTTACAGTGGAGCAGCAAGGAAAATGAGTCATGGCCTCAGAACTGGGCTCAGCCAGTTTTCCAGCCTGCACAAGCGCTTGTGGGCTTTTCTCAAGGCCAGTTGAGAGACTCTGCTTCAGAGGGGAGACCAGCACCATCTTAGGTATTTAACGGGACAGGCTGGAGGGATGAAGCGAGGTTACATCCTGATGATCCTGCATCTTGCTGAACATCCCTGGCTAAGCTCTCTCCCTCCATCCCTCTCTCCCTCCCACCTCCATCTACCCTCTTCCCTTTCCTCTTCCCATCCTCCATGACTCTCTCATCCTGCATAGATTGTATGTCTCTCCTTGGCAGCTGGCTCTGTCCCACTCTCTGCCCTCCTCCTCCCTCCCTCAAGCCCTCACATACTCTGAAGCCAGCAGGGGATGAGCTGTTCAGAGCCAACTGGAACAGGAAACAGCACTTTTGACTCTGAACATGTCGCAGTAGAACAGACTCTGCTGAAAGCCAGACTCCCTGGGCTCAGACATTGAACAGCAGCTTCAGGGACGCACTCTGGCTGCGACTGTGAACCATATTTTTTTCCTACATGTGTCTGAGTCACCATCCACTCAACACTGTCACTTCCAGCCCAGCAAAGCCTTTCAGCTCCCTTTTTCTTGGGCATATGCAGCTTAAATTGGGCAGGTGACAAGAGTGGGGGGCGGGGAAGAGGGTACCTTGGAGGAACTCCTAGGAGCCACCTCAATATGAAAGACTGTAGATAAGACCAGAGAAGTGAAGTTCAAGGATAGTGTCCATAGGAACAGTCACATCCCCCACATCTCCCTCCCAGGCTGGTCTGGGAGCATTGAGCAAGCCCTACAGAACACAGGATGGTGGACTTCCTAGGACAGAGTTCGAACAAGTACACGTGGAGCTCACCTCAGATGGCAAGAGCCCACCCAAAGCCTAGAGAAAGGCTTACTCACAGCACAGGTTTTCCAACGCTGAGAATTTAAGGTTGTCTTCAGAGTAGGGTTGTCAGATAAAATACAAGATACTCAGTTAAAACTGAATTTCGGATAAACAAATAATTTTCTAATTTCAGTTCAGTTGCTCAGTCATGTCTGACTCTTTGTGACCCCATGGACTGCAGCACTCCAGGCTTCCCTGTCCATCACCAAATCCCAGAGCTTGCTCAAACTCATGTTCATTGAGTCAGTGATGCCATCCAACTATGTCATCCTCTGTCGTCCCCTTTTCCTCCTGCCTTCAATCTTTCCCAGCATCAGGGTCTTTTCAGATGAGTCAGTTCTTCACATCAGGTGGCCAAAGTATTGGAGTTTCAGCCTCAGCATCAGTCCCTCCAATGAATATTCATGACTGATTTCCTTTAGGACTGACTGGTTGGATCTCCTTGCTGTCCAAGGGTCTCTCAAGATTCTCCAACAACACAGTTCAGAAGCATCAATTCTTCAGCGTTCAGCTTTATTATAGTCCAACTCTCACATTCATATATGACTACTGGAAAAACCATAGTTTTCACTAGACAGACCTTTGTTGGCAAAGTAATGTCTCTGCTTTTTAATATGCTGTCTAGATTGGTCATAATTTTTCTTCCAAGGAGCAAGTATCTTATAATTTCATGGCTGCAGTCACCATCTGCAGTGATTTTGGAGCCCCCAAAAATAAAGTCTGTCATTGTTTCCATTGTTACCCCATCTATTTGCCATGAAGCGATAGGACCAGATGCCATGATCTTAGTTTTCTGAATGTTGAGTTTTAAGCCAACTTTTTCACTCTTGTCTTTCACTTTCATCAAGCTCTTTAGTCCTTCTTCATTTTCTGCCAAAAGGATAGTGTTGTCTGCATATCTGCATTTCTCTGGGAAATCTTGTTTTATAATAAATTTTTATTATAAAAAGTATAATTGATTTACTATGATGTATTTAATTTTTGCTGTACAGCAAGGTGACTCAGTTATATATATATATATATATATATATATTATATATTTGGCATTACCAAATCTTTTTTAAATTAATTAATTTTAATTGGAGGTTAATTACAATATTGTGGTAGTTTTTACCATACTTTGACATGAATCAGCCACAGGTGTACATGGGTCCCCCATCCTGAACCCCCCTCCCACCTCCCTCCCCACCCCATCCCTCTAGGTTGTCCAAGTGCACCAGCTTTGAGTGCCCTGTTTCATACATCAAACTTGGACTGTTTGTCTATTTCACATCTCTGGGCAATCTTGATTCCAGCTTGTGCTTCATCCAGTCCAGCATTTCTCATGATGTACTCTGCATATAAGTTAAATAATCAGGGTGACAATATACAGCCTTGACGTACTCCTTTCCCGATTTGGAACCAGTCTGTTGTTTCACGTCCAGTTATATCTGTTGCTTCTTGACCTGCATACAGGTTTCTCAAGAGACAGGTCAGATGGTCTGGTATTCCCATCTTTTTAAGAATTTTCCACAGTTTGTTGTGATCTTCACAGTCAAAGGCTTTTGCATCATCAATAAAGCAGAAGTAGATATTTTTCTGGAACTTTCTTGCTTTTTCAATGACCAACGGATGTTGGCAATTTGATCTCTGGTTCCTCTGCCTTTTCTAATTTAGGTATTCATAAATATTGCATGAAACATGTTAAAAAATAACTCATTGTGTATCCGAAATTCAAATTTAACTGGGTGCCTGTGCTTTTATTCGCTCAATTCAGCAATCCTACTGCAGAACTACCTGACCCTACCACCATGTTGGAAATGGTGAGAGTACCATTTGATAAAAGGGACAAGAAATCCCAATCCACTCACTTCTTTTTCATCCTCCAGATCCTTCTTCATCCCTCATCTCCACCCTTGTCACCCTAGTTCTCACCTTGACCTTTCTGGCCTCTCTCTCACCTGATCCTTCAACTGTTCCCAGCTCCTGTAGCCCATGTGTAGACCAGTGCTTTGGTCCCTTAATTCAGCTGAACTGAGGTGAAATTTTTCAAAAGGAACTCCATAGAAGTATTTGAATTCATTTTAAAAAATATAGTAGTTGTCATATGTGAGAAGAACCAATATCAAAAACAGTCCTGAGACCAGATAATCCTAGACATGGTCTGATCATTCTTTTCCATCAGTAGTTCTTGTATTCATTGACTTGTAGCAAGGTTATTCACTCACTGAAGCTGGACCAACATTCTGGAACAGAGGCTCTCACTGGTTATATGTTAAAATCACCTAGGAAGCTTTTGGTAACCTATTCCAGACCAATTAAATCAGAGTTTCTGAGTAGGACTCAAGTATCTGGAGATGTAAAAGCTCCCCAGACAATTCTGATATGTAGCCAGGGTTGCTAACTCATATACATCGGAGTCACCTGAAAACCCATAAAAAGCTACTGATGTTTGCATCCCACCCTCAAAAATTCTGATTTAATTGGCATGAGGTGCAGCCTGAGCACTGGGATTTTTAAATACTCCCTAGGAGATTTTAATGTGCAGCCAAGCTGGAGAACTACAGTTCCTCGTGCTTTAATAGACTTCAGATCTTCCAGGGACCTCACTAAAATGCAGATGCTGACTCAGTAAGTCTGGGATGGAGCCTGGGATGCTGCAAGTCTTACAAGTCTCAAGTGATACCAAGGCTGCTGGTCCTCAGGCCACTCTTGGGTTAGCCAGGTCCTAGACTAGTGGGCCTCAAGCCTAGAGGCATATTGTAATCACCTTGGAGCTTTGACAACTTCCCTCAGCCTGGATCCCACCCCAGAGATTCTGATCTAATCGGTCTGCAGCAAGGCCTGGCCATCCAGGTTGTAAAAGCCTCCCAGGTGATTCCATGTGCAGCCAAAGTTGAGAACTTTGGCTGGAGACCAGCATCTAGGCATCATTTTACAAGTGGCCATGTGACCCCAGGGGGAATACCACTCTCCACCAGCCATTTCTGACTCACCTCTGGTCCCTGCCCAAGGGAAGATACTTTTTTTCTCTTGCCTCAGAAGGCCATGCTCTCTTGTTAAAATTCCCTTTCTCCCACTTCAGACTGAATAAAGCCTCTAATTCCCAGCACAGTTGCAAAAGAGAAATGATTGACACAGTATCTTGAAACCAATGACTGGTGGGAACCCACTCACCCAGCCTTGCTCTATTACCAATTGTTCCTTTTACTCAAGTGGCCTTCTCTAAGGATGCCTCATGAGTGTGTTTCACCCTCACCATCACACCCAAAGAGGAGAAACTGTGCTTTAACAGGATGCAATCAATCCAAGGTGCTGAGCAGTTTTCATTACTTGGTAGTTCCCAAGCCAGCCTAACACACAACCTCTCCCCTCTCTTCCCTCATCTTTTTGAAATGAAGTTGTGACAACCTGTGGGATAAGAAGTGGACTACAGAGAACCAAAATAGACAACACAGAACTGAGGAAATGATGACTCCCTTTTCTACATGAAATTATTTACAAATCATTTTTTTCCCTAGGGGATGACCAACAATGTCATCTGGAACGCATCTTCATTAGCAACTCCCATTTTCTGACAGAGCCTGTGTCTTCGGTTGGGAGTTGGGTGCTGCTGGGAGAAACATTTAAGTCTACGTCTTGAGTGTACGGTGTTTGTGTAAATTCTGGACTCTAATGTGTAGAATTTGCAGGTCGCTGAAGTGTCCCAGTCTACTGAAATGGGTCTGGAATCAATAAGGTACACATCAAACTCAATTGTGTTTAATTTTCATTGCTACCTAGAGGAAAGCCTCGCACAGCCCTACTCGAATGAAATTAAACATGAAAGGCCATCTGAAGTGTAGAAGCAATACTTAACATGACCTGTAAATAGGGTAAAACATGGCAGCCTGGCCCATCATAACATCATGGTTCATTTTTCTTTCCATAGTCGAGGTGACGGGCGCCACAAGAAAATCAGAAGAGACAGGGGCCCATTGCAGATCTAAAGGAGAACAAAGTGTTTTCAGTTACACACCAGCAGGACTTCCCTCTTTGCACACCCCTGGAGTCTCTTCCAAGTGGAAAAATCAGAGAAGGAAGGCAAGTAAAACAAGGCCCTTCTGAACTTGGCCAGCCCCCAGCCCCCACACCGCCCCAGCTAAGTTCCCGGAGCCAGTGAGATAATGTAAGGCTCAGCCCTTGCAGCTGACATGGGTGGGGGGCAGACACCCACTCTGGGCACTTCCAGCCGACACTGACCTTTCAGTCATGGAAACATTCCCCAGACCGACACTAATCGAGGGCACATCTGGTGTTTGGACCGCATCCAGATGGGGGTTGTGTTTGCAGAGTCAGCCTGATAACCCGCTGGGGAGGCAGGGCAGGCAGGGGAGAACACAGCGGTGCTGAGAGCAGTCAGCATCTCTGGCTGTGTGTGAGAGACATGGTTATGCTGGGGCTAGTGAGTCAGAGACGGGAGACCACTTAATCCCTGTCCACCAACTCTCCCTGCCGCCACCAACAGAGGAAAAACTAGAGATGCAGAGAGCCCCAGTGGCGACCCAAGAGGTCCACAACTGACCAGAGGCAGGCTCAAACCCCAGTGTTCCTGCTTCCTCTAATATACACTTCCCAGGTTTCTACACTCTCTCAAAGTGTAGTGTTGTACATATTATCTCAAGATAATATGCAGGATAAGGTGATGAAAAGAATCCAGCTGTTTCTTCTCTGCTGACTTCCTGCAACTTGCAGGTGCAAAGGACAATTTTCCAATGCAATGACAAATTCCCTCGGTCTCCATCCCCTGTGCCCATCCTTCCACCCCAATTCTTCCACTGGAACTTCTTTTTTTTGGCTTCAAAAGGAGAAACTGCCTTTGCAGACTTTTTTTCAGAAATGAACATGATACCTTATATCTAATCCGCAGGACAAGAGACCACAGTTGGGTACGAGACCTCATGGTACTGAAGATCTATACAGGACAGGAATGACCAAAGATGTTGGCTAGCTCTTGTCATCTGTGTAACAAAGCTGACACCTGTCACAGCCATGAACAGCACTGCTAAAGAGGTAATTAAGCAAACCAAAGCCAGGATAAAAGGGATTATTTCCCCTCCCACCCACACAGAGGGCTGTATCCAGCTGTCAGAAGGAAGTTCTTTCCATGGCCCTTGGAGTACATTCCCCACTCCTAGGCACTCGGTGGTTCCAGTCTTCCCCAGTGATCCTCTCCTGTATACACCTCCAGGCACAGATAATTACAGAAATGGGGACTCTCATCCACCTATTCAAATCACAAAGAAATTAACAGGATCTTCTAGTGTGAATATGGTAGAGATCTGTTTATTCTCCCTTATGTATTAAAAATACTAAAAGAAACAAAGAAATGATGCAGGTAAAAATTAGACCCATATCGGTGGTCAGCTTCCCAAAGTAAGTTTCAGCTCCTCCATCAATTAATCAGCTTGCAGAGCTCACCATGCATGCAAGCTAAGTCGCTTCAGCCATGTCCGACTCTTTGTGACTCTGTGGACTGTAGCCCACCAATCTCCTCTGTCCATGGGACTCTCCAGGCACGAATACTGGAGTGGGTTGCCGTGCTCTCCTCCAGGGGATCTTCCTGACCCAGAGTTTGAACCCGCATCTCTGGGTCTCCTGCATTGGTAGGTGGGTTCTTTACCACTAGCGCCACCTGGGAAACCCATGTACCAGCACTATTCTTTTCCTTCCACACCAGTCTCTATACAAAGACAAACTATCATCCACCACACAGGCAATTTTGTCCTCTTCTGGGATGATCAGAAAGGAAAAATATCTTCACCCCAACTTCCCCACCAACCTGAAGATCACTCTCCCATCCCCAGACTCTCACTTCTGTTGTCACATCTGAGAAACAGGCTTTATCCACCCTTAATGGGCAGGACTGTGGTCGAGACAGATGGATGATCCTCCTCCTCCCTTTAGGGGACAGCTTATGAGTTTCATCCTCCTCAGAAGGATTGTGTAATACAAGTTGTCCAGATCTCTGAGAGGGAGCCCACAGACACTCCACCAAGCCAATCGAGGTCCCTGCTGGTGCCAGCCCTTCCCACCCCCATCTCCACCCTGCCCCCGGTGATTTGGTACAAAGCACTTCTTGTTCCACGCCAAACCAATAATTCACAACACTCATCAAAATCTGCCTCCATCAACTGACTCAGCATTCCTGTTTTCCCAAGCAGAGCCAAGCTCCCTAACACCCTGACATCCTAGCCTTCACTTCATTGTTTACATCACATGAGAGCTTTGGGCTTTAGAAAGACCAGTTCCCTCTGGATCAAGTATGGAGATGATTCATCCCCTCCAAAAAGACCACCACCCCTTGGTATCAGTGCCAAGAAGCTTCAGAGATGGGGCTCAGAGAGGACAGAGCTGGGGAGTCCTGTTGCTATGGAAACCAGTGAACCAGTTTCCAAAGGAGACAGACTAGTTTGGGGGGAAGCGCTGCTTTGCTAGGGTTTCTGTAGAAATGGAGGAGGCCTTGGGCCTGGAATGGCTGTGCCCACAGCCTGGGATCGTGGTGGAGCCTTGGGCCACATGGACACTTTCCCATCCCCCATATCTAAATCCTTCTCACCCTGAGAGATCCCACCCACCACAGACATCCCATCTGGCCTCCTGGGTGGTTTCTTCAGCACAGCTCCCCCAGCCGTGTGAAAGGTTTGCTCTGTGTCTACAGACAAAAAGGGTTTTGACTCAATTCTGTGTTTTAGGAAGTGCATTAAATTCCGTTAACTTTCGGTGGAGCAGGGGTGGGGTGCTGAGCAGGATGACAACTAACAACTTGTCTGAACTTTCACTCCAAAGTGCCTCGGTTAAGGCTCAAGATGAGGTCAGCAATGATAAGGAGGGAGACCACCCAGCTGGATGGCCCCTCAACCCGAAGAGGACACTCCATAGGAATAAGCTGACAGGGCTCAGAGGCTGCTTCACACACCAGAAGTAGCACAGGGCGAGAGTTGCAGGGAGGGGAGTCAAAGTCCCGGAGACAGAATGTCAGGAGAGAGACTGATATAAGAGTCATCAGATGATCAACACTCAAGAGAGGGGGTGGCAAAAGAGACAGTCCCCATCAAGGAAGATGTATAACAGAGACAGAGTTCCAAAATTAGAGGCTTCAACTGTTGGAAAGTCCTGGGGGCTGAGATAATAAAACTAATAGTAATCTTTGAGGGCTTTCTATATGCCAAGCATTCAAGGCTATATATTCTCTCACATGTGTTACAGAATATAATCCTCATAATGGTCCTGTGAGACTAGAAACCATCATGTGCCCATTTTACAGATGAGAAAACTAAGACTTTGAGAGACAAGGTCACATAGGTCGTAAGTAAAAGAACTGGGATTCAAACGAAAACCAGTCTGACCAGAATGCACACTCTTGACCATGAGAAAACAGGTCCTAGAAATGGTGACTATGTCCACTAACCAGTTAGAAATTAGTATGTGAATGATGTCAGGAGAAGTTTTAAGATCCTAGAAAACAATCATTGGCTTCATCCTGACTAGGATATTAATTATTCACCCCATGCAGCATCATTTTCAGGGCAAGTGTATATGACATTTACCCTAAGTATTTGTATCCTATGGTCAGATAGCCCCCTGCCTTTCCAATGCTCCGTCCAACAAAAAATACAACAGATAATAATGGGCTGAGTTAAAACTCCGGAACAGAAGCCCTTGATGTCCCATCTGTTGATGGGATCCCAATTCATGATTTCCCCATTTTCTATGAGTCCTGGGGGAGATGGTGGGCTCATCAGACATAATATGCAAAATCAAAGCAGGATGAGGCTCCAACCATGCCAGTCTTGCCCAGGAACTTCCTCTATCTTCCGACACAGTGCTCTCCCCAAATCATTCACCCGAATTAGGTCAAAAGCCTGAGGAAACCGTCAGGAGACAAGACAGGGACAGGGGTCAGATTTTCTCTTTCATTGATTATTTTCTGATGACTTTAGGTCTGGTCTAGTTAAGCCGAATCCATCACTCTTAGGGGGTGGTGGGTGGGGAGAGGTGTGCAAATATAGAAGTTTACCTAGGATGTTTAAAACCTCAGCGCAAAAAGAAAGGCATGAGAAGCTAACCTGAAGGAGATGGTACAGGAAGGGGATCTAAAGAGCCTCCTAGGTGCCAGAAAGACTAACAGAGTAAGAATTTTAAGAGGTGATGAAGGTAACTTGCTGTCAAAGGATGCAGATATGGCTAAAGAAACAGGGGAATTTAATTCCTTTCTCAAGCTGTCATATAGGTGAATGGCTACCAGATGGTCAGACAGAAATACCTGTCTACAGGCTGCTAGGGAAAAATAAATGCAGGAAGAAATCAGATCCTCCACTGAGCAGGTGAGCAGGAAATTAAAATATCTGTACACTGACCACAATGCAGGACCACACGTTCTCAAAGAGATAGTTAGGAAGACAGTGTGAATATGAGCTAGCATCTGTCCCCTGTCAGCCAGCCGACACCCAGAGAGGGCAGTCACAAACCCCACAGCACTGGAAGGAACATGTTCTGTGAAAACCAGTTCCAGTAGGAAAGAAGATGGGACAGCAGAGGCCAGGGCCCCTGGGGGGAAAATTAGTGTGTCTCCCAGATCACACTAGACCAAGTAACAACATCTTTTCCTGAGCACTGACTAGGAACCAGGCCCTTTACTGGTCTAAGGGTCCTACGCAGCTTCTGAAACGGCTCTCATAGATTCTGGCCACCTGTGTAATGCCTTCCCCTTCAGTGCAAACTGGGACCGAGGGATTTGCTTCCAATGAATGGAACACAGCAGAAGTGATAGGATGTTACTTACTCCTGTCAAAAAAAAAATCTCCCTGAGTTATTCCCTGCAGACTCCATTCTGACCAATGGTGCCTTAAGCCTGTCCTCTCACCCATCCTTTCCGTGCCCTTGTTGCTACATTGCTTCTACACACAGGTTCTCCTGAAGTAGGAGAGAGCTCAGCCTCCTCTGGCCATTGTTCAGCTCCTTCCCAATCAATCTCCTGCCAACCACAAATTAGCATTACACAGGCATTTACAGTGCAGCCCCCAGGGACAGATAGAAGCTGCTAATCCTTCCGAAGGGCCACTGGCACAATAGCACCCTTTGCGGCACTTCCTGCTCCTTTGTGAGCTGTCCAAGTCAACCACAGATGGTGAGGTTGCTGCCCCGCCCCTCCCCAAGCAAACAGGAGACAGTAGAAGCCGAAGGAGCACCAAGCCTCCCCAACTTTGCTCCATGACTACATCCCTGAGCCTCCATTCCCAGCAGAAGACTCCCTTGGGCTGGATTCCATCTTGGAGCCTCCAACCTGGTCCTGGGCGCACACTTCCATTTCCCATTTTTCTGGTTAGTGTCACAAGTGGTCCCCAGTGGGACCATCCAACCTGGAGCATGAAATGCCCTGGGGCCAGGACAGACTGAGACCTACTCCTGCTCCCAGCAACTTGGATTAACAAAGTTTGGGAGGGGAGGAGTGTTTGTTTCCTCTTTTCTTTTTCTTAAGGAAAAAAAAAATTGGCCTTATTGATTTAGCCTATTGAAGTCTGGTTGAGCCTCCTGATCCCAAAGGAAGGCAGCCCTGTCTGGGTTTCCAGGGTCAGTTTTATCTCCAGGTGCAGCCTTTCTTTGGCCCCAGGGGCCCCCATGAATGCCACCCTCCCCGCCTCAGTCCCAAAGGCTGGCATTCTGTAGCCCCCTGACCTTACCCTACAGCCCAGTCTGGACTGGAGGGGAGCTTGCTGGAGAGGAAGGCTCTTCTCACAAACGTTTGCCGCCTCCTGCCCCCGCTGCATACCACAGCCCTTCCCTGGCCAGTGGGGCCACCAACAGCAGCCTGCGCAATGTCTTCATCAAGGATCTGCAAGGCAGGGTCCCTCACACCTGTCTCTACTCCAGATTCTGCCCCATCAAGCTCATAGATTCTTACAGGCCACCCAAACCGGCTCAGTCCCTGAAAGACACGGGAGGAAGTCAGGTGGAACCAGAAAGAAAGAGGTAAGGATTTTGAGTTCAAATAGAAACTGTGACTCACAGCTGGAGTTCTGCCACCTCCTGGAGGACCCTGCTGTCTATCTCTGACAAACAGAGAAGCAGAGAGGAAAGTGAGAGAAAGACCTGCACACCTGTGTGTGTCCCCGTGTGTGGCTACGCCATCTGCATCTCCCTGGCAGCGTTTGCTGCTGCCTGTGCAGCTGAAGCCTGTGGGACTATTCCGGGTTTGTGCTGAAGGACTGACTGGGAGTTGAGGGCCAGTGGGCCTTGGACCAGTCTAGCCCAGCTGTGTTCCGCAGGTCGCCAAGCTCCTCCGTCCCTCTCCCCTCCCCATACCTGGGGCACCCTAGTTCCACCCCTCCCCATGGCCTACTCTGGCCTTCTCTCTGCCTCCTGCCCCCGGCTTGCTGTGTGGTCCCAGGCCTCTGCCAGGAGGAGAGGGAGGGAGGGAGGATGGGCCGGCATGTTTACAGTCAAGCATAACTGAACCTTTATTTTAAATAAATAAAACTTTTAGCCAGTTTTATTTCCCTTTTCTTTCAAAACCCTGTTTTCTCCCACCTTCTCCTCCTCCTCCTCCTCCTCTTCACTCTTCCCTCTCCCTCCTCCCCTTCCCATCATGGCTCAGCCTTCATCTGTGGGGCCACCCAGGGAGGGGCTGTGGGAGAGGGAGGCACAGAGGCCCCAGCTGACCCTGGGGCTTAGTGTCTTCTCAGGTCATGTGATACCCCCCCACACACCTCTCAGATGCCCACAGAGCCCCCGGGGTGCTTCTGAATTCAGGGATATCCAGGCCTGAGGAAGAGACTAAACAGGAAGCCAGGCCCTACCATCAGCATCTGTCCATCTGTTCCCCCCAGTCACTGGGTTGCCCATGCCCACCCCATCTGTCTTCCACTTTGGCCTGTCATCTCTCTGTCTCCCCTGTTGGACCTCATCCATCTGTCCCTCCCACAGGACCACCGTTTCTCAATATCTCCTCGGAGCTGTCATAAATTTACCTTCCCCATGAGATGCCCCATCTGTCCATCACCCCATTGGTCTGTCCTTCCATCCAATCCCCTTGATCATGCTTTTTTGTCCATCTGTCTCCCCCACGCCCATCGGGTATACTTCTGCCCATCTGTCTCCCTGAAGGGAACTAGCAAAGGCAGGTCTCTGAGATCTAGAGAGTTGAAATTCTGTTCTGATTTTGATCCCAACAACAATAATCATAGCTGCCATCAATTAAGTATCTACTATGTGCCATACACTGTACCACATTACCCCCTTTAGTCCTCCAAGAGCCCTATGAGGGTATCTTTAGTGCCCCATCCCTGCCGCCATTTTGTGAGTAAGGAAACTGAGGCCCAGAAGAGTATCGTGTCTTGCCTAAGGTCACACAGCTCCTAGTGGCAGACACAGGGTCCAGAAACAGTTCTGCCCATACTGAGTAGTGGTGAGGATACAGTCGCCTTACTCCTCCACCCCGAGGATATAAGACTCCCCTGCCCCGGCCCCTCTGCACATTTAATTTACACTTTGCTGCTGGATGTTTTCGGGCTGATGAAGTTTCCTCCCTGCCCTGGCTCTGCACAAAAAGTGGAGGAAGAAAAGCAGCCAGATGTGAGAAGGATTGAAGGTCTTTTGGGGGGGATGGAAAGTGATGTTAAATAAACATCCAAAGATATTCTTTCTGCAAAACGATCCATTTTCATGGCACCCAGGAGTTCGTCCAAGGGTCTCTGGGTCACCGGGGAAAAAGCGTTCCGTGTGTTTTGGCTCCATGTTCTTCCATTGGCCACAAAGAACTAATTCTTTCAATTAATGAAATCAGCACTGCTGATGGAGATGTACTGACAAATTATTTTCAAGATGAATATATTCACGCCAATGGTGGGGCTGATAGACCTGAAGGGTATGGAGGGTACAGAGTGAAGGCTCCGCCACCAGTCAGACACTGAGGTCATTCACATGGCGGGTTGTTGACCACTGCCTCCAGGGACACTTTTCTCCGCCTGGAGCCATGGAGGCTGGGCTGGGTTGTCTGTGTCCAGGGGCTGACTATCAATGGGCTTCTGTATGGACCCAGCAGGTCCCCGGCACCCCTCCCCTCTCCCCTAGTGCCCCAGCCAAGTCCCCTTCAGGGCCTGGTCTGAAGGGCCCATTCAGCATGTAGGATTCCCTGATGGGAAATGAAAAGGAGACAGACAGATGCTTCCCTGGAACTGAGGAAAAGCTGGAGGCCTGGAGACCGGAAGGGAAGCCTGAAGCCACAAAGGAGAAGCCCAGTGAGAAGAAAGAAGGGAGGCTGGAGGTCCTGAGGGAGGAGAAAGAAAGGAAGGAAAGCAGGAGAAGAGGCTGGGGGAGGGGATGGAGGGTGGGAGGGCTTGATAGGGAGGGAGGAGGCCGGAAGGAGGCCCCCAGGCCCAGGGAGCAATCCCTGTTGGGAGAGGGAGCAGAGCCAGAAAGCAGTGTGGGATTTTTTTAAAGCCACAGATTTAATTTCCTGATGATGTTTTTTTCAGGCTGATATTAGCAGCCTTTTTCCTTTCCTAAACAGATCTGTCAATTGTGGAAAACTGATCCAAAATGCGCTGGGTGACAAGGCCCAGCCTTTACCGGGTTGGGCCCACAAGGATGACCCAAGGTCGGGCCAACATTTCATCTCCTTTTTGAACTCTAGAGAATAGGACAGATTTTGCTACCGGCCAGTCCTGGAGGAGGGGAGAAATGGTTTCTAGGCAGCTCTGGTGAAAAAGTGACAACTAGAAGCCAAAGGTGAGCTGAATCCTGTCAAACTAGCCGGGAACCCTGGGTTTTCCTGCCCAAACCCCAGTTGACTCAGTGTTCTGAGCTTTGACGGTTGCAAGTTAGGAGCTAAAGAAACCAAAGCCTCCAGAGCACTCTACACTACCATCAACCATCTTTCTAAAACCTGACTTTCCCTGCATAGACTCCATCTGTGCAGCCCTGGGTTTACCAAATAAATTCCACACCCTGAGCCAGGAAAGCAAGGCCCTCAAGAGCCCAGATGCCCAGTGTGATCCAAGACTGGCTGTCTGGCCATCCCTGGGGGCTAGTACCACAGACTACTGGAGCAGAAAGTGGCGTTTAACAAGCACCCACCCCCCCACCCCCAACCTCCACCCCTGTCACCATGAGCACTCAACAGCAGGAGAAGCCCTGCTCCTGACAGCTTCCAACCCACTCCAGCTAACCTGCTGCCACCCTGGACAACGACTGTCCCCACACACTGGAATCATAAACTTCTCCAAACACATCTTTTACTTTCCAGTTCCGAGCACTGGTTCATGTCAGCCCCTCCATCTTGAATACACTTCCTCTCTGCTCACTTAGAAAATCTCGCCCACATTACAGACCCCACTCAAACACTACCTCTCAAGGGAGCACCCTCCTACCATTGCCAGAGGTTAGAACTTTGATTGCGGTGGATTTCATCACCCATCAAGTGCTTTCCACTCTGTCTTGCATTTTGGTTGCTCACATATTTATTAAGGGATGGCATTATGCAGTGGTTTACAGGACTTTCTAGGTTAAAAACCACACCTCACTGCTTCCTAATTGTGGCACTCAGCAAGTGCTTAATCCATTTGGACCTCACTTTCCTCACCTATAAAATAGGAGTGATAATTATACCTACTCACAGAGTTGTTGTAAGGATTTTTAAAATGTATTTATTGCATACGGATATGCCAAGCAATGGCATATAGTATCTGCTCAATAAATGGTTGTTACTGAATGAAACAGTCGAAAAAAGTGTTTTTTATTCACAGAAGAAATAAGAGATACCATCCATAAATCTCATAGCTTACCCAACCTAGTACGGCTGACAGATTATTTTGTGTCCCTTTTCCTAGAATCATAATTATTTTTTTAAAAGAATCACTATTGTTGTTTTTCTAATAATCATTAGTTAAAAAGTCTTGCTTCCTAATTTGGTTTCCATGCTGTCCCTCTTTGGGTTCTCTCTGTCCCACTCCTTGGTTCCCCTCTGAAAACTTAATATTTTCTTTCAGTATCTTTTTAAATATTTTAACTGGTCATAAGTATTTATTTTGTTTTCAACTTCTTTAATAATTTAATCATTAACATTCTTTTGACTCCCCAAAAAATCTTTCTTAAAACTCTTATTCTGGGTTTTTATCTCCAAGGAAATACTTTGGCAGGGTTTTCAACCAGGAATGACACATTCTTTCCACAGCTACGCAGAGGGGGAAACTGAAAACCAATAGAGTCACATCGCCTTGATCCTATACCCAAAGAATTCCTCATATGCACGAGTCTCCAACTCTCCCACTGGCCATATTTCTCAATTCTGTCTCTACCAAAAATGTCCTTTCTGGTTAAATCCTTTTGGAAAGTGAAATGAATGCCATGAAAAGAAGCTCATTCAAGACGGGGGTCATTCCAGAGTGCAGTTGCCTGGGATTACAATGGTCCCTGGTACATAATAACATACCCAATTATGGCATTTTTTAATTTCAATCAATAAGCATTTTTAATTTCCTTTCAGAGTCCCCTAGAGTGACCTGGTTGGGTTTAGGTGCAATGCAAATATCAAGTGTCTCCCATGGTGTGTCTAGGTTTACGTCTCAATCTTCTTTTTATTATCTAGGGGCAACATATTGATCACTGCAACTGAGCTCCTTCCACTCTGATAGAAAAAGAATTGCTCTCTTCTTGCCACTCTCACCCTGGCTTAAAGAAGGGAGAAAGGGCCAAATAAACCCACTCATTTGAGATTTCAAGGAACTGGGAAGAAATGGAACCTCAGGCAACTGGGAATGTGATCTACATGGGAAATCTCTGTGAAGACACCTGCTTCTCCATAGGTCTTTGTGTCCCAAGGCTCTGGAGGTGCAGCCCCACGGGAGGGCTTCTTAGTGGAAAATGGAACAAACAAACACGCACCAGAAGAGACAGAGGGCTCTGTCTGTGGGAAAAGGACAATAGGTGAACTTTCAAGCCCAGGGGCTGGGAGCAAAGCTTACAATTTGAGCTACATGTCTGGAAACTCAATATTGCCCGGAGTATCAGTTACCTCACAGACTCAGCCCCTTTGCTGCTGGGAGGGCAAGAGGAGCAGGGCAAGTCTCTGACACGAAACTCTCTGTGCACCTTTTAATTAACGCGAAGAAATGTGCATCAGACCTTCTAGAAAGGGAGATTGTTCTGCCTGGTTGAAGGACACGGGAGTCATCAAGACAGAAATTTGAGTATGACAAAAATATCAAGAGGTTCCCATGTCTGCCCTAGCCCGGGGAACTAAACAGCAGAGGGTTCACTCTTTAAATCATGGGACTGAAATTATTGCTCCATGCCAAAATTCTTGATCAGGGCCTCTTTTGAAAGGAATTAAGAACTTCGCCTGTCCTGTCTGCCCATAAGGTATCAAATGTCTTTGGTACTCAAGCATCAAAATGTGAGGAACCATCAAGTCTTGATTCTATATAGGTTGATAATTCCAGGTACATGGTTGTTACAGAATTCTACTGAACATCTGAGTGTGAACTCTCCCCAGTCACTCTGAGCCTGCCACTAGACCACTAGACTAACTCTCTCCGAGTCTTCATTCATGTATTCTCCATCAGCATTTAGTATGGACCTACCAATACACTTGGCACTATTCTAAGAACTTGGGATACAAATAGTCAAGACACAATGACCACCCTCGAGGGGTTTATTTTCTAGTAGAAATTCAGATTTATGAATTAATAATAATGGTGGCTACTATTAATTGGACCATTATGATAGACTTTTTAAAAATTTTTTAATTTATTTTTGACAAAAATTATCTACATTTAATGTATATAATGTGATGTTTTAATATACAGATATGTTGACCACAAACTAGCTAATGTATCCATCACCTCCCATAGTTAAACATTTTGTATATAGTGAGGACACTTGAGATTTACTCTCCTAGCAAATTTGAAGTCTACAATGCATTACTATTAACTACAGTCACCATGCTTTATATTAGGTTTCTAGAACTTACTCATCTTATAACTGAAAGTTTGTATGCTTCAATCAATATCTCTAATTTCCCCCCATCCCCAACGTCTGGTTATCACCATTCTGTTCTCTGTCCTTTTTTTTTTCTTATTTTTAGATTCCACATATAAGTGAGATCATACAATATTTGTCTGTGTTGGCTTATTCCCCAGGTTCACCCATGCTGTTGCAAATGGCAGGATTTCCTTTCAAGACTGAATCATATTCCATTATTTGTATGTAATATATATTATATTTAAGCCTGAATAATATTCCATTATACACACACACACACACACACACAAATAGATCTCACATTTCTTTATCCAACCATCTGTCAATGGAGACTTTGTTTCCACCTTATGATATGATTTGCTTTCAATAACAAAGAGATTGTGAAAAAGTGGAAACAGTGACAGATTTCATTTTCTTGGGCCCCAAAATCACTGCAGATATTAACTGCAGCCATGAAGTTAAAAGGCACTTGCTCCTTGGAAGAAAAGCTATGACAAACCTAGACAGTATATTAAAAAGCAGAGGCATCACTTTGCCAACAAAGGCCCATATAGTTAAAGCTATAGTCTTTTCAGTAGTCATGTACAGATGTGAGAGTTGGACCATAAAGAAGGCTGAACACCAAAGAATTGATGCTTTTAAATTGTGCTGGAGAAGACTCTTGAGAATCCCTTGGATAGCAAGGAGATCAAGTCAATCAATCCTAAAGGAAATCAACCCTGAATATTCATTGGAAGGACTGATGCTGAAGCTCCAAGACTTTGGCCACCTGGTATGAAGAGCTGACTCACTGGAAAAGTCCCTGATGCTGGGAAAGATTAAAGGCAGAAGGAGAAGAGGGCGACAGAGGATGAGATAGTTGGATGGCATCACCAACTCGATGGACATGAATTTGAGCAAACTCTGGGAGACAGTAAAAGACATAGGAAGATAGGATGCCTGGCATGCTGCAGTCCATGGGGTTGCAAAAAGTCAGACACAACTTAGCAACTGAACAACAATAAACAATAGGCTGGGTATGCACCCCAAAGATGCTCACTCCCTGGTATTCATATACTTCTGTAGTCCTATGCTATACTGAGCAGGACAGACATGTGTAACTAACAGAATTTATGGGGGAAAACTGTGTGTGCCTTCAGAGACTGGGCCATAAGTGCTATGCAGCTTCCATCTCAGAATGGGCACCCTAGAAGAAACCCAACTGCCATGTGGTGATAACATTCAAGAAGCCCTATGGAGAGGCCACATAGAGAACTGAAGCCTCCCACCAACAATCAGGGAGGAACTAAAACCTTTTGCTAACAGCCATGTGACTCAGCCATCTTGAAAGCAAAGCCTCCAGTTTCAAACAAGCCTTCAGATGACAACGTCATTGGAAGCAGCAGGTCAGAACCACTAAGCCAAGTCGTTCCCAAATTCCTGACCCACAAAAAGTGTGTAAGAGAATGTTCATTATTGGTTTAAGCCACTAAATTTGGGGTAATTTGTTCTGCAGCAGTAGATTACTAATACAGTGCTCTGTGCTCACTATCTGTTGAATCCTCTTGCCAAATTCCTGTTCCAACTTTACAGATAAGGAAAATAAGACACAAAGTCAGAGCTGAAATCTAACTCCACCGGGCTTCAAAGCCTGTGTTCATTCCTCTGTACAATATAGGGTTCTCAGAGCAAACGTATATTGGGAACATCTGTACAAGGAAGAAAAAGTCACAGCAGGAGAAGTAGTTCTACCTGGGAAAGTCTGGAATCAGAGGTGAGGAGGCAGCAGACAAGACTTGGCATGGAAATGAAGGATGAGATGTTCACCACACAGGCAGCAAGTAGAGGGCTATCAAGGTGAACAGCCTTAGCAGAGGCATGGAGGGTCAGCCTGGGGTATTCAGAACCTGCCTAGAGTTTCTAGATCTAGAAGAATCGATGTCATGTGACTGGTTTTCCAGGAGGGGGGTGGAAATCTTGGTTCTAGTCCAAGAACTACTCTTGCAGTCACAGGAACCCCCAAATCACTGAAACTGGTGCCTTTCCACAAACTGCTGCCCCAGTTCCTGCTTTTGATGCACTCAAACCCTCTTTAGATCCCCATTTCTTCTGGTGATCAGTTAGTTCTCTCTTACAGACCCAGCTCCTTAACTTATCTGAAGTATGTCCCACTTCTTCTTGGCAAGAAACACTTGCCCCTTACAAAACTGTAGGTATGATATTTACATTTGAATTCATATCATATCTCTTGTCCACTGCAAAGTATCACATGAACCTTACTTCATTCTTTAATGGTTACCAGAATGGCAAATCAGGAAGATACAGGGAACTAAGTGTACTGGATTTCAGAGAGGGGCCTATCTTTTCTCATGGTAACCTTCTGGAAACATTGGTGGATTATATCAATAAATCAGAGGACCATAATGAGAGACTAGTAGCTGGATTAATAACCAAGTTCAAAGGACACTGATCCTGGATTGATGTCAAGTTCTAGAAGACAATCTATATTGGTGTGACTGATGGCTCAACCCTCAGCCCTCTCCCAGGCAGCATCTTTTATATCAATAACTTGAATGAAGATATAAAAAGCAGACATCAAGTTTTCTAATGGCTGAAATGAGGACAATTAGTATTGATAGCAGAAATGAAAACTGCATACCTCGCCAAAGACCAGCTTAGGGCCAATCTACCAAGAGGAATTTCACCCGAAATGAAAGGGCCTTTACTTGAGTTCCAACAGCCGGTGCACAAGAACACAACGGACATCTCTGATTCAGCGGAAACTGTTAAAAGGAAAAACACTGAAGGGTGTTAGCCAATGGTGAGTTAACTAAGGAGTGAAGATGCAGCTGCAGGAATCTGGCTTTCCGTTATGGAGGTGGGGGGTGGGTAGGGAGGAGGGGCAGTTTAACGCTGAAGGTTTACTCCTGAGATTCTTCAGCCCCCCACTACCCCAGGGCTGTATTTAGTAACTCCTACTCTATTCCATTAAATGTGTTTGGGTTCCCAGCCCTGCCCTGCCCCCAGCCAGAGCCACGAGCCCTTAGAAGGTAAAGAGAAACTCTGAGAGCTTGGAGTCTGGGAAGAGCTTGGAAACCAAAGCTCTCTGAGCCTCTCCCCGCATGGCCCTATCCCTGCTGATAAGGATGAGAGCGAAGCTGGCTGACAAGTGATTGGAAACAGGAGTTCCCAAAGTCTTTAACCCTTCCCTAGCCTGCCTGCCTGCCTGGAGTCTCTAAACACTGAGGCGGGTCTCCCTGGGTTCCCTCTCTGTACCGGGGTCTTTGACTCTCCCCACCAGCCTTTCCGTCTTCCTCTCCCTTAGCCAGGCAGGTAAACAAACGCTGCCAACCTACCTGGAAAACAGTTGCCCCTCCACCGTTGGACCACCCTGATAAGTCAGCCAGGCACTCCCCGTCTACTCCTGACTACCCACCCCCCAGACCACCGCCACCCAGCACTCCTAGCCGCCACACCCCGCCAGTCAGTTCAGAAGCAGGAGACTATGAGGCGAGTGTCAGTGGACAGCATTCAAGGGTCCTAGGAGCAGAGACCGCAGGCTCAGTGCCAGCAGCCTAACCCCAGCCCCCTTTTCTGCAGCCCTGGCTGGCTGCGGAGCCCTCTGGGGACCTTCAGGGTTACCCTGAACCAGACCTGACCTCACTGAGTCATCTTACGGGCCCTCCACCCACCTCGGTATTGCCTGCCACATGGACAGGCCTCCTTGGATTGCAACAGATGACTGGAGGGTCTGTCCCTGGCAGTGGTCACCAGAACTGAAGCTGAGAGGGAAACAGCCCCCAAGCCCGCACCCCTGGGGAGAGGGCGTTAAGGATAAAACAGGTTTACTGGTCACAGTAATTAAGTGTAAAAGAGTTTCCTTCAGGAGAATGGAATTCAGATAAACTGCCATTATCATGCAAAGCAGCTTTGCACCTAAAAGCCCTTACCTAAACAAGCAGTTTAATTAAATCCCTAATCTTCACTGGCCTGTTGTGACCCCTTTCCTACCCCACTCCCTACCCCCCACCCCACCCAGGCACTGTCTCGAGAACCTCAATATTCCGTTTAAAACACTTGGAAGCATGCAAAACATACCCCAAAACGGTGCTTCTGGGTCTGGGTCCTCTGAGGCTCGGGTAGTCCTGATTGGGGTGCCAATGGCAAGGGTGTGCATGTTGGTGATAGTGAAGAGAGGGAAGCGGGCATGGCCTTGAACAGGAGGATGTGTGCATCGCACAGCCCTGCCAGCTCCTGTTGGTCCTCAGGAGGCTGGTGACCATGAGATCCACCCCCACTCAAATGCAACATTCACAGTCTCACCACTCACAGAAAGCGGGTAGCAGCCCTTAAAGACTTGGATGTGTTAAACCGGAAGAGGCAGAGATGGACTAATTGACCTGTCCATCGTGTCCCCATTTGTGAGGCCACACTGACCTCTACTATGAACCACAGGAGGGATGCCAAACCTGTTAGTGAGAACCAAGTTCTCTGGAGAAAGGCTGAAGCAGCAATTTGAAGTTGAGGCAACACGCTAAGGTAGAGGGAGCGGGCAGGCTCAGTCACCAAGTTGGGTTCAACTCTTTTTTGCGACCCATGGACTATAGCCCAGCAGGCTCCTCTGTCCATGGGGTTCCCCAAGCAACAATACTGGAGTGGGTTGCCATTTCCTCCTCCAGGGGATCTTCTGACCCAGGGACTGAACCCACATCTCCTGCATTGGCAGGCGAATTCTTTACCACTGAACCACCAGGGAAGTCCCAGGTAGAAGGAGAGACTAGGGTAAAGAAAGAACAGAATGGAATGGTTGAGGGGGGAAAGCTGGGGAGAAGTCAGGTCCAAGGGTGCTGATAGAGAAGAACCCAGCAGAACCTTCTAACATCTCATAATGCTAGAGGAATTATCCCTTCATGTAGGGAAGAAGGAAAAGAAAAAGTGTTAGTCGCTCAGTTGTGTCCAACTCTTTGTGACCCCGTGGACTATATAGCCTGCCAGGCTCCTCTATCCATGGAATTCTGGAAACCAAATATCAAATGCTGGGGGTCAGGGCATGTTATCTCCTCAGTTGCAACCACTGTAAGGCAGGCGTCCCCCAACCTCCAAGATCTAATGCTTGATAATCTGAAATGGAGCTGATGTAATAATAATAGAAATAAAGTGTACAGTAAGTGGAATGCACTTGAATCATTCTGAAACCATCCCCCAACCCCATCAGTGGAAAAATTGTCTTCCACAAAACTAGTCCCTGGTGCCAAAAAGATTGGGAACTGCTGCTGAAAGACAGATCTCATTCTGTTACCCTCACCCCCACCCCCACAGGGAGAAACTAAGATGCAGGCTGGTGAGGGGACTGGCCCAATGTCACACAGCCTGAGCTCAGCAGAAGCACAATTCAAACGCTGGCCTGCCACACTGAAAAGTCCACACTGTCTGCTAAACCACAGATCAGCCGCAAGGATTATAATGTTGGAGAGGGGATTAACCACCCAAGAGTACTCATTGCCCCCACAGTAAGAATGTTTCCATCCTGAAACAACCCATTGCCTCTGAGGGAGAGCAGGAAGGTCTCAGCAGGCACGAGGGACTCAGATGTCAGCCCTTAGGAGGTGGACAAGGGAGCTGGGCTGGTGGCAGGTTGGGGAGGGCTGGTTGGGGCTTAGTTTCCAGACAGAGAAGAGCCCCAGGGGAGAGTTTTCTTTGCAGGAAAGAATCATCAGGTGCTGGAAGCTGTGGGATGGGGCGGGGTGCATCTGTAAGTCATAGGACAAACACCAGACCTCTCCACTTGAGATCCCATTATTTTGCTGGGGGTGAGCAGAGGAGGCACCTCTATTTGGGAACCAGTGAAACTGAAATAGCCCTGAACCCTGCACTTTCTCCGTTACTTGTATCCACTTCATGGTGCTTGGAGAAGCCGTGGACCTTCTGTAGAGGAAGTTATATTTCTGGAAATGAGACTCTCTGGATTCATGAAATCTGCCTGTTTCTTGAGGGATTCCCTCCTTTTCTGTACAGTGGCTTTTCTTTGCAAAGAGAAGGCGTCTTTCAGGGAGGTTCCGAGATATCTAATGAGCAAATGAGTGAAGTGGAGGTGATTGAGACAGCCAGAGGCCCAGCCCCTAAGGGAGCTCCCCAAGTGCTTCATTCCTTCAGTCCTGAGCAGGGTTTCCAAGCAGCCAGCCCAGTGTCCGCCCCCCCACCCCGCCATCCCGACCTCTGCTCTGAAGCCAGGTGTTTCCAAAGGTCATCCACTTGGAATGACAGGTGCTGCTATTTTGACTTCAGAAAGACAGCCTGGGAGGGAGGAAGACTCCTTGGCTCCAGGGTTGATGTGGGTGGGTTAAGAAAGTCGGATTTGGGACAAGGTCTGTTGCAGAGTCCTTTGTCTCTCTTAGAGCAAAGACAACAGAGAAGAATTTTAAAAGGCTGTCCTGGTCTCCAGAACCCCCTCTGGAAGCAGATGGCCTGTCAACAGGTTCCAGGGCAGGCCCCAGAGGCCCCAAACCTGGGAGCCTTATTGGAATGCAATTACCCTAAGTGCTGGCTGCTGGGATGAAAAGGCAGGAATGCAATTATGGAAGGAGCATGCTGCAAGCTTTCATTGATTAACCTGTCCTGTCTGATTCCATTCCCCACTGGGATGATTTTGGGACCTGGAGGGTTGCCCTGTGCCCTAAGGTTATGAGAAAGAAAAACAGTCACTGTAGAAAGCGAATGCCAGAAGCAGGGTTCAAGAGCTTCAGGAGGGCCTGTGGGCCCCTGAAATTGCATTGCAGATGTATTCGTGCAAATGCAAAGTGTGCATTTAGGAAGAGATGTTATGCTCATCACGTGCTTAGAGGGCCCTGCAGCCCCCAAAGGGTCAAGAAGCACCAGGTCAGAGGAATGAAGAGAGATCAGCTGGGTTGCTGGAAGAGGCCTCCAGGAAGTCCCTTCAGTTTTCAACTCCAAGCGGCTGTGACCCATCTGGGTGCAATTCTGGCTCCACCACTTGCCAGCAAGTCACTTAGCCTGTCGGTGCCTCAGTTTGGTCTGTAAAATGAAGGTAAAAATACCTACAACCCGGGGTTGCTGAGGAAATTAAATGATATAAAAATGCAAAGTTCTTAACCCAATGTCTAGCCCTTAATAAGCTTGCCAATAGGAGCCATTTTAATTTTGATTTTCTATTCAAGTTCAGAAAATTAAGTGGCATATTTACACGTACTCTTCTGAGCAATCTTTTGAACCTCCAACTCACAGTCTAGATTCTGTGGAAATCCCCTGGCAAGACCCTCCTCCAAAATTGAGAGGGACCCTGAGATCCAGCATCTCCAGACACTGCCTCCTTGAACCCTGCCCCATAGGGCACTTCTCCCCTGTGAGACACCAGGATCTGGCCACACCAGGGAACAAGAGCTTCTGGAAGTGGGGGCTTATCAAATCTGTGGGTGGTGCCAGGACAGTGGAGGGGTTATCACCAGCCTGCCCCATCAAGAGAAGTTTCTGGAAATTTCAGTCACCAAAATTTCCCTGCCTGTTGAAATGATGCAATCACACACTCAGTTAAAATGCACTTCTCTATCCTAAAAAGGTCTAGAATGAGACTAATCCAAGACCCTGTAACTATAGAATGTCTAGAGTGGAACTAGGAAAGGAAAGACCAAGTCTCTCCTCTTTCCCTCTGTATTGTGTTGTGTTAGTCGTTCAGTCATGTCCGACTCTTTGCAACCCCATGGACTGCAGCCTGCCAGGCTCCTCTGTCCATAGGATTCTCCAGGCAAGAATACTGGAGTGGGTTGCATGTCCTTCTCCAGGGAATCTGCCCAACCCAGGGATCAAACCCGAGTCTCCTGCATTGTAGTCAGATTCTTTACCATCTGAGCCACCAGGGACCTGGGTCCCTCGGTATTAAGCGTGTATGTTAAGTTTTCTGTAATTTTGATGCTTTACTCTGTGGCCTTGCTAACACTGGAGGGATTGCTCCTCTCCGGGGTTAGTCAGTTCCTAAACGCTCGCTCACCTGCTGGTACAGCTTTCATATCCAAACCAACCAACCCAGAATCCAAGCCCTCAGCCACCTCCTTTATAGATCTCTTCACACTCCATGACCATATCCTCGGCGCTAATCTCCCCAGGACCAGGGTACAGGCAGTAGGGACAGTCCCTATGCCTTCGAACCCACTGAAATGTTTCCAACTAGCCAGTCTGCTTACCCCGCCTGCCCTGTGGAAATCACGGTGAAGGCTCTTGACCACACTTTCCGTCACTCCCTCTGCCCCTGACTGACCACGGTGCTTCCCCATGTCCCCCACCGTGGTATGGCTTGTGTCCTTTCTTGGGCCCTATAACAAACTATCTTTTCAATGGCAGTTGTCTCCCGATCCTCTGACCCACTGAGCTTACCACACCTGAGTAATAACAATACCTGAGTAATAATAAAACCTACATTTAAAACACCCTCTTGGGACTTCCCTGGTGGTCCAGTGGTTATGACTCCACACTGCCAAAGCAGAGGGCGCGGGTTCAATCCCTCATCAGGGAACTAAGGTCCCACACCCCTTGTGGTATGGCCATAAGATTTTTAAAAACTTCTTTAAAATACTCACTTTTCCTCATACCTTCCCCACCTGTAAGAGCCTCAGAGTTCTCCCTTAGAACCCAGTCTGCCCAGGCATCTTCTGTCCCAGTTCCAGTGGCTCTGGTCTCCTTCCTGCCACCTGCCCCTGCAGGCCCAGGCAGGAACCAAAGCCTCCACCACCTCTGGGGACAGAAGCAGTGCAATCCCAACTCCAGCAGGAATTCTAGAGGTGATAGCCTTGGGAGGATCTTTATTCTTCGGTTCCCAAGAGAGATTGTACCCAAGGAACAGAGAGCTGGAGCGGGCTCTGAGCTGTTGATTCATCAATCATTCATTTATTCATTAATCATTCATCCCCCCCTCCCATCAATCATTCATCTGCTTATTTATGCATTCAGCTTGTTTGTACCTCTTTCTTGCTTTGGTTACAGCAGATGTTGGTCCTCTTCTGCTTTGATCTGTCCCCAGCTTCTGTGGCAGCTGCCCAGCAGAGGCCATCTGATGTCACTTTATTCGTTACCTGGATGAAAGGGTGTCTCCTTCTCAGAGGAGCCTGAGACAAACAAAGGGACAGTACAGAGCCATCCCTGCCTGGAAGCCCCCTTCCATTGCAGGCTCTGGCCTCCTGGTCCACAGGTCAGTGGGAGGGGTGGGGAGGGGCTGCAGAGGATTCATCAGAGCTAAACAAAGAATAATGGTTGTACGCTTGCTTCACAGCTGCTTGAAAGCCGCTTTTCTGGGAGGCAGGGGGCTACAGGAGACTCAGCCTCCAGGCCTGGCTGTGAAGCCTGGGCATTTTGCTGCAGTCCAGTGTCACTCTTTGCAACCCCTTGGACTGTAACCCACCAGGCTCCTCTGTCCATGGGATTTCTCAGGCAAGAATACTGGAGTGGGTTGCCATTTCATCCTCCAGGGGATCTTCTCGACCCAGGGATCAAACCCAGATCTCTACCATCTGAACCACCAGGGAAGGCCATTTTCACTGTCCAGAGAGCATGGTAAACAGCAACCTGAGCCTAGAGTTTTCAAGGCCTAAGCTGCTAGTCTCCTGACAAGTCTGGCAGCTTCCACCCACCCCACCCTACTTCACCCCAGAAAGTCTCAGTCAAAAGCCAGAGACCCTTTCACATGAGTCAGATTGTGTCCCCTCTGCTGAAGTCCCTGCCGTGACCTCCCACTCACTCAGCACACAACCCGGGGCCCTAGAGGATTTGGTCTCACTCACACTCCACTTACTTGCTCCTTTCAGGCCCCAGTGGCTGTGCCCACCCTCAACTCACTCCAACCGTAATGCTTTTACCCTACGTTGTTTCCAGCCTTTTCCTGTGAGGTACTCTTGATTTCTGGGTGCTCCTAAAAGTGACTCATTTCTCATGTCTTTCAAGTCTTTGCTCAGTTGACAGCTTTCCACAAGCCTACCCTGACCCACCATATTTAAAACTGCAAACCACACACACACACGACTCCCAATCTCCTCACTCCTTAGCACTCATCACCTCATAATACACTTCAGAATTCTCTTATTATTTCTACTGTTTATTGTCTGTCTCTGAGTGCTAGAACACAGTCTCCAGAAGGGTAAGGGGTCTTTGTTTATCTTCTTCACAGATGTATCCCAAGGGGGCACCCGTGGATGCCCGGTCCATAAGAGAAGCTCAGTAAAGCATCCTTTGGAGGAAAGAATGAACAAGTGACCAGGCTCTGGAAGGCTCTTAGAGTAAAGCCTGCGATGGCACAGGCTGTGAACTTTGGGGTTTCCTGTGGTAGAATCTAGGAGGTCCACAGTGACCTCGTGAGCTGTGCTGAGGAGAAGGAAGCCAGACAGCTCACCCACTGCCAGCCTTCTCAAGAAGCGAAGGTAGGCAGCCGCATCAGTGAGGGCTGCGCTAACTCAAGATGCCAGCTCTGTGCCGCTCTGGGGCTGGCCAGCGCTCTGGATATCATTAGCTGATTTGTTCTGCTCTGCAGAATGTACTTTTCATATTTAGGCAGAAAAAAACAGCTTTCGGTCCTCGTGCCCTTTCTTCTGTGAGCTGTAGCACATGGCCTGCTTATTATGAATTAATCCTCTAAAGAGCATGTTCATTATTCTAATTTAATTGTGCTTCGTTTCAGAAAATAACTCAACCCAGCGCGGAATAAACTCCAACACTGATCGGTTTTCAAGAAGTTAACTTAAGACAAAATACTGCTAGAGGGCAGCAGCAATTTGGAATCATTAAAGGGAACCCATGTAAATAATAAAAACAAAACTAAAATGCAGAATTAAATTAAGGAATAGGAAATTAAATTTGTGAATCTGATCTGAAATTGAGGCCCTATATGCACAGGCTTTACCCTGGCTTGGCTCTTTGCTCAGGAGGGCTGGGGTGGGAAGGTTCTGCAGAGGTTCCCAGCCCAGGGAAGCAGCGGACAGGAGTGCGCACACCGGCCTCGCCTGCGCCTGCTGGGTGACAGACAGTGCGCCGTCCCAGGGAAGAGGGGTGTGGGCTCGCAGGGAGCAAAGGGGTTTCCCTCCCACAAGGCCCTCTCGGAGGAAGATGAAAGCCGCATCATCCCAGCTACTTCTGGATGACTTGTATCGAGCGCCAGTGACTAGAGAAGGAGAACCAACAGCCTGCAGCCAAGAGGCTGCGCTGCGCCACTGGAAGCTGCACAGGAAATGAGGCAGATGGATGCAGGCTGGCCGCACCAAGATGCTGAGAGCAGACGCAGGCAGAGCGGCCTCTCCAGTCCCGCTCCACCCTGGTGCTCCGGTAACCCTCCCACAGGTAACCCAGCTTGGGACAGGGACTGGGGTCTTGCCCCCTACCCTAGCAGCAGCCCCTAAGCCCTGAAGACTATTTAATGTACAGACGCAGAGATGCAGATTCCAACACTGGACAGTCATCTCGGCAAGTAAAGAGGGAGACGGAAGAGCGATAAGTGGGGGTGAGGGGGAGGGAGAGAGCAGACTTGCAGACTGCATGGTGTCTGAGGGCTAGGGGTACCAGGCGCAGGTTTAGCAGCACGGCTCAGACTTCACTCTGTGGTTTACCAGGATTCTTGGACCGTGTTCCTAGGGTGTCTTCTCTCCTTCCTCCTGCCCCCAGCCCCATTCAGCTCGCTTCTCTTTCCCTCTCCTCCATTCTCCAAGGGGAAGGAGTCCGGCTTGCAGAGTCAAACAGACTGGTTTGAGTCACAGTTCTTTCTCTTAGTACTGGAGCTGGGGGTACTATCTTGCCTTTCTTCCCCTCAGTTTCCTCATGTGTTGTTGTTCAGTCCCTCAGTCGTGTTTGACTCTTTGTGACCCCATGGACTGTAGCATGCCAGGCTTCCTTGTCCTTCACTGTCTCCCAGCGTTTGCCCAAACTCATCTCCATTGAGTCAATGATGCCATCCAACCATCTCATCCTCCGTCTTCCCCTTCTCCTCCTGCCCTCAATCTCTCCCAGCATCAGGGCCTTTTTCAATGAGGTGGCTCTTCGTATCAGGTGGCCAAAGTATTGGAGCTTCAGCTTCAGCATCAGTCCTCCTAATGAACATTCAGGGTTGATTTCCTTTAGGATGGACTGGTTTGATCTCCTTGCAGTCCAAGGGACTCTCAGGAGTCTTCTCCAACACCACAATTTAAAAGTGTCAGTTCTTCAGCACTCAGCCTTCTTTATGGTCCAACTCTCACATCTATTCATGACTACTGGAAAAACCATAGCTTTGATTATACAGACCTTTGTCGGCAAAGTGATGTCTCTGCTTTTTAATAAACTGTCTAGGATTGTCATAGCTTTTCTTCTAAGGAGCAAGTGTCTTAATTTCATGGCTGCAGTCACTGTCCACAGTGATTTTGGAGCCCAAGAAAATAAAATCTGTCACTATTTCCACTGTTTCCCCATCTGTTTGCCATGAAGTAATTGGACTGGATGCCATGATCTTCATTTTCTGAATGTTGAATTTTAAGCCAGATTTTTCTCTCTCCTCTTTTACCCTCATCAAGAGGCTCTTTAGTTCCTCTTCACTTTTTGCCATTAGAGTGGTATCATCTGCATATCTGAGGTTGCTGATATTTCTCCCGGCCATCTTGATTCCAGTTTAGGATTCATCCAGCCCAGCATTTCGCATGATGTGCTCTGTATATAAGTTAAATAAGCAGGGTGACAATATACAGCCTTGGTGTACTCCTTCCCCAACTTGGAACCAATTTGCTATTCCATGTTCAGTTCTACCTGTTGCTTCTTGACCTGAATACAGGTTTCTCAGGAGACAGGTAAGGTGGTCTGGTATTCCTGTCTCTTGAAGAATTTTCCACAGTTTGTTGTGATCCACACAGCCAAAGGTTTTAGCATAGTCAATGAAGTAGATGTTTTTCTGGAATTCCCTTGCTTTTTCTATGATCCAACGGATGTTGGCAATTTAATCTCTGTTTCCTCTGCCTTTTCTAAATCCAGCTTGTACATCTGGAAGTTCTCGGTCCACATACTGCTGAAGCCTTGCTAGCATGTGAAATAAGCACAATTGTACAGCAGTATGAACATTCTCTGGCATTGCCTCTCTTTGGGACTGGCATGAAAACTGACCTCTTCCAGTTCTGTGTTGCTGACATATTGAGTGCAGCACTTTAACAGCATTGTCTTTTAGGATTTGAAATAGCTTGGCTGGAATTCCATCACCTCCCTAGCTTTGTTTATAGTAATGCTTCCTAAGGCCCACTTGACTTCACACTCCAGAATGTCTGGCTCTAGGTGAGTGACCACACCATTGTAGTTCTCTGGATCATTAAGGCCTTTTTGTATAGTTCTGTGTATTCTTGCCACCTCTTAATCTCTTCTGCTTCTATTAGGTCCTTGCTGTTTCTGTCCTTTACCGGGCCCATCTTTGCATGAAATGTTCCCTTAGTATCTCCAATTTTCTTGTAGAGATCTCTAGTCTTTCCCATTCTATTGTTTTCCTCTATATCTTTGCATCATTCACTATTCTCTGGGACTCTGCATTCAGCTGGTATCTCACTTTTCTTCACCTCAGTTTCCTTGTGTGTAATAACAATACCTACCACCTTGGTTAGTTATAAGGAGTAAATGAAATAAAGCACCTGGTCCCAGCAGGCACGCAGGCATTTCTGCCATTTCATTTTCTGCTTTATCAGCACGGGCCCCTACACTCTACACAGAAATAAACACGCATGCACACATGTGCACACACAGACTCTATCCTCATCAAAAGCCTTAGGCTGTGTTTCCAGAACACCACAAGTAGTTTTTTTTTTTTTAAATCCAGTTACTTTCCTGCTTGCCTTGATTCACAAAGGCAAACATTTAAAAATACGGCCGTATTCCAGTATCTGAGTGGTTTTCCATTTCTATCTTCATTTTGCAGTCTACACAAACAAATCAGTCACCTTACACCCTTTTTTGAAACTAAAAGAGAACATAAGCAAGCAAAAAGCTTATGTGCATAATTTAAGAGACAGTGGTATTGGTTGCTCAGTCCATTAAACAGTGATTGCACCTAAAAATATCAAACAAGGAGCTAAAAAGAGCAGAAAAGGCTAACAGTCCTGCTGAATTCCCTGGCTGCTTCCCTTGGTGCCCCTTTACTAACTGCTTGTAAGAGGCTGTGCTAGATCTCTTGCCCACCATGATCTATAGCCAATCTTGGCTCCCCCAGAGTGAACCCAGTAACCTCTATCAGAGAAAAATTATTCATGACATTAGTTAAAAGTGGTTTAAACAGATTTTATTCCAAACAAGAGAAGGTGCTGCTGACGTGGATTTGTGTTAGCGGAAAGAGATAGGGCTCAACTCCAGGCTGCTATCGTTTGTGTTGCTGTTTAGTCACTAAGTCATGTCCGACTCACTTGTGACCCCAAGTCATTTGGTGGACTATAGCCCACCAACTCCCCTGTCCATGGGATTTCCCACACAAGAATGCTGGAGTGAGTTCCAATTTCCTAGTCCAGGGGATCTTCTTGACCCAGGGATCGAACCCGGGTCTCCTGCATTGGCAGGTAGACTTTACCATTGAGCCACCAGGGTAAGCCTGCAACCCCAGGGATGGCGAGGAAAAGCAGGAATTTATAGCCAAGGAGCAGGGTAGGATCCATGCATGGAAAATTACTAAGAGGACACATCAGAGCTTAGGAGGAATTCTGGCTCAACAGACCTAACAGGACTCTTGCTAAAGGCAGGCTACGAGGATCAGACACCAGCTAAGGACCCCAATCAGATAACAAGTGTGATCAGATACCAAAAGCAGGGGATTCTGACTAAACCAACTCAGCAGGACTCCTGATAAACCTGGACAATGCAGAAATTAACACTGAAGCCCCAAAGTTAGGGCCTGGTTGAGAAGAGAGTTCAAAAGAGCCTGAGTGGAATCTGGTCAAGAAGAGGACCTTTGCCACCCTAGAGTGGCTCTGTGGCCAGATTCAATACCAGCTGGAGATGCACTGTCAGTGGAAGGGAAGCTGGAGAGCCAAGCTCGGCCTGAGGCTTCCAGGATCCAGGTTGACTTACCTGAAGTTAAGGACAAGGGCAGAAGGTCACAGTGGTGGCCTGCACTTAGATGGAGGGGAAAGGCTGCAAAATAACCCCTAGGCCCTTAAGAAAAGGCCACCTAAATCTCTTAGATACACAAAACACATGGGAAAAGAGCTTCCAAAGGGGCCTTGCCCACAGGACACACCCGAAGGAGGTTAATTTCTAGGAGGCTGCAGAGAGCCTGCCTGGCTAGTTAAATGGTTTCTGCATTTTTGAACCTGGATGAAAACCTCTGCATCCAGAGGACAAACTTGTCTGTCCAAGTGGGCATCTGCGTGGGGACAGCCTCACCATTTAACCATGAAGTTCAAGTTATGTCTACCCAAAAGAAGAGCTTCCATGGTGGCTGCATTTTCAAGGAACAAACTGGCTTCTCTCAATCAGCCAAACTCCTTTCTATATAAAATCATGTTGCTTCGCTTATGTAACCCACCCACACATAAAATCATCCATGGATTCCTTTCCTTGTGTGTGAACCTGAAAGCCGCTCAGTCGTGTCCAACCCTCTGCAGCCCCACGGACTATACGGTCCATGGAATTCTCCAGGCCAGAATACTAGAGTGGGTAGCCTTTCTCTTCTCCAGGGGATCTTCCCAACCCAGGGATCAGATGGAACCCAGGTCTCCCACATTGCAGGCAAATTCTTTACCAGCTGAGCCACAAGGAAAGCCCATTCCTTTCCTTACTAGATAATAATATTGCTGATAACACTAGCAAAAATAGTCAACACTCATCAGGAGCTGGCTTATCAAACATTTGTTCTAAGATCTTCATAAGAATCAGCTCATTTAATATTTACAACTGTGTGAAATAGGTATTGTTGTCCCCATTCTAAAGATGAGGAAACTGAGGACCAGGGAAATCCAGCAACTTGCCCATTATAATAATAGAACATAGCAGCACTAGGGTTTGAATCCATTTAAAAATTTTTGGAAACTTAGCCATTTTTACTTATTAAAATACCCTTTTTATACACGTATACACAAAGATTCTGGAGCCTCCTAAGCACAATACAGTGCTTCCTGTTGGCCGGAGGCTCCCCTGCCCACAAATCTATCCACAGTGACCCTAAATCTAAGCCCACAGTAAAGAGACTACACTGGACCTTCAGTGACTCACATCTGGAATGTTTTCAAAAATGCCTTCACACCACTTGCTCCCCTGGTCCTCACGGCTGGGTCTTCATGGTCATCCTTGCCCTTTGGCAAGTACTGTGGCCTGGGCTCTGTGGGATGCATGGTTTATAGACAAGACCAGGCTTTATTCTGTTTCACGGGTCGGCTCCTTACAGCCTGTGAGGGCAACACAGGTTTGGCATCTGGGAGAATGTTCCTAGAGGAAACAGGCTTGTCAGTGTGCAGGTACTCGTTTAAATTCCAGACCCTGGTTTTTAAGACACACATTTGCAGTGGGCCTATGTATTGCGATAGATGAAAACAGAAACGGTTTTCTGTAGTATCTATATTATTAGATTTGACCTACCATTGAAACAGCAAAGAAAGAGTGGAAAATTAAAGGTGATTTGATATTAGCCTCCTATTCATATTAGAAAAAGTAACTACTCTTGCGGTTTTCCTCACAGAGGTGTCTTTATTCATTTGACATGCCTTTAATAACTAATTCTAGTTGTCTGGTTGCCAAGAAAGATTTCCTACGGGCAGACTTGAAAGTGACTCGGAACTCTTTGCATGCCCGGCTTCAAATGATCCCAGAACAGCAAACATTCTGCTTCCCTCCAGACTTCTGAAGTGTGGGAATAACATGAAAGAATGAACAAGAATCATTCTGCAGCCTGCCTATCCTCGGACTGAAGCTGGCTGGCAGAGGCTGTGGCTGGGTCTACACAGACCAGGCATAGTGAGATTCGAAATAATCTCATGAATTTAATCTATGGAGTTCACCAAACCAACTGATTTCTTCCAAGAAAAGAAATCTACTTTGGAGCCAGAATGATCCAGGTCAGTCATAGGCAGACTGAGTTTTCCTCTGCCTATGTAGACCTGGAGTAGGCAGAGAAAGACAGGGAAAACCACAGCATCCCAACCAAGGAACACATACTATGAATATGTATGAATATTCACTGTGGTGGTTATTTATCCGTCTACATATGCCATCCTAAGTGGGTGATGTACATAAGCTCATCTAATCCTCAAAAGATCAACAATCCTACCTATGAAGTGATTATTCCCATTTTACAGATGTGAACACTGAGCCTATGAGAGGTTATAAGACTTGCCCAGGACACACAGTTTGGGAGGCAGAGATTGGTTAGTTGTTCATCAAGCATTTCCCTGTTCCTTCTGGACTCTCCACTAGATGCCATTCCCAGGCCCCCTTGCAGGCAGGTGCGGCCGTACGACTCAATTCTAACCAACAGGAACTGAGTAGAAGTGACATAAGTCATCTCCAGGTCTGGCACATAAAACCTGCCTGTACAACAATTCTCTCTTCTCCCACCCCATGGCTGAATGAGAGAATGAGGAGGACCTAGAGAAGGGCAGAATCTGAATAGGTAAGAATCTAAGATTCTCCATAACTGCTTTGAGCAGAGTACCTTCCTCATCACTGCTCTCGCAGGAGAGGGTGATGTGAGCTGGAAATAATCTATTGCATTAAAGCACTGAAGTTTAGTGATTGTTGGTTCCAGCAGAAAGCCTGAACTCCAAGACTCCAAAGTCCATGCTCTTAGCCCTTCCTTGTCTGGAACTGCACTAGGTCTGATCAACTCTCCCCAGGAGACACTAGGACCCTCTAACTTTTTTTGAGTCTCATGTTTCCTGCTCTGTCTCTACCAGGCCTGAGGTGGTGATTTCTTAGCTTTCCACTTTCATGTCTATGCAGACACATTCCTGATTTTAGAGAATCTGATCAAAGCCACTCCTTCTGTTTCTCAGTTAATCCCTCCCCATGTGGGGTTCTAGACCTTGATTGTCTGTGATTCCTTCTCTCTCCCCGGGACTCATCAAACTGGTCACTAGTGTCTCTTCCACCCTTGCCCTGCCCCACTTCTCTCAGCCACTGCTCTGTTCTGGCCTTCATCACATCTCACCTGATATAATCATAACAACCTCCAAACTTGTCTCTTTCCCTCCTTCCCATCATCCTGTTTCCTCCAAAATGGATCTTCCTAAAATGGATCTGGTTCCAGCATCCTTTGAATTACATTTCCCCATACGCAGACTTAACAGTAATAAAAATGCAAATACCTTCAACCAAGCAATTACATGTCTTTGAATTTATAAATACACACACAAAGTGATTAACATATGCACATATTAACTGCATCATTGTCTGAAGTAGTAAAAGACTGGAAACATCAAATGTCCATCAGTGAAGTCTTATTAAATAAACTATGGAGCACACTGAGTCTTAACTAAAAATCTCTAGGCTCAACGGTTAAATGATGATGAACAAGGTACAGGTTAAGTGTATATGGCATGTTAATATCTGTGTTTTTAAAGTACTGGGAAAATATATCTCCATATGTTTACAAAGACATGGAATGTCTCTGAAAGAATGTATAAGAAACTGGTAACAGCATTTGCTTCCAGGAAGAGAACGGAGCAATTGGAAACCAGGGGTGGGATGGAGACTTACTTTTCACTGAATATACTTTCGTATCATTTGAAGAGTTTATTCTGAACACGTATTATTTTCGAACATTAAAATACAACACGACCTGCTGGTACTTATTCGATGAAGTCCAAATCCTTTAGTCTGCAAGGAAAGACTAAGTTCTAGCTCCAATGAGTTTTTCCTGCTGGCCTTCTCATGCTACCACATGGTTCTCAGAACATTCCTTGTACACCCCCATCTCTGTGCCTTTGTTTAGAGCTCTTCCTCTCCTGGAAAGTCCCGACCCTGACTGGCAAGGTCACATCTCATCTGTTATCATCTTCATTTTCTTTATAACTTTATACTATGGCCCTTGATCCCAGTTTGCCGTTATGTTTAAGGTAGGTGTCTTTCCTACAAGATGGTATGATATTTTATACATGGAAGTGTTCAAAATATGCCAGTGCCTTGAACCAAATTTATAATTTCACATGTCTCAGCCACAGCTTCTAAGAACAGCTGAGATCACCCTTCCCCAAGGTAAGGAAGGAGCAGGATCTGGAATTTACCCCATCAGGGAGAGGGCTGGACTAGACCAGTAATACATCTCAGCCTGAGATGTTCTGCAAGAATGCACCTCATCCTCTGGTTTACTCCCAAGGTTACTCAGCTCTCTATCTTTTTGTCCAAAGACCCCCCAAAGTCAGTGGTGCTGCTATGCTCAGAAATGAGCACTGGCTCTGTGGAATCGGACAGGGGAGAGAGAGACAGACAGAGAGAGACATCCATTGCCCTGGACCACAGTCTAGGGTTTAAACTCAGTTGTCACTATTATTTGAAGCCTATTAAGTTTATTTACGTTCCAAAGCAGGTCCACTAGAAAAGGACCATCATAGTCGTAAATATCAGGGCTGCTGTTCTCCAGACACAGCTGGGCCTATGGGCCCCTCCCCTTCTCAGCTCTGCAGACCCCACTTATAGGCAGGAGCCACACGCTCAGATGCAGGACTGCGCCCGCATCCTATCTGACCAATCCTGTCCACTCAGCCAGCACAACACATACTCCTTCTGCATATCTGGGGTAGCTGGAGTGTGTCTGAACAAGACTCCGCTATCTGGGGGAGGGATAGTGTCTTCCAGTCCTACTCAAGTCATATGCACAAGGATCAGGAGCCCAGGGATCCAGGCTTTCTCCTCAAAGAACCATGGAGACACAAAGATGGGCACTGAACCTGGGCACATCTAGAAGTCCATAAGAGAACACAGGACCACTGGATATGATGTTCTCTGAGTTCTTGGCTGCACGAGGCTTTCATTTCATGTACCAGTGTGGGTTGGAGGAGAAATTTTAGTCCTAAGAGCCAGTGTTTTCAAAGCATATCCCACTGTACACTGGCCTTAAGAGAGTCTCCATGGAAAAGTAAAGGAGATCTTGTGGTCAGAAAAGTTTATGAAACACTAAATATCCATTAAATCCTCCTCTGGGGAGAGTCACAATGTATATCTGCATATTAAAGGCCCCAAGAAGTCCTGCAGTAGAATATACTTTCAGGGCGCTCTAAACATATTTGACAAAAGAATCCTGTCTTGGTAATCCTTACGAACATCCCTCGATAGGAGTGTTACATGGAGTACATTTTGGGAAGAGCTGCTTTTAGAGGTGTGTAAGCCCTTCCCTCCTTTTCTTCAGCAGAGCCTAGGAGGAGAAACTTGTCTAACTTTCCCTTCACCTGATCCGTCAGAGCATGCTCTGTTGGTTTAGAGCAGTGGATGTCAAAATGCGGTTCCTGGATTAGCAGCACATTTAAATTTGCTACCATTGCAAATTTTCAGACCCCAATTGAACCAGATGCTCTGAGGGTGAGATCCAACAATTTGTGTTTTAACATGCCCTCCAGTTAATCTGGATGCAAGCTGTTAGCCTAAAGTTTTGGAAATCTCTTTCTCTGAACAGGTCTTATTTTACCTTCTTCATTTTCTGTATATGGTTTTATTTATCCCATACCTAATTCCCAAAAGGAAAGGATATGAACAACCAGTACTAAAATACTCACATACTAGCACAATTAAAACATGCACACACAGAGAAACACTCTTCCAATAATTCCACTTCTCTCCAATAATTCCACTCACCCCCTTCAGATCTGTAAGGCCCTCCTTGACCATTTCCAAAATGTCAGTGTCCTCCCACTGGGCATCCCTACTACCCTTCCTCCTCTACTTTATTTTTCTCCAGCATGTATAGAAGACAAAGGAGCCCAGTGGGTCATAGTCCATGGGGTCACCAAGAGTGGGATGAGACTGAGCATGGTCGTGCACATGCACGCACACACACACACTATGCAATACAGTCTAAATTTTTGTATCAATTTTCCTGCTCCCATCTAAAAGCTAAATTCCATGGAAGCAAGGCTTTTCATCTGTTTCATCTCCTGCTTTTCCCTAGAACCAGAATGCCTCCAACTTTAATCGTTGTTTAGTCGTTCAGTTGTGTCCAAATCTTTGCAACCCCATGAACTGTAGCCAGCGAGGCTCCTCTGTCCATGGGATTTCCCAGGCAAGAATACTGGAGTGGGTTGCCATTTCCTTCTCTAGGGGATCCTCCCCACCCAGGGATCGAACCCACTGCAGGAAGATTCTCTACCCCTGAGCCAGCAGGGAAGCCCCTCTGCCTTAATACATATCTGTTTACTGAGTGAGCCTTATCATAAGGAGTTAGGTAAGGGCCACTGCCTTGACAAAACAATCTCACTTGGAGTTTCCGGGCATGCACAGAGTTACAGAGATCTATAACTAATAACAGGAAATCAGACATTCCTGAAAAGGATAGAATTAGTGACACCCTCTTTTAGCCTGGAAGGCTCCTTGGGTGGGTAACAGAGCTATTCCTGGAGGCTCTGCCCCTGATGGCTGGTGTCAGAGCCGCAAGACTAAAATAGCTTCCACGGAGGAAACTTTTCCCTCTCCAGTGAGAAATGGACAGACTTCCGCCCACAGATGTCTGTGCTGAACTCACCTCCTGGCAGGGAGAAGCCGAAAGGGCGTGAAAGACAGGAAACTCTGCTCATTTCATCAGTTTGGTAGGTTAAAAGTGGCAGGGCCCGAGGGGAAGACGGGAAGAGGGGGCGGCGGCTGAGCAGTCGACCATGCTGAGTTCTTTTTCAACAGCCTGCCAGCGCAGCAGCCCCCACCTCGGAAGAACGTATCCAGCACTGATAAATTTATAAAGTATTTGACCTTTAATCAATCCTAATATTTTCAATCCACAGAGCCTTCTTAAACGCCTGCAGCCCTGCCCCTGGGCCCCTATTCATCACAATTACTGCTCCAACTGTCGGAGGCAGTGCATGAAACGGCGCACGCTGACGTCCAATATTTTATCACTAATAAAGAGAAACATCCCAAGTATTTGCACAGTTCTGATACTTTCCAGCCCCGAGCCCAGGAAAAGGGGGAGCGTGGTAGATTTATGCTCACTGCCCGGCATTGTTAATTGGCCTTCTCGGCTGGAGCCTCTGGGACCGCTGGTCTCCGGCGCTTCACAGCCGCAGACTCCGGCTGGCCCGCGGGAAGCTGGCGGGGCGCGCGGCAGGCGGCCTGGGAGGGGCCCGCCGAGCGCACAGTAGGCCCTGCCTCCGGCATCTGGAAAGTGGTGCGAAACACTATAAAGGGCGATTTTTAAAAATCATGATTTGGCAAGGGCTCGCCTACACTGGTGGCTTTGTAAACAGACCAGTTGTTTATGAGGAATCTTGTTCGGTTGTTGCCGCGTCTCGCCTTCCGTACTGCGCCCCCTTCCCGCCCCCGACCATCCCCAGGCTGTGTCTGCCGCCCAGCCCGGTCCCTTCTCAGCCCCAGGATACTCCCTCTTTGGCCTCCCAGCTCCAAGCAGAGGGAAGCTCCGTTTCCAGCCAGTGTTCAGACGGCTGCGTCTACATGGCACCCAAACATCTGGATGAAATGTAAATAAAACAAGCAGATGTTTCTTCTTCCCTATAGCAGGTGCCTTGGCAGAACCCTCTGCTGTAGGCTATACGGGAAGGGCTTTCTGGAGTCCGGGGCCCAGAGCGGGTTGGGGATAGCAGCACACTCCTGATTAAGGAGCTGGTCGCTCCAGTCTCACAGAGAGGAATGAATGAGCAGAGACAGCCAGACAGCCCCGGGGAGAAGGTGCTGGCAACAGGATAGTAGTTCTTGTGTGGACAGGATGGAGGGTTTGGGAACTAGGGGGAAGAGGAAGGAGAGGGGTAGAGACTTCCTGACGCAATCAGGTGGGGAGAAGAGTTGATAGCAAATCCCTCTTGAATTTCATTGTGAACAAGGATTTTCTGAGCCTTCGCATTCTACACCACTGCCATCCATAACCGTTCAGTTCAGTCACTCAGTGTCCGACTCTTTGCAACCCCAAGGACTGCAGCATGCCAGGCTTCCCTGTCCATCACCAACTCCCAGAGCTTACTCAAACTCACTTCCGTTGAGTCTGTGATGCCATCCAGCCATCTCATCCTTTGTCGTTCCCTTCTCCTCCCGCCTCCAGTCTTTCCCAGCAACAGGATCTTTTCCAATGAGTCAGTCCTTTGAGTCAGGTGGCCAGAGTATTGGAGTTTCAGCTTCAGCATCAGTCCTTCCAGTGAACACCCAGGACTGATCTCCTTTAGGATGGACTGGTTTGATCTCCTTGCAGTCCAAGGGACTCTCAAGAGTCTTCTCCAACACCACAGTTCAAAAGCATCAGTTCTTCGGCATCCAGTAGAGAGGAGAAGAAATGGCCTCCTCTGTACCCCAGGGGCCAAGTTGCACAGAAACTGGGCTTAGAAAGTGGCACAAATTTCCCCGTCTCACCCCATGTTCTAACAAGAGGCCAAGGCACAATCCCTTCAGACTAATAAAGGGGAGTTAAGATATCTATGAAAGGGATCACTGAAGAAGGAGGGGGACAGAGAAACAGAGGCAGAGGAGATTCACTGGTTACTGGTCGTCTGCCTTCACTCCTTCCATCCTCTCCACTCCAACCCTGTGTGTCACACTGTCACACTCCCCCAGACCTGTGAGTAACACTGAACACATTCCCCCAGCTCTCCCCCAAGCCCCCAGCCCTGTGCGTGACACTAAAAACAGTCCCCCAGTCCTTTACCCTACTCTGCCACTCTAGCACTGGATGTAACTGGAACAGTCTCCCTTCCTCCCCCTACTCCCTTATTTCCTGTGTGTAGCACTAAATACACTCCCCAGTCCTGTCCCCAGATTTCTAGCCCAGGTGGAACGCTGACACCCCCAGCCCTGTGTGTGACACTAACACTCCCTCCAGTCCTGTCCCCTACTTGCCCGTCCCTTGGGTGAAGCAGGGCAGGCACTCCCTTGGCACCCTCATAGATAGCTCTTATGTGTCAAACCAAACACATTCCTCAGGGCCGCCTTCCTTGGAAGCAACTTTTTTACCCACTATCTCCAGAGAGACTTTCAGGACCCTGCAGTGATCCTTTGCCTGCCACCTGCCCCCCCAGCCCAGCACAAACAAACAAGCATTGTTGTGTGAGTGTGTATGTGTGAGTGTCGCCGACATGGCAGTAATCAGAGAGTTGCCCTTCCCATCTCCCGCACTCATTCGCTGACTATTGGGTTTTGTGCCAAAGGCAAATATTTTTCATTGATCTCAGTGTTCATATCCGTAAAACTGAGCTACAGTTCAACATCCAGCTCTCTGGTACCCGTGGGAAAGCATCTGATTTCCACGTCCAGAAACCAGCTACTGGACTGTGGTTGGGACCAGGTGAGGCACAGTTGGGGAAAGGAGATTATACTTTGGTAGAGAAGTCACTTTTTCTTTGTTTTTCTTTCTTTTTTTTGTTTTTAATGAAACAGGAAGAGCTGAACCATGCCCCAAGGCTGTGGGCTTTTCGAGCAAAGACTTTCCCCCCTGATAACCACAGAGACCCCTAAAAGAAGCAGAGGGCTTCCTCTCACTTTGGGGAGGTGGGTAAGAATCAGACACAAAGAAAACTGGAGTATGGGTGAGCCAAACCCCCTTCCCCCAAGTAGCCTTGCTCTTCTGTATCACGGGTAAGAAGTTTATAGGAATTCTGGATCCATGGTTTCCTATGGTCCCTTTTACAGATCTTGTTAATTTATTACCCGTGGTTACACTTTTAATGGAAATCATGAAGAAATGGTAAAGGAAACATGAGCTAATTTTTTTCCAGTGACACATTTCACTGCTATTTAAATAGCTGTTCTGCCAAACCAAACACAGCGCTTACAGCCAGCGGTGACACATGAAGGAGATGGCTGTGGCCGATCCTGCCCGCGGCATGCAGAACAGGCGAGACTTTCTCTCAGCTTCCCCAAGGGCTGGATGCCAAGGGGTGGGGGGGGATGGGAGGATGGTGGGAGCTGGAGCCTGGGGCACAGCTGGAGCCCCAGCGCCTGGCGATCACTGCTCCCACCCTCTTAAGGCACTGCTATTTCTCTCTGCCTGGAGCCCACTCCTTGCCCCCCATGAGGCACCCTGGGGTAACTGTTTCCCTAGCAGCCCCAGGCCACCCCCCAGAGCAGTCCACAACCAGGCCATGACGAGCTAAGGCTGCCTGGCACTCACTGCTGGATGATCTGCTCAGGCCTCTAAATGGGAACATTATCAGGTTGTGTAAAACCAGGGATAGACTTTGGGGGAAAGCCTGGCCAGCTTTGTTCCAATTCTGTGGTGGCGGTGGCCGTGACCGTCACCACGCCTGCACAGGGCGCCTTTGTTGGGCAAACCCAGAGCCTCTGACTTCCCCTCACAAACATTCGCCTCTGACACTTTCTTGCTCCCCGGCTGTGGGGCTGTGATGTCACCCAGCACTTATTCACTTTTCAAGAAGCCAATTGATAGCGCATAGTGGAAAGGTGCCAACAGCGTACCTCTTAAAAAGCGCTCTTCACAAGAAAAAAACACATGTAACTCTATGTGGTGATGGGTAGTAGCTAGACTTATTACGATGATTATTTCACGGTGGATACAAATAGCAAGTTATTTGCATTGCATACCTGAAACTATCATACTGTCGTATGTCAATTATATCCCAGTGTTTTAAAAAGAAGGAGCTGAAGGAGGCTGTGGCATTTGGTGAGACAGAAGCTGGGGCCTGGAGTGTCAGGGAAGGGGGAACAAGCCACAGAGGCTCTGGCCATAGCTGGTGCAGGGCAGGAGCGGAGAGGGGAGGCCTGTTGTCCAATCCTCCCCAGGATTTAAAAATGCAGTGGGACTGAGGAAAACGAAGTGTGCAGGGGCTGACATCTGGCCCTCGGAGACCTGGGATCAGCTGTCCAACTCAGGGGCCCCATGAGAGCCCTGTGGCGCTGACATTCTCACGTTGATCTCCTCTGATGACTAGCAGGGGAGGGGGTTGGGGGTGGTTCAAGGAGGGTGAGATGGGAACAGAGTGTTCGGCAGGGAGAAGCCTGCAGGAGCTGAGGCTTTTGCCCCACCCAGGTATCACTGGAGACTGAACAGGCATGACTGCGTCTCTGTCCCCACCACGGGATGCTTTGTGGCCCCCAGAGCCCCCTGTGAGTGTCAAGGCGGGCAGAGCAGAGGGGCTGTGACAGAATTTGGGCAGCAGGCCTGCTGGCATCCTGGGAGAAACCACACTCTCCCCTCTGCTTTCCAGGGAGAAAACCCACTTTAGTGAGGCTTCGGAGAGAAGTTAACTGTCATCTTGCCTTTGCCAAGAAGTATATTAAATTCACTGACCACATTTTTCCAAACCCGAGTGCAAAGGACATTAGATGCAATGCACCCTGGCTGTGGGCTCTGGTGCGCTGGGCACCCCACACATTTCATTTTGCATTATTAATACTTAAGGCAAAGCAGCTGTTCTCAGCACACATAGAGCCCAGAGCTTGTCCACTATTCCTCTGAAGACATCTCCCTGGGACAAGATGCACCATCTAGAAAGCCACTGATCCTAAGGGGTAGGGCCGCCTGGGGCAAAGTTCCCCACACAGCCATTTGTTGATTTCCAGTGACATTCTGGGCCATTCCTGGGTCAGGGGCTTGGTGATTTATTGGTAAGAGCAGATTCTGTTGATCTGGCTTAGCTAAGATTTGGTGAGTCCACTCTGAACAGCTTTTTGAGAGGGATGAGAAGATGTCTCTGATACACCAGCCTCTTCTTTTAAACCTTGGGCTCCAGGGTGAGGTCCCCTGGACTTTATGTGTTCTCCCCAGCCCTTTTCTCCTTCAAAACTAGAACAACTCTCATACCAAGCTTTTGCATCTTGGAACCTGGCATTCTCCTCCTAAGTATTTGCACCTTAAAGCCTCATCACTCAGCCTGGTGAGGAGGCTCTTGCCTGGGTCTGTGGGACAGCCTGTCACCCAAAGCACCCTCCCCAACCTGCCTTAGTTCAATCACCTGCAGGTCCCTGTGCACCAGCAACCTGGGGCTGCTCTGGCTCCAGACACACTAAACACAGTTCTTCCATAGACCATCTGCTTCTTCTACTTGCCTTTGAAGTCTCAGGACAAAAGTCACCTCCACTCAGCCAGCACCCCTCCTACTGTAGGATGAACTAATTACTTGCTCCTCTCACCTCCCCTAACACTTTATGTTCCATTCTATTTTGGCAGATATCTCATTCTATTATCAAGCTTTCTTTCTACACTTTTAAAAAATAATATTTATTGAGCACTTCCTAGGTACATGATTCTTTAAGTAGAACTGTATTAATACATCATATAATTCTCACAATAACCTTATGAAATGAGTTCTGTAATTATCCCCATTTCGCAGATGACAAAATGGAGGCTTAGAGATAGTGAGTAGTTTGCCCAAGGTTATATAATTAAGGAGTCTCTATTTCCGCCCAGAGCTTCTTAAGGAAGAAAGTGTGTGACTTGTGCTTCCAGGGCCTACCTAACACATTATCTCTTTATAGGTGTTCAATACATGCTTGTTGATATGATAATAAAACTAAACAGAGCAAGCAGAAGGACTTTCTCAGGGCAGGATCTACTGAGACACCCTAGTGTCACCATTCTCTTTAGGCAACTGCCCCAACTCGAGCTCCTGGAGAATGAGGAGTAAAAAGTTGGCAGGAACGCACATGTAGTCTCAAATTCCAGTTCCATGTGAAGTTAAACTAGCTGTGTTTCTGTTTTCCTATTTACAAACTGGTGAAAATAAGAACACCAACCTAATTTAATCCTTGCTACAGCCAACCCAATCAATCCTGCCTGACCTGGATGAAAGAGGGCAGGAGGCTGACATGTGGGAAAAATGTAAGGATTAAGTGAAGTGATATGTGGGGAGAATGAATACATGTATATGTACGGCTGAGTCCCTTTGATATTCACCTGAAACTACCACAGCATTGTTAGTCAGCTATACCCCAATACAAAACGTTTTTGGTGTTTAAAAGAAAATAAAATATAGAATGCAGCCAAAGGGCAAAAATAGATAAATAAGTAAATGAAGTGATCTATGGAGAGCACCCAACCCAGTTACCGCCGCAGTGTAGACATGCACGTCCGTGTCTCACACAGGCACGCCGAAGTGTCTGACAGCACGGGTGACAGCGATGTGTTATACCTACACAGGGCTCCGCAAGGCTCTGCTACAGCATCTCTTGATTGAACCCTCACAACTTCTGCAAGCCAAATACTACTACAGTCCTGTTGTAGACATTGAGTGCTATGCAGCAAACCACTCCCAAATTCAGTTGATTTAGTAACATCTCTTTTGCTCACAAATCTGGAATTGGTACAGGGCTGGGTGGGGAAGCTCTTCTCTGCTCCATCCGGCACCAGCTGAAGCAACTTGAAGACTCGGGGTCAGAAGAATCAGAAGGCTCTCACTCACCACGGATGCTGGCTATTGTCTGAGGCCTTGGCTGGAACACTCAGCCAGCACCTACACACACTCCTTCCAAGTGGCCTGAGCTTTCTCACAGACCAGGGGCCAAGTTCCAGTGAACAAGAGAGATTGAGAGGCAGTCAGTGAGAGCCATATGCTTGTTATGGCCTAGCCTAGGAAGTCACCCAGTGTAGCTTCTGACCCACTTTATGTGTTGAGGCAGTCACAGAGACCTGCCCAGGCTCAAGGGGAGGGGAACATAGACTCCACCTCTTAATGAGGATAATAAGGTTTCTGGAAGAGAGTGTAGGACTAGAAATACTGTTATGGCCTTTTGGGGAAACACAGAGTCCCAATTTGCAGAGAACATTGAGGGGAGGAGCTATGTGGTGACCTGTGCACAACATCCATGAGTAACAAAGCCAGAACTGGAACCCAGGTCTTCTGACTCCAAATCCTAAGCTTTTTACACACAAATATGTGCCTTCCAATCCCATTTATCCAGGCTTCAGAGAGACCCAGCCCCTTGTCTACATAATAAGTCTTTCAGAGCCAGCCTCCTCGCAGGCACACGCGTGTGCACACACACACACATACAGCCACAGCCTAACTTCCTTCCAGCAGCCTATGGACCTTGTGATGGAGAGTTCCTGAATGGTCAGACCCCACTTGGCTGCATCCCCACCAGGCCAAGCTGAGTTGAGGGACCCAGGGCAACCAGGAACCAGAGCTGGGGAGTCCTGATGCTCAGGACTGATGGTGAGAAGGAATAACAGGAGACAGCATCTATAACTCCAGACAACAGCAGGAGCTAGAAGACTGTGGGTAGTTTGTGTAATTTTTGGAAAATGTGAGTGTGATGTCGGCCTCAGTGAAAGAGAGAAGAAAGTGGCAAGAAGTGGGGGATGGTCCTAGGGGAGGGGCCAGTGGGGAAAGGCAAGGGCAGTGGAGTTGTAACGTGAGAAACAGTTTATTAGTCTAGAAAAGTTTAACTTGAAGCTCCCAGCCCGCCCCCACACTTCTGCCCAGCATGGGCAAATAACACAGATGTGATTATAAGCTATGCTGGTGGGTCCTGGTTGAGTCCAGGGTAGGAGGTGGGAATGCATTGATTTCTTCACGGATTATTGAGCATGAGCACAAAGCCAGCCCTTTGCCAGCCCGGGGACATCAAGAATCAGCAAGGAGCCCTGAGAAATCCCTGTCCGGGTCAGGTGGGAGGAGGCTGCAGAGGTCAGGGTTGGGGCAGTTCAACCCTTTGGGGAATTTGGCTGGTGCATCTAGCAGGCTCTGAATGGCTGGGTAAGGCTCCATCTGCAGAATTGGGTGCTCCCTGGACAACTTGTCCCCTGTGCAGAGCCAGGTATCAGCCAGCACACAATGGGGCAGCCCGGATTCTGACAGTGATGCTCACATATCCACAGCCAGGCACAGCTGGAATCACAGCTGGGTGACCTGGGGCAAGTCACTGAACCTCATGCAGACTCAGTGCAATGGAAGCAACAACTCCTACTCCAAAGAGGTGTTGTGAGCCTTAAATAAGGATGATTGGGTTGAAAATAAGAGTGCTCAGCCTAGAGTCTGGCACCTACAATGCAACAATTGGTCATTCCCATCCCTTTCTCTTTCCTATTCTTTCACATAAAACCCAAACCATGATTCATCCGAAACCTTATCCAGTCCAGCAAAGCTGATGAAGACTTGGGGCGAGGGTTGTAGACAGAGGGTCTAACAGGCACTCTCTGCCTTTAGAGTCCGTGGTGCAGGTGACCTTGCAGGACACTGAGCTGAGGTGCACTGGGAGGAGGGGCACTGCGACTCTTGTCACCTTGGAGTGCTTGTCCTTAAGATCCAATCAGTCCCAAAGGCTGTTCCTCAAACCCGCCATTCCATTAAGCCCTGGGGGTGGGGGGGAGCCAGCAAGAACAAACAGAAGTGCAGGTGCCAGGGAAGGCTGCTTCATCTCCATTTTGGAGACACAGTCCTGGGCTTATCTGTGCCTCTTTTCTCACCCAGAGAACAGGAGAGTTGGCCCTATGGTGTCCTATTAGTTCCCTCTGTTTTCCTCCTCTCTCTCCTTACGACCCCTCATACCCCTTCCCACAGGCCATCCCAGCCAAACCATGCTTATCAAGAGGGATACGTTGGGTTGTGGTCTATGAGGATTTCTCTGGAGTCCTCTCTGTGGCTCCAACTTCTGAGGCCCCCTGGCTCCCGTGTCTGAGCCAGGGCTGGGGTTCAGGTAGGGGAACTGCAGCCCCAGGCTTTCCAGGAGGACTCCAATGCTATTCTCACCTTTGACCCTCTGAGATTCTTGGACAGTCTTAGACCCCCTTCCCAAAGTTGCTGGATGAAAAATAGAAACTTAGGGATGAGGGTGAGACCTAACCAGGCTCAAACCTTGTCTCTGACTTTCTGTTGAGACTAACAGCCCCAAACAATCCTCCCTTCTCTTCTTCCCCCTCTCCTGGCAGTGCCAGGATCCTCCAATTGAGTCCTGCCTGGGCCGGATTAGGGAAAGGAGGAGGTTATGGTCCGTGCAAGAGTCATACCCTGAACTTTATGGGGTTTGCAGCCCAGGTGCAGAGCTGGGTCCCGCCCTTTCTCAACAAAAACCAGAGAAATGAAATTCAGGCTCCACGGGGCAAGGAGGAAGCAAGGGGGCTGGGAAGACAAACTCCAGGGAGAAGATAAAAGGGTGTTTGTGTAGGGGTGCAGAGGGCAGCCTCCAGGTGAGGAATAAGAAGAGCTTGTGAGGGAGCTGCCTGTGCCATAGTAAGTGACCGGGGACAGGAAGTTTCCAGGGGTTGCCAGAAGGTTACAGACCAGGGAAGCAGGTTTCCCGCAGGAGAGCATTTCAGAAGAGCCCAGGGCCACCTTCCAGGGGCCACAGCTCACAGTCCCCAGAGGACCTGCAGCCACTATATTCCCTCAGAACTGCTCCTGTCTTCCTCAACCTCACACCTTTAGCTCCACGGAGGAGCCTCAGGGCAGCTGGAGCCCTACATTCCCTGGGCCCTTCCAGCCCCAACATTTATCTTCGGGTTATTTTCATTCCCAAGAACAAAGAAGCTTTCTATTCAGCAAGTGGTGAGAACCACACCTCTGACAAGCCATAGATCACCCTCAGGGAGAGCAGGCGGGAGGGCTAATGGCCAGCACGTGGGGCTGCTTCACCCTCCCACCCAGACCCATGGAGGGGGCATCTGGCTCCTGGCCTGCTGGAGGGTCCCAGCAGAAGGCAGAAAGTGTACGGGACAAACTGGTTCTAGAGCCAGAGGCCAAGCAGAGGTAGGAAGAGGGAGAATTTGGACTCTCAGGGAGGATGAAGCTCTGGGCAAACCCTGCTTGAAGCCAAACTTTATGGGCTCAGTCGCCTCAGGTGAGACTTGTATTGGTCTCCCAAGTCACCTAGGGAGCTCTAAAAAAAGAAGGGTAATAAAAGCTCATGGTTTATAAAGACCAACAGTATAGAAAAAGTACATAGTGGATTCAATATCCCCAGTGGCTGCCATTGTAGCTGAATTCCTTGTTTCCTTCAATAAATATAATTGAATACACTAACATGTATAAGTATAGATACACACACCTATGGACATGCATATACATACCTGCAGGGCTTCCTTGCATGTATGTATATCTTCCTGCCAATGCAGGAGACAAGAGTTTGATCTTCGGTTGGGAAGATCCCCTGGAGAAGGAAATGGAAACCCACTCCAGTGTTCTTGTCTGGGAAATCCCACATATTGCGGAGCCTGGAGGGCTACAGTCCATGGGGTCACAAGAGTCAGACATGACTTAGCCACTAAACCACCACCACCATGCTCATTCATGCATTAAAATTATCCATGTGTATATATTTGCTAAGAAATTAAACACACTGTTCTACAAGGTCCTTTCTACACTTCGCCATATAATTTGAAAGTCACTCCCTATTTATACATATAGAACTGTCTCCCCGTTAGTGATTTCTTAGTATTCTACTGTATTGGTGGACACTGTGGTAATTCTCCATCTTTCTCTATTACAAAGTACTGCAGTAAATATTCATGTAACATACTTCTTTGTGAACACTTCCAAGTACCAGTAGGACATATTCCTAGAAGAACTGCCAGGCAGATCAAAGGGCATGTGGATGTATTTTTGTTTTAATGGATATTGCTAAATTGCTCTTCATAAAGGTTGAACTTATTTACACAGACATCAACGACGTAAGAGAGTGCCTCACATCTCAGGCCAATACAGGGTGTTTTTTACAACTTTTTGATCCACATTAATTTAATTTGATAGATGAGAAAAATAACATTTCATTGTGGTTATAACTTGCATTTCACTCATTACAAATAAGGTTGAGAAACTTTTTAATGTGTTTCAAAGCCATCTGCATGTAAGGGAGCTGTAAAATACACTGAACAATCAAAACTTTGATTCAGTAAACTCAAAAATCAGTTTTGTTTTTAAATACTCAAGCCATTGAGGTAGATAAAGATTTTTTTAATATTTATTTTTATTTATTTATCTGGCTGTACCAGGTCTTAGTTGCAGCACATGAGATCTTTGATCTTTGCTGTGGCATGCAGGATCTTTTAATTGCAGCATGCAAACTCTTAGTTGCAGCGTGTGGGATCTAGTTCCCTGACCAGGAATCAAAGCCGGGCCCCCTGCATTGCGAGCATGGAGTCTTAGCCACCAGACCACCAGGGAAGTCCAAGGTAGATAAAGATTTCTGAAGGAGAACATAAAAAACATTCTCCATGAGGGAAAAGATGAGTATATTACTTCAGCTAAATTAAATTATAAATGCCTATCCATTAAAAGAGAATGAAAAGTCAAGTAACAGACTGGGTTTGCAATATATATTCTACAAAGAACTCAGGCCAAGGTATATAAAGAACTCCTCCAAATCAATAAGAAAAAGAAAAAATCAACACCCAAACTTTTTTTTTTTTTTAATCTGTATTTATTTGGCTGCGTTGGGTCTTAGTTGTGGCATGCTCAATCTTTGTTGTGGCATGTGGGATCCAGTTCCCTGACCAGGGATCGAACCCAGGCCCCCTGCATTAGGAGCTCAGAGTCTTATCCACTAGACCACCAGGGAAATACCAATAATCCAATTTTTTAGGTAGAAAAAAAGATATAAAAAGAAGAAAAGATGTTTACCCATAAGTCATCAGAGAAAAGTAAATTAAAACCACAATGAAATATCACTACCAGTACTATATTGACAAATATTTAACAACCAAGTTTCCAGAAATTAAAACATTTCTTTGATATAAACACTACCACTATGGCTAATTTCAAGCTACCACTGTGACATCACTGATTGCAGAATTGGGAAGAGGTATGTACAACTGACTCTCACAAGCCACAGAAGCCAGCTCCAGCACGTCACTGAGGCCTCAGCACATCCATCGTGAAGGTAAAATGAAAAAGACTGATCATACCAAGTGCTGGTAAAGATGTAGAGCAAGTAGAACTCTAAACACACTGGTAGGATGAGTGTGAATTAGTACAATCACCCTGGGAAACTGGTAGTAATTACTAAAGCCGAATGTTGTCTGATTCAATGATATGTGTACCCCACAAAAATGTATATCCCACAGGAGTGAATGCATATGAGATGGCTAATATTGAGTGTCAACTTGATGGGGCCAGGAGGTGCTCAGGCATTTGGTCAAATGTTATTCTGGGTGGGTCTGTAAGGATGTTTTTGTTTCTTTTTTAAACCTTGGCACATCTTTAAAAATGTACTTATTTATTTTTTATTTTGGCTGTGCTGGGTCTTCACTGTAATATGTGGGGGCTTCTCTCGTTGCAGAGCACAGGCTCTAGAGCACGCGGGCTCAGTAATCGCATTGTGCAGGCTTCTCTAGCTGTGGTGCACAGGCTTAGTTGCCCCATGGCATGTGGAATCTTTGTTCCCATCAGAGATCAAACCCACATCCCCTGCGCTGAAAGAAGGATTCTTAACTACTGAGAAGTAATGAAGAGAAGTCCCTGCGAAGGTGTTTTTGGATAAGATTAACATTTGAATCAGTAAACTAAGTAATGCAGATTGCCCTCCCCAGTGCAAGTGGGCACCATCTAATCAGCTGAAGACCTGAATAAAACAAAATGGCTGAGTAAGAGGGAGTTCCTCCTGCCTGACTGCCCTCAGGGGGCATCAGTTCTTTCATTCCTGTGGACTCAAAACTGAAACATCAGTTCTTTGTGGGTCTTGAGCCTGCTAGTCTGCTAGCACTAGAACTTACACCATCAGCTCTCCCGGTTCTCAGGCCTTTGGATTCAGACTGGAATTCACCATCAGCTCTGGTGTGGGTCAGAGAACACAGATCCTGGGACTTGTCAACCTCTATAATCACATGGGGCAATTCCATGAGCCCATGTGCCACAAAGTCTGCGCACTCTAGGGCCTGTGGTCCACAACAAGAGAAGCCACTACAATGAGAAGCCTGTGCACAACAACAGAGTTGACCCTGCTCACCGAAACTAGAGAAAGCCCATCCACAGCAGGGAAGACCCAGCACAGCCAAAAATAAAGAAATAAATAAAGACTATGCATATTAACTTTTAAAACAGGCAAAACTAATCTGTTTTAAAAGGAGTACGTCAAGGCTGTATATTGTCACCCTGCTTATTTAACTTATATGCAGAGTACATCATAAGAAATGCTGGGCTGGATGAAACAGAAGCTGGAATCAAGATTGCTGGGAGAAATGTTAATAACCTCAGATATGCAGATGACACCACCCTTATGGCAGAAAGTGAAGAGGAACTGAAGAGCCTTTTGATGAAAATGAAAAAGGAGAGTGAAAGAGTTGGCTTAATGCTCAACATTCAGAAAATGGAAGATCATGGCATCTGATCCCATCACTTCATGGCAAATAGATGGAGAAACAGTGGAAACAGTGTCAGACTTTATTTTTGGGGGCTCCAAAATCACTGCAGATGGTGACTGCAGCCATGAAATTAAAAGACACTTGCTCCTTGGAAGAAAAGTTATGACCAATCTAGACAGCATATTAAAAAGCAGAGACATTATTTTGCCAACAAAGGTCGGTCTAGGCAAGGCTATGGTTTTTCCAGTAGTCATATATGTTTGTGACTGTTGGACTAGAAAAAAAGCTGAGTGCCAAAGAATTGATGCTTTTGAAATGTGATATTGGTGAATATGCTTGAGAATGCCTTAGACTGCAAGGAGATCCAATCTGTCAATCCTAAAGGAAATCAGTCCTGAATATTCATTGGAAGGACTGATGATAAAGCTGAAACTCCAATATTTTGGCCACCTGATGGAAAGAACCGACTCATTGGAAAAGACTCTGATTCTGGGAAAGACTGAAGGCAGGAAGAGAAGGGGACGACAGAGGATGAGATGGTTGGATGGCATCACCGACGTGATGGACATGAGTTTGAGTAAGCTCCAGGAGTTGGTGATGGACAGGGAGGCCTGGCGTGCTGCAGTCCATAGGGTCGCAAAGAGCCAGACACAACTGAACGATTGAACTGACCTGAATCTGTTTTAAGCTAAATCAGAATGACAATTACCTTTAGGGGAGTTGGTTTCAACTTGAAGCAAGTGTGAGGAAACGTACTGCAATTTGAGAGTTCTATATTTCTATTGAAATGTTCTGTATTTTGTTATGGATGGTAGTTACAAGGGTAAAAATCCACCCAACAGTACCCAACTTAAGATTCGTATCCTTCACTGTTTACATGATGGACCCTAGTATAATTTTTACAGTGAAAATCCTTTTTCAAAACTACCACCTATTTCTGATGATCAGCCTAGGATAGGAAACCTTGGGCGTGGAATCTGAAAGTTCCCTTAGAGCTAGCATTCCGTGAATGTGAAAATGACCTAAGGACAAAGCCAAGAAGAAAGGAGCAGAGTGTAGAGGCAAGGGCTGAAAAACAGAAAGAAAGGGAGACCTTTTGGGCAGAGACAGAACTGCCACTCAAGGAGTTACCGAAAAGATGGAAACATCCTCTGGCTGGGAGCCACCTAAACACGTATATGGGCCAAGGGAGAAGGCAAGATGGAATATGCAAGAACAAAAAAAGACTAAACGATAGAGGAAGACACTCAAATTGATGAGCTCAAACCCAGGGGTGATCCAGATTTCATGGCATGGACTCAGTTCATGTCATGACTGGTATAACTTGAGGAGTGGGGACTCCAAGATAAAGAAGGCAAATTTATTAATATAAAGTCAGATACAAAAGTGTATGTTTATTATGGTTACCAAAGGGAAAAGCAGGGAGGTGGGGAGAATAAGTTAGGAGTTTGGAGTTAACAGATATACACTACTATATATAAAATAGGTGAACCTATTTGCAGGGCAGAAATACAGATACAGACATAGAGAAAGGACATATATATGGATACAGAGGGGAAGGGTATGATGGCACAAATTGGAAGACCCCTTAAGACTGACATATACACTGCTGCTGCTCCTGCTGCCACTAAGTCGTTTCGGTCGTGTCCAGCTCTGTGCAATCCCATAGACGGCAGCCCACCAGGCCCCTCTGTCCCTGGGATAATTCAGGCAAGAATACTGGAGTGGGTTGCCATTTCCTTCTCCAATGCATACATGCATGCTAAGTCCCTTCAGTCATGTCTGACTCTGTGCAACCCCATGGACAGCAGCCCACCAGGCTCCTCTGTCCACGGGATTCTCCAGTCAAGAATACTGGAGTGAGTTGCCATTTCCTTCTCCACATATATACACTACCATGTGTAAAATGGAAGCCACCCTGGGCTCCCTGTGGCACAACTGGTAAAGAATCTGCTTGCAATGCGTGAGACCCAGGTTTCATCCCTGGGTTGGGAAGATCCCCTGGAAAAGGGGAAGGCTACCCACTCCAGTATTTTGGCCTGGAGAATTCCATGGACTGTATAGTCCATGGGGTTCTCAAAGAGTTGGACATGACTGAGCAACTTTCACTCATTCACTCATGTATAGAATAGCTAGAAACTCAGGCATATGAAATCAGAGGAAGAGACTGGAGTGATGCTGCCACAAGCCAAGGAACTCCAGGAGCTTAAAAAGGCAAGGAAGGTTTAAAGCATTCTTCTCTAGAGCCTTTGAAGGGAGGGCCAGGCTTCTGGACTCCAGAACTGTGAGAAAAATATATTTCTGTTGTTTAAGTCACCCTGATTCTGATAATTTGTTACAGCAGCTTTGGCAGCTAACACAGATTCCATTCCAAACTTTGTTTCTCCTCCATTACTCAAACATTTCTGGTGGGATTGTGATACAACACATTCACAATCTGAAATGCCCTCCAGCCAAGTACCTCAAGGGACAGGCAGGGCACCAGAGTAAACTGCAGAGAAGTCCCCCTGGAAGCCCCTCCCACCACAGACAGCCAGCAGTAATTTAAATACAACACCAAAGTGAATGGAAGCCTCATAAATACAATTCAGTGAACCCAGACTAAACACATCCTGAACTTAGCTTCCCCTTAGCTGGGTCCCAACAAATCCTCTCACCTTCTCCAAGGCCGCTCAAGGCAGCGGAAATGTATAGCCAAGGAAATCAGGGCAGAGAGAGACAGACATCTTAACAATCATGGTTAAAGGATCTGACTTTTGTAATTTTACCAGACGTATCACCTCATGGATGTAAGGTTACGGTTCCCACCCTCAGACCCTTGGAAGGAGTTATACAAGTTTCACTGGGAGCTAAAACTTCGTTTGCTTCCTGGTAATCCGCTCTGAATCAACCTCCAGCACGAAGGACCACATTTCCCCTGAGATATCTCAGGGGAACCAGAGTGCCTTCTGGCACCGCCAACCAGAATGCTTTCCAGTGGACCCACTCTCCACTCTCGAGGACGTACTTGGGGCAGAGAAGTGATGTCAGTGCCATGGAAGGAAAGTGAGTATGGCAAATCCAATTTGGGTTCCATATTCCAGGCAAGGTTTTCAAATCAGAAAGAATAAATATTTGAAAGTCAGCTTAGAAGCTAGAATTAACTGAAGAGAATTGAGGCTTCTCTAAGAGCCTCTAAATTCATATTTTCTATTGCAGGGACTTATAGGAACTTGTGGATGAAATAGTGCTGTAACTCCAGTGGATCTGAAGCCTGGAAGAGATGCTGGATTTTGGTAGCTGAGCAGAGATAGTTGGAACTTTTTAAAAACAGAAGAGGCTGGTACTGATAACTGTAGGCTATCAATCTCAGGGAAAATTCCAAAATAGATTTGGAGTGTGTGTGCATGTGTGCCAGTGTATGTCTGTGTCCATTTGAGGGCCAAGGTTGCAGAGTATTAGCAGGTTCTCAGAAAAGTTTGATTCTTAAAATGACCTAAAAGCATTGAGGAAAGATTTCCTCTGGGAAAAAAATTTTTTTCCCTTCTTCTCCCTGCTGGTTAAGTGAGAACACAGCAGGGAAAGAGCTCACTCATGGGCACACAGAAAAGTGTTGGAAGAATCAGTACCAACACCCTGGGTTTCTGTCTCCAAGTTCAAGGTTTGTTCCTTCTTCAACTTCTCACAGCTCCACCCTCATCCCGTCAGACCTTTACATGGAAACCATCACTTTTTCCAAAATGCTTTTTTTTTTTTTTCACCTCTCCATCAAATTGTATCAGGAGATGCCCAAAGCTCAGCTACAGGAGCCTGGAATGGTTTATGAACTGTGTGTAAACTGTCCCACTCCTGAGGGGAAACTGACAGAGCCTGAGTCTAACACTCAATCCAAAGGAATCCTTTTGGATTTGGAAATCCCCAGACACGCCTTGGGAAATGAGGGCCTGGGGATAATGGGAAAACCATGAGAGGCTGATTGGAGATATATGTCCTTTTAAAGAGTATTTGGAACTCCTTTCCAGGGAGTCAGAAAGGAATTCTCTGGGAGTATAGTGGGTTCACTAAGCTCCTCTATCCTGCCAAGGTAATTTCACTTTTTTCATAGATCCTCTACCCTGCCAGATTAGGGGAAGGAAGCAGACATATTTCTTCAAATTCTTGATAAAATTGCTTATAATGGGCAAGAAGAAATGTTGGATAAAAATGTTTTTGGAAGGTACATACATGTTTTAGGATTCACCCGTGTCTTACTCTGTTTAAACTTTTTATGCATGATGTAAATAAGGATAGTGTTGGCATGCTTCCTAAACTGCATACAATATCAAACTGGAATCACTGGCTTTCCAACCAATAAACCTTTATCAAAAGCTTCTAAATAACGAAGGCAAGGGGATGAAAGACATTTCTTCCTACAAGAGCTCAGAGAAATAGCCCAGAATGGCACTGGAATGCTCCCTGCCTGTCTCCTCCTGGGACAAGGAATAGAATCAGTCTATTGTTGAAATGGAATCAGGTATTTTTTCTTCATTGATTGCTATGGGAGAAAATGGGTCCACTGAACACCAGGTGGGGTTCATTTCTGGCCAGAGATGGCCCCAGAACCCAGCTGGCTGACCCTGTACCTCAGATCCTGAGACTGAGTCCAATCCCCACTGCCCAGCAGTGCAGGAGGCCGGATGAATAGCAGGGTCTATGGCATCTACCTGCCCTCCTACCTCAGAAGAGGGAGATGCCCACCTTAGGTCTTTTGGGCTCTGCTAGCGGCTGTGCAGTGTTCCTGCGTGTGGCCCTTCAACTCCCAGACACTCCCAGAAGGAGAACAACGCATCCTTATCTTAGTCAACCCATAGTTGCATGCCAGGACCGTTGGTCTGATACCAGTGGGCATGAAAATTGAGTAACGGCACAACCCTCAGATGGAGGGTCCCCACCAGTGCGCTTCCCAGAGTTCAGCAAAGCATCTGACCCAGCCCTAATCCCGACACCAATAGCAAACCACAAGCTCACCCAAATCCCACCTGCCCCTCCCCCTCTTTGCTAATACACAACCATCTGAACACCAGCCCGGGCCTCATGTAACCCAACGCTAACACTAAATAAAATAACTAGAATAACTCCCACACCAGCTTCCACTCCAAACAGTTTTATCCTGCCCTAAATTTAACTCCAATTCAAACTTCACCTTATGTCAAAAAAAAAGACAGATTCTCTTCGCTGCCCCACAATCTAGTGGCCTTGACCAACAGCTGTCTGCAATTTGTACCTTGAAACATGCCCTACACAATTGTCCTTTGGGTTTAAAAATCTGATAGGAGTCTCTTACCATTATTAAAGGATTTAATACACAGAAATCTATTTGGAAAGAACCAGATCTCAGAAGTCGACGACTGAGAAATAGAGACATTTTAGTTATTTCCTCTATAAACAGCAGACTAGGATGGAAGTTCTCAAGAAACTCTCCCACCCCAACCCTTGGTCTGCCAGGAGTCATCAGGAAATGGATTATCTTCAATTTATAAATGATGAATAATTGCTAGCTTCTAAGAAAAGCTAGAAGAATCCGAAGGGAGATGCTAGCTTTTAACAGAGAAGATAGCTTTGTAAAGACACATCAGCATTTTTCATTCCAATTTAACTCCAGCCTCCACCTGACCCTGAAAGGTTGTAGGGTCCCCAGCCTGTGACCCATGGGCTGCAAAGCTAAATGGTGCAGGGAAGGTGGGATTTCAGAGCCTGAGGCCTTAGGTAAGCTGCAGAGCTGTGCTCTGTTGGGAAAGGCAGAGGTCAGTCTAGAAATGTGACTCTAAAATAGGCTGTCAATCAAAGGGAGCAAGACAAATAACCAAGGCTGAGACACAAAGCCCAGAGGCTGGACTGCAGGAGCGGGGGAGGCCGACAGGAACCTTCAGGTCAGGCAGGCAGACAGGGGGCGAGTGGTCTGAAGTAATCCTGGGGTCCAGGTGCCAGCACCCCAAGCAGCTTTCACACCCTTTCAACGTAAGTTCAGGGAAAAGCCAGATCCCTTTTTAATAAACATTTTTACTAATTCAAAACAAATTGAAGAATATTTAGAAAGAATAAAAAGTTTGTAGAAGCAAATTAAAATTAACCACAACCTATTGACTTATGGTCACTTAAAGAGGCAAGATGTTACTAGCATTTAATTAATCAAGAATTTATCCTTTTACCCCCTAGGTTCAGTTACTAACATCTAGATGGAAAAACAAAACCCCTGTTCCCTTTGTTTGTCTAAGAGGACAAAACCTCCTGAAAAGAAACCAAGGCCACAGCTGATGCTAGCATACCTCACATTCTCACATCACATCAACATACACTTACACACTCACAGACAACACACTCATATAAATATACTCATACTCTCACACACACAGTCATGGACAAAGACGCACACACACCCACTCTGCATCCTCCTTAGCCCCCAGTGTAAAGTCAGCTTTAGCATTTATCACATATAATGTCATTAATTATATTGGGTTGGCCAAAAAGTTTGGGTTTTTCCATACGATGTTAGAGAAAAATCCAAACAAACTTTCTGGCCAACCCCATATAATGTCTCTCGCTTATCTCTGTCTCAGCCTGGAAACTTCCTAAGTTCACTTCTGTAAGCTCATCTTCCCTCACAGTTTCTGGCACCTAGTAGGTGCTCAGTGATGTTCACTGTATGAACTTTGAAGTCATGACTAAGGACTTTGGTCCAAAGGACAAGTCATCCTCTTCCAGACCTCTCTTTCTCCCTCAGGTTAAAGTTAAAATTGGGCGACATAAATCTAAGGAAAGCCTTCAGAAAATACTAGGATCTAGGGCAAAGTCCTCCCTGCGGTGCTCAGCTCCTCAGGTGGGAGAGGGAGAGATGGATTGGGGTGGAGGCAGGGCATCTCTGTTGGGGCTTGGCTGCCATCACACATCCCTGATGCTTTGCTGTGACTTCCCCCACCTCCCAGGTGCCCACCCCTCCCCTGCACCAGCACATCCCTGGAGAGTCGGCTCAGAAAACAACACCTGGGACTCCTGGAAGTGGGAGATGGGGATCTGCCCTCCACCCGACCCCCACCACAATACACAAACACTGAGTCCCCTCAGTTCCTTCCACAAGGACAGCTGCAGGCAAGACCTTCTGCGGGACTTTTCACAGTTCTCCACCTAGGGACCCATTAGCATTTTAAGGTTCTTATTCCCACACACATCCTGTCCTGGGATTGTCCTCTTCCTTGAGGCATTAGCACCTTCACCACACCTTTTATCACCCCAGCCCCGCCTACCTGGGGGTGAGCCTTCAATCCACAAGTGTCTGAGGGAAGAGCCGAGAAACCTGGTCACACTTCCCAGACGTGTTTCACAGCCCATCCCTTTCTGTCCAAGGCATGTCCTGAAGTCCTGAGCCCCCTCCCATCTTTGCCCCCTCCCCCAACAAGAGGTGTTCCCATAATCAGTAGGCATCAGTGGGCTCTAATCAACCCCCTGTTTTGACTATTTTAGCAGCAATAAAAGGGCCATAAAGAGAAAGTCAGTGGGCCCTTTAGGAACAGGGATCTCCTTCGCTGTGATATAATGAAAAACACCAAGTACTTCCTCAGAGCCCTAAGTGACAGCCCTGGCAGCGGAGCTATTGGAGGAAGCCTAATTACACTATAAATTAAAGGGCTTTTTTTTTTTAACCCAACATTATGACCTTTAATAAGATTGTTTTTACAACCGGCTGTCAATAAATCACGCAGGAGCCCCAGTAAGAAGCATTCTCCGAGAACTTCTGCGAATTTCATTAGCTGCAGTTTATTTGGTTTTGGCAAGCTATGATGTTTTTTAAATCTCAAATTAAAGGCTCTGAACCATAAAAGCTAATTCAGAAAAGTTTCTGTTTCAGCCCCTGAAAACAAGCTTTCCTAATTGCAGAAATTAGCTACGATGCGGCCAGGCCAGGAGGTCATTAGCTGGGAAGCAGTGACAAGTGGCCAGGGCTTCACCAGCTTGGCGGCCCCGGACCAGGTAGAACCTGAAGGTGACAGTCCGAGGGGACAGCTGGCCCAACAATGGCCAGCCCTGGGAGGTTTATATCCTGGGGGACTGCTGGTCTCAACAAGGACAGGCCAGCTCACCAAGCAGGGCTGAAAGGGGCTAGCTCTGCCACTGCAGCCAATGTCCTTAGGCCAGGACACTAGGAATCCCACAGAACTGTTTAACCCAAAGCCCAGAATTTCTCCCCACCCCAGGTTCCTTGAGTTCAGTTCTTGTCCTCCTTGACAATGGTAGTGTATAACCCTAACACCAATTGTTACAATCTTCCTGAACTACATGTGAGAAGACAAATGGAGAATAGTATACACACGTGGCATACACAGAGCCATCACTATGGCAAAGAAGTACATGGAGTCAGCAGAAGCAGGGCTGTGAGGTAGTTAGAATAGGAAGCAGCAGTCCAAAATGGCAGTGGCTAGAAGACAAGGAAGGGAAAAGCCCGCGAAAATAGAACAAGGAAGGTCAAAGGAAGGTCCGAGGACCTGAGTGAGAACTTCAGGTAGAACAGCACTCCTGTCTAAGCCCAATTTGCACAGGACGGGCCCAGGGAGAAGAAAAAAACATATAAAAGAGGAGCCAAAGCACTCGCTCTCTCTCTCCAGCACTTTGAAGATGGACTCTCCCTCTCTCCCCCATGTGCCGCGGTGTTCTTCTCTTCGAGTCTTTGGATCAGCATGCCCTCACACTTCAAGGATGGATTCTCCTGCTATCATCTTCTAAATAAAATAGAGCTGTAACACTGATTTATTTAAGAGCTATAACACGGTCTGTCCAAGCCCAGAGAGATGTGGCCCGCCGAGGGCTTCAATGTCCGTCACTCCAAATCTTTGTTGTGACGAGACAAGAACCGAGGAGCATACCCTTGCGTGACATCTACCCTCGCGTGACAGGGCCAACAGGAGCAGAGATGACAGGAAGTGTGTCCACCTCTTAAGAAAGGAGGTAGGCCTAGTATATACTATGAGCAGTTAGCGTTCTAGTTCAGACTGTATCTCGGGAGTCATGGGTTTAAATTCCAGCCCTGCTGTTCATTATGGAACCTTGAAAGAGTCCCGCTAAGATTGTGGAATCAGACCTTGTTTGAATATTGGCTTTGACACTTGCTGGCCCAGTGACCTTAGGCAAGTTACTTCATTTGTCTGCGTCATAGTTTCCTCATCTGTAAAGGGGGATAGTACTAGTACCCCGCTCTCCCCAGAGGGTTGTTGTGGAAATGAGGGAGCAGAGGCACTTAGCACAGAGCTGGTATCTATAAATACCAACTGATAGCCACAGTTGTAAGAGGAGTAATGATATTTCCCTCTCCAGACCTCAACTTCATCATCTACAAAAACAGAGTGGGACTAAATAAACTCTAAGACCACTTCCGTCACTGTAGGGAAATGATTCAAAGAGATGTAAACTTTCCTGCTTAAACCCTTCAAACAATTCCCATTTCCCACAGAATGAAACCTAAGCTCCTTGGAAGGAGCCTGAATGATTGAGTTCCTGATACCCACTCAGATCCATCTCCTGCCAGTTGCAGTCCCACCACACAACAGAGTTTACATACCAAAATCCTCTGCCCCTGGGCCAGTCACACAGTCTCCCTGTTACTGACCTGGGTCCTTGAACTCTTTAATTAATAGAAATTGATACACAGCCAGACACAGGGAATTCAGGCAGGAGGGAAAAACGAGTAACACATTCCCTTGCTTGCTCAATGAGGAGGTCATAGGCTGGTTCTTTGAATGGAGTGAGGGTTGAGGCAGATCTGTGGGTCTGGCTGGGAGGAGTGGCTTACACGGCCTGCCCACCCCCTTGGTGGTGCTGTGTGCAGGGATCACGCATGGTATCATGCTTTTGTTCCTGGCACCTCAGCAGAAGTGGTTGGCAGCCTTTTTGTATTCATCTTGCTGTGCATAAATACTGGACTGTGCACACATGCAGTTGTTTTTAGTCCCTCATAGTTTCTTTGTATTCTGTGGCTGGAGATGTTTGAGATGTTTGTCCAGGTGCAAGCACTGCTGTGAAGGGTCCCAGATCCCAACCTATCTCATCGCCTCTGTCGAGAATCACCTTAGCCTTTTTGCCTGGCTAAGTCCTACTTCTTTCCAGGTACCTAACATCAGTTCCTCCAGGAAGCATTCTAGTCCCTCAGTCCTACCTCTCCACTCCCACAGGATCTACTAGAATACCTGGTACTTCTGCCATCAGAGGTCTTGTCACTCTAAGCTGATGGTTTTGTCCAACCTGCTGCCCCACACCAAAGTAGGCAACAAAGACCACATCTGTCTTGGTCTCCTTGGATCTCCAAAGGAACCTTAATGAAATAGCATTCAGAGGCATAATACCTAGGAAAAAATCTACACAAAAATAGGGTAATTTATTTTGGAAACTGACATCTAATGTGTAACTAGATATTAGGTTTCTTTCTTTTTAAAAAAAACGAAGTGGTTAATGAAAACTGTCCAAAAATAAACCTTTAATACATCTTACCATCTGACATTCATCTCCTTATTTTTTTCTTTTTAACTTCTTTGTTTTTTTACAATTTATTTGTTTGGTTGCTCTGGGTCTTGCTGCATGCAAGTTTTCTCTAGTTGCAACGAGTGGGGACTTTTCTGTGTTGTGGGGCACAGGCTTCTCACAGTAGTGCTTCTCTTACATGTGCACGGGGGCCCCAGGCACATGGGTTTCAGTAGTTGCAGCACGTGGGCTCAGTATAGCTGCTGAGCGGCATGTGGGACCTCCCCGGACCAGGGATCAAACTGGTGTCCCCTGCATGGCAGGCAGAATCCTATCCACTGGACCACTCGGGAAGTCTTTAATTTTTTATTTTATATTGGAGTATAGTTGATTAACAACACTGTGATAGTTTCAGGTGAGCAGCAAAGGGACTCAGCCATACATATACATGTACCCATTCTCCCCTAGACTCCCTCCCATCCAAGCTGCTGCATAACATTGAGCACAATTCTCTGTGTGACCTTTATCTCCTTTGGCTCAGAGAAGGAGGGGAGGGACTAAAGAAGGCACTGACTAGAATGAGGCTGTATCAGACAAGATTGCCTTTGAGAACCAAGACATACAGAAGCCAGGACCGAGGAGGTTCTCATTCTGCATGCTCCCAACTCCTTTCCTTCACTCCCCCACCTGCCCAACTTCCACAGCTCAGGAATCTTTCCTCCGAAGGCAGAAACATCAGTGGTTCTAAAATTTCCGAATGAAAACCATCCGTGAAGTCGTGCGTGGGAAATGAAATGCCAGCACATGGGCGTCAGTGACTGTGAGGAAATCGTGGCACCCACACTCACCTGGACTGCCTTTGGTTTGCCTCATTAATCAGCTCCCCAGGTCATCGGGGTGTCTCGCCTCAGGCTCACGGGTCTGGTTTTTGTATAATACACATTTTCTCCCAGTTTTTATTTCATCTGCTTTTTTCAAGCAGCCTTTCCATTATTTCTGAATATTTGAGTTTTTTTTAAAAAAAATGTAAATTACAGACGCCTGTGGATTGACGTCATGTGAAAAGAAGGCAGCTGTTTCCCCTCCCTGCAAACAGGGAACGTGGTTTTTAAAACTAATAAACCCCTTAAACCTCATGAAGTCCATTTCAGCCTTTTAAAATGGCTATTTTCAGAAGGGAAAAGGATGAAGAAGAAGCAAAGAAAAGTGTTTGGGGCAATATCTTGGCAGGACAGGGAATGGTCCCAGCCTCTGCAGATGCAAACTGTTCCCTTTCTCAGGTCCAAGGTACAGCCCAGGGAGGGGAAGGGTCACCACGCAGGGATGAGCTTCGGAAGTCCTAGAGACTGAACAGAGGCAGAAGACAGGAATTTCATGGTTCAGGGGGGTGTGGAGAAGGTAGGAGCAAAGGGGTAAAGAGGAAAATAGGAAGGATCCCCTTTGACACCCGGCTGGGAGAGTGAGTAGGTGGGCTTGGTAGAAGCAGAGCATGGGGAAATGAGCCTGGAAGCTTAGTCAACACTGTCTGCCTTTTCTAGAAACAGGAATTAAATGTGGAGGAGACCCAGGAGCTGGGCATGATAAATGGCAGAGATATCTGAAATATCTCCACAAGGAGCTTCAAGGAGACCACAAATGCCTGATTCAACCTCTAATGTGTGCAAGACTCTCCGGAGTTTGAATACCCACAGAGGAGGGTCTCACTCAGAATCCTTAGAGAGAGAGTCAAGGTCACTTTCTTCTTCCCAGAGGGCTCTGGCTGACTGTCTCCTCAGGCATTGGGTTCTCTTCTGTCTGTAGCCCTGAACCTAACACCTGGCAGAGACTCACAGAAGGCAGCTGGCAAGATTTTTGAAATGAATGAAAGAGTTAATATATGAATGGGTCAATGAATGAATGAGTATCTTCTAAGTGGGAGAAAGTATGGTTACTTCTCCTTCATCGGCACCAAGATTACACTCGCCCAAACAAGGCTGCCATAAACAGTTGCACAGGTAGGAAGAACCAAAAAAAAAAAAAATCTTCCTTCCAAAGTGGCTTGTCATTCAGAAAGCAAAATATTCTAATAACAGTTAAGAAGTTTCTCTCTGGCTCTCTCACTCTTCTGGGTTTAACAGGCTGGGATTTGAAAATCAGAGAAGGCAGAAGGGACAGCAGAGTTGATTTGAAAATGCCCCAGGGAGAGGCTGGTATGTGACCCCTACTTTCCATGTGGGTTGCCAATTCTTGATATGTAAGAGCCTTGGAAGTCAGACAATCTACCCAGGACCCTGAGGGAAGGTGTCAGCTCTTCCCATTTCTGAAGTGGAAACTGTCTTGGGAGTTCCTGAATTGATTTGCCTCTCAGACTCAAGAGAGATTCCAAGCAAATCAGCCAGTGGTTCCCCTCTGCTCCCATCTGGTTTGAAAATAATTTCTCCAGTGCCTCCAGTTCCCATTATGTGGAGAAAGATTTAAAACATATAAAGCATAGTCCTTCTGCATCCCACTCACATCAAAAGACAATGCAGGGAAAGTGCTTCTGCACCCCGAGTGCCTGGAATTCACTCCTCCTTCTAGGCAACTGCAGTGGAATAGAGGGGAATTAGTTAGTGTTCCCCACAATTTGAACTGGCTGGAGAAAAGCATATCCTTCACCATTGTCTTTTCACTCTGCCTTATAACTTAGGGAACAGAGGATATGGCCTCATGAAGCTAAAACTCTTCCCACTAAAAGTAAAATCACTTTAAAAGAAATACATCTGCTGACCAACTTTATTCACCTCCTATTTGGATGTGAAAAATGCTCCAGAGGGAAGTTATGTGAGCAAAGGCCAGGATTTACTATGTATTTCCCACAAACAGGGCTCCCTGGTTTGTTCTGTGAGAAATAAAACCCAGAGGACCCACCCAGCAGGCCTCTTGGGCGAAAAGGAGTTGAAGCCAGATTTAAAAAATCCACTTCAGGACTTTTTTACTGCTGGGGTGGGTTGCAGAACTGTCAATGGGCAGGAAAATAGCATATCTGGAATGTGGCTCTGTCCCCTCGTTGGCTGGTATAACTCAACATGTAAGTCAGATCTTTTTCTGTTTTTTTTTTTTTTAATGGCCAAGATTTATCTAGCCTCTATTCATTTTTTAAGTCCAGGGTGAATATGATTGTTAAGTTCTGTATGATTACATTTGTGTAAATTAAAAGCCATATTTCACTACTGGACAGATCTCCTGCTCGCCTGAATGGTAAAAATGGCCAGATTAAGCCCTATGATCCAAGACACTGGTTATCCAACTCACCCAGAAGATACTAAAAGAGAAAGATCCTGTGATTTTCTTCACTAAAGCTATATCCCCTTTGTGCCTTTATAAAAACTGTTCTGGAAAAGTTGGCGCCAAGATGCTCAAAATGAAAGTAGACTTTTGGATTAATTTAGTCAGTCATGTTCTGACCGTGGCAACAAGAGGCTCTTATAGGCCTTTTTTGCAGCAAGCAAATTGGTTTGTAAAATTGACATAGCCATTTTAACTCCTAAAGTGACTTGAGAGGTAAGTGAGTGGACCCTTCTGGAGACAGTGATCTCTTGCTTTTTTGGTCGGGGGCTGAGATCAGTTTTGACCATAAGGAAATGTCTTTTGCATGGAAGTCCACACTTGGCATTTGCTCTTAAGTTAAAAGCAAAAGCAATGTAATAAACATTTGGTAACAACCCCCCGCATGCTTAGATTTATTGGCTAGTTAAATCTTTAATGGTTAAAGTTAAAAACCTTTTATTTCAATGGCCTGGGGATTTGCACAGCTGGAAGGTTGCATTTTAATATATTCAAATTGGAATGGAAAAGCTAAAATGACCAGGACATTGACTTCATTCTGAGACACTCCCAAGTTGGTAGTGACTTGACAACATGCATAGTCCTGCAGCCTCCCTCCTCACCTAAGCCAAGCCAAAAAGGGAAAGAGGAGAGAAGGAGAAGGAAGTCTGCTGCAGGGGCCAAATGCAATGAATCCCTTTCTACCTGCCCTCACCTGCTCTTGTTCTCCATCCAAATAGTTGAAGCATCAAGGAGCATCAATATTCCGGTTTTGCCATTCAAGTGACCCATCTTGGCTGGGTCATATTCTACCAGTTTCATCTTTGTGGAAACTGCCTAGTTTGGTGGCCTGGATTAGAAAAGTGGTATACAACAGCAGAGGCAAAAGGGCTGCAGTACCCGAGGTGATGGAGGTTGATAACGTGATAAAGGGAGATGGGACAAAATGGAAGGCCATCAAAGCATAATGGAAGTACAGAATTTGGATTAAAAAGTGGGAGTGATGGACATGACCAGGGGTGATCCTGATGACATCTTACCAAAAGCAGGGAGTTTCAAATTGCTTTACCTGAATGATTTTCTGCATTCTCCAATCTGGCACTATTTTCTTCTTCTTTTACAGACAAGGAAACAAGTATGCAGAGGTTACGCGAACTGCCCAAGTTCATGTGGCCAGAAAGAGATAGAGCCAGGATTCAAACCCAGGTAGCCTGACTCAAAAGCCTACCATCGTAATGGGACTTTCAAATTGTTAGGGATGGAAACAGCCAAGGTCTTGGATATTAAAGACACGAGTGTTAGAGCCGGTGGTAAAGCAGAACCAACAAGGTCATCTCTTGTTGGGGAAGCATGAGAATGAGGAAATTCTCATTCTCACACACAAACACAAAAGCACACAGCCACTTCATCCCAGCAGTTCCTTATGCACCTTAACACACAGAAACACGTTCTGACAAAGATATGGTGCGTACTCTTCCACTCACTCTGCAGGTACATGCTTCAGAAACACAGACGTCACCGTACCCTTAAGCTTTCACACAGATGTACCAACATTCAACTCATATCCGGGCACCACACATGCATGTGCACACACACACTTGTGCACACCAGTTACACGTGTGTAACCAGATGCAGTTATCTTCTGGTGATCCCTTGGGACTCAGCAATGCCATTGTTTCCCAAGCACCGACTGCTACCTGTTCCTGCGGACCTGGAGCCGTACGGCCAAGAATGGACCCTGAAGGATGAAGGATAAAGCATGTGGATCAGACTGCCAAGAATATTAGATGACCCAAAGGCCCCCAGGACAAAGTAGAGATAACCAGAATTATGCACCGACCACTTCCAACCCCCATCTTAAGAGCTGTCACCTTGAGAAGGATCAACCTAGCCTTTGCTAGTGAACTTGGCCAGGTCGAGTTTAAAGGCCAACCCTGGGTCTCTGGTCACTAATAGCTATCTCAGTATCCAGGATAAAGGCTGCAGGCACAAAAGTTGTGCTGAAGAAACTTGATTGCTGGATCCCAAGAAGAGAAGACTCTTAGTGGAAAATGCCAGGCTCCCAGTGAATTTTCTAGTTCTGAAACGCTAATATTTCTCATATGGAGGCTCACAGACATTCACAGGGTTTTCAATTTCAAGGCCATTTTGGTTTTTTATGGGGTTTGATGTTCTCTGCACAAACATAGGTTCAATAATTGACAGAGTGCCAGGCTGCCCACTCTGGCACTCACAAGCCTGTCATGCAGGACGGCAAAGCCACTCAGCTCCTACCGCCCCCAAAGACACACCGTCTGCTCCCTGGCACAGAGACCTTACCAATTGCAGGAAGTTGGGAAATAAAAGAAACGTTTCAAATAAAAAGATGTCAATTTAACAGCCAGGGACCTGGAAACAGATGTTCCTCCCATAGCCCCAGAGACGCCCACTGGCCCGCCCATCCGTCCTCCGGGTTTTCAAAGTCACTTCTTGTCAGGTGCCCTGGTTAAGAGGGAGGATTAATGAGCTGTGCTCCATTTTACGGCTGTCGTCTGATGTGGGAGCCGTGCATGGAGCTGCTCCGAGGACAGGCCAGCCCGACTCCCAGCAGCTCAGCCTGGATCAAAGCAGAGAGCAGCTCGGCTTTTATAACAAAATGATTAAAACCTCGTGGGGCTTGTTTCCTCCCACGTGACCTCTGACAAAGTGCAGAGGAGGGAGCAGAGGAAAGGTGAACCCAGGGGTCTCCAGCCTCAGGGAAGAGCAGGACGCGAGATGCAGGCATCACAGAAGATAAGCCTGGATATACTCGTGGGCACACACACAAGAAATGCCTTTTCTCCTGCAAGTTGAAACCTACCCTCAGAATGAGAGGCCAGAGGGCCTAATTAGCCAGGTGAGGAGGACCATGGAGCACCACGTAGATGACAGCATCTTATCAATCACCCACTTATTCAATTACTCCTAGTTCTTGAAGGAAGTAGTACCACTGGATTGAACTGACAAAGTATTAATTTTCAAATGTTCCTGTTGCATCTGGACAAATAACTTCTCATCCGTCTGTAGTCTTTGGCAACTGTGCCACTCTGACCATCATAGTGCCCAGTGGCGGGCAACCTCACCTCTGACCTCCCACCTGTTTCCCTCCTCTGGCATTCCTGTGTAATCTCCTATTTCTAGCAAATAGACTGAAGCAGAAGTCATGAGATGCCACTTCCAAGTTTATGTTTTTGAAAGACTGTGGTTTCCTTCTTGGGCATGCTCTGGCTCTGAAGGAAGCCAGTGGATAGCCTGAGGCGGAACTAGGAGAAGCCCATGTGGCAGAGACCTGAGAGAGACCTCTTGTCAGCAGCCTGGAAGGAACTGAACTCTGTCCCCAACCATAGGAGTGAGGGTAGAAGCAGATTCTCTCAGGTAACAATTCTCCAGATTGCTACAGCCCGATCACCTTGACTGTAGACATCAGAGAGACCTAACCGGTGCCTGAATTCCTGACATGCAAAGTCTGAGATAATAAATGATAGTCCTTTTAAGCTGCTAAGTTCCTGTGCAATTTGTTAGGTGGCCATAGAAAAATAGTACACCTACCTTGGCTTCTCCTCCCCACCTGGAAATCACAGCTCTTTCCATCTTTCCTCCTCCGCTGAGATAGCTCTGTGCAGCCAGGTATAATTTACAGCATCTTTAAGTGGGGCTTCTACCATCAACCTTATTGAGGCCTTTAGTCTCTGAGCTCATCCCCACTCCTACCCCCATTTACCCATCCCCCCACCCAACCCCCACCCACTCACCCACCTCACCTCCTTACTGTGCCTTGAACATATTAGATGTGCATGCTCAAGGCCTTTGCACTTCCCCAGGGCTTACTTTCTCTCTTTCCACAAGTCTCTGTTCAAACCATCACCTTCTCAGCTAGGGTTTTTCCAAGCATTCAAAGTAAAAAGGAAATGCCTTCCACCAATCCCCTGCTGCTCCCTTATTTCTCTTTCCGGCTTAGTTTTTGCCACTGGCTTTGGTATCAACTTGCATACTACCTGTCTTATTAATTTTGTTTCTTGTTTGACTCCTCTCCTCTAGACCAAAGGAAAGGGATTTGGGGATTTTGTCTGTTTTGTTCACTTCTCCATTCCCAGTGTCTAGAACCTCGCCTGGCCCATTGTAGGCATTCAATAAGAATTCACTGAATAGATTAATGAATGGAGAAATAGACCTCCCATTTTCTAAGCATCTATTATTAAATACCAAATATATATTGTCATTCATCCTCATAACAATTCTACGAAGTTGACATTCTTGTTTCTCATTTTATGGAATTTAAAACCTGAGATGAGGGGATGCTGCCTTATTCAGGGTCCCACAGCTAATATGCTAAGTGCTAGGATTTGAGCCTCCTACATTCCTTTCTCTACCCTTTTTCCTTTGCACAGATAACTCCTTCCAGTTAATGAAGTGCTTTCCAAAGCATCGATCTCATCTAAGCCTCACAATAACCCTGTGAGGTTGAAATTATTTATTATCTCCATTTTGACAGAAATGAAAATCAAGACTCAGAGGTAAAGGTATGTGCCCTGGCCAACACAATTGGTATACAGCAGAGCTAGAATTTCTTGGGTTCATTCAAAAGACATTGATTGAGCAGCTCCCAGGTGCCAGATACCATGACTAGTAGGGCAGGGTTCCCCCTCATGTCTTCCTGTTTCCCACAGTCCTCTGTCCCATGGGACCACATGTTCGCCACTGCAGTGTGCTGAGTTCAGAGTAAATGTGGATGTTGGTAAACATTAACTAATAAGTTAAGAGACATGGCCTCAGAGGAGCTGATCCAAAGGGAGATTGACTAGTGAGATCTGAGACCTCTGAGAAGGGAAAAAGAAGAAATTATGAAGAAGGAAATTTTTAAAGATGGATCCAGAAGATGCATTAGGCAAAAGAAGGGGAGGTATCAGACTTTTTAAAATCCCCTTTTATTTTTATTCCTCACCCCCATCCCCCTAACAGGCAACCCTCTTATAATGTGCATATGAATCTCTTAGTTCATTTTTGCTTTTGCAAAATGCTTATATTTCTCTTGTGCATATTAACTTACACAAATGATATCACACTGTATATCTCTTCCTGTTTTTTTCTACCCATCACTATGTCTAAGATCCATGCATGCTCCCGAGTGTATTCAATCTGTTGCTTCCCACTATTACATAATACTCCATGGCGTGTAGCTACCACATCCTACCCATCCACTCCCGCAAGGATGATACCCAGATACTCCCCATCACCAGTGCTATGTTGTGACATACACCCCTACCATGCCCCCCCTGAGCCTGTGGGAGGAGGTCTGCCGTACACAGATGTCAGTAGTTTTAACTCAGTAATCCTGATTGCCACCCTGATTTGTTCCTCCAAATGAGAGCACTCACATTTGTAGAGCCTCATATCCCAGCCAGCACTTGGTGTTACGCAGCTCTTTAATTTCTGCCAGTCCAATAGTTGTAAAGTGATATCTTATTATCTCCTCAGTTTGCATCTCTCTGATTATTAATGATTGGAACAACTCTTCATTTGCTTGTTGGCCTTTTAGGTTCTCTTGAGTGAGCGAGTCAGATTTAAGTGACAGAGGGAAAATTTGTCCACAAAACTAACCTGGATTCTTGGAAAAGGGGGAAAGCTTGGAAGGTACCTGGGATGGGAACCAGCAATTCTCAGGCAGCACTTCCAAGTGAAAAGAGGCTTCAAGGTGAACAGTTTGGACCTGAGCAAGTGGATTTTCCTGGAAAACCATCTTTTTATTTCCCCCAAAACACCACACAGGACATGGGAAACAGGATGACTCAGAAGAAAAGAATGAAGTGAGCCAGGAAGATAGAAGCTAGATTCAGCCAGTCAAAGCACATTTCCCAGAAACTTAAATCAATTGGATTCTATTAAGAGGAAGAATTTCTGTTCTTCAAGAGACAGAATTAAGAGACTGGAGAAGCAATCCACAGTGTGAGAGAACATATATGAAATATACATGTAAGATAAGAAACTCAGATCCAGACTATATGTATAACTTCTATAAATCAACTTAAAAAAGACAAAAAGTACTCAGCAGAAATATGGGCAAAAGACTTGAACAAGCACTTCACAAATAATATACAAATGACCAATAACCATACGAAAATATGTTTCCACTTCTTTAGTTACCAGAAATACAGACAGAACCATCAGACAGACACCACTACACCACACCCACCTGAGCTGAAATGAAAAAAAACAGACAATACCAAAAGTTGAGTAGAACATAAACTGACAAATCCTCTTTTGAAAGCTGTTCAGCAATATCTTTCAAAGCTGCCCTTTGGGTATGCATACCCTTTAACCCAATAATTCCATCCTAGATATACATCCAGCAGAAATGCGTTCACCAAAGTATATGTACAAGAGTGTTCATGGCATCACAGTTCATAATATACATGAACTAGAAACTACCTAAAGGCCAATCAACAACAGAATAGATAAATAATTGTGGTTTATTCACAGAACTAATTATGACACAGCAAAGAAAATGAAGAAACTACTACTGCACACAAGAGCACAGATGAATTTCACAAACATGATGTTGAGCAGAAAGCAGCCAGATACAAAATAGGGCATGTTATCTTTATTTATATACATCCATATAAAGTACAAAAACAAGTGAGACTGATCTATGGTGAAGTCAAGGCAAGGATTATCTTTGAGCAGGTATCAAGCAGGAAGAGTTGCTGGGAGAGATTTGGGGAAGTGGGGGAAATGTTCCATTTCTTGATCAGAGTGTTGATTACGTGAATGTGTACAGTTGGAGAAATGGCATCAAGCTGTGTTCTTAGGATTTGTATTCTTTTCTGTCAATATGTCATGCTTCAATAAAAAGTTCAAAAAACATATTTTGTGGGTACCTACCACCTCACTGCAGCCCTATGCTGACAAATCAGGGGTAGGAGACAGCCCAACAGGGAGCTACTGGCAATAGGCAGTAGTGTTGGAAGCATCCCACACAGAGACGGACAGATGCTCACCTTACCTTGCTTTGCAAGCCAAGTATGAGTTGAGCGCACAGCCAAGACATGCCTCATGAGATTTCAGAGGAGCACCAGATAGGAGGGTCTTACCTGTGGGAGGGTTCTTGATAAAGAACCAAGCCCTTTTCTGTATTTTATCTTGCTCATGCCCCTTTGCAGCTGAGTGAACCAAGATCCCTACAAACAACAGGACTTGCCTGCAGTTACACTGCTAAAAAAATCCCAGAGTCAACATCTAATCCTCAGTTCTCCTAGTTCAAGGATCTTTCTCTCAGGCCACACTGCAGCTCTATTTGAGCTGAAGCACTCAGGGAAGACTTCTTGGAGGAGGAACACATTACACCAGATACTGAAGGACGAAGACAACGCGCAAGGGCAGACGATGGAAGAAGCCCAAGCATATGCTGTGCCTGGTCTGGGTGCTTACCAGTATAACAGGAACTCAGCTTTCCGCAGAGTGGAGGTGCTCCTGGGAGACAGGCAGACAGAACGGCCAGGAGAGTGCAGCCCGCTCCCCGGCCTCGCTCTCTTGCCCCTTCTGCAAAGCCCTAGGAGTCTCTCCTCCCAACAGCTCTCTGTGCCCCCAGATTTATTTTGCTTTCTTTCGCTAAATCAAACTTTATCAGACAGTTTTACTGTCAGCCATTAAACCAAAATGTGTTTGTGCAACAGTAAACACCCTGTTACTGCAGGGAAGAATTACATAAACAACAGCAGAGACAGGCCTGACTCGCCATACCCAGGAACCCGTGGCGCTCACGGGGGCTGGAGTAGGACAGGCAGGAGGGCACTACAGGGGCATCCCCGGGCCTGAGGGCCAGTGGGACGGCCCACACTCTGGCCCGGAGCATCCGCTCTCACCAGAATGGAATGGCTGGCAAACATTCCTCCAGCCAGAGGCATGTGTGGTCCTCCAGAGATCTGGGTGGGGAGACCCTCTCCAGAGCCCAGAGGGTGAGGGCCGACGGGGAGGGAGGAGAGGACATGCTAGGCAGGAGTGGAGGGGGTTGAGTTTGGCTAGGACTTGGTGAGATAGGGCAGGCGGAGGGCTAAATGGGCTGGAAAAAAAGATGAAGGCTGGAAGGAGGAAAGAGAGGATTAGGGTCGGCTAAGGAGACAAGAGGGTAAGGAAGAACGTGGCAGCGAAGCTGACTGCTAGAATCTAAATTATTGGCCAAGGAACAAAGAGATTGAAGTCCATGGGGGCATGGAGGTTTATAGCAGCCTGGGTGATTGGCAGATTATTGGGATATCTGAGCAGAGAGAGACAGGCACCCGCAGGCAGAGCAAGCCAGCTGGGCTGTGCCTCTCACTGGATACGCCCAAGGTCATCAGGCCTTCAGGCCTCCTCTCCCCATGTGTTCACTAGACCTCTCATGGTTGCCTGCTGAGCCAGAGAGCCATGTGCCAAGATCTGTCTAGGGGAACTTGATAACGAGATCGAAGGAGACCCCAAGTGCTGGATGGACACCGGGACAGCTGGTGAGAAGATGAACAAATGATTTACATTTTTGCCCCTACTGGGCACAGGGCTCTGTGGTGGGAGTTCTGGCCCACATTTTGAGTCTCACATCTACACTTTGAAATAGAAGTTATTATCTTTATACACCACACTGTCTGTACATATTAATCATCCCATTCCTCCTACCTGATTATTAACAATTATCATTTTATGGAGCACTTACTATGTAGGAATGAAAATAAAAAAACGAAATGATCAGAGATTCAGGGAGCTCGTCCCCAGAGGTCCTGGAACCATAGCAGAATGGGCAGCTGTTGGCACAGAGTCGGAGGCAGCCTATCGGAGAAGTCAGGCACTTGGAGTTCAGGTCCTCTCTGCCACTCAGTAGGTGTGATCTTGTTCCATGCAAGCTGTTTCCTCATTTATAGAATAAAAATACCTACCTTGCAGGTGGAAAATTAGAGATAATGTAAGGAAAGACTCCTCAAATGCCTTTCACCTGTTAGGGAGTGTCCTGGGACAATATATATTCCTTTCGAGGCTTTCTTTAGTTCTCAGTGTCAACCTGCTAGGTGGATATTGAGGCTTAGAGAGCAGACCCTGCTCAAGGTCCCATGTGAGGGGAGAAGCAGTGCTCAAGTCTGAAGCCAGTTCTGTGATACTCCAAGTCTTTTGGCTGTCACCAGCCCTCCCTATCAGGCAGTGTGATGCTGAGCTAGAGATGTGTGTGTGGGTGTAGTCACAGGGATTTGTCAGTGAGAAAAGTATTCCAAGGGTAAGATGACATCAAGGAGGTTCTTCCATGAACTATCATTTAAAATCCTTCTTTTGGAAAAAGAAAAAAAAATTCCTTTTTCTAAAAGGAAAAGTATAATTAGAGACCATCTATGCTGTCTCTATGGAGCCTGCCCCACCTCCCCACCATCCGCCACCCTGTCTGAGACAGAACTGAATAGAGACTGCCATCATGTCTGGAGTGAAGGATGCTGGGGTGCCTGCCAGCGACCCAGGCTCTACCGTAATCCCATTGTACTTACTTTTTTTTTCTAACATTTTATAGGATTGTACACAGTGAAAGTGAAAAAACTGTTAAGTATGTAGCTTTCACAAATCAAACACACCAGGTAACCAATATCAAGAAACAGGACATTCCCAGCACCTCCGATCTCTCTCTTGCTGTTCAGTCACTTATTTGTATCTGACTCCTTGCTACCCCATGGACTGCAGCTCGCCAGGCTTCCCTGTCCTTCACCATCTCGCAGAGCTTGCTCAAACTCATGTCCATTGAGTCAATGATGCCATCCAACCATCTCATCCTCTGTCTCCCTTTTCTCCTCTTGCCCTCAGTCTTTCCCAGCATCAGGGTCTTTTCCAATGAGTCAGCTCTTCATATCAGGTGGCCAAAGTATTGAAGCTTCAGCCTTCTTTCTATTCCTCTCCTATTCCCTTAATACCTACCCCATACTACGCACCAACAGTTGACTTTCAACACCGTTAATCAATTTTACCTATTTTAAAACTTTATGTAAATGTAATCAACCCATACGTACTCTTTTGCATCTGGTCTTTTTTGTCAGCATTAGATTTGTGAGTCATCTATAATTTTTCAAGTACACAATTGCATTCATACTGCTGTATAATATTCCTTTTATGAATAAGCCACAATTTACCTATTCTGGGCATTTGGGTAGTTACCAATCACTTAGAAGTTTTTAAATATCTTGTGATTTTGAGGAACTAGATGTCAGACTTTCCAAAAATCTCTGTAAAAAGTAAGAATATATTTTATTACTGATGGATTCTTTTTAAACAAGCATTTAAGATTTCTCTTCTGTGAAATTATGAAGTATCACAGTCAATTTGTGTGATAGTTTCACCTCTAATAGTTGTCCTTAGAATTTACATGGGTAAATTCTACAGATATCCCACTGATTCTTCTCTTAGAATCAATTGCAAGTTTCGAGAAAATTTTGAGATTTCAAGTTAACAAATTATTTTATGAGAGAGATGGACAAAAGAGCATGATAAGAAAAAAGCTTTGCATAAAATGTCCCTTATGCCAAAGAAGGGCTCATAAATGCTTTGCCATTTTTCTTCCAGAAATATGGAAAACACAAATGTGACTTAAAAGGCTAAAATAATTTCCCTCTCCTCTATTGCATTTCAGCTGCCAAATGCTTGTCATTTCTTTCCAAAAATATGGGAGACACAAATGTGACTTAAACGGCCAAAATAATTTTCTCCTCTTCTATTGCATTCATCAGAGGGCAGGGCAGAGGAAGTAAGTGATGCATATAAACACAATAAATTAGTAATTTCCCTTCTCATGAATTTCTCCATGAATTTCTTAGTTGCCATAAATGAAAGTTATTTATATTACTGAAAATACCTGCAAAATCATTTGGTCCCAAATTACTGAAATTTTAATGATTACTCCAGAGTTTTTTTTTAAACAAACTTTTTGTTACAGGAGCTGACATTTTCTAATTGCTAAAGGGATGCATTGAGAACACTGAAAACAATGGAGGAAGAGTTGGAAACAAGGCTGGAGCAATGGTCCGGGCTCAGATTACTCACAGCTGTAAGAGGAGCCTGGGTGCTCACTTACCTGCGTCTATGGACAAATTTCTACATTTTTAAAAGGAAAGAAATAATAATGTCCAAACGCATTTTAAACTTCCTCAAATTAGTTTACCAGGCCAAAAAAAATAGTTTTCCTCCCTTTGTTGAAATCAATGTGACCTTTCAAGTGTAAATTCAGCCTTCTGAAAGCTTGCCACAGAAGGGTTTGAACCACTTTTTAATTTTCTCTATTTAATTAAAAATAATATCCAAGATTCATCTCTGGGGAAACTGGGTAAAAGACACATGAGCCTTTGTACATGTTTCTGCAACTTCCTGTGACTCTATAATTATTTCAAAACTTAAAAGTTGGGACTTCCCTGGCGGTCTAGTGGTTAAGACTACAAGCTTCCATTGCAGGAGGCATGGCAAAAAAGAAAAAAAATTAAAAACCTTAAAAGTTGAAAAATAATAATAATATTAAAATAGTAAAGAATACTGGATGATTTAGGAGTGTTTAACGCTGCCTTCAGGCATCACCCAAGTGCTCACACGGCATTTTGGAGACACTGAAGCTGGGAACCTTTCTTTTCCACAAGTTTATCATTCCAGATGGCAGTATAGAAACATAGCCTCCAAAAAATGACTCCAAATTACAGACATTTGTAAGAGTTTGTAAAACATCTACTTTCCTTCCATTTGAAACTTTTGGTAGGGAAGGGGGAGGGTAGCAGTGGGAAAGAAGGCTTTTGGAAACGTTTCTCCCCAAAACTGATTACATTGAAGGGCCTGGCCTTGCTCTACATTTTGTGTGTATTTTTGGTTCGATTTACATCTGGCAGTCAATTTTTTTTTCTTCCATAGCTATGTTTCAAACACAAGTATGGAGTTCTATTAATAAATGTTAGCCAGTCTGAGCTTGCAATTGACAGGAAAATTTGTTGTACAAATTTTGTACTGAAAATTTGTTGAAGATTATCAAAAATAGTATCACCTTTTTGTTTAGGGCCCATTAGCCAGGGTGCTGCCTGGAGATCTCTGAGAGTCCCTTAGGTTATGCCCCCACTCCATTCAGTTCCTCAACAAAAGATTTTCCATCCACATGTTAGGCACTGGATGAGCTGCCAGAAACAGCTGTTAGGTTAGAGACCAGGTTTCAGCTCTGGCCCATGCCTTTCAGAACAGAAACTAGTTGTTCTACTGGTCCCTCAGAAGCAAACTCAGATTAGCAAAATTCACAGAAGCAGCTATGAAAACTAGAGCTTTGATTTATTTAGCTAATATGGGATTGACCCCCTCCCTCCCTCACCAGGCATCAGAATACTTAAATCCCCAACCAAAATTACCAGCTAGGTATTTAAGAGCAAGGACGTGGTTCAGAGTCAGGGACCTCAGGGTCGAGCAGCCTAGGTTCCAATCCCAGCTCTCATTTACTACCTATGTGATGATGAGGAAATGAATTAGCCTCTCTACCTCCATTCTATCCTCCATAATATCCAGATAATAATAGTGACCAAAAGCATTAGTTATTGTAAAGATCAAATGAGAAAATGTATTAAAGGGCTTAGAACAATGTTCTCTACTGTGCTTAGAAAAATGTTCTTTAAGTAGAAGTATGCACCAGCCCAGAATCAAAACAAAGGGCAGGGACTTCCCTGTTGGTCCAGCAGCTAAGACAGCAATCCCACTTTAGGAGATCCCAGTTCGATCCCTGTTCAGGGAACTAGATTCCACATATTGCAATGAAGATCTAAGATCCCACGTACTGCAACTAAGACCCAGCACAGCCAAATAAATAAATATTTAAAAAACAAAGGGCAGTTAAGGTGATAGTTCCCTTTAGCTTAGGAGACATCTGTGAAATATCCTTTACCCTTCAAAACAATGAACATCCTCTGGTCATTAGGCCTCTCCCAATCTTCACATTTTAGATTTCCCTCCCCTGGGCCCATGCTGGAGAAGCCTGACACATCTTGCTTTTCTAAACTCCTTTTTCCTGTGTGAACCACTTTTTGTCTGTTGACCCGTTTTTTCCTTCTGTGTAACTCCATTGAGACTGTTCTTCCCACAGTCCTAGGAGACGTTGTTTCTCTGCCCCACCCCCACCGAGCCCAGTGTTGATTCAATTAGAGCCACTCTCTGCGCTCCAGCTGGGGCGCCCAAGGTCAGAGCCCATCTGCAGAAATCACATTACCTTCCCTATGAATCACAGCACATCATTTCATATTGGTGTCAGCAAGATTTAAATCTTTCACTAAGAGCTACACATGCATTTCACAGTTGTATAGTTCCTGCCTTTTTTTTTTAACCTAGCATAATTAAGTTCAGGGCACATGTAATTTTATTTTTGGTTCCATTACTTTATTTGTCTCTCACAATGGAAACTATATATATATGTTTGCATATTTTTTAACTTGGCAGGTAAACATGCTGAGGTAGTGCACATAAACGCCTTTGATCTCAGTTTTCTTGCTTAGCTGAAAGCTGACTACTTCCATCCTGAACATCATGTTTTCAGATGACTGGCTTTGGAAATCCCCTGGCCCTGGCCTAGGCAAATAACTGCTGACTTAACATTTCCTCCCTGATTGCCAAAAGCACCTTACGTTCAATATATGTAAGACTAAACTTATAATCTTATCCCCAAACTAATTCTTATTCCAGGGTCCCTCATCTGAATGATGGCACCTTCATCCATAGAGCCCATTCGTGACACGTCCTCTCCTTCATCTGCCATAGGCAATTCATCTCAAGATTTCAGCTCCTGAGCATCCCCTAAATCCACCCCCTTCTCCCCATCTCTAATAATGCTTTCAACCCTGTTCAAAAGTACTTTTGTCTCTGAGTTAGACTAAAACTATAGCCTCCTGACTGGTCTCTCTGCATTGATTCCTGATACTTCAGTCTTCTGTTGATAAAGGAGGCGTGTTCTGTGTATTCCAGATTGCCTTGATGTGGTTTCTAACTATAGTGTTCATCAATCACCAAACATCCTTGCTAAAATGCAGCATCCACCTGTGGAAATTCTAATCCATTAGGTTTTGAATGGGATTCCAAAATCTGCAGCAAGTACCTGAAAATGATGATGATTAGACTTCAGCTCACCCTTCTGGGGGTCACTGGCTGCGGCTCACTAGCACCATACCGGGCACATTTAGAGAGAGTCAAATACATCTCATGCATGAATCAAGGAAGGAGGACCCTCCCCAAACTGTTCAGGCACTAGGGATACAGGAGTGAATAAAAAGGACAAAAATCCCTGTCTTCAAAAAAGGGAAGAGACCTGTGGTTGCCAAGAGGGAGAAGTGAGGGGGAAGGGTTAGATTAGGAGTTTGGGACTAGCAGATGCAAACTATTATATATAGAATGGATAAACAACAAGATCCTATTGTATAGCACAGGGAACTATATTCACTATCTTATAATAAACCATAATGAAAAAAATATGAAAAATAATATATATATGTATGTATAACTGAACACTTTGTATACCAACACTGTAAAAATCAACTATGCTTCAAATTAAAAAAAAAAATCCCTGTCTTCATGGAGCTTGCATTCTTGTAGTAGGAGAAAATTAAAACAAAAATTAAGATAAACAATAAGATCCTACTGTATAGCACAGGGCACTATAGTCAATATCCTGGGGTAAACCATAGTGGAAAAGAATATGAAAAAGAATGTATATATATATATGTATATATGTATATATATATATGTGTATATATATATACACATATATATATGTATAACTGAGTCACTTTGCTACATAGCAGAAATTAACACAATATTGTAAATCAACTCCAATAAAATAAAATAAAAGTAATAAAATATATGGAATGTTAGATGGTAACAGTGCTATGGAAAAATCAAGCAAGCTGAAGGATGGGGGGATAGAACTGTAAAGGCAGGAGGGCCAAGTCACCATTCAGAATAGGATGGCCTCCCTGGAAAAGTAGCAGCTGAGTCAAGACTCGAAGGAAAGGAGAATGAGCCATTCAGATTGCTGCAGGAAGTGCTTTTCTGGATGAACCCTAGAAGGAGCAACTGAACTGTTCTAGTATTCTCCAGAAGAAAGATATCCTCCACAGACAGACTCCATGTTCATGCTCCCGGTCCTCAATTCCAGCCTGGAGAATATTTTATTTATTCCCAAATAAAATACTGTACTTCTCACCTCTGTGTAACGCATTGCTAAATTGTTCCCTCTGCCTGAAAACCGCAGGTGCTCAGGACCCCTCAACCTTGAAGCTTCACTGACTCAGCCTTTTCTGCCCCACCACATCTGGACATGCTTCTACCACAGCAATGAAGATACAGTGTTGTTTTTTCTGGTTTATATGCTTGTCTCCCCTACCTTCTAAGACCATACTCCAGGCTGTTGGTCTTTATCTATTATGATATCGTTAGCACATAGCAAAGTATTGGTCCAGAGGAGATTCTTGATAAGCGTTAAGATCAGAAAAGAGAGAGGGAGGGGAGGAAGGGAAGGGGATGGAAGGAAAGACCCAACTTGGCGTTAAATGCCAGGACAGGTATTACATAGTGCTCAGCAAACCAGGACTCCTACCAACCAGTGTGACGGAGAGTAACACACTCATTCTCCTACAATCCTTCAGGTCCTGTCTCTGGAATTGCCTTCAGGTACAGGTGAGTGGTCAAAAGACAAGGTATAATAATAACAGCTGTCACCTACCAGATGTATGCCATGTGCCAGGCTCTACATCAAGTCCTTTACATGCATTACTGCTTGACCTCATTTACTCCTCATGACAGCTCTAGAAGGTAGATGGTTACCATCCCTACTTCACAAGGAAGGTGGCCAGTGTCTTGCCCAAGGTGAGTAATGGAGCAAATATTCCAATCTAAAGAATGCAACCCCAGAGCCCATCTGTTGAATTTCTGTTTCTGAATCAATTGCGCACTAATTTCAAGGGGACCCAAGCTCTGGGTCGGGAAGCTGGAGAGAGCAGGTGAAAAAGAAAAGAGGAAAAATGGTCCCTGGGTTCTATCCCTGGGTCAGAAAGATCCCCTGGAGAAGAAAATGGCAACCCATTCCAGTATTTTTGCCTGGGAAATCACATGGACAGAGGAGCCTGGTGGGCCGCAGTCTGCAGGATTGCAAGAGTTGGATATAACTTAGTGACTAAACCACCACAGCTGTTCTTAAAACTGGATTGAGCAGGGATCTGAAATTCAGGAGATGCTGAGGAAGACGTGTCTCCTCAATTGTCCACAAATGGACCTGGGGGTGTTGACCCTCTGGGGAAGGATATCACGGCTGCCCAGTGGCCAAGGTCCCCTCACTACACAGTTTCAGGGGCATCATTCATACTGGGCTGCAGGAGAAGCCTTTCTCCACTGGATCTCATATGTATTCAATTCCTGTGTCCAGAGGACTCTCTCACCCAACCCAGTGTCTCCAGTAGCTCTGTCCTCCTTGACCCCACTCTTATGCCACATACCCCCCACACTCCCAAGAAACCTGCCTTCCACTAGATTTTTCTACTAGCTAAAGAAGAAAATTTAACTATGGGGAGACTGGTACACAGGACCCTGGGTTGAGGGAGGAAAAAAACACAGAAGAGGTGAAGTAGGGAGAGGTGAAGTGGGGAAATGTGAGGGGTCCAGCCTGAGCCTAAGCAGGGCCTCTGCTTCTGGAAGCTCTGGAGAAACCTGACACCAAGGCCAGGTCCCGAGCCAGGGTGGGGGAGGGGGTAAACCATCTTCTTGGAGCAGGAAGTGAGGGAGAGAGAGTGAGTGAGCTGGAGAAGCTCTGTTTTCTTTGGCCTCTGCCAGCCCCGAGAGGGAGAGGGAGAAAGGCCAGAGGGAAGAGGATGGGGCTGGTAGAAAAACCCATCATTGTGTCTTACCCTCCCCTAGAAGGTGGAGGCTTGGGGGAAAGGGGGGAATGGAGGGCACCCAGGCCAGGCCAAGGTTTCTCCCTGCCTGCTCCCTTGTGAGATGTGCAAGGGAGCTGGGGCCACAGAGTCCTGGGATCAGAGGCCAGCCAGGTGAGAATGTGGACTGCGCTGAGGACTGGGAGGGCTGGAAGAAGGAGGACAGGGCATTGCTGTGTAGGAGGGATGGGACTGGCCCAAAAGCACAACCTGGATCCTCTGGCCCTAAATTCTCTCCAGCCTGGACCTCCTAGGACACCCTACAAAAGGCCTTGACCTTGTGCACTGCTCTTTCCACCAAACAAAGCCTGAGGGGTGGGGGGTCATCCTGGGAAAATCTCCAGGCTTAAGCAGGCCAGGGTACCTCCCCGACCAGAAGCCAGACTTGCAGAGCCCCAGTGTGACTGCAGTGTATATGCTGGGATATAGACAGAGGTAGTCATTCTGCCCCTAACAGAAAGGCATCCTTAAAGGCAAGTCCATCCCAGACTGTAATGCTCCTAACAACTTCCCTCCCAAATTTCATCCAAACTCCAAACTCAACGCTAACACCCAGCCCTCAGGCACCCCAAGCCAGTTTCAATTCAAACACTATTCAAAACTGCTGCATTTAACCCCATCTCTTAATCTTCACCTGAAACCTCATTGCAGCCCCAACTCCGGACTCGAATCCTGATCTTTGTAAATCATAAGCCTGGCCCAGAGGTGTCTGTTGTGGGGTGGGAATTAGCAAACATTAAGAGTTAACATGCATGGAGCATTTACGAGGTGTTAGGCACTGGAACAGGCTTTTTCTAGTTCTTGTTGCATTTAATTAATACCAACCCTATGCCTTAGGCATTACTATGACTACCTTTTTTTTTTTTTTTTAACAGATGAGAAAACCAAGGCTCAGAAGGTTAGGCTAGTTACTCAGGTAGAGTGCCAACAGCCCTGGATGTGACTGGAATCACTGCTCCCATCAAGAATATCTCACAGGGCAAGTGTGGGGCCTCAACTGGGATATCTTCTTTCTGCATGAGGAAGATTATGGCTGTTTCAGGAGCTAACCAACTTCCATCAGATGAGATCCAGATGGGGTTTCTGTTCAGCTATGGAGTGAGAGTTGGTTCTGAGGTCACAGAGCCTGGAAACCCACTGCAGAGTGACACAAGGATCACAGCATCCTTGTGTGATGATCTGATCTAGGAAAGCAACTCCAGACCTGGTTAATTCCCAGCTCCACAGAACCACTGAGACCCCACCACCACCACCCCACCACTTCAGGGGTGCTCTTCCCAATCAACCAGCTCTAACTGGGGCTTGGCTAATATTCTGATTCATCCTACGAAGCACACCAAGCAAAACCCTGCTCTAAATCACAAGGTTCTTCCAGAATATAATGAGCAAAGTCCTGAATCAGGACAAGGGTGATGGACTTCTAAGCACAGCCACTAGTGGATGGGCCCATTCATACTCTCACACACTCTCCCATTCAGGACCTCTCTGATGTCTTTTCTCTGCCCCAAACCTATGTTTTTCTCTAGTCCAGTGAGGGAAGCCAATAGGGGGTCCACCTCCCTCATCCTGCAGGAACTTGCTCAGGTAGACACTAGCCTGCAAATTTCCCAGGACATCAGCAGGTCTGGGCCAGACCAGAGAGAAGGGACGAGCTCTCTGGAGTCCTCTGTTCCTTCATGGGTTAGGCTTTGTGTCCAGGGTTTTGTTGTTATTGTTTTGGCCACCCCAAGCAGCATGCAGAATCTTTGTTCCCCAACCAGGATCAAACCCCATGCCCCCTGAGGCAGAAGCATGGCATCCTAACCACTGGACTGCCAGAGAAATCCCAGTGTCTGGGTTTTTATGGCCAGGGTGTCTGTCTAACGATGAAGGACCACAGCAAGAAATGCTCCGTGTGCTCCCCGCGCCCCCACCACTCTCCATTAGTCTTGAGAACTAATGGGAATTCTGGCCACAAAATTGCCAGATCAAAGGCCAGTTGGGAAACCCAGTCTATGGTTCAAGGTACTCTGGCTTAAAAGCCAGATGTCCTTCCTGGACACTCCTGGCCTGTCAGCATGGAGCATCTTGATCACACAATCCTTTCCCTTAGTGTTACCTGTTGGTGTTACTTAGAGCCTTTCCAAACCAGTCCAGGGACCCCTGAGATAGCCAGGGAACCCCTGAAGACACCTTTGCCCAGTCCGATCTTGTTCCCCCTCCCTCCTCGACATTCCTCTCCCTCTCATATGCAGCAAGCACAGTCTCCTTCTCCTGCCACAATCTCCAGTGTCACTTGGGAATCGTAACCTGGACTCGGTACCAGTACTAAGCATAATTAGCCCCTGGAGGAGGAGGGGCCAGTGGCTTAGGCCAAGTCAGACGGGGGAGGGAGGGGGCCAAGGAGGGAGGTGGGAGGCTCTGGTGCAATTGCTCCCCAGCTGCCTCTGCCTGGAATCCATGACTGCCAAGAGGTGGGAGCCACTGCCTCCAACTGATTCCCATCAGGGCGGCTCCTCTGGGCCTGTCACCAGGAGAGTCCTCCCCAACCACCCCCTCCCCTGCCGAAACTGACAGCTCCTGGGGCTGGGAGCCCACCGTGCACAGATCCCCTCCAGATTGCACAGATGCAGATAAAAGTCAGAAAAAAAATAACTGGCTCTGTGACAGGCGGATACAGACGTGGTCATCAGAGCCCCAGATGTGGCTCAGCCATGGCCGCCGCCAGGACTGCTGTGACTGTGAACAGGAATGTAGACCCAGATGGGGATGGGGGCTGGGGGGTTGGGGGACAGTGATGCACAGAGCGGCTCCAAGAGGGCTGCAGCTCTGAGAGCGAGAGGGGTCTAGTGGCTGACGTCACAAAAAGACACAGCCCAGTCCCAAGGAAAATATATTCTGCAAATGAATGCTCCACCCTCATCACCCGAAGCCTCATTCCCCTCATTCTACACTCTTCTCCAATTTCTATCCACCCTTATCACCCGAAGTCTCATTCCCCTCATTCTACACTCTGCTCCAATTTCTACTGCCCTTTCCTGCCTCAGCATTAAGCCACAGCATTAGCTTCATGGAGACCCTTCTCCGCTGGTGGCCCTGGGGTTCTCCTTGGGCACCTCCTGCCACAGAACATAGGGCAGCAACGCTGCCTCTGGGAAGTAAAGGGCAATGTCAGTGTCAGCCCGGCAGGTCAGCCTCTGTCCTAAGCCCCGCTAATACCCAGCATTCCAGGCGCCATAAAGATGAAGGGGCCCACAGCCCTGCTCAGGGGTCCCTGCACATAAACACCCCCAATGATGAAGCTCCCTAGCCATCACTCACGAGGCCCATTTACTTCCCACTTTGTTATGAATGTTCATCTCAAGAGAAGTTTGAAAATCGCTAGCAGCAGGAATTTTCCAGAAGTTGCAGAATATAATCAGTGCCTTCTAGGCCTTGCCACGCTGACAGAACACCTCCAGGGAGCCACCAACCAGTGAACAGAAGCTTCGGGAGGCCGAAGGCAGCTGGTGGAGTCAGGGTGGGAAGAGGCCACGGAAAACCACCTTGCCCAGCCCCCACTGCTCAGTGAGCTTGGCCTGCACCCTTGCCAAACCCCATCCGGGTCCTGTCTGTGAAAATTAAGAGATCAGCCCACGCTCAGCTATTCTGGGAAGATTAGCTATCTCAACACAGAACATCTCCCCTAGGCAGGAAGTTTTCTTTAAATAGACCCTCCGGTTGCAGGATGAGCCATTGCCTGGGTCAGGCCTCAGGGGAGGGTAGGTAGGGGGAGACAGCTGTCACTCTCCGTTCTTGAGGAGCTAGAGCCACAGCACGGGATTCCCAAGTCGTCCCAATGCTGCATTTCTCTTTGGCTTCCCGATATCTGCAATTACAGGATCCACTGGCTTCTGAGTGGAAATCTGGGGACTGGGTCCCTCAGCACCCCGTCCCTTCAATGATCTCTCAGGACACCCTAGCACACTCACCAAAGGAAGCAAAATCTCTTTTAGAAAAATCCACCCCCTTTTTCCGGTCTCCTCAGAAGAACCAAACTAATACCTCCTGAGCACCTACTATGTGCTTCACATGCTTGAACACATCCAATTTCATTTTTACAACGCCACACATATAGACATACCACTATCCTCTTAAACACAAGGGAATAGCCTCAGAGAGGATAAGATAATTCACCTGAGGTCTCATAGCGGCCAGACAACAGAGCAGGGCCAGGATTCCAACCCAGGTCTGAGTCCTCGATCTGTGCTTTCTCCTCCACCTCACGCTCTACCTGAGATGGCGAAAGGCTGAAAAGTGGCAGAGGAGACTCATACAGTGCTTCCCTCACAGCCACGATCCAGCTGTGACTCACCGGGATGCCTTCCTGATAGGTAAGCATCCAACTTCGCACCTGGACACACATCTTCCGCTTCCCCCTCCTCCACCAGAGGAGGCTAAATAGCTTTTAGAATTCCACCTGGAATTATAGACTGATAAGGATTCTCAATGTCAGACAAGTTAAATTAAGGCAGACTGCCAGGTAGAGGGGAGATTGTGGCCTGTTGACAAAGAAGTGAGATTCTCTGTGCAAAAAAAAAAGGAGGACGAAGGAATCCTGAGTGCAGGGATGGATCCAAGTTTGAAGGACTGGACTCACCACGGTTGGGAGGGCAGCAGGGGATTGAGGGGGCGGGCACCAGGAAGGCAGACACTCCATGGGGCTCAGCGGCCAGCCACCATCTGCAAAGCTCCCATCCAGAGCTTAGAATCCCGGAGGATCCCGAGGGGGCCGCTGTCGCAGCCCTCCTCAAGCTGTCTCCTCTGCATTCCTCACATTCTTTACGCTCAATTAAAGAGAAATAATCAGGGGAGCAAGCAAGGCCGCAGCAGGGAAGCCATGCCCCATAGTGGCGTCCTCACGTGTGTGGAAACAGCCTCCCCTGGTCAACCCAACTGGTGCAGGGACCCAGGTGTCTTTGGGGGATGAGGACAAGGCGAGTGATAAGGACAAGGATGTCTTTCTGTGTTCCACAGAAACAAAGGAAGATGAAGGAAGCGAGAGGGACATGAAAACAGGAAAGGAAAGGAGACAGAAGGCCAGGTCAGGGCAAAAAGGTGAGTACAACCAGAAGAGCTTAGTCATCTGTTTCTTAACCACGCCTTGTTTTACCACCATCACAGCACCAGGCCACCATCATCACCCACCACCAGCATCAGATGCCCTTTGAGACATTCCTGGACGCTCAGAGTGTTCTTGCCCTCATCAGTTATTGATGAGTCATGATAATAGTACCTTCCCATAATCTTTAAAACATTCTGCCTGTAGTCTACAGGGGGATGCCATTCTTGACCCCAGACTTTTCCTTCACCTGGACCAAACAGGCTTGGTCAGCCAAGCAAACTTCCACTCCCACAAGTCTCTATCCAAGGGCTATATCCACCCCCACTCCCAAGTCCCATCCCCACAAAAGCCTCCCTGACATCCCCAGCAGACCCAGGGTTTCCTCCTGGTTCCTCCTTCACCTGGTACAGGGAACTAGGACATATCTTCTGCTGATCTATAATTTTAGGTGTGTTTGTCTATCTTCCACTAGAATGAATAACAATGAATGATCATTACTTATTGAGCATGTTCTATGTGCCACGCACTGTGTTCACACTTGATAGATCACGTCATTTAATCCTTTTACTGTCCCTGGAGGTCATTATTATTATTATCCCTAATTACCCGTTAGGAAGTTGAGACTTAGAAAGGTTAAGTAACTTGTCCAAATTGACCCAGCTAATAAATCAAGAAGGGGAAACTTGAATACAGGATCGTAAAATGCCCAGACCCATGCTATTTATCTAACACTGAGACATTTGAACATAGGATCTATGTATTTAGCCTGTTCATCACTAAATGGCAAAGACTAGCTGCTCCTTGTAGGATGGAGGGATGGAGGGATAATGTGGGCTTTACAGAGTTTCAATAGTAGAACTGAGTCAAAAGCTCCCTTCCCATCTCCCTTATCAGGGAGATGTGATATTTGTAAGATGATTTGCTAGGCCAAAGACCCACTCTATGCTGTTAGGACACACTCTGTGGCCACTTTGGAGCTTCAGTCTCTGACCATGTCCATGTCAGTTTACGGCCACTTTGAGGTCTCAGTCTGTGATCAAAGGTAGGAGCCAGCTTATAATCAGGGGGTAGGAATCAGCCCGGGACCAGCATAGAGGCCCAGACTGTGGCTGCTGGATGTCGGAGGAAGAGAACACCTCTCTGCCAAACTGACTTGCAGCTGAATAGAGACTGAACAGTCTCAGCTGGAGTGTCTTGTTTCTGAGCATTGGAGAGACGATATGTATGAGAGGAGCTGGGTGTGTGGGATCATCCAAGCCAGAGTGCCCTGCAAATGAGGGCAAGAGGACGCATCCACTCAGGAAGTGCCATGTTGTAAGTCCCACATGCGTGTGAGTGTGTGGTGGGGCACATGTGTGTGCGCTGTGTGTGTGGTGGGGCAACAGGACTGGGGAGGCTGTGGGAGAGACAAGCACACACCTGTAATAACATTGGCTTTAGACGCCAGGAGAGAAGAAATTCCCCCAACTGTTTTATCAGAGCCCAAGTTACCAAATTATGTTGTTGTTTTAAATTTGAGCTTCTCTGCCTGCAAACGGGGGGATCTCAGGTTCAGGAGCTTAATGCTTGGCTGGGCCTGGGGAGATCCACTTCCCCACCCAACCCAGGCTCTGGAGCTCCCAGGCCCTGTGAACAAAAGTCTTCTCTCTCAGGGCTTTGAAGTGGAAACACTGACTGCTCCCTTTAATTAGAAAGAAACCCCCTATTGTTCCTGCTTTATTACTGATGGATGAAGACATAGGAGAGGGTGGATTTTGCAAAGCTTTAGTGGAGTGGGGGAGGAGTGAAGGGGACTGGAAATCTCTATTTAAAATAGAAATTCTCCATACCATCTCCACTCACCAAACCAGATCTCTTCGTTCATCCAATCAACCAAGATGTCACAGGGCATCCAGACTTTGATTAGATGTTATAGTAAAGATAGAGGACAGGGTACCAGCTCTCAAAGAGCAAGGGGACAAGAAAAGAAAGATGGTTGACATGAATTCAGTACCGCAAATATAAGCAAGAAGCATTTAAGATAGAGAGCAGAGAGATGGTCCCATAAGACAACCTCCTTAGAAAAATTTGGGGTGGGGGCTGGGGAGAGAACTAGGAACTTCAACTGAATACTGAATATTGGAGAGAACTGACAAAGAGGCTAGCAGAGGGTATTCCCATTCCAGGCAAGGTAAATGGTTTGTGCAAGAGCACAGAAGTAGGAAGGCTACCTCGTCTTTGGAGGACTATACACAAATGGACCTGATTATAGAGAAGGGTATGTGCAGAGGAATTACAGGTAATCAAGCTGCATAGAGAGAGCCAGTGGAGCAGAGGATGGAAGACTTTAAGAGCCCACAGAGGGCAATGGCCTTGATGAGATAACTGGGGAGTCACTGGGTTTTCTTCAGCAGGGGAGTCATCTAAAAAACAGTGGCCTATGAGGAGATGAAGCTGGTAGCCCTGTGCAGGAAAGCATGGAGGCAAGACCCATTGAGGAGATCCTGAGGAAACTCAGGCAATGCTTAGACTACGGGGATGGCAATGGGACCATGAAAGAAAAAGTGAGTCAGGGATGGGTTTCAAAGGAAGAAATAAGATGTGCTGATGTAATAGATACAAGGGGATAAAAGCGTATGAAAAGTCAAAGGTATCTCCAAGACCTCCAGTCTGGGAGACTAGGCGGTGCTGGAGGAAGGAAGAGGGTAGAGGCCCTTAGGTGAAGTGAGGGACCAGAAGAGTTGGTAAACACGGCCCCCAAAACTTTATTCTCCCAGACGCCAAAGATGCCCTGAACTCAGTACTCAGAGGATGGCAACTCCAAGACAGGAAAGATATGAAACCAATATCATTTATATCATCTTTTTTTCATGCACTTCAAAGCCATTCACACCTGTGCCCCATTTGATCCTCAAAACAACCACAGCAGGTATCATTATCCCATCTTGTAGATGAAAAAACTGAATCCCAGAAAGACTGAATAACTTGCTCTAAGTTACACAACTAGTTAAAGCCAGGGCTGGGAGCAGAAGCCTTCCGCCTTTCAGCTCAGAACCCCTCCCAGTGCCTACTGGCTGCCCAGGGAGTCGGGGAGCTGGAGCAGAATGTGCCCGCATCACTGGGGGCAAGGAGGCTGAGGCTCAGGGAGAGGGTCCACCCCAGACTTAAACCACACCTCCAGCCTGCTCGTCACACTCACATAGGGCGTAAGTCGGGAGCCCAGGGTGGGAAATGCCAAGTCTAATCAGACCTCACAAGCCCACAGATGGTTTGAATCAATGTGCTACCTTGATAGGAATAATAAGGAGTCCTGAAGACAGTCTTATGCTAGCTCCATCCATCTGGACAGAGAACCTCATCTTCCATAAGAATCATGCTGTCCAGGATCCCAGTGCCTTCCAAGCTAGGCAAATCCCTCATCTAAAAGTCCCCTGGTCCCACATCATACCTGCTTCCCAGCCCCCACCAGCACTTTCCACTGATTTCCCAAAATCTCTGGCCTCAGTTTCTGCTTTGCCAGACTCTGAGTTCCCAGGCTTTTCTGGGGGCTGAAAATGATCCTTAGGGAGAAACAGAAGACCAAGGGTTATACAGCCGGGGCAAGGGTTATGAGGTAACATGGTGAGGTGGATGGGCCTGGATCCAGACAAATGCAGAACCAGACATATGTCCCCCCCACTTCCTGGCAGAATGAGTGTCCTCAGATTCATTGTTCCATTCATTCAGCATGACAAATGTCATCATGACATTTCCTGTGATGGGACACCTGACCTAGGGCACTGAAATCTCATGAAGCATAGGGCTAGTCAATCAGTGGGGTCACAGAGTCCTAGGACTGGAACCAGACCTATGTTTTAGAATATCCTCACCTCTTACAGTACGGAACCCTTTGGAGCCAGGCCCTCAAAACAGTAGCAGTAGCCCTTCCATAGGGAAAGATCAGGCTTGGGATCTTGACTCCCTCCCTCCCAAATGGGTGGCCCCGTGGGCAGGGACCAGCTTTAATGAAAATTTGGCTCTGCCCCACCCCCTTGTCTAGCAAAGTTTAATTTGAAGCTTAAAAACAATGAAGCTAATTTTTAAAAACCTTTCATTGAGTTCCATGAGACCCCTATTAATTTTATTGTTTCAATAAAGCATTTATTTAATTGTCTCCAGAAGGGCCCTGTTAAATGCACAGATGTTACCTGAGTCAGAAGGGAGGGAGCTGGGAGCCTTTTTTCTCCCACCCTCTCTCCGTTAGCACGTTAGCAGGATTCTGTTATTGGATTAGCTGATTGTCACCTTAAAAGTCACAATGTAGAACCCTGAGGGAGAGACACAAGGCAGGTAAATTCCTGGGAAGTAGTTCAGGTCACAGTTTTTGGAAGCAGGAAGCCAGGCTTCTGATGAAGGACTGAGTTTGGTTAAGACAGGAGAGAATATCTTCCTGCTAATGAGACATTCATTATTTAGCTTTTGGCAGGAGGCTGATATCCCTGAAAATAAAACATCAGAGGACAAGCACATTACAAGAGGTATGATGTCCAAACCATAGGAGGGGAAGGGCTCAGCTTGAGTTGGCTCACTGGAATGTCAAATTCAATCTACCTGCAATTATTTAGTCCTGGGTACCTGCAAGATGCTACCACTACTAGGCAATCCAAGCAAACAGCAGTGCACAAAACATAGACGCTGATCTCATGGTGCTTACAGTCTAAAGAGGGGAGAGACTGACAACAAAAAAAAGGAAAAATATGATAGACATATCAAGATAATTTTAGATGACAAATATTCTGCCAACAGAACAGTATAATATGGTAGAGAGTGGTCAGGAGAGATCTTTCCAATGAAATGACATTCAAGCCAAGATTTGAACTGACAGAGAAGCAGCCACAGGAAGATCTGATAGAAGACCCTTCCAGGCAGAGGTAACAGCAGGTGCAAAGGGCCCCATGTTAAGAGGAGCACTATCAAACAACAATGGAATCGGAGGAGCATGACCTTGGATAGGCCCTGCTTTGGCGCTTACAAAATACTTTGCATACATTTACTGTTTCTAACAGCCTTGTGAAATAAATAATAACAATATTAATCAATATTTAACTAATTGCCTGTGGCACTGTACTAGGTGATGGGCATATACCAGAAGAAGAATTCAAACAAGATCCTGCTTTCACAGTGTGTATAGTTCAGAGTAGATTGAGTTCAATCAAATGACACAAATGAGAAAAATTACAACTGTGATGAGGGTTGCAATGGATAGGTACCCAGGGGTACAAGAATCCATACTGGAGCGGTCAGGGAAAACTTCTTTGTTTTCAGAGCTGAGCTCTATGGATGAGTAGAGTAACTAGGCAAACAGGGGAGATAAAAGCGTTTCAAGCAGAGGGCACAGTAAGTAGGGGAGAGGAGCAGAGGAGGGTAAACGGATCTCAGCAGAGACAGGGAGGCAGGGCAGTGAAAGGGGAAGTGGGAGAGGTGGGCAAGGCTACAACATATGGGGCCTCAGAAAACACAAAAGAAAGTTTGTCTTTGGCCTATAAAAAACTGGAAGCCAATGAAGGTTTTAAGCTATCTTCAGAATTTGAAGGCTTGTCCTGAGGGAAATGGTTTAGATTTACTATGATCAAATAATGTCTTGGCTCCCTATAAGAAAGTGAGCTTGTCCATCATGAGGGGGTGCCTAGGCTATTCCCATATCAGCAGGGAGACCTACCTTGGTCAGGAGATGGGCAGGATCAGTAGCCAATTTTTCACCATCAAGGATCCCTTTTATTCACCCTGCTGCCTCACAAATCCCAGATTTTTTTTAAAGTCTCTTCAAGAAAATCAGAGATACCAAGGGAAGATTTCATACAAAAATGGGTGCAATAAGGGACAGAAATGGTATGGCCCTAACAGAAGCAGATGCTATTAAGAGGTGGCAAGAATACACAGAAGAACTATACAAAAAAGATCTTCATGACCCAGATAACCACGATGGTGTGATCAGGGTCTGTTTACATAACCTAATGTTACTCCCACTTTTCTTTATAAACAACCAATATCACTCATCAGCACAAGAGACTCAAGGCATAATATAATTCTAGGCACAAGCAAAGAAAGTCCATGTTCCCCTTGACTAGACATACTTATCATGAAACATAGACAATAGTTTCCCTCTCCCCAATATGTTTACAGACTCCTGAAGATCTGTGAGGTCCACGCTGAGAACTACTATTTGATGGTCATTCCCAAGGTCTCTTGCAAGCAGGGCACTCTGAACCGTGATGCACAGCCTCCTTGTGGTCAGGCATGGGGAAAATGAGCAGTAGATGTGAACTAAAGCAGTCAGGGAAAGCTTTCTGGAAAAAGAAAATCTTGAAAGGAGCCTTGAAGGATGGGCAAGCTTTAGACAGATGGGGAAAGGATCTCATCAGGCAGGAAAGGCAAAGAAAGCTCTAAGATGAGTGAAGCAACCAGCCAGGCTGCAGCACAGCATCGGGAAGTACTTGTGGAAACAAGACTAGAAGATGTCGGTTGTGACTGACTCTAAATGCCAAGCTGAATTATCCTTCAAATGCTGGGGAATCATCAACAATTTTAGAGCAGGAAAATGATGGGCTGGAAACAGTGTTCTTGGCAGATGTATCTGGTGCCTGAACACGCTTTGAGGTGGGAGGAGAGCATCGAGGGGACCCAGAACACAGACGAGATGTGTGGGGAAGAGCCTGGACTGGGGAGGATGTTGGTGAGGAAATAAAGGGACAAATCTAAGAGATTGTTTTGTTTTTTTTTTCAAACACAGGATTAAGTCTGAGTTTGGAAGCATGGAAGAGACTGAGATGTCTTGGAGCCTGCTGGTGCAGAAATGAGACAGCCACCAAGGGAAGCGTGTAGGAGGAAGAAGATGATGAACTCATGGGGCCTCTTAGGGAGTCTGCACATAGCATCTTTCAGAAGGGTTACTTCTGCAGGTGGGGTTGGAGGGGCGGGTAAGGTGGCTTTTACATCTTATGATATATAATCTCTTCCAATGGAGGGATTTTGTGTAATTTTTACTTCCTTTTTGTGCTTTTTGGAATTTTTCAACTAATTATTTTAATTCCATGCAGACTCCAAGAGTCTCGTTAACCCTTTATAAACCATCTCCCCCAGAAGGAAAGAGGAGAGAGTGGTTTACAGCAGCAATCCCCAATCCCTTTGGCACCAGGGACCAATTTCATGGAAGACAACTTTTCCAGGGACCGGGGTGGGGTAGGGTGATGCTTTCGGGATGATTCAAGCGCATTACATTCATTGTGCACTTTATTTCTAGTATTATTACTTCAGTTCCACTCCAGATCATTACTCATTAGATCCTGGAGGGTGGAGACTCCTGATTTACAGAGTCTGCTGGGGTCTCTGAAAAATGCTTCATAGGGGTTTCCTCTTGCCTCCTGAGTCTGTGGTTTTTCCTATGATTGGGTAGGGGATCCCCCTCCTTCTCTCCTCTCTGCCCTCTGCCCCAGCTGAACCTGCTTCTGTCCTTTAAAGCCTCAAATATCATCAGATGACTGTCTTTGAAGCAATTTGCAGCACTGAGCTAGGAAAGGCTGACCTTGGGATTTTTAGAGCTGAAATGAGTCCAGCCCAGACCATGAACTAAACAAAGGGCACAGGATGGAAGATGCAAGTGAACAGCTCTGCTGTCAGAGGCATCTGTGTCCAAATCCTCGCTCTGCCACAAGTTACCTAACTGCTCTATACATCAATTTTCTCATCTCGAAAATTGGAGATAATAATAGTATTTATCTCAGAGAGGTATTAAGTGGATTAAATGACGATGAAAGGCATTTAATGGGTGTACTCTATCATTAGAATTAATAAGAACAATAAAATAATAAATCTTTATAACCAAACATTGTTGCTTGCAGGCAGAAATCACCTTAATGCATTTCCATCTTGGTTCCCACTGGTGGCATTTGCTTGCCTCTCCGCTGCTCTCTTTAACAGGATTTTTTTTTCTTCCCCAACCAGCAAAGAACAGAGAGAAGATCTGAAGCAAGGTCCCAGTTGCTGCTTCCTGATTTCACAGTGGCCCACTCTGCCATTTGCAAGTTGTGTGACATTTGACAGATTCCTTCATCTCATGAGCCTCGATTCCCCCATCTATAAAACAGGTGTGGTAACACAGACCTCACAGTATATGTTAAGAGGTTAGATGGTTCCTGGCACACAACAGGCATTCAGAACATGATAACTCTCCATCAGGGCTCCGGCTGGGGGCCAGCTCTTCCTTGCCCAAACCCTCCATAGCCCCCTGTGTTCCTGATGGCCTGATGTGAATCTTTGCAATTACATGGTAAGGTCCTCAGGGCAGAGGCAGGGCCAAGGCCTCTTTAACTGTAAGGAACGGTCTTCTTCCTGGGCCTGGGTCCAGGCCAGCCTCTGGAGGCAGCTGGGAAAGACGGAGAGTTTTCACCTTTCTGGAGGTCCAGAACCAGATGCACAAAGTCAACAGCCCCTCTTTCTTCTTTTTTCTCTACTCTCCAAACCACAGCCCTGAGGCTGCTTGGAAAGAACTGGCTCTTTCTATTTGACATGGCCTGGGAGAAGAGCTGCCCCATTGGTTCAGGGTGCATTCAGCTTGGTCAGAGAAGGTGTTATTTGTTAGATTGGATCACCTGGCCCTTATGCTCCCATTCCCATCCCTCTCCCCTGCAAAGGCCTCTGGACAAAGACAAAGTCCTCCCCTCTACCACCCCTCCCACCAGAGTCCACCCGTGACCCATTGATCCAGGGGCCAGCTCTTCATTCCTCTCCCTGACTCTGTATCTGCCCAGGGAACAGAGACCCCAGGGTTCAGCCCTCACTGTTCTCCCTCTCTCAATGAGTCTATGACACAATCCTTTTACTGTATATCAACAAAATTGTATTTATTTATATACATTGCTATTTGAATTTCCCATAATTTTTTGTGTCACACAATATTTTTTTAATTGGAGGATGATTACTTTTCCACATTTCGTTGGTTTCTGCTGTACAACAATGTGAAAATAAGCATACATACATCCCTTTCCTCTTGAGCCTCCCTCCCAGGCCCCATCCCATACCTCTACGTTGTCACAGAGCACTAAGCTGAGCTCCCTGTGCAGCTTCCCTTAGCAGCTTCCCACTAGCTGTCTATTTTACACAGAGTCATGAATATATATCAGTGCCACTCTCTCAATTCATCCCACCCTCTCTTCCTTTCACTGTGTCCATAAGTCCATTCTCTATGTAAGACATAATCTTGATTCCATCCTGGCTCCAAGGCTAAGGCAGCCCTCTCCCACCTTTCCTCAGGTAATGGCGCTAAACAGGTACCTCTCAATCTTGTCTGTCCTCAGCTCCTCCGAGCCCCAGATCCTCCAATCAAAGGAACCAGTGAAGGAAAAGAACACATGGTCCAGACATCCAGGAAAAAGAGAGAAAGAGAAACTGTCACAGAGCATCCCTCTGGGCTGATAGGTGAGGCTAAGCAGGAGGGAGGAGGGAGGAAGGGAGAGGCTGGCTCAGGGACTGCAGGTCTGGAGGCCCAGACAGAGACCGGCACGGGCAAGGAGAGCTCTGAACCCAGAGGGCCTTTTCATTTCTGGAGTTCTGGAGGGCCTCATCCTCCGACAGGGTCATGGAGCCAAAAGGGCTCACGTCCCCATCTTGAGACCCGCAGAGAGGAACTAAGCTCTTTTCCAGAAACGGGTGGAAAGATCTCTCAGACAGAACCATGGCTTCCTGTCTCGTCTCCCTTTGACTACCCTCAGGATTCAGGAAGGGTTTTGTCTTTGTCTCCGTTCTTCTGCATCCTTATCTCTCTCCTCTCCTCTCCGATCTCTTTCCCTCTCTGCCCCCCATCTCTGTCTCACATCATTTCTTGGGGACTCTGCCTTGGGGCTCCCGCTCTCCAGTGTGTAGGAAACCTGACCCTCATCATCTGTTTTTTATATTTTGGAAACGTCAGCTTCACTTCCTACCTGAGGGAAGTGGGGGTGGGGGGCACAGGCTGCCTGACTCCACCCCTTTCCTCCCCCCCTCCTCATTTTCTGAGCCGTCCCCTCCCCCAGCTTTCCTGCCCCAGGGAGGACAGACTCAGGCTTTCCCTGTGCTCGGTCACTGTGGCACCAAGAATCAGGGCTTGATTCATGTTTCTCCCTCTGCAGCTCACCGCAGGGTGGTAGTAGGGGCAATGAGGCCTCTTCTGATAGACCGCTGGTTTGCTGATTTGGGAAAAAGTGAAAATTCCAGACAAAGAGAGAGCCCAGGAGGCTGAGAGATTTCACCAGTGGAAACCAGGATGGAAAGTAGTTAAAGTCATTTCTGCCTCTAGGCAGAGTTATGGTTAGCTGTCTAACATGTTGTCCCAGATGTTTATTTGTTCAATATTATCATTAATACTAGCTATAGATTACTCATATTGAGGGCTTAGCCTGTGCCAGGTACTTCATATGTCTCTGCATTTCATCATTTGACAATTTACATGGAAGGTACTAGTATTGTCTCCCGTTTTCTTCATGAGAAAATTAATACACAGAGAGATTAACTAATTCACCCGAAGTAACTCCGTTAATGAAATTTAAACCCAGGTTTCTTGATTTCTTGTAGCCCCAAGCTCTTTGGTCTACATCAAGGTTTCCAAGACCTGAGAAACGTGTTTTGTACATTTCCTTTTAAAGAAAATAAATCCACAGAACTCTAAGAAAAGGCCTTCAAGGTCCCAGGGACCGTGGTATCCCAAGTGAAGAAGCAGTGTCTGTAACTCACTATTTTCTGGGAGACCTTGATGAACCAGCTAGCAGCTAGCAAAGATGATGTGGAAAGGCTGAGTACTGAGTATTAAAGTCGCTTCATTCGTGTCCAAATCTTTGGGACCCTAAGGACTGTAGCCCTCCAGGCTCTTCCATCCATGGGATTCTCCACCCAAGAATACTGAAGTGGGTCGCCATGCCCTCCTGCAGGGGATCTTCCTGACCCAAGGATCGAACCCGTGTCTCCTGAGTCTCTTGCATTGCAGGCAGATTCTTTACCACTGAGCCACCAGGGAAGCCAGTGGGTAAGGCTACAAGTGGGCATTTCAGGAAAAGGAAATGGGAGGGCCACAGCGGAAAACACGAATGACGGCTCCAGGTCAGGAGCCAGTGTAGGCAATAGGTTAGGGGAGTCTGGTTCTGTGCAGGGAAATGAAAAGAGGGGAACTGGGCCTGGTGGAGGGATGAGCCAGCTCCCAAAGGCCTGAAGGTCCAGTTCAGTTTCTCCTCCAGGTTTCTGAGCTGGAGAGTGACATTCCAAAAGAAGTATTTGAGACCTGGGCTGGAGGGAGAAGGCAGACAATAAAGAGGACTGAGGAGAGGATGATATTCCTATCCTGCTAGCCTAAGAAAGTCTGACAAAACATGCAGAAAGACATGTATTTTGAAGACATTTCCAAAGAAGTTTGGTATTTTGGAGTTTGGACCATCTGCCTCCTCCCTAAGGATTGCTATCCAGGTTAGTGTTCGGATGGGGTGAGGGTGTGATAAATAGAGGGAGCGGCTGAAAAACATGGTGTGTTTGAAGCACTGAGCTCTTGAACAGGCGGACCACCGTGGCCCTGAGTAAGAGCTGGAGGAGGGCCCTCAGTGCTCTGAGCTGCCTGTGGGCCTGAGGGCTCTGGTCGGGGAGGCCCAGGCTACCGGCCTTGCCAGGTCTTTGGGTCAGGGCAGATAGTAAATCTGGATCCTGAACAAGAGTTTTAGGTCTTTTTCAATTCTTTGAAATGATGATTCTGCTCCTTGGGTGGCAAAGAAAAAAAGAAAGCAAACAAGCACAATTTGGTTAAGAAGTCAAGAAACTGCCAATTCAGAAACTCTAATCTGTTCAAAATGTTCAACCTCTTTTTTTCAGAGGCCAAAAACCTATTTCCATCAAAGACTGTATATGTCTGTACGTCTGAGAGCCAGCGAGGGAGACAGAGTGAGTGTGAGAACGAGAGCTGAAATGCCTTTGTTCCTGTGTGTGAGGTCACTGTCCATGTGCTCATGCGTGTGCATTGTATGTATGCATATTCAGGCCTTTTCTCAGGCCCTGTGTGCACTGAACTTTCAAACCATAACAGAAACACTGAAGCTTGGCAAAGATATCACAGGAATAATTATCTAATTTCAGACCATGTTATTATAATACCTACATGATGTGTAACGAACTTAACAATGTTCATGTTATATTCACCAACTCTGAGTTAGAGATTCAACAATGCCAAGTCCAACCTAGGAGGTTTCTCCAAGATCCTAGATCCTCCAAGAAAGCTTTTTAAGGAACATTCACCCTATAATGGCTTCCCATGGATCAGGAAGTTGGGATGTTCTCTGGAAGGGAGGCAGAGCCTTGGGATGGCAACTCTGTCCTCCCAGAATCCACAGTCCTCCCCAGCAGAGGAGCCCCTGAGACTAGTAATGTGTTAATGACTCAGTCATGTCCAACTCTTTGGGACCCCATGGACTGTAGCCCACCAGGCTCCTCTGTCCATGGGGATTCTCCAGGCAAGAATACTGGAATGGGTTGCCATTCCCTTCTTCAGGGGATCTTCCCAACTGAGGGTTGAAACCCCAGTCTCCTGCATTGTAGGAGGATTCTTTCCGGCCTGAGCTATTGAGGTAAGGAAATGTCCATACTGGGGTCACAGAGGAGGAGAGGTTTTCTCTGACTCAGATGTGGGCCAGGAGGCCTCAGGATCCGCAAGGCTCCCCTCTTCCCTAGGGAGCGGGATTGGACTGTGGCTGAGTGTGAGGGGAATGTTTGCTGTTTGCTGCTGCTCCCTGTTGACTTTAGCCAGTAGCTCTGTTTACAAACCCAGGTTGGTTTTCCCAGCACAGTTAATTAGACCAAAGACATCTGGTGTGAGGGCTGGGGAGGGCATCTGCTCAGCCTTCCCCCACACCCAGCAGCCAAGGGCCAGGGCAAGGCAGAGCAGCTAAACAGGACCAGACCAAACTCTACCAAACCCAAGGTCCTCAGGAGAATGGAGGCTTCCCTCACTCTGCCCTTCCCATGCTTGCTAAGTTAGACTGGACCTCAACTCTCCCAGTCTTAGGGGACCCTAGGGCTGGGTACCCCTACATCAGTGGAATCACAGGCTGGTGATCGAGGATTCAGAGCTGTTCTCTGCCCTTCCAGGTCCAAAAGAACCGGCCAGAGATTTCTGTCTTTCTCATCACAGAGATTGAATTCAGAACTCTTCAGCCCCCTGGAGGAAAGATTTTCTAGGCCCTCCACCTCCTCCTGCCAATCTCTGACACTGCGGGGAAGAAAGAGATTAACCAGGAAAGGACCAGGGGGCAGGAAGGTGCCCAAGAAGGGTGGGGAGATCTAGGTGGCTAGTTGCAGGGCACTGAGGAAGCTAGAGGACTGCGAGGGGGAGGGGCGGCGGCTTATCTCTCCCGGGAGGGGGAAGCTCACTCCAAACAACTAATGCGCTGGCGTGTGAAAGCTCCTCAATTAGCGCTAATGATGCAATCAGGGAGGGAGGAGGAGGAACCAGAAGTTCTGCTGGAGTCAGCACCTACTCACACACATGGTACACACTCCCTTCCTCGGACACAGTGGCCCCTTCAGACACACTAATGCAACACGCTCCAGAGACAATCAGGACCACGCATGTCCGTGGGTACAAGCGCTCTTTGTACAAATTATTAGCACGGATAAAGTTCGTGATCCGCGGCTACCGTCTGTCTGCGGGAATCCCTGGGGCAGGGGTTCGATGTGGGGCTTTAGGGACAAGGAAAATCGGGAAAACTTGGTAGGGGAGATGGAAGAGGGCATCTCATGATTTTTCTTCGGATCCCAGAGTTCCCGTCCTATGGGCGCTCGCAGGTGCCAGCCCCTGAGAGCCCGCCTCCCCATCCCCGGCCCCCGAATCCGCGACTAAGCGAGGAGCAGCGCCCCCCGCGTTAGGCTGGCCCCCGGGCACGCCCCTTCCCCACGCCCAGCCAGCCCCACGGCCCCGGGTCCCAGCGAGGGCGCACCCCGGGCCCAGAGGCTCGTCCCTTCCGGAACCCGTTACCCGCCAGCCTCGCCCCTTGGTCTGCTCCCCGACCCTGCCCCGCCGGCTCAGTTGACCGCCTCCCGGGCCCGTTACCCGCCCTCGCTCTGGGTCGGATCTCCCCGGCTCGTTCCGGGGCCGCCGCCGCCCCCTCCCTTTCTCCCCCAGCCCGCGATCCCGGGCCGCGCGCGGGGCAGGGCCGGAGCCGCCTCCCAGCCGCTTCTCAGGCCCGGACGGCCGCGGGAGGAGGTCCCGCTGTCAGTCAGCGGGGAAGGCCGGGCCGGCCGGAGGGGGCGGCGCCGAGGACTGGCTCTGGCCCGGAGCTGGGAGGCGGAGGCGGAGGGGGCGGGGGCGGGGGCGGGGGCGGCTCCGGGCCTTATAAGCGGCGGGGGCAGGGCGAGAGGGAGGCAAGTGTCAGGCCGATGTGCCGCCCGCGAGGGGCCGGGGCCGGGGCCGGGGCACCCGGGGCCATGCGCGTGGGCTGGGCAGGGGGCCGGCGGAGCGCAGAGCGGAGCCGCTTCGGAGCCTGAGCCTCCCGGGGCCGCGGCCGGGGAGCCGCGCGGGGCCGGCCGGCCGGGGGGAGGGGAGCGATGCGGCGCCGGCGGGCGGCGGTGGCCGCGGGTTTCTGCGCCTCCTTCCTGCTGGGCTCGGTCCTCAACGTGCTCTTCGCACCGGGCTCGGAGCCTCCACGGCCCGGCCAGTCCCCCGGGCCCTCGCCAGCCCCGGGCCCGGGCCGTCGCGGGGGCCGCGGGGAGCTGGCCCGGCAGATTCGAGCGCGCTACGAGGAGGTGCAGCGCTATTCCCGCGGGGGCCCCGGGCCCGGGGCCGGTCGGCCGGAGCGGCGGCGCCTTATGGACCTGGCTCCTGGCGGTCCGGGCCTGCAGCGTCCCCGGCCCCCGCGGGCCCGGCCCCTGCCCGACGGCGCTCCGGGCTGGCCCCCGGCTCCCGGCCCGGGCTCCCCTGGTCCGGGCCCGCGCCTGGGCTGCGCCGCGCTCCGCAATGTGTCCGGCGCGCAGTACTTGGGCTCCGGCTACACCAAGGCCGTGTACCGGGTCCGCCTGCCTGGCGGCGCGGCGGTGGCGCTCAAGGCTGTGGACTTCAGCGGCCACGATCTGGGCAGCTGCGTGCGCGAGTTCGGGGCGCGGAGGGGCTGCTATCGACTGGCGGCCCATAAGCTGCTCAAAGAGATGGTGCTGCTGGAGCGGCTGCGGCACCCCAACGTACTGCAGGTACGAGGGTGCGGGTGCGGGGCTGAGGGTGCTGGCTGGGAGTGCCCAGGCCCGGTCACCCTGGCTAGAAGAGAACCCTTGTCTTCACACATAAAGAAGCGGCGCCCCAGTGACTGTGCCAGGTTAAGCTCGGGGACAGAACCCGGTCCATGGCAGCTCCCGGCTACGCCACCCTGCTTCTCACTCCTGGGTGGCTGTCCGGAGAGACTCGCAGGTTCCTCAGCTTCCACACCATATCTCTTGAAGACAGACCCGGTCAGAGGGTTCCCAAACTCAGGATGGGGGTTGGGGTCCGTTAGGACTTAGGACCCTGCTTCTGTCTAGAGCTGGGGTGTGGAGCACCAAGGAAATGACCCCAAACCGAGAGGCTGAACAGAGCTCATCCCTGAGTTAGGGGCACAGCTGCAGTGATGCTTTCACTTTCTTGATGGAATCTGAACTCCACTTCTCTCAACTTCCAAACAGTGACTTGTCTGACTTTGAAAGTGGGGTGGGACAGCAAATGGGGTTGGGAAGAGCTAGAAAAAGACCAGGCTTGATTCCCCAAGAGTATCTGGTACCCCACCCAGAAGCCACTGAAAGAACTGGCGGGGATTGGATAGTAGGCCACAAAATGCATAGCCCTTCCTTGAGGAAACCCTGGGCCTTAAAGAAGGCTTTGGGGAAGCCTTTGGGGTCCTAGCTCAATGCTCGGGGGACAGGCTGAGGGCCTGAGGGTCTGAGAGTCACATTACGTGAGCAAATGTGGCCAAGACACTGGAGGATTGAGAAGGCCAGATGCCCAGGTTCCTACTAAATGGAACTCTGTCTCTCCCATTCACTGGAGAGCAGAGAGGAAAGATGAGACCCCACCTTGTCCCCTCCAGGCTAGGCTGAGAGTGGGCCTCTTACAGTCCCAGCACTGCCCTGACACACCCACTTCCTCCTCTCCCCCAGCTCTCCTCCGTCCTTGAGTCAGTCCTGGGATTAGACAAACTGTTCCCTTTGCACATGTCTGAGCAGACGGAGAGGGGAATCCCTGACTGCTCCTGGCCCAGTGAACACGGGTGTGTGCAGGCTCCCCAGCTGAGGAACCATGCCCACATCTTCCAGCTCCCAGCCCACTCACATGAACCTTTCTGCACCCGGGAGAATTGAGCAAAAACCCAGGAGTCCCTCCTTCCTTTCCTCAGGAGTGAGATGGACCCCAGGTCTGGGCGTCACAGAATAGTAGAGAGAAGTCAGAGAGCTGTTGACGCCACTGCTGGCTCCCAGGCTATCCCAGCCCTGATCAGATACGTGTCGACTGGGTCCTGGGTTCTGAACTGGTTGCAGAAGGTCAGACAGAGCCAGCAGCTGTGGGTGGCTTGCCTGGTGGCATAGCTGACTCTGAAGCTGCAGGGAGTGAGCAGCTGGTTACGTGGCCATTCTAACTGGGAGGATCTAGTTCTCTTCCCTTCCCAGGGGCTCCTGGGAACTTTTTGGAAACTGGGGTGTTGGTCAGATTCCGAGGCAGTGGGGAAGGTCTTGAGTGTGTTAGCAGGATAATGAGTGTTAGGTAATTGACTCAAGACCCCCCTCCCTTATGACAGATTGAAGGTTTGCTGTGCTCTCCTGTCTCTCAAGGAACTCCTCCCACCCTCTCTTACCCCACCCAGACTTCAACATGAGCGTCAGCTAACCACCCCCAACATGTATCACAGAATGGTCCCCCACTTTAATGTCAGGCCTCCTCCACAATGCTGGAGGTGTCAAAGAAAAAAATCTATATAACTGGTTTTCACTCAGTCCCTCTCGACACCAAGACTGGATTGGCTGTGTGACTCTTACAGGGTGGGAGACTGGGGTGAGTAGCCCTAAGACACAAGTGTTACAAGATGAGGAGGGTCCCAAGTCCTTTCTGTCAAGGGAGAGGTGAAAAGCTACCCTTACTTACAAGGAGGTAGAGGAACCTTGGGGTGAATTTAGGGATGGCTTTGATGGGGGTCTCATCCCCAGACCCCCCAGGCCCGTATCCCTCTGGCTTCTTCAGCAATGTCACCTCTGCCTCCAAAGAGGGTCTTCTACCTGGGGGTCTTCTTGTTCACGAGGCTTCCATTCGGGTGTGCAGGAAACTAGAAATAATGTTAATACCTCTTAATCATTTAAAATTTCAAAATTGTTCGACTGTTTGCTGAACCAGGGAGGAGCCAGAGAGTGCTTCCCACTCCCTGAGGCTCCCTCCCCGTCTCTGGCAGCCCCAAAGTTGGCACCGTGGGTGTTCAAACAGCAAAGGCCCAGGATAGTTTGTCCCACTGGGCTCTTCCCAGAGCTTGCTCTGGTCTCCGGGACTGCCCAGGCGGGATGTCTCCATCCATCTTCTGTGACCCCCTCCCCAGCCCACCACTGATACACACACACACACACACACACACACACACACACACACACACACACACACACTCCCTCACATGATAGATGCCTCTATAGCCCAGGGTCAAAGGGCACAAGGGTCTCCCCCTCCCCTGCACCTCTGTCGTTCTGGGGCCGCTGGCCTCAGATGGGGCCCCAGGCCTGCCTGGGCCCTGATTCTGGCCCTGCCAGAGTATATTTCTTCTCCCAGAGGAACAAAAGATGGGACTGAAATGCTCAGCCTCACGCTTCCTGGGGGGGTTAATGGTGTCTTTTTATTTTTTCCTGAGGGGTGTTGATTAATACCTCGTTAACAGCGCATTTAACGACCTCCGGGTGTTTAATAACCTTCAGAAGTTTCCCACAAAGGCTCAGACTCTGGGCAAGAAAATGAGAACCAGGCTCCAGGGCTGCTCCTTTTACCTCCCCCTACCGCTGCCCCCTTTGGGATCTGGGGCCTCCCCGGGCTGATGTGGGGTGGGGAGGGGAGAAGAGGGCACCCGGGATTTCCCCCAATCCCCCAAGTTGCCACCCTAGTGATCTGAGATGTGCCTTCCCTCATGCCAGGATTGAGGTGGCTGGCTCCAGGGATGGGGGGCTAAAAGGTCCCTACTGGGATGGAAGGGAGAGTGTAGGGGCCCGGACTGGAACCGCAGAAGTTGAAAACATGCAGGGACATCTAGCCCAGGGGCTTGGCTCCGCTGGTATCCACCCCACCCCCACCCCCTTCGTTCAGCTCTCCTCTCGTTGTCCTACTCTGGCCCCGACAACTTGGCCTTTGTGTTCCTGCCCCACAGGGTGCTGGGTGTTTTGAGCACTGGCTGATCCCTTAGCTGATGTGCATCGAGGTGGCAAAGGTGGGAACAAGCAGGGCTCTCCATGGATCCTGGTTTAGGTGTCCGTGACAAAGTCAGGCTGTGTTTCCCAGAAGCCCCTGGCCAGCTGAGCTGTACAAAGCCCCTCCCCCAGACCCTCTGGAGTGGAAAAGCCCTTGTGACCATGTCCTCAAAGAACAGTGACCTTCCCCAAGAACTCACTACTACCCCAGCTGATATGGGTCATCCCCCCCCCCCCCACCAACTATGCAAAGAACACCCAAGGGTTTGAGCCCTGGATTCTTTTTGTACTGATCAACACTTGTTAACAAATCCTCAGGGAGATTGCTTTCCCTACAGAAAAACCAGAGCAGAGGAAAAATGAAGGTGCCTGTAAGTGGAAATGATGAAGCAAAGACAAGGATTAGAGCAGGGGAGGAGGTACAATCACCATTTGTTGGTTTGCCAGTTAGCAAATGGTACTCTTGGAAAGAACAAGGCTGTGGAATCAGAGTGACATATATTTAAATCCTAGCTCCTGCATTTCTTAGCTGTGTGACCTGGTGGACGTAACTGAACCTCTCTGAGTTGGTTTCCTCATTTGGGAATTGGAGATTCTAATAGTACAAACTATGCCCTTTTAGGTTATTCTAAGAATTGAGCTATACATGTAAAACATTTAGCACAGTGCCTGGCACATAGTTATCATCACATGGTGCTCAGACCTGCCCATTTACATGAGTGGCCAGAGGTAAGGGGCTGCTAGGACAGTGGGCTAGAGCACAGCCTTCCCAGGCAGAGTTGCTCTTGTCTTCTAGCCTGAGTTGAAGCAGAGACCTAGGGATGGGAGGGTGGGGGCATCTGACAACCCAGCCCTTCCTCGTCCCTACCCCCACCCTGTGACCTCATGACCCGCCTGGGCCTCTTTCAGCTCTATGGCTACTGCTATCAGGACAGTGAGGACATCCCAGACACCCTGACCACCATCACGGAGCTGGGTGCCCCTGTGGAGATGATCCAGCTGCTGCAGACTTCCTGGGAGGATCGCTTCCGAGTGAGCAGGGAGGAAGGCCAGTCGGCCTTTGGGCTCCTGGCTGGGATGGTTCTCCCTTAGAAGGTCAGCCCTCCAGAGCAGCTTGGACTCCTCCTTAGTTGAGGAAGGAAGGGAGGGAAGGATGCTGCGACGTTGACTCAGCCATCAGCCAAAGGGTTAAAAAAAAAAAAACCAAGGCAGAGAGGATCCTGGTTTAGTATTCCTGTTCCACATACACACACACATACCCTCAGCCTGGCTGCAGGAGGGCCAGTGCCCTAGGTCTAGAAAGATCTTAAGGTCATCTTGGCGTGCCCTCTATTTGCATGCACTGGACAAAACCCACACTGAGATGCAACTTCAGGGAGGAGTCCCCAGATTTCCCTTGCCCGTTTCCCCACTTTCTCCATGTTACCCTCAGGGTCAGGCCAGCCACAGGGTTGTAGAAAAATCACTGGTTTGCTCCATAAGGTCCCAGGCCTCAGGCCTTAGTGAACACTCAAGCCTTTAAGAGAAAAGCACCCCTACTCCCCAGCTCAGTCCAGAGCCTCAGAGGAGGGCGCCCTGGAGCCTCCAGGCTCCCTTCCCTGGAGAAAAGCAGTGAGCAGTCCGGTGTCTGCCCCTCAGATCTGCCTGAGCCTGGGCCGCCTCCTCCACCACCTGGCCCACTCCCCGCTGGGCTCGGTCACTCTGCTGGACTTCCGCCCCCGACAGTTTGTACTGGTGGACGGGGAGCTGAAGGTGACGGATCTGGATGACGCCCGTGTGGAGGAGACGCCGTGCACAGGCAACGCCGACTGCATCCTTGAGTTCCCAGCCAGGAACTTCACCCTGCCCTGCTCTGCCCAGGGCTGGTGCGAGGCCATGAACGAGAAACGCAACCTCTACAATGCCTACAGGTGACCTCCACCCCCTCTCAGGAGGACCAGCGAGGGGCCCCAGGGTGGGAGGCAGGGAGGGGAGCTCACACGGGGTCCAAGAGACCAGCCAAGGTGGGAGACTCTGCCGTGACTAATGGAATGGCAGGGGCGGGGAAAGGCTCCCCCACACCAGAAGGGAACAGGCAGGCTCCTGACCATGAAGCTAAAAATAGTCAGCTCCAAGGAGAATCTGGGTTGGGGGGTGGCAGCTGGAGGCTTCTTAAAATAGTGTCAGACTCAGCCTAGGGCTGGTGAGAGGGCCCTGCCTCTTCCTCCCAGGGCCCTTCACTTGTGGAAGCTCCTCATAGAGCCAAGCCCTGGAAGCTGGCTCTGACATGGGTCAACCTGGGGGATAATGTGGAGCTAAGGGGTGGACAAGTCCCCAGGATGGATGGGGAAAACACACCTCAGACTTCAATTTGGTGTGAAGTTACTTGTGGCCTTAGCATGTGCCCAGACCCCAACAGGGCACATGCTGAATTGACTCCATAGTCTGAATCGACTCCTAGGCACCCTCTGGGGCTATATGGATGAGATGGTTAGCCCAAGGGATCGGGATCTCTAGCAAGATTGGGGTTCTGTCCCAAGTTGGGGTAGAGGAAGCCTATGTCCCCACAGGCTGGATCTTGAGCCCCTGATTTCTCTTGGCCCCAGGTTTTTCTTTACATACCTCCTGCCCCATAGTGCCCCGACTTCACTCCGGCCCCTGCTGGACAGCATCGTCAACGCCACAGGTGAGCACTGCCTCCCATCAGCTTGTCCCCCGCGCCTCCAGCAAGCATGGGAACAAGGATGGCCCAGGATGGCACACAGTCCAGGAACATCACTTCCCAAAGTAGATTCTGTGGCAAACCTCCACTCCAGTCCTCTGGTCATCAGGGCCCAGGCTCCAGGGTTGGGGTGGGTGGGAGCAGGGAGGGAGACATAGGAGCCCGGGTACCCTCTTAGAGTCACGCTGCACTCTGCAGGAGAGCTCACCTGGGGGGTGGACGAGACCCTGGCCCAGCTGGAGAAGGTGCTGCACCTGTACCGGAGCGGGCAGTATCTGCAGAACTCCACTGTGGGCAGCCAAACCGGTGAGTGGCCCCTGTAGGGATTCAAGGGCAGGGAAGGTGGGGAGCGGTTCGAGGAGAGTGATCCCCCTAGTTGGGGAAGTGAGTCAGCCTCCCTTTGAGACTCACTTGGAGTGATGCAGAGAGACTGCTTGGCCTGCACTCAGAGACCTTCCCTCTGACTGAGCTAGAACAACTATGTGTGTGTGTTACTCACTCAGTCGTAGCCGACTCTTTGCATCCCTGTGGACTATAGCTCGCCAGGCTCCTCTGTCCATATGATTCTCCAGGCATGAATACTGAAGTGAGTTGCCATTCCCTTCTCCAGGGGATCTTCCCAACCCAGGGATCAAACCTTGTCTTCCGCATTGCAGCAGATTCTTTACCATCTGAGCCACCAGGGAAGCCCAGGAATAACTATAATTCTGCCTTGACCTGGGGGTTTGGGCTCTGACACCCCTTCTCTGGATGGCTGCAAAGCTCGTTCTGTATTGTGTGTACTTTCAGCAAGTTACTTATTATACCTTAAGCCTCACTTTCCTCATCTGTGAATTGGGTTCAGTATTACTTGCCTCACAAAATTCTTCTGGGCAGTAAATGATAGGTGGAACGTCTGAAAGCAGTTAACTCGTTTCCTTTTACACAGCCGGAATATAGTCTATGTTTACTTCTCTTTCCTTCCTCACCTTTCTGGGGCTAGGAGGACAGCTAGAGGTGGAGAGGGCTCCACCTGATACCAGTTAAGAAGCCCCTGAGCAGAGAGAGAATTCCAGTCTTGACTTGCAGGCTGCGTGGTCCCTCCACTGAGGCCCTGGGGTTTAGCATGGTTGGCAGGGGGCGAGGGATGGGCAGCCTCTGTATTCAAGGAGCTCTGGCTGGTCTTAGGGGTGGGGGAGCCCTTGTTAGCCCTGTAAATAAAGTTTAACGAGGTGAACAATGGCTGGCTCTGTCCCTGAGGACGCCGTTTATGGGGCTATAAATCACAGCCTGCCCTGGACTTTGGTCTAGTCCCTGTAGAAGAAGGAGGCAGGAAGGCGGGGTGGCCAAGGCCCAGGGCTTCTGCATTATCAGTCTGGAGCTGGGGCTCCCCAGACAGCAGGAAAGACAGGAGGCCTGCAGCGAAGCAGCTTCCGGATTGAGTTTTCAGAGCCTCTGGGGGCTCTTTCTGTGAAATGGGAAGATTTCTTCTCCTTCCTCCAGCCTCTGCCTGGAACACTCAAGTAGTGGATTCCCAAATGGTAATTCTTTGTGTTTTACATTCATCTGAATGCCTCTGAACTTCAAAAACTCGTGACTGACCACCCCCCTCCCCGCCCTTACCCAAGGAGCTGGCCTAACCTCTCTCCCCAAGGCCAGAAGGAAATGGGACCAAGGGCAGCTGGAAACTCTTGCTCCTCAAAGTGTGGTCTGCAGACCAGCAGTTCCAGAAGCTGGTTGGAAATGCCAGTTCCCTGGCCTCACCCCAGACCTTCAGAATCAGAATCTGCATTTTAACAAGATTCCTAAAGATTCACATGCACACTGAAGTTTGGGAAGCCCAGCTTTAAATGTCTAAAATGTTCGAGCCTCAGCAACCAGCCTGGTCAACCAGTAGCCTTTGTCTCACACATGTGCCCGCCAGCTCATGCAGCCTAAATCACTTGTGTGCCCTTTGATTTGGGAGATGTGTATCTCCCAAAAGGTAACCTGAGCTTTGCCTTTCCTGAGTGGTCATCCCAGTTCCACAGTGGTAGCTGCCTGCATCTCTATGCTAGGAAGACTGGGCTGGGTTTTAGACGACATCTAAGAAATGGGTCTCCTAGCCCTTTAAGGAAAGTGGTCCCAGCCCTCACCCCTGGCCACCCAGAATTCTCACTTGAGGTCCATCTCCAACCTACAGAGTACCAGCGCCTCCTCGACAGTAATATCCCCCAGGAGGACTACCGATGCTGGCCATCCTACCACCATGGAAGCTGCCTCCTTTCAGTGTTCAACCTGGCCGAGGCTGTGGACATCTGTGAGAACCATGCCCAGTGCCAGGCCTTTGTGGTCACCAACCAGACCACCTGGACAGGTGAGCCAAGGGGAAAGGACATCTTGAGGGAGGTGACCAGACTTGCCAGAAGAGACTGACGAATAGTGGTGGTCCATCAGAAGCCAGAAACAATGAGAAGACAAAGAGGCTGAGGGGATGAGAGACAAGTGTCCTTGTGTTAGGGAGAGTGGCCCTGCCTCCAGGAAGAGAAACATCCAATCCTGTTACCTCTCACTTCTGCCTCCAGGTCGGCAACTGGTCTGTTTCAAGACAGGATGGAGCCACGTGGTCCCTGATCCCAGCAAGACCACATATGTGAGGGCCTCTGGCTGAGCCATCCGCAGGCTCCGCTGACCATCCTCGCCAGCTGGGCTTGCCCGTGACTTGCACTAGCAGCACTGCATGTCACGTGGGCATCCCTGCAGACCAAGCTGACAGCCCAGACAGATCAAGGTGACCTGGACAACGTGCAATAATGCCAAATGTTAAAAATGTGAGTTTACCAGTCTAGGTCTGGGACTGCTGGCTCCAGGGCCAGGAATCGGGGGGAGGGAGCTGACTGCCCCTCTCACCGTCTCGGCTGCCAGCGGGGCTCAGGCTGGTCTCGCCATTGGGGGCTCTGCCCGTCAATGGGGACAGTTCCATGGGCAGCCCCATTACTGTGTTTGTAGTGTGAGAATGTAGCCAGAGCCCCTGCTGCTGGTGCTGCCGCATGTGCCATGGCCCAGCAGGGGCCGCGAGGGGACAATCGGTGATGGAGCGTTCTCTTAGCCAAACTCCTGAGCAGAGGAGACTTGAAGGGATGCTCCAAAATGTGAGCGATTTTGTACCCCAGGGTGGCTGCCTCTGGGAACCCAACAGGGGGCGCCTGCCAGCCAGCCCAGGGGCACAGGCAGAGGAGCACACGGTATGAGCCAAGTCGTGGGTTGAGGAGCAGGTAGCAGTTTGAGCCAGGACCTGGGGCGGGGGTGGGGCTGGGGCCTTTCTGCCTCATTTGCTTTCAGTGAAAGCCGCAAAGCAGCCAAAACCAGCCTCTCCCCCCTCCTGGAGTTTGTATATCCAGAAGCTTTTGTACTTTTGTTCATTAAAATGTTTATTTTTGTAAAAAAAATAATAAAATCAATTAATAAAATGACATTTCACGGCAAGGACTGACCTCCCCAGCCACAGTTTCTTGGCCTGACTTACTCGTGCTCAGTTACGTCCCTGGTGTATGTCTGGGAGTTAGGGGAGGAGCGGTGTGTGACAAAGAAGTGAAATCTCCATGGCAGACTCTGAAGTCTGCAAGATATATTTTCAAGCCCTGCTCCCATGGCTTTCATCTCCCTCCTTGGTCCTCCACATCCTTGTCCTAACCAGAGACATGAGGAACCCCTAACAAAGTTAAAATTTTAATACCCAATGGCTTCTGATATACAAAGCCTTTACCCAAAGGACTCATGCCCTAATGGTGGGATGTCAGCCATGCCAGGGGACCCTGAGCAGTCTCCCGTCTGGGTGGCTTTGCCTTGGTGGAGGGGTTGGTCCTGGCCATTATCACCACATGGTAACGTACACTTTTCTTTTTCAGAGCCTTTTTTCTTTTCTTTTCTTTGAGCAAGAAATAAATATATGGAAGGTGGGGAGATAGCAAGGTCCATGGAAAGCCCAGCCTCTTCTTCATGGGTTTTGAGAGGGAGGGTCTAATAGGGCAAGGCCCAAGTACATGGAGGCCTGGAGTGAAAAGGGTCAAGATCACACTGAGGCCAGAGAGAGCCCCAGCATGGATACAAGTCATCTTTTTTTTTTTTTAAATAGTAATTATTTTTTAAAGCTGTGTGATTCTGTTTTGTTTGATTTAATTTATTTTTTGGCTGTACCATGCAGCCTCTGGGATCTTACTTCCCTGACCAGGAACTGAACCTGTGCCTCCTGCTGTGGAAACACAGAGTGTAAGCCGCTGGACCACCAATAAAGTCTCTAGATGCAAGTCTTCTAACTTGAGATCCCACATTCTGTCTCCTATACATGATTCTACTTCTAGAATATTCTCAAAGTGCACAAGCCTTTGAGGGCTTTAAAAGGAATAATCGAAGTATACCTTAGTACCTGATTTCTTCTCACCAGATGTGCTTGGCATAATTTCTTATGCACAGATTGTCCCCTTAGTTTTAAGTAATTGAAGAGCTAATGTTCCTGGGCTCAAGGAGGTACCACAAGGCTGGGGCAGCAAGGTCTGCAGGGTCTGTGCCATCCACAGGGAAGACCCTGGTGACAGGAGAGAGGCCCACAGGGCTCAGGAACTGAGGAAAGAGAAGGCTGAAGATTAACCCACCACTGCCTTCTGGGCTTCAAGAAGTTTCCAGACTGAGGAAACTTGCCTGTGGGGAGGGGCAGGCTTTGGCCTCGGCAAGCCACGATTATCATTCCAGTTTTACAGACCTGAAAACTGAAGCCCAGGTCACAGTTGCAAAAGGATTTAGGGAGCATTCAAACCTAGGCCAACCTTCTAAGCCTGTCCTGGGAAGAGAATGAAGTTAGAGTTAGGGAGCCCATACTCTGAGTGATGCCAGATTCAAATGGAGGTCCAAAGGGCATAAAACTTTTTCCGAAAGACCTGCAGGTGGCTAAAGGCTTAGTAAACAGCTTTTTCCTCAGTGAGGGATCCTTAACTCCAAACCCGTATCGGGGGGCAAAAATGGTCAGACTCAGTCCTGCAGAATAGAAAGCAGAAGTTTGCAGCTAGGGTTGAAGAGGGTAATGAGTGAAAGGGAAATCACTTGGTTGTGTCTGACTCTTTGTGACCCCTTGGACTGTGGCCCACCAGGCTCCTCCATCCATGGGATTTTCCAGGCAAGAATACTGGAGTGGGTTGCCATTTCCTTCTCCAGGAGATCTTCCTGACCCAGGGATTGAACCCGGGTCTCCCACATTGCAGGCAGACACTTTACCGTCTGAGCCATGAGGGAAGTTGCTGACAGCCAAATCGTCCCTCCCCCAGCAGCCTTTTCCATGTAGCCACCTGTGAGCCTGAAAGTTCAATTCCTGGGAACATCTCATCCCCTTCCTGCAGAAGCCAGATCCATAGCTTTCCACCCCGAAGTCTATGTTCTTTCCTCTCCTCTGCACAGCCAGTGACACCAAGATCCAGCGCATGGAAGAAATGCATTCGTACAACGAAGCCTCAGGTGTTGATACCAGAGGAAGGAGGTAGGTCTTTCCCAGGGCTAGAGGAGTAGGAAAAACATGAGAGGGCCCATGGTGCCACTAGGCCCCCACGAGGCTCTGGAGGAACTCTGGCCAGTCTTTCTCTTGGCTCACTGTGTGGTCTGGGCTGTGACGACTCTCCAAGCCTCCATCTCCTTATCTGCAAATTTCAGATTTATGATACCCGCTTCATAGCAATGTTACGGGCATTGAATGAAATCACATACAGAAAACTCTTAACCGGTGTCAGCACACAGTGCTTAAGAAACACTAACTGAAATTGTCATTGTTACTGTTAAGAGCATGTTGAACTCTCCATGTTCTTCCATGGCCTGGCGTACAAGAGGATCCAGGTCAGCTGGGGTGGACCCAGGCACAGCTGGACTGTGTCCCAAACCTCCATCTCCAGCATCTCCACCAGGAGCCCTGGAGGAGGTGGAGCCAGGCTGCCGGGTCAGTGCCCTGGATGCTGAGTGTGTGGCAGATAGAAGGAGGAAGAGGATTAACATGAAAGCAGAAAATGGGATTAGGAGGCTGCAGAATAATGTGCCCACCCACCCTTGTCCATGACAACAGCTTCTTTCACTTTGTGGCTTCTAGAAGCCAGAGTTTGGTTGCCCCTTGGCAACCAAAGGGGCTGGAAGCCCTACTGGAAGCCAGGCTTGGTTGCCCCTTGGTCCCAGTGAAGAGCTGGGAAGAAGCTTGGTGGGCTTTGAATTGGGACTACTCGGTTGGCCTGGAAGTGGGGCCCCGCTGCCTTTGCATGCACTTTCTGGTCTAATCCTCATGGCACCTGTTAGACCAGTGATGGCCCAGAGAGATGAGGAACTGGAATTCAAGCCTAGGTGGTCACTCCTGAAACTCTACAATCCTTCCCCTCTACCACAGTCTCACCCAGGAGCACAGTGCCGCCTTGAACCCAAGAGATCAATGATCTGCCTCTTCCCTTGGGAATTTCTAGACTTACACTCTGCCTTTGATGAGAAACCCAAAGAGTAGTTTAAGGAGACCTGATCCTCCTCTCTGGCCTCATTCCTTTGTAGTGCCATGGGCTTAGTTCCCCATCTAAGGACATGTGGGATCCTAGGTCCCCAACCTGTGATGGAACCCATGTCCCCTGCATTGGAATGCAGATTCTTAACCACTGGACCACCAGGGAAGTCCCAGGCCTGGGCATTTTTAAAGTACTTCTTTGAGGCCTGTCATGCAGTATTTTAATTACCCTTGTACACCTCTCTGTGAATTCAAGCCAGTGTTACCTGCTTGAGTGGAGAAAGAGCTCCATCAGTCCCAACTATGTGAAGGAGACAGACCAGGATACTTTTCAAAGTCACCACTCAAGCCCTAGTGGATCTTTGATGACCATGTAGGGAGAAGTTCATTTTCCACCTCACTCCAGAAACCAGATCAAGGCCCCTTTCAGCTTCATTTTTCAGGACAGTGACCCCTCGTCCTCCTGCCCCATCCTACCCAGCCCCCCACAGCCTCTCACCTGCCCTCCACTGGCCTCATTCCAGCTCCAGGAGTTGCAGTGACAAGACCTTCCCTCTCCCACCCCATGTCAATCATTCAGGGTCCCAACAGGAAACAGAAACCACCAGGAACTTGGATATTTTTACAAATGTGTGGGTACAAAGGAACCCCGTGGAGATGGTGCAGTAATCTGAAACTAGTAGCAATAGAGCTGTTACAGACTCTACCCAAAGGAAAGAGTAATATCTGTTATCAGAGCCCTGGAGAACCAGGAGGACTCGCGTGACCACAGAACACCACCAGACAGGATGACCTCACAAAGAAGGCCCCAGTCTCCCCTCATTCTCCATCTTCTCCTCCCCTACCCCTCCATCTCCTTCCCAGCTCTCCATCACCAAACCCACCTTGAAGCCAGAGGGAGCCTGATGTGAGGTCTGTAATCATCATGAAGCAGGGGGAAGAAGGGGAGAGAGCTGATTGGGAGGGCCAGAGTAATACACCCAGCGCAGTGTCCTACTTCCTATTTGAGCTTCCATTTGGCTTGAGAGGGAGGGCAAGAGAAGACTTTTCTCTTTTGCTCCCAAATCCATTCTCAGATATCCAGCTCTTTGTTGTTCTCTTTGAATGACAGGCCCAAACCTTCCAAGAGTCCTCTTCAGCATACATTCTCATCAGGGGCACCATCATCCCCAAGAAGACAAAACTTGGTTCTTGGGAGATGAAAAAAATCCTAGATATTATACATCTTAATATATCCAATGGAATACTACTCAGCCATAAAAAGGAACAAAATAATGAAATTTAAAGAGACCTGAATGGACCTAGGGACTGTCATACAGAATTAAGTAAGTCAGAAAGAGAAAGACAGATATCATATATTATTGCTTATATACAGAATCTATAAAAATGGTACAGATGAACTTATTTGCAAAGCCAAAATAGACTCACAGATGTAGAAAACAAACTTAGGTTACCAAGGGGGCAAAGGGGAGTATGATGAACTGGGAGATTGGGATTGACATATATACACTACTGTATAAAAAATAACTAATGAGAACCTACTGGGTAGTATAGGGGACTCTGCTGACTATGGTGACCTAACTGGGAAGGAAATCTGAAAAAGAGCGGATCTATGTACAGGCATAACTGATTCATTTTGCTGTACAGCAGAAACTAACACAACACTGTAAAGCAATTACACCCCAATTTTTTAAAAAATGTGAAAAAAAATACATGACACTTCAGTTCAGTCACTCAGTCATGTCTGACTCTTTGCAACCCCATGGACTGCAGCACACCAGGCCTCCCTGTCCATCACCAACTCCCAAAGTTTACTCAAACCCATGTCCATTGAGTAGGTGATGCCATCCAACCAGTTCATCCTCTGTCATCCCCTTCTCCTCCTGCCTTCAATCTTTCCCAGCATCAGGGTCTTTTCCAATGAGTCAGTTCTTTGCATCAGGTGGCCCAAGTATTGGAGTTTCAGCTTCAGCATCAGTTCTTCCAATGAATATTCAGGACTGACTTCCTTTAGGATGGACTGATTGGATGTCCTTGCAGTCGAAGGGACTCTCAAGAGTCTCCTCCAATGCCACATTTAGCCAACAGCAACAAAATCTTAGATATTACAATAGTTTGTGGCCCTCCAAAGGACCACAGTACACAAACAGACCTGAGATATAACTGTGCTGTTAAAATTCCATGGGGTGGTAGCATTTAGCAAAAAGTATTCACAAAGAGCATTGTAGGGGGCAGATAACTGGGAGTGCAATAATGAGACATAGGTTAAGAAGCACTGAATTAGAGTTGACCCAAAACCCTTACTTAGGCTGTCACTGAAAGCTTTGAATCTGTCACCCTCAAAAGTACACTTTATATTCTTTTCTGTAAACTGAAATATACGTTTATGTGTACTCTCTGTGCCATTCCTAATAAAAACAAAGTGCAATTTGAGTTATTTTTCACTTAACGTTTTATTCAACGTACCTTGCCCATGATGAAAATCTTGGACCATGCAGAGTCTCCTGATCTGCGCACAGCTTACAGCTGTTTGCTGATATTTGCCTACACAGAAGAGCTCGGGTCCCAAGCAAGCCAGGGGATTTCAATGCACACTTACTCTTCTCTCAAGGGATCAGGCCCCAAAATAGTTCCTGAGTGCTAGTCACTGTAATGAGTATTAAAATATCAAAAATATACCCCCTACCTTTTAGGAGCTCACAATGTCACTAGAGATGTCACAAAGATGGACAAATTCAACAGGGCAGTATATGAGCTGGGACTCTGGAGCAAGGAGACCAGTTTCCACACGTGGCTTGTGAAAGCAAAGGGCTTGATGGTCACATGTCATACTACTAAGGGCAAGTTAAGCTGGTCCCCCAGGAGCATCAGTTCCCTACCAAGAGCCCCACTGTTAACACTTTCCCACCCAGAGGAAGCTTTATCCTTACTCTGTGTCTCTTATCTGTAAGTCAGCTCCCTTTTGTCACCAGACATTCCCCCCAGTCCTATGGCTACTCAACAGGCTTTGGTGTGGAGCCAGTCAGAGGCTTTGAAAGTGTAAATAAAGTGTGTCTACTGTTTCCCCCCTTATCCATACACTTCTTTGGCCCTTCAAAGAGCTCTAGTAGATTAGAGAGGCCCCATGTCTCCTTACCAAAGACAGGCTGCCTTTCCACAGGAGGTGGAGTTTCTCAAGTGCTCCATAATCCAGCCCTGAGAGGTTCTGCTGACTGGCCTGGCATGGAAACAAAGCTTGTGGGCTGTTTCCCAGAAGCCCTTCTGGTGCCCTTCAGGTCTTCAGCACAGAGGTCAGTCTCAAGAAAGATCTCTCGTCTTGTCCCACCCTTCCATAAAATCAATTTTCTTACCCATCTGAGGAAAGACACTGCCGCCAAAAATAACAATAATAATAAAACACACAGTATGGGAACTTTCCTGGTTGTCCAGTGGTTAAGACTGTGCTTCTAATGAAGAAGGCGCAGGTTTGATCCCTGGTCCGGGAACTAAGATCCCATATGTCAGGCAGTGCAGCCAAAAGTTTTAAAATATAGAATGAAAAAAAAAAAAAAAGCACAGTATGCTTTGCTTCTCATTGCTCGGAGGTTTAAGGCACTGTTATTCATCTGAACTTGCACAGGAGATGGTCGTGAGGTTATCTGTATCACATTTCATTTTATGACATATCACCTTGTTTACACCACCCTTTTCAGTTGTTTATAGGATATAGGTTACCTTTAAACGCTCTGGTTTTGTTTAATCTTTTTTTTTTTCTCCTGACAATAAAAAACTTTAAAGGCAGCCATTGTTCTAAGAAATGACTATTGTACTTGGGCACCAAAATGCTTTAATGGGGAAAGACAGCTTGTCTTGTATCTTGGCCTCCCATATCTTTTTGAACCAGGCTTTGATGCTCTGCGGAGTTTTCTGACTCCATCATTGAACTATGCAGCGCTCTGCAGTTCTTAACAGCAAAATGAGTTTCTTCTTTAAACATAGGCCTCTGCTTAGCACATTTAGTACTATTTGACTTGGGTCTCTAGATAGTGCTATTCCTGGAATGGACTTCACATGCTGAATTTTTCTTTTTTAATTACCCACACTCCTATCACATATGCTGAAGTGACCCCCCCTTTTTTTTCCTATAGCTTCTCCAACAATTTGCTGAGATGCAGAGATTTATAGAGAGTCCTTCTGGGTTAGGAATTTACAGGTTATGTCTTTCATGTGCAAATTCATGCTATTCCTGAAAATATATCCCCAGCAAACAATTCAAAATAGGGAAAGATTCAAATGTGCACAAATGTTCCTTGCAACATTATTTAGAATAAGAAAAAGTAAGGGTTGGTTATATGGCAATATGATAAAACATGTAAATTATAGTGTTAAATGAAAAAAAGGAGGATGTAAACCTAGGTCTGTGCTGTGTTGTGCTTAGTTGCTCAGTTGTGTCCGACTCTTTGCAACCCCAAGGACTGTATCCCACCAGGCTCCTCTGTCCATTGCATTCTCCAGGCAAGAATAGGAGTAGATTGCCACTCCCTCCTCCGGGAAATCTTCCCAACCCAGGGATTGAATCCAGGTCTCCTGCATTGCAGGTGGATTCTTTACCGTCTGAGCCACCAAGGAAGCCCAAGAATACTGGAACAGGTAGCCTATCCCTTCTCCACAGCATCTTCCCAACCCAGGAATCAAACTAGGGTCTCTTAATTGCAGACAGATTCTTTACCAACTGAGCTACCAGGGAAGCCCCAAACCTAGGCATGTAACTATGTAAAAATACACATGAGGTGATTTCCCCAGTGGTTCAGTGGTGAAGAATCTGCCTTGCAATGCAGAGGACTCAGCTTCTATCCCTCATTGGCGAGCTAAGATCCCACATATCATGGAGCAGCTAAGCCCATATGCCTCAATTAGAGAGTCCACACACTGCAACTAGGACCCCAAATAAATAAGTCAGAAAGTAAGTTTTAAAAAATGCATGTGAAAAAAGACTGGAAAGAACACACACAACTGTTGTAAATAGTTGTGAATATACACAATTTGGCCAAGATGACAGACTAGCCTTTTTAAAGTTTTCTAAACTCTTTTTTATTGTGTCATGTTGCTTGATTAATTTAAAACATGATTTCAAGTAGATCACTGTTTCAGTGGATTGATGGAGTAGCTCAACCTTTTTACGTGAAGTGGGACAAAAATCTCGCTTCCATTTTGTTACATAACCTTCATTTAAATTGGACTTTTGAAAAGTCAGCTCCACTAAACGCTGATTCATAAAAGGTGTTTGATGGCTTAATACAAGAGTTGAAATCACAAATGAATGTAAATCCAGCAGGGAAGCAAGTCTGGTGGCTGATGCCATCTGGGGATCTTGGGCCTGAGTGCATAGGGATTTCAAGGGAATTGGAATTTTTTTCATGATTCCCCAGATTTGTGCATTTTGGCCACCAATCCAAATTCAAAAATAAAGTAGAAGCATTGTGTGGGCCAGACAGAACATATCTACAAGCTGGATTCAGCCAGCTGGCAGCCGGTTTGAGACCCCCTAACATGAAACCCATTTCTGAAGTTACAGCCAATTGCCTGATCTCTGAGCACTCAGCCACCAAACCCCACCTCCTCCCACTGTGCTATCCCACCGACTCTTCCTCAGTGAGCCGCGAGTCACTTCTGGTTGTTTGATGAGGTTGATGGAAGATGGTAGTCCTCAGAGTACGAAGGCTTGTGAACCTGTCCCTAGTTGGAAGCATTTCTCCTACCAGAATGTGAAAGTTGGCAACATCCTTAATATTAATTTGTATTGCTGTCTCGCTTACTTATAGTTTGGCTGTGAGGAATGGATTTGAAGCTGTTCAAATATGACTGGTTTCATCCTTGACCCCTTCAGTATTGTCAGATGCACCAGCCAGGTTCGGGCTGTGTTTCCAGCTTGTTGTCAACCAGACTTGAGCAGTCAATGTGTTAATCACAGTTTTCTTCCAATATCACTGCCCTGACACCAGTTATCGGTTTCAGAGAGCTGCCCTCAAGATGTAGCTCCCTCTTCTGCTGTTTCTTCTCTCTCTCTGTCTCCCTCTCTCTCTCATCCCTGGATGCTCCTTTGGCACCGTGACCAAACAAAGAGGGATCATTCCTGCTTTTATGCTAGCATCTGCTTCTGCTGTCTTAGGAAGGGGCCCAGGCAGAACTTCCCTGGTGGCCCAGTGGTTAAGACTCCACGCTTTCCAAAGCAGGGGTTGTGGGTTCAATCCCTGGTTAGGGAAATAAGATCCCACATACAGTGCAGTCAGAAGATTAAAAAATAACAATGAGCCCAGGCAACCTTCACTTCTAGAATATGACCCTTTTCCCTGCAGTGACCCCACTGGCTTTGCCACAAAGATCATCTCACTGTTCTCTGGAATATTTGAACCTGGACTTGCAACAAAGAGCAGCTGATGCTCCAGGACTGACCAGCATTCCCAGTCATGCTACGCCATGGGCAATCTGGCTCCACAAGGTCATTATGATGTCCTGGGGCCCTGGGGCCACAGAAAATGGCACCTAAAAGATCCAGGAGTTGGTGCATCGATCAATCAATTAACCACTCATCAATAAACAAATGAGCTGAGACTCCCCAAGTAGCCAGCTTGGCTTTGACATAGAGACTGGCTCCCTCCTTCTCCATCCGGGACCTATTGTGGTTACAAACGCCTCCTATTAGTTCTTGGTTTATTTGGGAACTGCAGATGCTGCCAGATGTTTACTTTTAACGTGAAGAGAATTACACTGCCCTTGTGGTTGAAGAAAGGGGGAGTTGGGGGTACGGATGGGGTGGGCAGGCCCCTCCACAGCCCAGTCACTGGGGGCTCCTTCCCTCTCCGCTCCAGATGTGGCCCAGCCCCCACCCCATTTCGCCAAGTCAGCAGACCCAGACTATTCCAAGCATGGAGGACGCTGCAGGCTCCAGAGCACAAGCAGGGCCACACATGGCCCACCATGTGGGGCACATGTGTGTACTCTGAGGTCACGCCTGGGCTCCACCAGCGCTCACTGTGCTCTCCTCACTGCAGCGTCCCCTTCTCACCTTGGTCTTTGAAGCCGCCCCTTCCTCATCTAGACCAAAAGGCAGACTTTCCTGTGGAATGATTTGGACCATCTGTAAATGATGCTCTGGGAAGTTACGGCTGAGGTAGAACATTGAGACTACCCTGAGAACCCGAGAAAGCCTGATCTATTTTGTAGCTACAACCCTGTTACCTGCTCCCACCACCACTTGTAGAGCCCAGTAGGACTGTGGGATCTCAAGTTCCTATGAGAAGCTGAGGCTGAGGGCAGAGGCCAAAAGCACCAGTATCTTCCCACCAGGGTCCAAAATCTCCCAGAGACATGGCAAGCAATTACCTATAATTGCTGCCCTTTGATGGAAAGGTCCTGATCCCACATCACTTTGCTACCTTCATCTCTACTGCTGGACAAGGAGGGAAAGCCTTCTCATTGTTCCAATCTATTCTCCTTCTCCCTTCTGCTTTCTTGGGCTCTAACAACCTAAAAGCTAAAAATATCCTCTTTTTCTCTTTCCTTCCTGGTATACTTGGAAAGCAGGATGAAATGGCAGAAACTCACAACCAGCCTGTACTTCCAAACAGAAACAGACCTGGGAGGAAGGAGGAGTGAGTGGCAGACCGTCCCAGACAGGCTGCAGTAGCCTCGCCGAGAAGAGGCCCATGGATAGAGCCGCACATATTTGTCTGAGGACTTATGATGTGACGTCAGACTTGGCAGAGTCTGGCTAAGGAGACCCACTTACTGGATTTTCTTAGAATTCCTAGGAACTATACCCCTGCCATGTCTGAGTCATTCATCCCAAACTTAGCAATGACTGAGAGCTAGTAGGAAAAGGAAAGAACTGTCCTGATAACTTTCTCTAGATCGTGTTTCCAAGACTAAATGGGAGAAGGTGCTGGCAGGATGGCCTCACCTGCAGCTTCTGGGCAGCGGTCCAGGGTGACACAGAACGCAGTGTGCAAACATGGGTTGGATAGACAACAGGTGGCAGCTCGGCAGCAGCCGGGCACTGGGGAGAGGAGCAGAGGACCGTCCAGCACTTGGGAAGGGGGGTCTTGACCAGCAGGCGGGCCACAGCAATGAGCAATGCCAGAGGGGGCAGAGGGGGACTCTGAAACCCAAGCAGACGGGCAGCCTCAGGAAAGTCTTGTCAACAGATTCCAGCACCCACCGAAGGTTAGATGTGATGGGGAGAGGCCAGAGGGAGCAAAGCAGGCCCACAGGCCTAGAAGGACATTCAGGTAGCCAAACTGAAGCAGTCAGCTGGGGAGGAGTCGCATTCCTGGAGCTCTGCCACAAACCCAGCCCAGAGGATGGGAGAAGACCTGCACAGGCTGAGAGCGGGTCAGGGCCTGATGGGGGCCAGCCTGATCCTGATCCCTGGCCAGAGCCAGGCTAATAACCAGGGCAATAGGCTCAGGCCTGCCACTGAGATGGCCCCACTCTGTGGGTGCAGGAGAGGGAAGCTGGAGGTCATTGAGGGCTAACTGTGAACTCTCTCTCTCTCACACATACATACACACACATATACTCTCTCTCTCTCTCTAGCTACTACTCCAGTATTCCTGCTTCTTGCCTTTTCTCCTATTTTTTTTCTCCCCCAGATCCTCCTTGCTGATAACCAAAGAACCAAAATAGGTAGGGTCTACTTTTTTTTAACGAAATGTCCAGGCCCTCAGGACCTAACAGCTCCCCCGACAGTCACCTGGCAAGCGACTTGTCACCAGGCCCTGCTGTGCACCCCAGTGGAAGGAGCATGTGCAGCAGTGAACAGGGAGCTGGACCCAATTAAGGAAGGATAGTGGGGGTTCCTATAGTCCCTGGTTCTGGTCCAGCTCTTGCTTGCCTCTCTTTTAGGATCAGCTAGAAACTCCATAAACTCTGCTCCAGACCCATGTCTTGCCAATAATCCTGAAGACTTTTTCTGGGAGGGTAAGTAACCTTGGGAGCCAGGTGCAAGATTCATCTCTGCTAGACCCACATCCTGACAGACATGGAAACTTAACCCATACTCATCTATATAGGCTGTTAAGCCTCCCACTTGAGTGTCTACATTAACCCTTAAGCTTCATGTACACACACGTTTATACTGTTTCTCAACCCACACGCCTATTCTTAATCACTGGCCTCCAGTGTGTAAGGGCACAAGCAACAAGAGTGGGCCCCATATCAGGGAAGGACATAAAGGACAATCACTAGATCCCCATGCCCCTGCCTCTGGGTACATCAGCCATACTGTCCTTTTACCCGCCCTGGCTAGGGCCTTTCTTCCTGCTCAGCAAGGTGATCCGAGGAGCTAGTGATCTGGACTTGATGGGAGCAGACCAACTGCCTACTCGCTTTGCCCCCAGCTGTAGAGGATGGTTACCGGTTTGCATGGCATTCAAATGCACTGAGAGCCGAGCTCTGCAGACGCCATCTGGAGCTAGGGTCACAGGACCCTTCCCACCTCCAGGGCTTCCTGAATTCATAAAAGGCAGATGACCAGTGATGTCAGTCAGAGGAAATTCGATAGAGAAAAGAGGCTACACAGGTGATGGAAGAGGTAGGAAGCCACATAGGCAAGCTAAGCCAATCCAGATGTGAGCAACAGCAGGGAGCCATTTTTGCCCCAGGGCTAGAGAAAGACAGGAAAGAGAGAAAGTGAGGTCATCAGGGTCTGAAGCCAGGGCTGTCCAGTGGGAATCGCAGCCACAGAGAGACGGGTCGGGTCGTCTGATGTGAGCTGGAGCCATAAAGAAATCCAGCTTCTGCTAAAGACACCTTAGGAAGCAGAGAGAGAGTGATACCCAAAGTTTCCCCCTCCTTCCACCGTCTAACCTGCTGCCAGGCCCCCCACTGGATGAATTTACCTGAAAGCCAGAGGGCAAAGAGCCTGAGACCTACCGTGCATACAGAGCAGCCCCCAAAGGTCAAGGGACCAGTCTGAGAGCAAATAGGCTATGGACCAGCACAGGAATGATAACCCACCAGGCCTTGGATGGGCCAGTGGTGAGAGTTTTAGAGAAATTCTAGAACCACTTCCCCAGGAAGCAGCATCCTTCTCAGTCCTCTAGCTTCACGAAGATGGAAATGGATTAACTGCCTGGATGCCCTGTCAGCGTGCGCAGTCAGAAGGTAATTCTGCACATTCATCACAGCGGGAGAGACCCCTGAAGAAAACTGAACACTGTTTGTTTATTTTTTCCAATTTTTTAAAAAGATCTATTTGTTTGCTTATGGCTGTGCTGGGTCTTCTTTGCTGTGTGGGTTTTCTCTAGTTGAGGGGAGCAGCGGCTATTCTCTAGCTGGTGTGTGTGGGCTTCTCATAGCAATGGTTTCTCTTATTGCCAAGCCTGGGCTCTAGGCACGCAGGCTTCGGTACTTGTGGTGCACAGGCTTAGTTGTCCCATGGCATGTGGGATCTTCTTGGACCAGGGACTGAACCAGTGTCCCCTGCATTGGCAGGGAGATTTTTTACCACTGAGCCACCAGGAAAGCTCCTTGAACACTATTGCTTCAGTCATGTCTGACTCTCTGCAACCCCATGGACTGTAGCCAGCCAGATTCCTCTCTTCATGGAATTTCCCAGGCAAGAATACTGGAGTGGGTTGCCATGTCCTCCTCCACGGGATCTTCCTGACCCAGGAATCAAACCAACATCTCTTACTGTCTCCTGCATTGGCAGGCAGGTTCTTCACCCCCACAAAAGGGTGGCCCTCTCAAAGGCTATCCGGCTTTGTGCCCTAGTTAGGGGCTGAGCTGGATCCAGGGTCCTTTGGGGCATTTCCTACATGGAAAAGGGCATGGCCTGTGTCTTGGGGCATGGTGAGGGATCCAACTGGGGGCCAGGAAGGAGGCACTGTCCAGGGAACCAGGGCACTCAGCACTCCTTAGAGGAGACCAGAGAGCTCCTTCCTCCTGTCCCTCATCCCCTCCTTCAGAAAACCCAGACCACTTTGGCCCAGCTTCCTTCAGGCCTCTTCTGGTGACTCACTAAGATCTTCTGCCTGAGCTGGGCATTAAATGCCTCTACATCCCTCTCTCCGTCCCATCTCCTCCCCAGAGCACGATACAGAAGCCCCTCCCTAGAAGCCTTCAACAAAGCCTTCAACCCAAGGGTCCTGGGAATAAGGCTGAGGGAGTTGGTAGCGTGGGGAGAGAAGAAGAACATTTCTCAGATTCTCAGACGCTTCTCTGGCACCAGAAAAGGAAGATTTTTCCCAGCATGGGTTTTGAGTCTGAATATGAGCCCAAGACAACACGCAAAATGGGGAGGATCCTTCCCACCCCACTTGGAACTCCTCTGGCAACCAGAGCCTAACTTCTTTTTTTTTAATTAATTTATTTTCTAATTGAAGGATAATTGCTTTACAGAATTTTGTTGTTTTCTGTCAAACCTCAACATGAATCAGCCATAGGTATACATATATCCCCTACCTCTTGAGCCTCCCTCCCATCTCCCTCCCCATCCCACCCCTCTAGGTTGATACAGAACCCATATTTGAGTTTTCTGAGACATACAGAAAATTCCCGTTGGCTATCTATTTTACACATGATAATGTAAGTTTCCATGTTACTCTCTCCATACATCTCACCCTCTCCTCCCCTCTCCCCGTGTCCATAAGTCTGTACTCTATGTCTGTTTCTCCCCTGCTGCTCTGCAATGGAGAAATTCTCGGTACCATCTTTCTAGATTCTGTATATATGCCTTAGTATATGATATTTATCTTTCTCCTTCTGACTTACTTCACTCGGTATAATAGGCAGAGCCTAACTTCTGCTCAGACACTGTCACCGGCTAGTTCCAGTGCATCTGTGTCTCTTGTGTCCTCAGATGGTCTGCAAGTTCTCCATAGGCAGAAGGTCCAACTGCAGAGCAGAGTCTGGCCAAGGTCCCACCCCTCACCATGCTGCTCAAATCGTTCACAACGGGACCAGATACCTGATTGGAAAAGGTTCAGTGCAAAATGAAAAAATGGCACTCCTTGTTAAAAACTTAAATAATTTTTAAAAAATTATTAAAATTGTCAAATAAGGAGAGCAAAGCATTGAGCCAGATACAGAACCTTTCTAAGTGTGGGGCCCTTTGCCACATCCCTGATCGCACACCCATGGAGCCTGCCCTGGCCCATGTGGTGTGAGTGGTAGCTTGCCTCCAGAGATGCTGCTATTAATTCCTCACCTCCCTCTGCCTGCACCTCACTCCCACTTCATGAGACAAAGTCCTTTCTCTTGAATGTACTTGACCAACAGAATGCGATGGAAATGACATCCTTGTACCTTCATGACTAGGTCATAAGAACCCTTTCAGCCCTTCCTGACCCTCTTGGACACTTGCTCCTAGGCTACTCAGAACCCAGCCATCATGCTGTGAGAATTCCAAACCACATGGAGAAACCATGTGTGAGTCAACAGCCCCCAGCTGCGCCCCAGGCAGTCAGCCAGGGTCAACCCCAGTTATGTGAGTGAACCAGCCTCCATATGACCCCAATCGCTGAGACAGCGGACTGAAAGCACATGGGAAACTCGCAGGAAGAACCATCCAACTGAGCCTGGTCAATCCACAGAACTGTGAAAAATAGTCATAAACTGTTGCTTTGAACTGCCAAGTTTAGGGGATTCCCTGACAGTCTGTGGATAGGACTCAGCGCTTTTGCTGCCAATGCCGGGGTTCAATCCCTGGTAGGGGAACTAAGATCTCACAAGCTGCTGGGTGCAGCAGAAAAACAAACAAACAAAAAAACCTGCTAAGCTGTGGTGCTAGAATAGATAACTGGGATTTGCTCCAAGGAGTGGTGTTCACTCAGAAAGCAATGTGAACGACCTGGGTCACATAACACATCAGTGCTAGCCAGCACACAGTAGGGGCTCGAGAAAGGACAACCACCATTCACTGACCAGAGCAGTGTGCTGGCACCAGACATGTGCCCCCCTCCCCAACCCAAGACAAGCCCTCCCCCTGGCGGCTGTCCTTTGTGATGAACTGTTTGCCATCTGGTTTCAACCTGACATCTCACTGGCTGATGGGGATGAAGATACTGCTGTCTCCAGAGACTCACGACCACTTCCTGCCAGCCTGTCCCGACCCTCCCTATCTCAGGAAATGAAAAGCGATTTTTTTTTTTCCCCAGAGTCTGTTTACCCCTAGCAACATACCAGGGTTTCCAAAACCAGTCTCACAGCCAGTTCCAATATCTGTCTTCACTGCAATAATAATGCAGATGCCACACCTGCCCCCTGGATTCCTTTTTCTGCTCTTGTGTTTGTTCATTTGTTTCTCGGGATCTTTAAACATCTGATTAAATTTCATGCTTCAGATGAAAAGTTCTGAAGATGGAAGATTATCAGACCTTGTAACTTTCATCAGCCCTCCTTTCTGCTCAGCGGCTTTTTACAACCTTTACTCTCTTCCTCCTCGCCCCCGGCCTCCCACAAGTCCTCTTCGCCCTGCGAGTTCCTCTTCCAGTTGCTGATCACACTGTCCTCTCCCCTGAAGCCCCCGACACTGGCAGCAGGTAGAGGACAATATCAAGTCAGCACGCAGCCTGAGGCCAACAGAAGGGGTAGTCTGGCTGGGGGTGGGATTCCCTCTACATCAACTGAACACAGAGGTATCTCAGATCCAGGCTAACGTGACATTCCCTCCCTGTGATGCTCATGACCACACATGTCCCTGCTTTTAAAAAAAATAATAATTTTATTTATTTATGGTTCTGCTGGGTTTTTGTTGCTGCTTGGATTTTCCTCTAGTTGCAACGAGTGGGACTCTCATTTCGGTGCATGGGCTTCTCATCGCAGGACTGGGCACAGGCTCTCGGGTGCATGGCCTTCAGGAGTTGCAGCTCCAGGACTCTAGAGCACAGCCCAACAGTTGTGGCGCACAGGCTTAGTTGCTCTGCGGCATGTGGGATCTTCCCAGTGTGGGTGTGTGTGCTAAGTTGCTTCAGTCGTGTCCAACTCTTTGGACCTTCCCTACGGACGTTATGGACCTTCCCAGACCAGGGGTTATACCTGTGTCTCCTTCATTGGCAGGCGGATTTTTTTTTTTTTTTTAACACTGAGCCACCAGGGATGTCCCCTCTCCTTGCTTTTTAGAACACCAGCTCTCCCAAATCTCACCCCTTCCTGAAACGGGCAGACAGTGCAGGCAAAACCAAGAAACCAGAGACCCAAGGCACTGAGGCTGGGATGCAAGACCACAAAGTGGTTCCCAAGCCCCAGTCTCCCACTGACTCCCAACTACCCCTCCCATCTCTCAGGAAAACACAGAGGAACCCAGGAGATCCTTCCTCTGCATCTACACTCTGATCCTCATTTTTGTTTTGTGAACATAAATCACCACTTTAGAGATCGCAGTTGCAAACTAGGGCCTCTAGCAATTTTCACTTACTGCGTTACTTGCAAGTAGTACACTCAGCTACAGGTGGCTGCTAGTCTCAAGACCAAAAATTCGAATGCAGCAGGAGACATTTCAGAAATAATGACCAATTTCTGTGCTCCCAGGAGCTCCTCCACCACCATCCCACCCCCACTCGTATCCAAGCAGCCAGTCTCCTCTATACTGTCTGCCTCAAGGAGAGGATGTAATAGGGAGAAAAAGGAAGATACAAGCTTTGATGTCTGGGCAAGATTAAAATATTTAGGAGAAACATCTTGAGTGAGAGCAGGGTTTCTCTCCACCCTTCCTCTACACTCCCCAAAGATAAACAGTAAAGATTCCTCTGCAATAGTGAAGGGAGATGGAGAGGCGGGAAGGTGATGGGAACAGAGAGGCTGGTGAGCCCCTGACCTGCGGGGCCCAGGCAGACAGGATGGAGAGCATGCCAGTGAAGGGTCTCAGTGAGGGATGCGGCTACATCCAGAACTCTGCACCCAGGGACCAGCACCAAGGGACTCTGGGCTACATTTCCCAACGTCCCCACCTCCAGTGGCTCATATTTCCACATCAGCCAGCACGGGAGCCATACTCAGCTCTCTCCCCATCCAAGCTACTGCCCCCTAGTCCCACAATGTCCCAGGACACCTGAAAATCTCAAGAAAAGAAAGTGGGACCCTGAACTTCCCCTACCATCACCTACCTTCACCACCCCACACACACCTACAGGGAAGTAGCTCAAAACCTCCCTCACCTCCCATGAGGATTAAACCTACACTGGCGGCAACATAGATTGAGCATGTTGAGAGCTAGCTTGGTGGCAGGCATCTAAGCAAGGTCTTTCATGCCTAATCTTAGTGACAGAACTTTCTCCACCTGCCCTTAAACCCAAGACTCAGACCTAGCATCCAGCCAAGCTTTCCCTCACAGCACTGCTCCTCTGCATGGCACAGTTAGTTATACATCTGTAACTTTCTCTTCTCGCCATCATTCCACTGTTGCACTGCAATGTAACTATTTACAACCAGGTCTATCTCTGTTATTGGACTGAAATGTGTCCAATGTGTCCTGAAATGGACCAGGGCTCAAGTCTTACTCTTTTTTCCATGCCCTGTAATTGACACATTATCGGTGTCAAATAAATGTTTATATAGTTAAATTGAATTGTCCACCCAATTCGTTTTTTAAAGTAAAAAACGGGATTTGTTATTAAAACAGCTCCAGAGAAGACAGTCCTAAAGAGCAGGCAGTTAAGGAAAACACAATACGGTAAATCATTAGATTTCACCTGTTCCTAATTGCTGCTTATTTTTTGCTAGAACAGTTGTTCTGGGACTTTCCACCTTGATTTTTCTCACCTTCACCATTCTTCTCAGGCCCCAGTCCTACCCCAGAGCCCCTTATTCTGAACTCGGGCCAGGATCTCACTTCTTATCTTGCTGAGAAGAAGAATGTCTGATATGGACTCCCTCAACTTCTCATCACCCTTTCTGAAATGACCGGCAAAAGATGTCGGGGTAGTGGGAGCCCATACACTGCCTGGGGAAGATTGACAGAATTGTATTGGAGCGCTGTTTGGTGAGAAATGTTAAATGTGTATAAACTTTGACCTAGTTGTTGAACTTCTAAAATTCTGTTCTAAAGAAAGAACTGGATAAGTGCACCAAGAAATCCACAATGGTGTTCTTTGCAGCACTGTTTATAAAAAACTAAATGCACTCTCCTACCGTTGTTTTTGCACCATCTTGTACCAGCTTGCCATCTGGGATTCAGCTACTCTTCTTTGGATTTCTCTTTCTTCTCCCTTTGTCTATTATCTCAAAAGCCCACCTTAAAATTTCCTCCATGTCTCACATCCACCAATTTCTTCAGTCTAGCTCAGACCCTCCATGAGCCACCTAGAGACTATCAAACTGGCCACCTTGAAGAAACAGCATCTTTGTGAAGGGCATGCAAACCAGGGCACATGAAAGACCCTTCCGAGCAAAGAGCAGCTTATTGTCAGCTTTTCAATTCCTGGCCCCTGAGTCTCTCTGACTCCGACCGTCGCTATGCCACTCAGCATAGGCCTGAGCAAAATGTTTTCTCCTGAGTCCATCTGAAATAGATTAGAATTTTTCAAAAGGGACTTTAGTTCTTTTTTTCTTTAAGGGGAGGGAGGTAAATTCTGATATATTAAGCATTTAAAAAATGAGTTTATGTGTTTCCTATCTTAAAATAATAACCACCTGGCAGGATATCTCTTCCCTAGTAAAGCTCTCTGAACTCTGAAACCCTGGCTTCCTGTCCTTCAGTTCTGTGTGCAATCCCCCCCACACAGCCCCCTTCTCTTTGCCTTTGGAATGAGTGTATCAACGAGCTTGACCTGGGATGAATAATGGAAATCACACCTTTCTCTGTGGTTGTTCCAAGTAGTACTATATTTTACCGCAAACCTTTATTTTTGAAAAGGTAATTCCTGAACATGTTAAAAATATTTTTCAACAATGCCAAAATATTTACAGTGAAAAAACTTGCTTCCTCTCATCCCTAAGCCAGGCACTCAGCTCCTTTCCCCAGAGGCAGACACACTCTTGCCCGGCCAGCATATGTGGAGATGAGTAGGCAGTATACAGTCTGTGCCCTGTTGTTCTCTGTGCCTTTTTCAATACTATACTTTAGAAATTGTTTCATAACATACACATAGCTAGGCTTTATTCCTCTGATCAGCTTTATGGATGTACGTAACCCATCCACCAAGTCCCCCATGGATGGATATTTAGCTTATTTCCAATGTTTTGCTTTTGTGAACATGCTGCAGTAAATATCTCCCTGTGTTTCCTTTTGTATGTCTATTTTAAAAGCTAGGAATGTAATTTTTAGGTTAGATCAAATGTGTATTTAAAATTCTGATAGATATTGTCAAACTTCCAAAATAGTTGTTTCTGTTTCCGTTTTCACCAACAATATGTCACAGTATTGGTCTCCTCCAACCATCCACCAAATTTTTTATCTTTGTCAGTGTTATCATATAAAGAGTGATGTTTCAGTGTGGATTTAATATGGATTTCTTTCAGAACAGGTGACACAGAGCAAGTAGTATAGCAGAGTGCTTGAGAGGAGAAACTCTGATCCTTGGTTGCTTGAGTGACTTGGGTAATTCATTCAACCTCTCTCTGTTTTTGGTTTCTCGTCAGTAAAATAAATATCATCATAATAATGCATTCCTCATAGCATTATTGTGAAAATCAGATGCATAAATAAAAGCAAAGCTCAGTATAAGTGTTAATTGTCACTTCACATTTTCCTGTATTTAATGCCGATTGTAATTTTTTCCCGTGAACTGTCTATTCATGTCCTTTGCCCATTTTTCCATTGCTTGTTATTTTTTCTTTCTGAAATGTAAAGGCTCTTTGTATATTTTTTAGGAAACAGACCCTCTGTCACTTGCGTAGCAAACATTTCCCCAGTTTGTCCTTGTCTGTTGACTTTATTGATGGCATTTTTGCCATGTAGAAAATTTTAAATTTTTATGTAGTTAAATATACCAACCTTTCCTTTTATGACTGTTGGGCTTTAAGCTATGCTCCAGAAACCTCACACTTCTCAAAGTATTCAGTATGAATGAATAGAAATTAGAACTACTTCCTGCTTTTCCCTCCCTGCCCTTCCTCCCCTGACTGGCTTCCCCTCCTGCGAATGAGTCAAGGTTATAGCCTAGTATAGCTTTAGTGGGTTTTCCACATTCAATTTCTCCCTGCTCCCATCTGAAGTCCTTGAAAAGTAACTCCCATCAGGGCATTTCCCTGCTCTAGTGTGTTCAGTAACTACCCATCACCAACCGAAGCAAGGATAAGCTTCTCACTAGAGGCATCTGTCTCAATGACATCAACTTACTTCGCCAGCTAGTGATCCCCCTAAATGTCTGTTGTCCTTCCTAAAGGAGGACTCTTGACTCTTCAGTGTTGCCCTAAATAATCTATTCCTCCTCCCTGATTTCTATGCTACATCTACCTGTAAAGTCTTCTGCCAATCTCTGCCTACGTGAATTCTCCTCATCTTTCAAGACCCATCCAAAACACCTCTTCTCCACAGTCTCAACTGGTCCCCAACAGTCAGGTGTGAGCTCTTCTTCCCTTGCACACTCCAAGCACCTTCTTTGCTCTTTTCCTGAGACACGCTCCTCAAGGTGCCTGTAACAAACCAAGAATCCTAGGGAAAATGTGAACTATTCTCATTCATCTCTGCACCTGCCACAGGTCCTTAATCTTTAGTTGAAATAAACTGTAGACACAAGTAATCAGATTGATGGGGGCAGGAGGGCAGATTCTGAGGGAGTTACTGTTCTCTCGCGAAACCAACACATCCAGACAGCTGGGCTGGGAGGCTACAGGAGCTGCCTTCGCCAGTCAGCCTCCCCTGCTGTGTGAGAGGGTGGGCGCTAGTTAACCTTCTTTCAGTTGGAAATGGAAGAATAGCAACCCTTAAACAAAAAAGAAAGAACTCGTTGGGCGGAGGAGCAGCCTGCAGCCGCACTGCCCGCCTCCTGGCTCCGTTGTCAGGCAGGGATCATGTGACCTCTGTGGAGGCAAGATGGCGGCAACAACTTGGTGGTCAGCTGTCCTCCCGTATCATCTCAAATTCAAGTCCAGAGAGAAGGGGCACCTGCCTCCCTTCTAGCAGCCCCAGCAAAGCTCCCACTATCTTCCTCTGACTCTTAATGGGTTAGATGTCCACCTTTGAGCCAATCGCTGTGACCACAGGAAAGTATGGCTCTAATAGAACCTGAGCACATAGCTACTCTCAGATATGGATTGGGTGGATTCTGTGAGTATCAGGACACAGCATACAGCCTAAAATACTTCCCCAGAAGGAAACTGACATACTGTGACCAAAAGAAGAACAGATGTTGTTGACCAAACCACCAAATAATGACCACACAGAACACAGGAACACTGCTGTCCTGCCTGAAGACAAGGGTGGGTCAGTGCTATTTCTCTCCTGCCTGCCACTCTCCCTGGCCCTGGAGGCAATGGTTCTAGCTTCCAAACACAACACAGTCCCCCAAGGTTTGCGGCTGAGCCGCAGGACCAGTGCGAACAGATCCTAACCAAACCCCAGACCAGGCAATGGCTGGCGTGGTCCAGCCGGCTCCAAGTTATTAGAACCAGGAGTCCCAGCCCCAGTCCCAAGAGTTGTAGGATTGTTTATCTTTGTTGGGGAAAAACTGCAGCCAGAGCCATAAATCACTGCCCAGCTGGATGGCTTCGCTGAAATGTTTGTTTAAACAGTGAAATCTCCTGACGGACTGAAAATATAGGATGGATCACTCTGTCCTTCTTGGGCCTAGTCGTGCAGGCTGGAGCCTGAGGCCTGTGAGGGGGTCTCAAAATTGGCTCCCCACCCCCACTCCCCATCCCTCCCACTCCTCAATATCAGCACTAAAGAATGAAGCCCCAGCATAGCTAATCCGAAACAGCAGATAATGCAAAAGCCGTGTCTATCAATCTTTGAAATGCAATCTCTAGAGCGGTTTGCGTTGGACGTGCCTTCCTAATGGAAGTAGCATTTCTGGGCTAATGTGCACAAAGAGGGTGGTCTCTGGAAGGACACGTGCATGGAGCTGACGTGGCGAGGGCAAGTGAGTTCCGCTCTCTGGGCCTCGGTTTCCTCACTTGTTATGGGAGGGAATTAGACTTGGTCTTTACATTTTCTTCCATCACTTGCCTGCCAAGTAAGGCTGCTGTATGTTTACATTCCCCAAAGAAAGACTAGATAAACAGGACAAGAAGGAGCAGGAGAGGGAAGGGCATTGATAATCCCCTGAGGTCCCTTTCAACCCTGGGGTGCGCCCTCCAGTGCTCTCTGACCCTTCAGAGAAGGAGAGAAGAGGCAGCCGCGAACTAAGGGTGTGGTAGGCAGACACAGAACCTGGAGTCGGATGCGCTTCAAGAAGGAGGTGGGTAGCCACTGATGGATGTGGGTGACATAAACCAAATCAGACTGCAAGACTGGGACCTGGGCCCAGGCGGGTTGAAGTGTATAAAGGGAGGGAGGAAGAAAGCCCATTTAGACTGATGAGGCTTAGTTAGGGCTGGGCAGCAACCAGAGATGCGTAATTCTTCTCAGTTCTTTTCTGAAGGAAGAAGGCAGCAGAGGCCTGAGTCTCTCCAGTCTGGGGGCTGTCTCCCCGTCTCTGTGATGGGAGCCATGACAAGCCTGTGATAGAGTATGTGATGTGGGGCATTGAGCCATCTCGTTATTGGTTTGCCAAGAATTTTCAAGAACATATTGCCTGTCTAGTATTGTGGGAGGCTTTGGGAATGTAACGATGAATAAGACCAGGGATGACCCAGCGGGATGGAATCGGGAGGGAGGTGGGAGGGGAGTTCTGGAAGGGGAACACATGTACACCCATGACGGATTCATGTCAATGTATGGCAAAACCAACACAATATTGTAAAGTAAAAGGTCTTTATTGAATTTGTTACAATAAAAATAAATAAATAAATAAAGGTCGGTCCTGAAAAACTTTAAAAAAAAAAGAGAGAGAGAGAGAGAGAGAGAGAGTTAGTGATGGGATATCCCTAAGGGGTGAATGATGGGATTCACAACAAGGATGTGGGAGGAGATTGGGAAAGAATTGCAAAGGGATTTGTTAATGGTTATGTGAGGAAGGTGTAGGGGGGTTGGAATAGGGTCTGTTATTAAGGTCTGCAGTGGAGTCTGTGATGAATGGTCCAGAGGATGGGATGGGTTTTGTGGGGGTGGGGTGGGATTCGTTAGCTATAAAATGGGAATATAATGGGGTGCGTGATGGTAGGTGTAACAGGGTATGTGAAAGGGTAAGAACTGTTAGGACCCATGATGGCTCATTAATAGAGCTGCCTTTCCTGACAGCCCAGAGGAAATCAATTCTTCCTTTTAATAGGGTCTCAATAGCACTTTATATCTATCACTGCTAACACTTTTGAAATTAGTTCATCGGACAACTGAAATGAGTTCATTATTTTGTAATTATTTGTCTAATTTCTGTCTACCTTACTAGGCTGTAAGAGCTGTGGAAAGCGTAGCCTTAGTGGATCTTGCAGGATCCTGTTCACTGCTGCACCCCCCACTTTCCACCCCACTCAACAGGGCTGGGCACATAGAAAGCTCTCAGTAAAGTCTGACTGAACAGATAGCTCCCTGATAGCCAAGGCGCCAAGACCCTCCCCTAAATAATGCCAACAGCTGGATGTCTTCAAAATAAGTAATTTTCTGTCAGGATGAGGAGGGGCGCTGGTTCTGTTTGAAGGGACATGGTGCCATCTGGTGGTGAAAGAGGAGAAGTGCATTGAGAAGAAGCACACATCCAGCCGGGTGTTACAGCTTCCACTACCTTGGGGGGCCAGCAGCTACCTCCCTTCCATCCCCCCACCTCCCCCTTAGCTTTCAGCCCAGCCCCCAGCCTCAAGGAAATCAGCCCCAGCTTTCCTTGCTGTCTCAGGAGTGGAGCAAGAAGAGGTAAGACAATGGGGACCATGTGAGTCGTGTGCTGAACTGCCCCTTTCTCCATCTGCATTATGGCCACCCTCCCCGCCTGCCTCGGGCTGGGCTCAGCCTCCTTCTCCTTGACTTTGAATTCAGCCCCTCACCCTAGGAAGCAGCCAGTCCAGGGGAGGGGGTGTGGCACAAACAAAGCCTAGATGCTGTGGCTTCTATATGAACATTTCTCATCATTGAGGCTTCACTGTCCAGAGTGGGTCGATCCAGTTTCACACACATGGACACAGGCATGTGATAGCTCTGCTCTACATAATGGTGAGTGAGTTCTGGTTAAAACTGACCCCTTCCATCCCATTTCTGTACATGGTATGGTCAAGAAGTGAAAGTCTCTCAGTCAGGTCTGACTCTTTGCAACCCCATGGATTGGGGGACCTCCCAGGCTCCTCTGTCCATAAGATTCTCCAGGCAAAAATACTGGAGTGGGTTTCCATTCTCTTCTCCAGGGGATCTTACCAATCCAGGGATTGATGGTATGGTCAAAGTCCTGAACAAAACACCAGGCAAAAAGCCCCGTCATAGGGAGAACAGGTGGAGCATCTTTAATTAAACAGCTTTCACTGTGGACCTCCTCATCCTCAGCTATAAAGTCGCCTATGGAATAGTAACGAGAGAACTGAACCCTGAAATGACTGGTTCACTGGAACACAGCTACCCTGTACATTGAATTACAGTAATACTTGTATGTGTTTTGTACTGGTTTTCTTTTATTTCCATGTAACATGTTTTATTTTCATTATTGCAATTGGATGAGGGACAGCGGCAGTGCCCCCAAAAGCATGCCGTATAAAAACACACACCAGCTCAATAGACCAGTGCATTCACGAAGCACACCCATTGCCACTCTCCACCCAGGCCCCTAATCCCTTCTATCTGGGGATTCTGAAGCTGTCCTGGCCAGCAGAGTTCCCCTAACGACATAGGAACATCTCTGAATGTCCTCCATCAAAATGCAGCTTTCCAGTGAATAGGCAGCATCCCAGGCAGCTCACAAGTAATGGAAGATTTCCTTCTGCTCCCACAGTACCACTTTCTGCTGGGACCCAGAGACCCAAGTAAGCCTTGCTCCCAATGCTGCAGTTCTCACCGAGGTGGGAAAAGGTCTCTTTAGATTATTTTTCCAAAAGGTGGTCTGATTCTTTCCATTTAATTGCAGCCCCCTCTCTTTCATAACTTTTTAAATGGTCCCCCAGGGTAAAGCTGAATAACACAGAATACTACCCACTAATGCCACCTTACAGCATCCTTGGGGCACAACCCCAAAGCAGCACCCTGCACCTCAGGCTTTTCCCACCTCAGGGTGAGTCCCCATTCCACCACAAGAGCAGTCAACCCCAAGCCCTCAGCCTTATCCTCACCTTCTTCATCCATTTTGGTCCTAACCAGTGGTCCCCAATTTTCCTTCACTGTTCCTCGAAGGAGGCCCATAATATTCCATCCTTATGACCTACAATTCTTACCCCAGGTATACAGAGGCAGCCTCGCCAGGAGACACTCACTATAAATAGATAGGCTAGATACATGGAAAGGATCTTAATATAGACAAAATAAGATAAATCAGAGTAAAAGAAAACAGCTCTGCCAGGTTGAAACATATACAGCCATTTCTCCAGTAAAAACCACTGAAAACATCCAAGTTAATGTCCTGTTTGTTTGAAGGTGACAAAGTTAGGATGGAGAGAGAACACACAAGAAGGACTAACAGAGAAGGTAAGAAGCCCATCAAACAATCCTGGCTGGAGTGCAGCGGGCAGACACCCTTCAGATCCCATCACAGGGTCCCCCTGAGGCCAAGGGCACGCTACTGCGTGCATGTGTGACAGAATGGAACACTCTAGAAGCTGCCTGAATGGGGGTGGCAGGAGTCAGATCACTAAGGGCAACAACAGATGCTCAAGTAACAAAGGATAGGGATCCAACTACGCAACTATGCTCTAAGGAGACAAGCTTCTGTTTAAGTGGTGGGATGTGAACGATCACTCAGGACAGTCCAGAGGAGGCTGAAACTGCCAGGAGAGGCCACTGAGGAGAGGCAGCTTTACAGAGAAACAAGTGAGGATGACAGCAGCAGGCTCACCAGGGACCGGGCAAGCCAGAGGTTTGTTTCAAATGCCGAAAGGAAAAAGAAACCTCCCACTCCTCAACATCTGTACACAGTGAAATAGTTTTCAAAAATGGAGAAATAAAAGCTTTTCAGACAAACAGAGGTTGAGAGAATCAAATATCAGTAGGTCTCTTTTATAAGCAATGTAAAAGGAAGTTCTCCAAGGAGAGAGATACAAACTGAAACTGGGATCCACACAGAACATTAAGATCTCCAGAACAAGTTAAAATTGAAGTAAATATAAAAGGGGTTTTTGTTATTGTGAATCATTGTAAAAGATAATTGACTAAGTCAAAAATAGTAGCATTGTGGGTTTTTAGCATAACATAAAACAGTTGCTAATAGCCTAAAAGTTGGAAGGGAAAAAAAATGGGGTGGTAATATTGTAAGGTTCTTTCATACTAGGTGAAGAAGTATAATATTACACAGAGATAGGTTGTGATTAATTCCAATGTATATTTTAATATACATTGTATATTTTAAATCCTAGGTCAATCTAAAATTACGATTAATTAAATATATACAGTTTAAACCCAATGGCAACATGAACGTCTTTAAGATATAAATAAAGATGCTGTAGTGGATACAAGAAGAAAAAAAAAAAAGATAACAAGTTCCCAATTGAAAACCAGGCAGAAAAAGAGGAAAAATTGATCAAATAACAGATAAATAGAACTCTAGCTAAATATCAGAGTTTGATCCATGTTAATGATCTAAACAATATTAAAAAACAGATCATACTGGATAACATAGCAAAATCTAATTATATGATGTCTATAAGAAATTTATTTTAAATAAAAAGATGTACATCGGTTAAAAGGAAAAGAATGGTAAATGATACACCATGCAAACACTAATCAACAAAATAGATAGTGGTTACATTAATACCAGGCAAAGTAAATTTCAACACAATAAATATTACCAATATAGAGAAAGATGTATTTAATGATAAATGAATCAATTCACCAAGAAGATATAATAGTCCTAAATTTTTAAGCCCTTAACAAATACATGATGAGAAAACTGATGGAACTGAAAGAAGTAGGTAAATTCACAATTTAGTTGGAGCCTATACATAAGTTATTAAAAAGCAGGTAGAAAATCATTAAGAATATACACCTAAGCATCACCATCCATGAACTTGACCTAATGGAACATATAGAACACCCCACCCAACAAGGGCAGAATCCACATTTTTTTCAGGTACTTAAGAAACAGAAGTCAGACTATTTGTGGGGCACAGAAGCAAAGCTCAACAATTTTTAAAGACTTGACATTATACAAAGGATGCTCTCTGACCAAAATGGAGTTAAATTGGAAATTAACAACAAAAAGATAACTGGAAAATCCTCAAATATTTGAAAAATTAATAGCTGATATGAGTATGACTAGGTGGTTGCTGTTTAGTATGAGATACATCCCTCTTCTCAGCTGCTTCACAAAAATCCTTAGTAAAACCTTCCTGGCTGACTAATGCTTTAGCCCATGTGTACATGCTCAGTCATGTTTGACTCTCTGTGACTCCATGGACTGTAGTCCGCCAGGCTCCTCTGTCCTCGGCATTTCCCAGGCAAGAATACTGGAGCAGGTTACCATTTCCTTCTCCAGGGGATCTTCTCGACCCAGCGATCAAACCCTCATCTCCTGCATTCCTGGCAGATTCTTTACCACTGAACTAATGCTTTAGCTCTGTGGGTGGCAAACTAGGGCCTTTGGCCAGTTGTCTTCTGGTCTGCAGGCTAAGAATGGCTTTCCCAACTGGAAAGATTGTGAAGATGGGGCTGGAGGAGAAGGAAAAGGAAGAACAGCAGTAGCCACCTAAAACAGCCTAGAATACTTGCAAACCTCTCCTTCAATAAATGACATCAGTGTTTCCTCTTCTATTTTCCAAAAGTTTCATGACATACTGTGTGTATGTGTGTGTGTGTGTTTTACATGTTCAACAGAGAAGCCTGGTGTTTGGAGTTTCCTTTGGGGAATGGTTTCTAATTATAAATACAATTTCTGTAATAGCTATAGAGCTACTCAGATTTTTTAATTTTCTCTTTTGTCAGCTTTGGTAACTCACTGCTTTGTGAATTAACTTTTCCCTCTGGTATCATTTTCAAGGATTTTCTTTAGCATTTCATGTAGTGCATTTTACCACGGTTAAGTTTCTTCATCCTTTTTTGTTTTTATTTTTGAGTACCTTTATTTCACTTTCATTTTGAAGGATATCTTCTGCAGGATATAGAATTCTAGGTTGACATTTTTCTTATAGAATTTTAAAAACACCATTCTCCTATCTTCTGAGTTTTCTTGTTTCTGAGGAGAAAATTCAGTGTTGATTCTTACTTTTGTTTTCTGTTTGTAATGTATCCTTTTCTTCTGACTGCTTTTATGATTTTTGTCTTCATTATTAAAGTTTAATAATTTGATAGAATTGGTGTGGTTTTCTTTGTATTTATCCAGTTTGGGGTTTGTTGAGATTCTTCAGTATCTGAATGTATACTTTTATCAGATTTGAAAATTTTCCAGACAGGGCTTTTTTCCAAATCTGCTATATTCAGTCTTTTCTTTCTTTCCGGAACTCTAATTACATGTTTATTGAACAGATGATATTGCTCCATAGGTCACTGAGTCTCTAGAAGGTCCAGTTTGGATAGTTGCTATGTTTGCACATTCATAGGTATTTTCTTCTACAGTCCCTAATCAGTGTTCTGTTGAGCCCATTCAGTGCATTTTTCACTCTAGATACTGTATTTTTCAGTTCTAGAAAAAAATAATACTTTGGTTCTTTTTTTTTAAAATTTCTCTTCTCATTATTTTCTTGTTCCCTCTAAATGCCCAAACATCTTTTTTTTTTTTTATTGGAGTATAGTTGCTTTCCTGAACATCTTTATAATAGCTCTTATAAAGTTCTTATAATAATCGCTGTTATTTATGGTTCTGTTTTCAGAATTGATTTTATCCTGGTTATGGGTCATCTTTTTCTACTTCTTAGTATGTCTAATAATTTGGATGCTGCTGGACATTGTAAATGTTGAATTGTTGAGTGTCTGAATTTTGTTGTCTTTCTTTAAAGAATGTTGAGATGGGAGCTGGGGAGGTCAGGTAGTAGAGTTCCTTACAGATACACTAAATGCTTTCAAGTTGTATTCTGGTGCTTTTTTTAGGGTGAGTCTAAAGTAGTGTTTCTATATCAGCTTCCCTGCTAGCTCAGATGGTAAAGAATCTGCCTGCAATGCAGGAGACCTGAGTTTGATCCCTGGGTTGCAAAGATCCCCCACATAAGGAAATGGCAACCCACCCTAGTACTCTTGCCTGGAGAATTCCATGGACAGAGGAGCCGGGTGGGCTACAGTTCATGGGGTTGCAAGAGTTGGACACGACTTAGCAATTAAACCACAAAGCAGAGGTTCTATATCAGATAGAGTTTTCCCTCAATTCCCAACCCCAGGATATTAGTATTGTCTGAAAACATTTTAGTTGCTTCAACTAGGAGTGTGCCAGGGTCATCTAGTGATTGGAGCTCAGGAATGATGTTCAGTATCCTACAATGCACAGGAAAGCCCCCTAAAAAGAAGAATTATTCTTCTCCCCAAATGTCACTAGTATCAAGGTTGAAAATCCCATTCTAGAGTACTTTTACAGTGGGGCCAGTTAGCCTACTACTGAGATATCAGCTCAATGCCTAGATATTCAAGAATGCTTCTCTCGTCTCCAATTTGGCTAGTTGGAGTTCTAACATGTAGCCCAGTGTAAGCTCTGGAAATTGCTCAGCTTACAGCTTCCTGGTACTTATAGGAAGAGCCTGGTGGAAGTCTTACCCCACATGTGCACAGCTTAGTATTTAGCCAAAACTCAAGGGAACGCATGCAAATTGCTGAGGCTCTTAACTGCATAGCTGCCTCCTCTCCAGTACTCTGTGCCACAAATTCCAGTTGCCTGAGTCTTCCTGACCTCTAACCTCTGACATTTCAACTAAATGAGACCTTCGGGCTCTATAGGGATTGCCCTTTCTCTGTGCCTGTTTGTAAAGAGCCTCCAGGCAGAAAGCCTGGGTGATGAAAGGCTTCTTCCTGTGTGTCTCCTATTTCTCCAGGTCTTGCAAGATAAGACATTAATTCCCTTTGCTCCTTACTTTCTTTTCAAGGATGTTGGCATAGTGAAGAGCCTTGAAAGACAGAGACAGTGCTTCCCTTTAGAGCAAAGGGCAGGTTCGTGTACAGTGTATTCAGGTGATATCTCCATGCAAGGCAAAAGTGAAGAGGTTTACTCCTCATTGAAAATGATTCTGTTTTCCTAAGCTCAGGGTGCCTCTTGAGCTTAGGAAATACAACCCAGGACATGTGCATGTGTCAGCTGGACCTCTCCACATCATCCCACGGGAACTGGGATGAGGAACCAGTGCAAATGCTGATACTCTAGCTCCTGCTGTTGCTTTAAGTAATAACATCCTTTGTATCTGACCTGGGAGTCTTGCTTCTTCTGCCAGCATCCATGAAACAGCATGAAGCTAACCTGTTAACTAGCAAGGAGGGTAAGTTCTCCTTCGCGTTTCATCTATCTATTTACTTAATTGCTTGCACTAGGTCTTGGTTGTGGCACACAGGAGCTTCGATCTTCATTAAGACTTTTAGTTGTGGTATGCAAACTCTTAGTTTCTGCATGTGGGATCTAGTTCCCTGGCCAGGGATGGAACCCAGGCCCCCTGCATTGGGAGCGAGGAGTCCTAGCCAAGCCACTGGACCACCAAGGAAGTCTTTCTCCTTCACTTTTCTTGACACACCTGCTACATATTAGGCACTGTGCTCGGCTCTGAATATGGGAAGTGATTGCAGTCTACGGTCCAGTGGGAGAGGCAAAGGTTTTAAAAGACAAACATATAAAATTTTTAAATGGCAGCAATTAGTAAGAAAGAAATAAGGAAATTACAAGAGAATGACAAGGAGGACAATAGACTGGATTAGAGGAGGTCAGTAATGGGAGAAAGGAGATAAACTGGGAAGTTTTTGATAGTGTCTAGGCAAGAAATGATGGGGGCTTGGGCTAAGGTGTTGCCATGAAGAGAATATTGGGAACACTGGGAATAAAAGCTGGATGAGTAAAGTCTGGCCAGACCATGAATGCTCTGCCACTGGACCTTTGTAAATGGTGCTCCATCTGCCTGGAAAACTCTTTCCCTTCCTTGTCCTGTGTCTGCTTTTTCTCGTCCTTCGGGTTCAATTTTTTAAATCCCAGGTCAAGAAAATTAGACTTTACCCTGTAGGTGTTGGAGGAAGGGGGATATTTGAGAATCTTGAGTTAGGATTATGTCCAGATGCACATAAAATAAAAGCATGACTTTCAGTGTCTTAAACAAATATAGGTTTGTTTTTCTGATATAAACAAGGACTCTAGAAGGAGTAGCATTTGCTCAGCTGCTCAGTGAGATCAGGAACAACACTTGATCTCTCCCTCATGGTTGCAAAATGGCCGCTGCAGCTCCTTTAACCACATGTGATGCAGGAAGGAAGGCGAACAGGTGGCACCAGTCAAAACAGCCTTTTTTAACAAGCCATGACAAGCTTTCCCAAAAAGAAACCACTTCTACTTATTTCTCACTGGTTGTAACTGATTCTTTTCCCTTTAGAAAACAAAGCATTTAACTTTTTCCAGACTTCATCATGCAAGAACTTCTGGAATTCTTGAGCAAAGGAATAACATCATCAAAGAGGTGCTTTAGGAAGGTATGGGCTGAGGGCAATGGAATGGTAGAGTGGGAAGAACTAGGAACAGAGATGAGTGAAGAGGCTGTTGCTGTCAGTCAGTGAGAAGAAGGTTTGAATTAGAATAAAAACAGAAAAAGTAAACTGCTTAACTTAGGGGATGTGTCTACTCACAGCTTTAGTCGTAGATATGTGAGTTCCTATGCTGTCATGTAAATGTGTGTCGTTTTTGCAAGGAGAGAGAAATGTATGTAAGTAGATGTGCATTTCTGTGTATTATCTTTTTCACTGTGTCTGTGACTGTATCATTTATTCATTCATTCAGCAAATACTTGCTAAGCCCCTGTTTTGTGCAAAGCAATGTGCCAGGTACTATGGGGGAACATGAATCAAACAGAAGTCCGACCCTTGAGGAGCTCACAGACTAGAAAGAGCAAGCACATTCCTCAAATAGCTAAAATGCAAATTAGTAAAGTGATAAATATCATAAAGTTATGAAAGTTCAGAAGAGGAAGTCATCACCTTCATTGGAGAGATAAGAGAGAATATGGCATTTGAATTTGGTTTTAAGGAATTAACAGGATGATGGAATCACCATTCGATCTGGGCACATATCCAGAGAAAAGTCTTAACTCAAAAAGACACATGCACCCCAGTGTCCATAGCAGCATCCTTCACAATAGCCACGGCATGGACGTAACCAGAATGTCCGTTGACAGATGAATGGGTAAAGAAGATGTGGCACATACATACCACAAATACCCACATGTATAGTGAGATGTTACTCAGCCATAAAAAAGAATGAAATAACGCTATCTGCAGCAACATGGACAGACCTAGAGATTATCACACCAAGTGAACTAAGTAGGACTGAGGAAGACAAACATCACATGATATCACTTATATGTGGATTTTAAACATTATACAAGTAAACCTATTTACAAAACAGAAATAGACTCACAGACATAGAAAACAAATGTATGGTTATCAAAGTGGAAAGGGGGAAGGGGTAAATTTGAAATTCAGAGTTAATAGATACATACTACTATATGTAAGATGGATAAACAAAAAGGACCTACTGGAGACTCCCCTGGAGGTCCGCTGCTAAGAACTTCGCATTCCCAATGCAGGGGCCCCAGGTTCAATCCCACATGCCACTACTAAATGTTCCACAGGCCACAACTAAGGCCCAGCATGGCCAAGTACGTAAACATTAATAAGCAAATAATTTCTTTTTATAAACCAGGACCTACTGTATAGCACAGGGAACTATTTTCAGTATCTTATAATAACCTATAATGGAAAAGAATATGAATAAGACTATAGACGATGGGTAACTGAATCATTTTGCTGTACACCTGAAACATTGTAAATCAACTACAATAAAAAAAATTTTTAATTTAAAAACGAAAGAATAGGAGGAAGGGAAGGAATGTAGGCAGGGGACAAGTGACAATAAGCTTGAAAAGGTGGTGAAAAATAAGCCTGAAAGAGAGCTGATCTAAAGAATTGGAACTTTATTTTGTAGACCAGCAAATACTTATTGGACTCCTACTAAGGACAGGGTACTGTGCAAGATCTTGAATTTCTATATACGATTGTGTGTCTATGTTTCCATGTAGGCCCCCCTGTTCGCCAACATGTGCATGTTTCACAGTGTGTACATAATTCTGCGTGTCTCCCTCTCTGTTTTAATATCAGTAGTCAATGCCTTTGGGTGTACTAACTGCGTCCATGTGTTTATATATGGCCAGCAGGTGGCGCCACAAAATCATAACTAGCAAGGACAATTCCGCCTGTTCCAGCCGACTACTACAGCATCTCAGACTCTGTGAGGGCATGGAGACATCCTGAGGCCCTTGTAGGGGCTGGGGAGTCGTTTATTTCAATCACTAGCATTATTCACTACCGCATTCCCATGCCAAGCACAAAATCTGGCAAACCGAAATCCTCCATAATTGTGTATTGATGAAATGCTAACATGCTCTGTGGGAGAAGTGGGAGATGGAGAGAGCCAGGGAAAGGAGAGAAGTACAGAGAAGGTGGCCCACAAGTGAAGACCCCACAGGAAGTGGGCCGTCAGTCACACTCATAGAAGTCACAGAGGGATAGAGGGGGACGTGTTTGATAAAACAGTAAACTCAGCCATTGCTGTCACCCAGAAGACTTCCCCTCCTTATAATGTGGTGTCTGAGCCTGATCCTTTTATTTTGTGCTTAGTAAGTACTAGGACTTGTGGGAAATACCACCTCTGCTGTCTCAGAGCTTACAATCTAGGAAGAGAAATACAGTTGTTGTTGTTTTTAATTTATTATATGTAAGATCCTGGATTTGGATCCTGAACTAGAAAGGAAAAGGAGACATTGGAGAGTGGAAGAAATGTGAGTGGATTTCAAATTTGTGAACTAGATGGTAGTATCTTAATTTTTTAAAATAATAATAATTACAACCAATAAATCCTCTCTGCCTACTGCTAAGAAAGTCCCTTCCTGCCCAGAGTAAGAAGTGCTCTATTAGGGACAGGGGCTTCTCTGGTGGCCCACCTGCCAAGGCAGGGTTCGATCTCTGGGTGGAGGAGACCCCATGGAGAAGGAAATGGCAACCCACTCCAATATTCTTGCCTGGAAAATTCCATGGACAGAGGAGTCTGAACGGCTACTGTCCACGGGGTTGAAAAGAGTCAGACATGGCTGAGTGTGCACGGGTGTGGGAACTGGGTACAGATCTGGGAGAGGGTCCAACCGGGTGTGTTGACAGACCCTCTGGCTCTGGAACCTCCTCCCCAGCCCCTTCCCACCCCAAGAGACTGATCAGGAGACTGGCTGCTCTCTCTCCCCTATCTGGGCCACCCCCGAGGTCTCACCCTTCTCAGAGCCCACACCTGTGATCTCTCCCACGACCGTGCAGGCACCACTCCCTCCCACAATCAGCCTGTTCGGGAGAGGGAGGCTATGACTGCTTGCAGGAGCCACCACGCTTGTCATTACACACAAGAACACAGGGATCACCTTCCATACCCCTTCTGCTCCCATACGGGTAGTGAGGCTCAGGTTTTTGCAGCAAAAGCCTTGAACCAACGAAGATCTACGCAGTGGGACCAATTTCAGGTCAGCTGCACGTATCAGCGGCCGGGACCATAAAACACTTTTAAGGTCTGGCTGAGCTAGCACGGCCCGTCTGGCTGCTTCCCCATGCCTCCGCCAGCCTCCGCCAACCTCCGCATTGCCTCACTCCTTGCTCCGAGCTGTCAGCAGCACGTGGTGCTGCGTCTGTCATGCCACTGCCGGTCAAGGCCCCCGCAGGGCCCTTTGAGGAATCCCACGTACCTCAGTCTGGCACTCAGAGCCCTCTGCAAAGGACCCACTTCCTGCTCCAGCTGTTTCTCCTATTACTCCTCTGTACCAATGTTTGCCCAACGCTCTCAGCGTCCTGGCTATGCTCGACTTTCCCGCTGCTGCTGCACCTTTGTGTTCCTCCGCCCGGAAGGGCCTCCCTCCCATTCTCCACCTGGCAAGTGCCCCACTTCCTTTCAAGTGAAAGTTGCTCATTCATGTCAGACTCTTTTCGACCCCATGGACTGTATAGCCCACCAGGCTTTTCAGTCCATGGAATTCTCCAGGCTAGAATACTGGAGTGGGTTGCCATGTCCTCCTCCAGGGGATCTTCCTGACCCAGGAATTGAACCTGGGTTTCCCGTACTGCTGCTGGCTCAGAGGGAAAGCAGCTGCCCACAATTCGGGAGACCCGGGTTTGATCCCTGGGTCAGGAAGATCCTCTGGAGGAGGACATGGCAACCCACTCCAGTATTCTTGCCGGGAGAATCCCACGGACAGCGGAGCCTGGTAGGTTACAGTCCACAGGGTTGCAGAGTCAAACAGGACTGACCAACTTCACTTTCTTTTCCTGCATTGCAGGCAGATTCTTTACCGTCTGACGCTTCAAACATGTGTCTTCCTAAGGCCTTTCATACTCCATCCCAACCTGATTTGGCCTCTTTCTCCTCTCTTGGCAATTATTTTCAGCTTCATTACCTTAATGCCTTATTTTTGGAATGCTGATTCCTTCTGTCCAACTCTAAGCTCTTCAAGAGAAAAGCCTGTCTCTTATTCATTCAGTACCTAGCGACTTGTTGGACATGCAGTAGGTACTCAATAAATGCACAGGAGGTCATGTGGCTAAGAGTGTTTGCTATACTTCAGTGCTGTGAGACACAGGCTCACATAACCGTGAGCTGAGGAACACAGAATGTGGGTGCTCTTTCCAGGAGGAGCTGGAAACAACAGCTGCACTGAGCATCCATTAGGTACCCTCTGGTCCCAGCCCCAGCCCCATCTGGCTCCCAGCTTCCTCAGGCCTCAAGGACGCACTTTAAAAATAACTCCCTGGACTTCCCTGGTGGGCCAGTGGCTAAGACTCTTCTTTCCCAATGCGGTGGGTCTGGGATCAATCCCTGGTCACAGAACTAGATATCACACGCCACAACTAAGAATTTGCATGCTGCAAGGGAAAACTGAAGAGCCCACATGCAGCAGCTAAGATCCAGTGCAGCCAAATAAATATGTAAAAGAAAAAAAATATATATATATATCCCCTCCTTGCCTCCTTCTTCTCTTCTATGCCTTTCTCCTTTCTCTTCCTTTCTCTCTGCTAAAGCCCTCAGGTTCCTGCCCACAGAACACTGGGGACAAAAATAGAAGGGCTGGGGGAACCCACCAGCTTCTGAGCACTGAGATGAGGAAGTGATTATCAGAGGTCACTGTCTTGGTCAGTTCCTGTTTCTGGAGCAAAGATGCCAAAATCTGTTCCTTTTTCTTTTGAAAAATGTAGGAGTTTTGATTTCCAAAATTCCCAGAACCAAGACTGTCACTGTGAGCTGTCTGTGTTTCTGTCTGCTTGCATCTGTATGAAGGGTCTGCCAAGGCCTCCTGGGCCTGCTCCTCATGGGCAAGCATCCAGGGGCAGCCTTGAAAATGACACCTTACTCCCTGCCCCTCCCCAGTTCCACCACCCCGTACTCGGCCTGGCTGAGGAGAGACAAGTGCCTTAGGACAGGCCTGCCTCTGGCCTCCTAATGCCTCCTGGGGCATCCCCAGGTTTAGGTCTGACTACTGAGGAGCCCTAGAGAGAGTAGAAATTTAAACTGATAACCTGGACTCAGAGGCGGATCAATTTGGGAAACCCTGTCCCTGCTTTGCTCCTTTGCTTGAAACTATCCCATGGGGGGGAGGCGGCAATGGGAGGAGAAGACACAGCCACCACGATCTCTGCCCCTAGGCTTGGAGCAGGCCCCCACCTTCTGTGCCCCAGTCCAGACAGCCCACTTCATGTGGAATCAAACTCTCTTGAGTCTTCTGCAGAGAAAAGAGGAGGTCCAGAAAATTTAAAAAAAAAAAAAAGGACTTCCCCAGCAGTCCTCCAGGTTTCATCCCTGGGTTTAGGTTTGATCCCTGGTCTGGGAACTAAGATCCCACATGTCATGGGGTATGGGCAAAAAAAGAAGAAAGGAGGAGGGCCAGCATGGGAAGTGTTGTAGGTGGAGATGTGGAAGGGTGAGCTAGGAAAAGGAGGCACTTACCGCTAACCCAAGCTCAGAGCTTAGAGCAAGGCGAAGAGAGTGAGAATGGGCCTTGGCATTAAGACCAGGCTCAAGGTGTGAAAGTCAAAGTAGTCTTGGTGCCAGGCCCTCTGGGTTGGGTTTGCCTCGGAGTGGCAGGTTCTTCGCGTGTGCAGGAAGGAAAACTGAGCACTTTCTAGCAGGATCTACATTTGGCCTGTTTTTCCTTTGGTCTCTGCTTTTGTTTGTACTGTGCCTGCCCAATTCTCATACACTCATTTAACAGACACTTCAATAGCCTAGAACATTTGCAGATAGCAGTGGCCAGGGCTTTCCAAAAGCGTAGGCTGGGGCTTGCAGAGGCCCCACTGCCTGGAGCTTCAGCATCACGCTCTGCTGAGGCCCTGGCGTGCAGTGGGCCCCGTTTGCACCACCCCAGAAGTGGTGCAGGGCTGATCGGCACCCCGCGCAGCCCTCGCCAGCGCCCCGCCCGCCCCGAGGCCCGAGCGCGAGGCGCCGCGGGAGGAATTCCAGCCATTTCCTCTGCGCCGAGCGGTATGCGGCCTGCTCGCTGCCCGACCGCAGCGCGGCCCGGAGGTGGGGGCCGGCGGCGCGGGCCAGTCACCAGCCGCGTCTGGCAGCTGCCCGGGCCTCGCAGTCCCGCTCTGGATTCCCGGAGGGCCTCCTCTAGTCCCGGCGACCAAACCGGCCCTAGAGCGGCCCCAGACCTGTGCGGCTCCCGCGGCTCCGGCTCCTCCCCGCGAGGCCGCCCGGGGCTGAACCGCCCCGCCCCGCGCCCGCCCTCCCGCCTCCTCGGTCCCCATCGCGGCCCCCCCCCGACCCCCACCCCCGGCTGCCGCCGACCCCGCAGGCCCCCGGAATCTGAGTTTGAAACTGAAGGTGGTCCTTGCTACGTCCCTTTGGGGGCATGTCCCTTGGCCTTCCTAAGCCTCAGTTTCTCCACCTGTGAAATGGTCAGCCTAACAACAGCGCTACCACGTTTGTGCCGCCCCGACGTTAAGTGAGAAAAGGAACGTGCTGGATCAACATCGACGACGTTCTCATTTCTCTAGGGACCGCTGCTGTCCTTAACCTCCCTGGATCTTCCGGCCACCCTGCCCAGGGCCTCTTCTGGTGGAGCAGACGGGGCGGCTTTACAGGTAGGCACTCTAGACGGCCGCCTCAGGGACCGGCGGAAGACTCTTCCTCGGGTTTATTTGCCCTCCAGGTTCTTTAAAAGCCTGAAGAGCAATTATTTTCATTTTTAAAAATGATATCATTACAGTCTGAGAACAGTCAGGCACGTAGTGATTAGGGGAAGTTGAGGGTGCAGATCCGGATGGCCTGGACTCTACGCATGGGTCTGAATAGAGAATGGCCACCCCTTGCCGTCTGGGCTCCTCTTTCCAAATGCAGACACCTCCCACCACCACCACCACCACCTTTCGGCTTTAACCCTTTAGAGGAGCAGGAAAGGGAAAGCCAGAGCCCCCCAGGCGGCGAGGAAGGTGGGAGCCACTTCCCCCGGTGCCCACACCCGCCTCACCCACGCCCACGGCTGCGGTCAACAGAACACGAGGTGGGGTTGGAAAGCCCCGGGTTTCACCGGGCCTGACCGCCCACTTCTTTGCAAACGCGGCTCGGTAAGAGCCGCTCTGCCTCGAGGTTCCCCCATATGGCCCTTCATTTGGATCCTGGAACTCCCTTTCCAGCCAGAGCCCCGAGGCCAAGAATCAGCTGAAAGAGGTGCGCTTCCTCATCCCCCCTACACACGCTGCAGCCACAGACCGCAGAAATCCAGGTGGAGACAGGTCTAGAAACACAGGTGCTATAAACATCCCGTCCAGCGAGTTGGGAGACGCCGCTCGCGGGCAGCCCCTCCCGCGCACGCTCTTCCGAGCCCGGCACTTCCGGCCATCGTTGCGCTGCAGGCGGCTCTCTGAGTCGGGAAGGGAGGACTCCATCTGTTTCTGAGGCCTGGCTTCCTTTTCCTGTCCCCAGACCCCCTAACTGCCTAACCTGAGGGTTTTCTCTGTCCTCTGGATACACCTCCCTAACTGCCATTCGCAGACGACTCCCTTCCTGCGCTGGTATTTTTTTAAAGGCTTCTCCCAGGGGTCCCAGGCTGTGTGGCCAGTCTTCCGGAAATGCTGGCTCCTCTTACAAAGATGCATGGAGGGATGCTGCCTTAGGTTGGAAGGCAACCAACTAAATCACGTCTTAAAATGTAAAGTTTGATTCTGAATTTTTGATAGCACTTTTTGTTTGGGGGGAGGGGGGTGGTGGTAGGGAACAGGCTGGGGGCAGACTGTATTTAAGAGAGGGGGAGAGGAAGGGGGGAGTCAACTGTCTGCAAAGAGTAGGTATGGCCGCATTAGAAAAGAGAGTTGCTTTCCCAGCGCGCTGGGTCCCAGGAGTTTAGTGGGACTTTTTGAACCAGTCTCCTGAGCCTGGGACTTGTTGAGGTGCAGCTCATTGAGAAAGAGCCTGTTGGACAGAAAAAGACTCCACGGGGGAAAAGGCTAATGAAGTTCCACCGCCTGGGGCTAAGGGATTCAGACACAAAAATTGTCCCCAGAATCTCAGAGAATCTTATGGCTCCAGGATAGAGTGGCAAAGAGCAAGGCAGGTTTGGAGATGATGAGTGAAACAGATCTGAACCACCAGTTTGCAAATGTGACTGTAAAAATAAGCTCTCACTAAATACTAAGTAGAGCCCTGGTTTAAAAATGAAGTCACACCCCTTTTCCAATGTGGGTGCTTACTCTTCAGTGGCTGTGCACAGGAAGCACTTGCCCAGCTCCTTACACTGAACCCTACTTAGAATGTACTGTTAATTCCCTGTTTTACAGATGAGAAAACTGAGGTCAGAGAGACTAACTAGCAGAGGAGTTTCAGGCTCAGGGATCTGACTCTGGTGGCTACCTGTGGAACCTCTGCTATAGGGTAATCGACTCTGATGCTCTTTCTGACCAGAGATTGAAATGACTCCATTTCAGCCTTCAGCTGCCTTTCACAGTGAGGAAGACACTGCTGTAGCACCCACCAGCCTCTAGCAGGCCCCAGTGATTGCAGCATCATTGAAATTGATGGTTTTCCTGGGGGGGGCCAGACAACCTATCCCAAGACTCCAGAGTACAAAGGAACAGACCACCCTAGGAGGAGGACTCTGAATGGCCTGGATACAGTCGTCAAGGTCAGGCCTTCCTGTGTGAATTCAGGACCACAAGGAGCCCCAAGTCACTTTCTAACTAAAAATCAGCCATAAAAGAACCATTGTACTCAACACAGAATCAGATGTGTGCTCACAGGTCACTGCTGTCTCATCTTGAGCCATGGGCCAAGGCGACCCAAAGATATTTGTCTGGCTTTCCTAGTGTTTTTTAAAACTTGAGTTAATTGCCAAGCATTTAAAATTGGAAGATGGTACAGAAATATCTGGGCTTTCTTTGTTTCTCTTTCTTTTAGCTTCTCCCCCTAAATCTTAAGAGCTGGCCACACTGATGAGTATTTTGTGATCACCCCAATCCCAGCCATCGAATCCTGTTTTTCACTCCCATCCTCCTCTTGGCCCATTAAAATCTGAATTTGCTGACCCCCATCTCTCTCACTAAAATGCAGTTATTCACTGAAGAGCTAACTGTTGAGTCTAACTAGTCACATTCTGGTTTGGATATCTTTTCTGGAGAGCTGGTTAAGGTAGAATAGTTGAGGTAAGTTAAAGTGAGGGTAGGAGACAAAGTAGGGCTCCCCTGGACAAGGCACCCAGCCACACCAGAGCAGAGCAGATTTCTGAGATCCTGGAAGACCGCAAGATGAGAAATTAGTGTTTGAACAACTGACTTGGATATCAGAATATCAGCTGCTTCCCAGAAGCTCGTCCTTTCATGTATCTTTGCAAACACCACACTTTTATTAGCATCTTGGGCTGCCTTCCCCAAACCTCCTTCTGGAAGTGCCTTGGGTAGTGTCCAGAAGCACACCCTAGAGGTGATTAGAGGGCTGCCGGCTCAGGCTGTGAGTGAGCCCAAAGGAATGGGTCTGGCTTTCAACCAGGACAGAACTGAGCCCGAAAGAGGAGCTGAATGAAGACGAGGACTGAGTGATTAACTGGGGTTTGAGCAGCCAGGAACTGAAGCACGATCTCATTCACCAAGATGGTGAGCAGCTGTGTGCTCTGAAATGTGGACCACAGGAGGGAAAACCATCTTCCCCGAACTTGGAAGCTTTCCTGCCAAAGCAGTTTACTGTGCCGGCAGAGAGGAGAGAAGGTTTTGTGTGGCGACGTGAAGGCGGATGAGATGGCCTTAGACGGACTACCTGATAGACCTTGGGACTGCCTCAGCCTTCCCCAGATGTCCGTGGGGGAGAGTTTCAGCCCTGAATATTTGAACTCAGACCTTCTTGGCAGCAGTCCATGGGACAAGTGTGTCAACAGAGCCCCGGATGTGTACTCTGGGGTGTGGAGGGCGTGAATGTGATGAAGTACTTTTAGGGCTTTTAGAGAAACAGGAAATTCAGTTATCAAAGACAGGAAAGTCTGTCCACCTTCTTTCAAACCCAGTGGATAGTGTGGCACTCAGGCTTGTCACAGCTGCCTTTGGAAAAGGCAACAAATTAAGAAAGCAGGAAAGGAGTAGGAAAGGCCCCTTCAGGGAGTTGACTGGCTGGGTCAGGGCACGTTCTCTTCAGAGAGCCTCCTCTCACCTCCCGCATTAGTGGGAGCCCCTGAAATCCCAGCACTCAGCCTTGCCACCATCATCTGCTTTGTATCTAATGGGACTAATCTCACAGTGAACTCGCTCCTGTGATGTGAGTCCTGAAATCTCCCTGGCTCCCAGAGGCCCTGTCTTTCTCCTATTCTGTGGCCTCTCCCACCCTCCCTACTCTTGAAACTTCTGTGACATCTGGAGTTCATAGTCCATGATTAGCAAGCTTTCCTTTATCCTCAGTCTATTCTCTGAGCATCCTCTTCACTTCTTTCCCTATGGGACCCCCAGCTCTCCCCTGACTTCATTGCTGACCCCACAGCCTTCTCCAGGGGGGCCTGAGTTTTTTCTCCCAGCCCTCTTCCCTAGGCCTAGAGGGGAGATAGGTGTCCTCTTTAATCCTGATTGTCACCTTTGCAAGTACTCTCTGGCATACCACATTCAGTTGCATCTTATCAGATTTTACCAATCACTGCTATCTTCTCCTGACCCCCTGGCCATATTTTGTAGATCTTGGTTCACCATCACTCTTTCCAACACTGTCTTAACTCTTGGTGATTCGGTATACATGTCAATGACTTTTCCAATACCCAAACCTTTCACTCTCTTGAATTTCTGTCCTCAAATGATTTTTCCCTCCCCTCAACCCATAGTTGTGATTACACATGACTCAGTCCCTCCATAATCCCAATTTTATGTATCCTCCTATCTTTCCAAGTTATCCCCTTGCTTGATCTCAGTTATCCTCTGACCCAACGAGAACCTTCAGTCATTTGATTCCACCACCCTTCACTGTTTCCCATCCCTTTGATGTTCTTACTCCCCTCCTGACCCAGTGTAAAATTTCATGACCATATCTGCTGGAGAAATACACACAGCCAGGCTGCTTAACCTCATTTGAAGTTCATACTGATGAAACTTAAGTGGGCCCTTAGTGCTTCCCAACTGTAATACTTAGGTTTCCCTGGTCCGCTCACTCACCTAGCTCATGGATGACAATTTCATACTTTCTTTTCTCTTCTCAAACCCTTCATATTCCTTCCACACTGTCTATCACCTGAATTCTAAAAGAATCTAATGGAATTCTTTTTCCCCTGGGAAAATAGAAGGCGCCAAAGGAGAAAGCTGCAGATCTCTAACATCTTATTTATCCCCTGTCCAGCAGTTTCATCTTCATACTTTGCCTTTCCACCTACTATCTCAGTGCTGACTCATCCATCAAAAGCAAATTCCTCCACTTGTGGAGGCAATCCAGTCCCTCTCACCTACTCATGGACATTACTCAGTAATTCTTTCTTTCCTCTCCTACACCAAATTATTACTCTCTGCTGGATTCTTTCCATCAGCACACAAACATGCTATTATTTCCTGCATCTTTAAAAAAAAAAAAGTCTTTTAATGACTGTACTTCCCTTGGCAGCCTCTGTCGCATTTGTTTGCTCCACTTTAGAGCAGATCCCTCAGAAGAATCATCTGTACTTGCTACATCCAGTTCATCTCCTCCATTCCTCTCTTACACCAACCTCATAATCAGGTCTTTGTCCCTCAGAGTTCCACAGAAATTATTCTGGTCCAAGTCACCATGACTTACCTAAATCCAGTAGTCAATTCTCAGTTCTCATCTTTTTAGTATCATCTGATATAATGGACCACATCCTCCTCCTCCATATATGTTTTTTCCCTAGGCTTCCAGAGCATTTCACTCTCTTGGTTTCTGTGCTCTCTCACTGCACCCACCTTCTTGGTCTCTTTCCATGGCTCCCCCCTCTTTTCCCTGACCTCTAAATGTTGACTTGCCCAGGACTCAGACTTCATTCCTCTCCTCTTCCTTACCCACCTCTTTTGATGATCTTATCCAGATATGTGGTTTTAAATACAATCAATGCACCCATGACACACATTTATATCTCTAGTCCAGACCTCTTCCCTGAACTCTAGACTCATATACCCAGCTGTCTGCCCCATATCTCCAAACTCAAGATGTCCAAAACTGAATTCTCGAGATGCTCCCCAAACTTGATCTACCTGCAGTCTTTCCTATCATAATGGGTGGCAACTCTATTCTTTCAGTGGTTCAGGCAAGAAAACTGAGTTACTCTTGACTCTTGTCTTCCTCTCACGTGCACATCAGATCTGGTAGGAATCAACTCTACCAACAGAATACACCCAGAATCCAACCACTTCTCACCTCCTTCGTGGCTGCCATCCTAATCAAAGACACCATCATCTCTCTCCTGGATTACCACTGTGCCCACCTGTCAAGTCTCCTGACTTCTACTCTGGCCTTCAGCAAAGAAGCCAGAGTGATCCTTTTGGAATATACTTCAGACCATATCACTCTCTAATCAAAACTTCAAAAGCCCCCTCTCTTCTAATTCTTTTAGGATTACTCTTTAATAAATCCCTATTCCTCTCAGTATAAAAACTAGTCTTTATAATGGCCAAAAGAGGTCCTGCATTAATTATCTACCCACCTTCCCAGCACTCACCTTTCTTCTTTGGAGTATTTTATTCTTTTATTTTTTTTGGCCAAGCTGCATGACTTGCAGGATCTTAGTTCCCCGACCAGGAATCGACTCAGGTCCCTGGCAGTGGAAGCACAGAGTTCTAATCATTGGACCACCAGGAAATTCCCTGTCTTCCTCTCTGGATACTCCCTTCCTCATTCATCCTGGGAGCTCAGCCTCCTTGATGTAGATGTACCGTCTACCAAAACACTCTTGCCCAGAGTCTACTTCCAACTTTCTCATTTCTGCAGTCTTCAGATTCTCAACTTTTCAAGAAGACTCATTTGACCACCCTGTATAATACCGAAACTCGCCCTTTCCCTGCATCCTGACACTCTTGGTCATTCTTAACCTGCACAACCTTATTCTTTCTTGTCCCCAAAGCATTTATTATCTCCAAACATACTATAAGATTTATATATTTATATTTATTGCTTATTGCTTGTTATCATGGATCTTCCCCTCAACTTCACCCCCATAGGGATCTCTCTCTATATGGTTCACAAATGTATCTGAGATGGCCAGAACAGTGCCTGACACATGGTAGAGAAAACAATGCATGTATTTTGGAATGAGTTAAAATAATCCAGATACAGAGGGACTTAGTCTTTATTACTGTGTATATTATATAAAGTATAATACTACTATATATACTGTAATATTACTCTGTAATAATAATAATATCATTATTATTACCCTGTATTACTCTTACTCCAAAATTTCTGTGCCAAGAGCAAAGGGGAAAATGGAACTAGAAAGAGCAGTTGGAGCTGACCATAAACACATGATTCATGGGCAAAGTCAGGTCAAGTTGGAATGAGCAAACTGAGTGCCCATAATCACTGGATAGATAGATAGATAGATGATAGACTCTCCCACATGGTAGGTAATAAAGTGACTTTATTTACCACATATAGAGTAATAAAAGCCTGGACCAATGACACTGACTTACCCAAGTTCCCATCATTATCAGCTGCTTTTTAGCTGTTCTCCCAGCCCTAAGTGGGCCAATTACGGTTAACGCTTGAACAACGTGGGTGTGAACTGCCTGGGTCTACTTGTACATGGATGATTTTTAATAAATGTAAAATCAGCACTCCCTATTTGCAGGTTTCTTATTAAGAAGTTCAATCAACCACAGATTGTTTAATCCATGGATATGGAGGGTCAACTATATTCAGTGGACTATACTATCTTTCATAAAGTATTTGAGCATCCATGGATTTTAGTTATTTGCAGAGACTGCTGGAACAAACCAGTAGTAACTGTAACTGTAACCACATGGATACAGAGAGACAACTGTACAGGTTGACAGAGCCACTGGAGACAGTAAAGGCCAAAGGACAGGATCCTACAAGTGAAGACTTTGAAAAAGCCACTCCTCTTCCTTTGAAAAAGAAGGTCTCTTCATCTCTTCCTTTAAGTGCCTTCTCAGTGAAGGATGCTGTGGTACCAGATGTCTGGGGCAGTACCCAGGCCATTTCATCAGATTTCTGCCATTACTGGATGCAGATGGTTAATAGTTCTGCTTGCCTGGCCCCCACATGTCCACTGTTAACAGAGGCCTTCTGGAGGCCTTGCCTTCCTTTCCCATAGGGATTACAGCTTCCTGGTTGACTGCCAATGTATTCCTTCTCGAAAGATGACATTATGATGTAAGGAGCCTCTACACTAAAGATAAACCAGTTAAATGAGGCTCCTGACCCTCCAGACACTTTAGATGGAGACCCTGTGCTATCAGCTGTGTGCCTGCACCAGGAGTTTGAGGCCAGAATAAGGTCTGGGGTAGGAGGCTTTACAGGTCCGTAGGTGAAGTAGAATCTCAGAGCCTTTACAGAGTTGAGGCTTCAGCTCATGATAGGCCTAAATAACTATAGGCAGAACTTCCAAAGAGCTCTAGGCAGAAGCTCCATTAGATCCCCTTTGACCAGACATGAAGACAAGACCCTAGTTTAGAAGACATACTCAAACCAACTTGCCTTTTTTCCAAAACAGGGGCCTGTTCAGCTGCACCTTCATCTTAAGCAACGTATGTGCATTGATGGAGCTCACCTGGTTCCAAAAGGCATGGAAATAAGGTAAGCCAGTGTCATTTTCTCCATAGGAGACCTTCATTCATAAGGAAAGCATTCATCTTTGACATGAATAGGGATGCCCTCTATGGTTCCGAGTAGACACAAAACGCAATGGAAGAAACATCACTCCTGTATAACAATGTAATTTAAATTAGTTAAAAATATTTACCCAGCCCCATGAGAAAGGTCAAAGGGCTTAAAGTATATTCTCAACACAGAATCTAACATCTCTTTCCTCCACTCACCATTGCCCCATTTTGGTCCTTTTCACTCTCCCCAAAGTCAGCTAACAATCCTCCCCCACCCTCTGTACCTCTGTCACACACACACACACACACACACACACACACACACACACACACATGCACACATACAGGTTCTTGATGCCTTTCCTCGCTTCTGTCTTCTTGAACCTTTTCTTTTCCCCATTTCCAGTGTAACGATTCCTGGCCTCTCGGGCCGCTTTCAAGTCTTAGTTCTTCCCAATTCTTACTCTGATCAGCACAGTAGCAGACCAGCTGAACTGGAATCTTTCTTGGGCAGTAGTTGGGTAAAGTTGTACATATTCATAGGGAGATATTGTATAATCCTATGCCTTTCCTCCATATCTCTTTTAAGGATGTGGTTTTAATATCCACATCCATCATCATTTTCTTCCTAGGAGAAAAGAGAATGAGGGAAGGAAAACAGAGTGAGGGGAGTCAGAATGTGTCTGGGGAAGGAACAAGGCAGAGGTTGCTTTGGTCTGCTCCTTACATTCAGCTCAGATGCCGACACTGGACAGAGCCCAGGTTATTGGTAGACTCTGGGACATTCCTATGTTAGCATAATCAAAAAGAAAGCTGAACAAAACCAACAAGAGGTTAAGGCACAAAGTCAAAGTAGAGAGGAATCTCTGGGCCTCTGAACTTGACTTGAAACATACTGTGTGAAAGCAGGAGCTGGGAAAAGAAAAGAAACAGAGAATTGTGTTTTGATTTTTTTTTTTCTGATTACAAAAGTAATATATGTTCAATGTAGAACACCAGAAAAATACAGGAAAGTACAAGAAGGGATTGAAAAAAAAAAAAAGCAACATTTGTGTTCCTGCCACCCAGATATAATCAATATGAACATATTTGTTTACATTTACAATGCATGTGTATTCCTTTTTAATCAAATTATAAACATAGTATATATGCTCTTTAAGACATTTTTTCTCATTTAACAATATATCATAATTTCCCCAAGTCATTAAATATTCTTACATATAATATGATTTGTTAAAGCTGTATATGATTTTATGCTGTGGATTTACTATCATGGATTTGACTGGTTTTACATGGGAGAGTATTTAGGTTGTTTCCAAGCGTTTGAAAAGACCCTGATGCTGGGAAAGATTGAGGGCAGGAGGAGAAGGGGATGACAGAGGATGAGATGGTTGGATGGCATCACCGACTCAATGGACATGGGGTTGGGTAGACTCCAGGAGTTGGTAATGGACAGGGAGGCCTGGCATGCTCTGGTTCATGGGGTCGCAAAGAGTCGGACACGACTGAGCGACTGAACTGAACTGATCTGTACTGAACAAGCATAGAATTTTAACTGTGGCAAGGTTGTCTGCACCTCCTCTGTTTTCGGACAAGCTAACCTTCCCTTACCAGCAAGTAAGGATCCCTTCAAAGTTCTAGACCAAGAGAACCCTGCATTGGCAGAAGTAACTCCTCACAAGCATTCAGCTATCCCTGTGTCCTTCAGAGAAAGCCTGACATTAGGCTTTCTCTGAGCATCAGAGTAAGGATACGTAGCCTTATGGCCAGGCCATTCTTGAGCAGATGGAGGGAAAATATTTGTCATTCTAAATCAAGGAGTCCACCCAACTCATTCAATGCAGTCATCCTCAAAAATATATTTCTGTGCTAGTCCTGAGCTAGATATTATAGAAGAAAAGATATGGTTTCCATGTTACATAAACTTGCATTCTTTGTGTGTCGACAAACATAGTGGTGTGAAAGAGTCAGGTAGAAACAGATTATCTGTGAATGACTATGTGCTAATTCTGTGGTTCGAATCACAAGGGCTTTAGGAGGTGAGAAAATTATAAGCACAAGGTAGACTTGAGTGGTCTGGGAAGACCCCATGGAGAAGGTGGAGCTTGGAGGCAGGGTGGACAAGGAACATTCCATGTGAAGGGGACACAGAGGCTAGAAAGCACAGGAAGCAAGAAGGAGGTGCATGTGGCTGCAGTCTGCAGTTGAGGGCGAAGTGGTTCGTCTGATTGGATAAGTCATATATGGGGCACATCCAGAGAGGGTCAAAAAGATGTTTGGCCCTAATTCTATAGCTGTTTCCCCTTGTACCAGAGGTATCACATCAAGAAAGGAAATGTCTAGTCAAATTCAAGCTGAATTGTTTTTGTTTTTGGTATGTGGGGGTATCAGGATGGGGACAGGGAAATGGTTTATAAATAGAACTTCTCAAAGCCTTTAATATTGTTTGTGTATGTGGCAAGGTCAAGCAAGGAGGGAATCCAACTTCCCGAGAGTCTTTGACCACAGGACTCTTGTTACCATGGACCATCTCCTTGGGTATTCCAGGAAGCACAATTAGGGGCTAGTGAGGACTTCCCTGGTGGTGCAGTGGATAAGAATTTGCCTGCCAATGCCCGGGACACCAGTTTGATTCCTGGGCTGGGAAGATCCCACATACCACAGGGCAGCTAAGCCCATACACCACAACTCCTGAGCCTGCGCTCTGTAGCCTGTGCTCCGCAAGAGAAGACAGCACGATGAGAAGCCTCTGCTGCACAACCGTAGAGTAGCCATCACTCGCCACAACTGGAGAAAGCCGGTGCACAGTGACAAATTTTCGAACTGGAGAGTAACATGTGAGGGAAAACAAAGTTTCGGAAGGTTAATCTCACAGAATGTAAGGTGAACAAGACAGAAAACAGCCTGGATTCAGGCAATACAATTAGATGATTGAATAAAGACTCCAGATAAGTGGGCAGGGTTGGCGCACACTGGAGCCGAGAATGAAGAACAAAGCATTGATTGAATGAGTGCAGAGTCTGTTGTTGGGCTCTGGAGAGATTCGAAAGTGTCAGAGCTCCTAGGTCTTTTAGGAGTTCTAATCCATTCATTAGGATTTTCATTGCAAGGCACAGAAATCAACTTGAAGCAGCTTAATCAAAAAAGTGTTTTTAAGGAAACAGGGATACCTCTTGAGGAGCTGAAGCCATGTACTGGAAAGTTGGCAAAAAGTCCCCTGTCCATCTGTTCTCAGCTACTCTGTGTCTGCCTCACCATCCTCATGTCATTTCTCTCTCCTCTCCTGTCCTCGAACAGCTCCTCCCCTCTCCCCTCTCTCCTCTCCTCCCCCTCACCCTTCTCCCCTCTCCCTGCTCTCATTTATGGAAGAAAATGGCTTCTCTACAGCTCCTGAGTTTGCATGTTACACTGTTTGCATGACACAGTTCCAGCTGTATCAGAAGCTAAATCTCCATCTCTTCTTCCCAATTTCAGATTTCCAATGGAAAGAATCTCGTCGACCAGCTTGGGACACATCCTACTCTAACTAGGGGGACAGGCTTTAAAACTGAAACATGGCTTCAGGAGACTTACCCTGTGAATAGTATGGGGGCCCACTACCAGGAACCGGTGAATGCTATTGAGTGATGCTGGGCTTCCCTGGTGGCACAGTGGTAGAGAACCCGCCTGCCAAGGCAGGAGACTCGAGTTCAATCCCTGCATTGGGAAGATCCCCTGGAGAAGGAAATGACACCCCACTGCAGTATTCTTTCCTAGGAAATCCCATGGACAGAGGAGCCTGATGGGCTACAGTCCAAGGGTTAGCAAAGAGTCAGGCACGACTTAGTGACTAAATAACGACAACATAGAGTGATGCTATGCCCTTTCATTGACAGCATGCTTCTGTAAGAGTTGAGCATGAGCACACTATTGTTGAATGAATGGATAACTAGGAAGCTTTAAGGCAACTTCATTAGCGTCCATATTCTTGTCCCTTTCCCAAACTCCTTCAGTCTCCCAGTTCTAAAAAGCCTGCAGATGAAGGAACCAGGATGCACAATGGTTATTAGCACATGTCTGGGTTAAATTGTCTTATTTTGGATCCTGTCCTTGAGGACTTGAGCAAGTGATGGAACCTACCTGAGCTTCAGGTTTCTCACTTCTAGAATGGGGATCATGAGGATTAGCTAAGATAATATGAATAAAGTGCTCAGTACAATGCACCTAATTATGTTGAAAAAGTGAAAGTGCAGTCTCTCAGTTGTATCCAACTCTTTGCGAACCCATGGACTGTAGCCATGTGTCTCCTGCATTGTAGTCAGTTTCTTTACTGCTAAACCATTGGGGAAGCCCTGCAGATTGGGTCAAAAGAAGGAGAAGCAGAAAGTGGAGTGGAGTGGGTTCAAATACCAAACTCAAATACCAGGCTTCTCTGTCTAGTATTACTCCAGGCAAGAATACTAGAGTCGGTTGCCATTCCCTTCTCCAGGGGATCTTCCCAACCCAGGGATTGAACCCAGGTCTCCCACATTGCAGGCAGATTCTTTACCATCTGAGCCACCAGGGAAGTCCAGTTACGTTAAGAACCTAAGTTTTAAACAAAAATTAACTGTTGGAGGGGGCTTCCTGGTGGTCCAGTGGCTAAGACTCTGTGTTCCTAATGCAGGGGGCTTGGGGTCAATCCCTGGTCTGGGAACTAGATCCCGCATGCCACAACAAAGCCCCGTTGCAGCCAACTAAATAAATAAAATAATTTTTAAAAAGAATTAAAAAAGAAAGAAAATTAACTGATGGAGCTGAAGTTGACAGGAGCGGATCCAAATGTCTTTAATAAACGGGGCAAAAGAAAGGTGAATTGTCAGATGGGCAAGTAGTGAGCTTGGTTCTCCAGATATCCCCATGAACGTGGCCTTTGGAATAAGAGGTTTGGGGAGAAAAATAAGCCTTGAAGGTCTTGTGGCGCCAGCAGGGACTTTAGAGATCACAGGTCATACGGGCCAGTCACACTCCCTTTTGTTCCTAGAGATTTAATATCTACCAGCCTATTAAATGGTCATGATTTGGAGGAGAGAAGACAAGAAGAGGAATTACTTTCAGCTGGCCCCAGTCTTTAAATAACCCTGGGTACAGCATCTTTCAAACACAAAGGAGACCATGTGTAAAACATTAGTTAAATTCAGATATAAATCTAGTCTTTGACCAGTCCAAAGCTAATCAATATGCTTTTCTACTTTCTTTGAACTTTGAGTTTTCTGGCAACAAGGAGAACCCCAAGCCCCATCCAAAACCATCGTCCAGACAGCCCAGCTCCTATGCTCCCCTCTCTCGTGTCACATATTGTTGACAGGACTCCTCTCGTTACCACATTCATTCCAGTGGTGATTCAAATTCTTCTGCAGAAATGGACTTGAAAGACAGAAAATTGCTCTTGTAATCACTTAATAAGGAACCCTGGACAAGGAGTACAGGACTATGAATATAGATTCACTCTTAGCTTTTATGGATGCATTTCCGTCAGTTATTTTCATTGAAAATCACGATGAACTAATTTAAATAGCAAGGTAAACTGAGACGGAAAATGACCCATAATAAGAATTTCGATGGAAAATATAGATTGGCCTGTTCTTCAGCACATCAAGGACTCTCTTGGTTTCAATTGCAAATTCAGAGAGATTTGAAATGTACTTGTTTGGATGTGTCAATTTTAGGCAGAACTAAACTATGCTGTCCCTTTCCAAAAATCAAGAATCTGCCCTGGAAAAAAATCATGCAGTATGATGTACAAATCAGAGGGGGAGGAAAGTAAGTAGTGGGTGAGAGAGACCCACCCAAGGACTGCAGCCAGCTTCCCCAGGAAGATTCATGACCACGCTTCAATCCTGTCCTGTGATTCTTTCCAAGGGATTTTACTATAAATCACTAAAAGCAACTGCTGCTGTTACCAGAGCTATCTTTGCCTCAAAAGAAGAAAATTCAGGACATGCAATATAATCCTCTCACTATCTAAGAGAGAAACCAGCCCGTTTGTCATAAGAACTGAAAACACTAGCTATGTAGTATATTAAACATTAGCATTTCATCTTTCATAAAAGGCGGGGCACACATAGGACGTGATTGGTTGCAACCATGATAAAGTGACTTAAATTGGATTGACTAACTGTAACCCACGAAAACCATTCTATTACAAATCCTTTTCAGTAAAAGGTAAGAAAATTCTATCACCATTTTTTTAACCATTCTGAGCTATTCACAACAAATAGATCCTTACTCTTACCAGATGTATAAGCATTTATATAATGCAGGGGTTTCATAACTTGGAGAGTATCATCAAAGTCAGAGCTGATACAGTGTTCCTCCGTTTGACTTGAATGCCTTCTTCTTCCCTATATAGGGGGATTATTGCTTCACGGTGTCCCAGGTATGAAAGGACTTTGAAAAGGTCATTTGCCTTGCAACCCAACTAGCATCAGCATTACCAAGGAGAGGCTAGTTAGAAATGCACAGTCTTGGGGTCAGCCCCAGTCTTACCGGCTCAGCTTCTGCATTTTGACAGGATCCCCAGGTGATTCATACACACTGAAGGTGAAACTGTGCAACCCTAATTCATCCTACTGCCTCTGAGCAAAATGTGCACAATGGAATGGATAGACTGGTCTTCAGCCAATTTCAGGTCCTTTATAGTTTATCCTGTTTGAGTCATTGAGAGGAAAGAGGAAATACACTCATTTAAGGAGGTCTTGCACAGCCCAACAAAGCTAGCAACTTCTCCAATACATTCAAGTATCCATTCTTGGAACCACGGCTGCTCTGTGTCCTGTTGCTCGGTCAGGTCGACTCTTTGCGACCCTTTGGACTGTAGCCCACCAGGCTCCACTGTCCATAGGATTTTTCAGGCAAGAATACTGGAGTGGGTTGCCATATCATTTTCCAAGGGATCTTCCTGACTCAGAGATCGAACCCAAGTCTCCTGTGTCTCCTGCATTGCAGGTGGTTTCTTTACTGCTGAACCATTTGGGAAGCCCTGCAGATTGGGTCAAAGGAAAGAGAAGCAGAAAGTGGAGTAGGTTCACATACCAAACTCTAATAAAGTAAGGGTAGCACAGAAGCTGAGACTGTGAGGGATGGGGAGAACAGTTTCACCAAATTACCAGTTCCAGAATTGTCTCTGCACTGTGGGTGATTTATAGCCGTGGAAGCTTAAAGCCTTGAGCCTCTTGCTGTGTTTTCTTTCAGATTAGGAATTTTTATCTAGTACTTCCCTGCAGTTCAAAATGAAGGCTCTGGCACTCCAAAAATGAATTTATCTGGTGGGCTATGTTCATTCCGTAGTTATCCAGTAGGTTTCAGATTTGTTACAGGACTGGAATCTGGACAATAGGAAAACTCTCTGTGGGTTAATGGCAGCCAAAACTGAAGGACGTAGGGTAGTTATGTATATGTTTCAGTGTCTTCAAATTTAGCTGCAGATTAGAGTCCCCTAGATAAAGTTTTTTACATAGCTTTCTTGAGATATAACTGACATATAATAAGCTGCATATATTTTAGGTGTACAGTAGGAAGAATTTTGATATATGTTATACATCTGTGAAACTATCACCATGATCAAGCTAATCACCCCTAAAGTTTCCTTGTACCCCTTGGCAACCCCTCCACCCATTCTGCAACAATTGATCTGCTTTCTGCCACCATAGGTTAGTTTTCATTTTCTAGAATTTTAGTTTAATGGAACCATACTCTTTTTTTTTTTTTTGAAGGGGGGAGACCTGATTTCTCTTACTCAACATAATTATTCTGAGATTCATCTACATTTTTGCCTGTATTACTAGTTTGTTCTTGTTATTGCTGAGTAATACTCCATTGTATGAATATACCACAATTTATCTTAACCATTTACCAGCTAAGAACATTGGGTTGTTTCCAGTTTTAAACAACTATGAATAGCACTGCTATAAACCTTCATGAACAAGTATGAGCATATGAGTTTTCATTTCTTTAGGTAAATACCTAAAAGTGGGTATTGCAAGTGGGCATTTAACTTTAAAAGAAACTGCCAAATTGTTACACAAAATGATTGTACAATACCATTTTGCTTGCTTACCAGAAATGTATGAGTTCCAGTTGCTCCACATCCTCTCCAGGAATTGGATTGGTATTGTCAGTATTTCTAACTTTAGCTGTTTTAATAGATGTGTAATAGTATCTCCATTGTGGTATTAGTTTACATGTTCCTAATGACTGCTGCAGAGAAGGCAATGGCAACCCACTCTAGTACTCTTGCCTGGAAAATTCCATGGATGGAGGAGCCTGGTAGGCTGCAGTCCATGGGGTAGCCAAGAGTTGGACTTGACTGAGTGACTTCCCTTTCACTTTCACTTTCCTGCATTGGAGAAGGAAATGGCAACCCACTCCAGTGTTCTTGCCTGGAGAATCCCAGGGACAGCGGAGCCTGGTGGGCTGCTGTCTGTGGGGTGGCACAGAGGGGGACACGACTGAAGCGACTTAGTGGCAGCAGCAGCGGTGACTGCTAACGTTGAGAATCTTTTCACGTGTATATTTGCCATCCTTATATCTTTTTTGGTGAGCATCTTTAAAGTCTTTTGCTTATTTTTTAATTGGGTTTTGTTTTCTTAATTGTTGAGTTTTAAGAGTTCTTTATGTATTCTGAATATAAGTCCTTTGTCAGATATATGATTGACAAACACTGTCTCTTAATCTTTTTATTCCCCAACAATGTCTTTCAAAGGGCAGAAGTAAGAACTTCTTTTGATAAGAACTTATTTTGATAAGGTTTAATTTATAATTTTTAATGGGTTGTACTTTTGGTGGTATAACTGACCAAAGATAACAGAGATTTTCTTCTGTTATTTTTCTAGACGTTGTATAATTTTAGGTTTTATATTTAGGTCTATAATCCATTTTGAGTTAGTTTTTATGTATGATGCAAGATAATGGAATGATATTTACTTTTTGCATAGGGATATTCACTATTTATTGAAATGACTGGCCTTTCTCTATTGAACTGCCTTTGCACCTTTGTGCAAAAGCCAATTGACCATATATCTGTGGGTCTTTTCTAAAGTCTCCATTCTGTTCCATTGATCTATCTTTATATTAATATCACATTGCCTTGATTACTATAGCTTTATTATTAATCTTGAAATCCAACTTTATTCTTTCTCTAAATAAGAATTTTAGAATGAACTTAAATTTTACAGTATTTGTCAACTTCTGGTTTTAAAAAGTCTAGTGGGATTTTGATTGGGATTTGATTTTATAGATCTCTTTGGGGAGAACTGACAGCTTAACAATTTTAAATATCCCAATCCGAGAACACAGTATATCTCTCATATATGTGGTCATTTTTTTATCTCTTTTCAGCCATGTTTTTTCAGTGTACAGGTCTTATACTGCATTTTTGAGATTTAATTTTAACTAGTTGATACTGTTATGCCCTTGTAAATGTTTATAGAAGTTCAGTTTCTAACTGTTTGTTGTAACTATTTAGAAATATGGTTGATTTTTTTTAATATTGATTTTATGTCCTGCAGCCTCACTAAACTCATTTATTAGTTTTGTAGCTTTTTTAGGTTCCATAAATTTTCCACATAGATAATTATGTTTTCAAGAGTAAAGACAGCTTTACTTCTTCTTGTCCAGTGTGTCTTCCTTTTATGTATTTTTCCTTGCCTTATTGCGCTTGGTAGAAGCAGTAAATTGCTAAATAGAAATAGTGACAGTGGACGACCTTGCTTTGTACTTGGTCTTAGAGGAAAGAGAGCCAGTCTTTTCCATTAAGTATAATGTTATCATTAGGTTTTTCATAGAGGCCCTTTCTCAAGTTGAGAAGTTCCCTACTTTGCTGAGAGTTGCTTTTTCAAAAAATCAGAAATGGCTCTTGAATTTTGTCAAATCTGCATCTATTGAGCTATTCTTATGGTGTTTCTTTTAAGCCTGTTAATATGGTGAATTACATTGATTTTTAAATATAAAACTAACCTTGAAATCTTGAGGTAAATCCATTTGTTTACTATTTATTATCATATATATATATATATAGATAGATTCCATTTGCCAAAACTGACTTAAGAATTTCTGCATCTATACTCATGAGAGATATCAGTCTTTGCTTTTCTTTTATTGTAATATTTTTGTCTAGTTTTGGTATCAGAGTAATTCTGGTCTCATAGAATGAGTTGGGATATGTTCCATCCCCATCCCCTTCAAGTTATTTGAAGTGTTTGTATGTAGAATTAATATTATTTCTTTCTTAAATATTGGATAGAATTCATCTTGGACTGAAATTTTCTTTGTGGGAAGATGTTTAACCACTAATTTAATTTATTTAACAGATGTAGAGCTATACTGGTTATCTATTTTTTTGTTTGAATAATAAATTCTATAAAAAATTTTTATATTTTTATTGGCACAAAGCTATTCTTGATGTTATCTTATAGTAATCTTAATATCTGTAGAATCCATAGTGATATCACCTCTCTCAATCCTGATGTTAGTCATTTGTGTCTTCTTGCTCTTTTTTTTCCTGATCAGTCTGGCTAGAGATCTATCAATCTTACTAATCTTCTCAAAGAACCAGCTTTTAATTTCATGTATTTTTCTCCATTGCTTTTGTTTTCTATTTCACTAGTATCTTCTCTACTCTTGATAGTTTACATTTTTCTGCTTAGTTAAGGTTTAATTTGCTCTTTTTCTAGTTGCTTATGGAGGTATCTAAAGTCATTGGTTTAAGGCCTTTCTTCTTCTGTACTATGTTTAGTGGTATAACTTGCCTATAAATATGTTTTGGCTAAACTTCACAAATTTTGATATACTGTGTTTTCATTTAGTTCCAGATTATTTCTTAATTGCTCTTTTGATTTCTTCTTTGACCTGTAGATTTAGAAGTGTGCAAATTCGTTCCCAAACAATTGGCTACTTCCTAGATATCTTTCTGTTATTAACATTTAGCTAATTCCTCTGTGATCAAAAAACATATTCTTCTGATTTGGATATTTTAAAATTTCTTAAGACTTATTTTGTAGCTAGACTATGGTCTATCTTGGAAGTTTTTCTGTGTGCTCTTGAAAATAATATGTACTCTGACACTATTAAGTGGAATGTTCTTAAAATGTTAAGTTAAATTAGTTGATAGCATTGCTCAAGTCTTCTATATCCTTACTGATTTTTTATCTTACATGTTCCATCAATCAGTAAGAGAAAGGTTTTGAAATCTCCAACTATAATTATAGATTTGTTTCTTTCTCTTCTACAGTTCTAAATATCACACCGCCAAAGTCAGACAAGATAAAAATCAGTTCAGAATCTCTGGGGGCATGACCCAGGCAGGCATCAGTATGTTTTTAGCTCCTCAGAGTGATTTGGTCTTCCCTGATGGTTCAAATGGTAAAGCGTCTGCCTGTAATGCAAGAGACCCAGGGTTCGATCCCTGGGTGGGGAAGATCCCCTGGAGAAGGAAATGGCAACCCACTCCAGTACTCTTGCCTGGAAAATTCCATGGGTGGAGGAGCCTGGTGGGCTACAGTCCACGGGGTCACAAAGAGTCAGACATGACTGAGCAACTTCACTGGTAGAGTGATTCTAGTATGCAGCCAGGTTTGAGAAACATTGCCGCAGGCAGTCCACATTGTGGATTCAACAGATTATCAAATGCCTTATCTTATTTAATCCTCATACCTGCCTTTGACTTAGGCGTTATTCACTTCCATTTTACCTAAAATGAAATTGAGTCCTAGACATTTGTCCAAGATCACACAGTTGACCAGAAAGCCTAGCTGGGATTCGAACCCAAGTGACCTAATTCATAGTTTATTCTTTTGAGGTACTTATATTTTGTTCAGTGAGGTATGTTTATTGACTAGAATTCTATCTGTATTTCCATTCTGTCCCCCTAACACACTCTTTTGGGTCGTGGGCAGATGTTGTGTCTAACCCTAAACTTATAATTTTCACTGGACTTACCACAGTGTCTGTCCCCTGGAGACGATTCTAAGGTTTTTCTTTTTCCTCTTGAGAGGTCTAAGTATCTGGGTTCATCTCACCACATAGTCATCTATCTGCCTCTTTCAGAGTCCATCCACAATCTAAGGTTTAAGTCAAGCTGTAGTTAACACTGGCACACACTCTTCTTCGAAAACCTTCTTGGGCTGCAGACTGTCAGCCTGCTTCACTCCACTAATACACAACATTGGCAGCCTGTGCCCAGAATTTGCCCTGAGCTACCCATACAAGGTTGGGGCAAGATTATGAGAGAAGAGCAGCCGGGGGTGGATGCATTTCCTGGTTTGTGTGAGTGCTTCCAACAGGAGAAGTAATGATGAAAGAAGTCCTGCCCATGCCAACCCCTCATTTGTTCTTGGCTGTCAGGAGTTTCTGGCTGGTCTTTTTCGATTTGTCGTTATTTTTCTCCAGAGGTTCTGGGTTTGCCTGCATGTGTCTGCTACTATGTGGATGCTATGATTAATTAAGTTGGCCAAGGATTAATATTTAAAGATCAGGAATGATTTGAATCATTCCTCCAGGGGAGTTGTTCAGTTGCTTCCAGGGAAAGGGATCAGCCCCCCAAAATGGATCATTAATGTTTTTGAGATAGTGTGCCTTTCAAAGAGACAGATACATCATAATTTGTTTCACCATTCCTTTGCTACTGTACATTGTTCATTGTTTCCAGTTTTCACAGTTATCAGTGATTCTCCCATAAATATCTATATTCATATAAAGATTTCCTCCTCTCTTCTTTTGAATTATTTCCTTTGTAGAAATTTCCAGGAGTGCTATTACTATACAGAAGGATTTGAATGATTTTAAGGGATTATGAGCTCTTAAAAAGGCAGTACCACAGAGTTCATAGCCCATGTCACATCTTGATTAGTTGAATTAATTATGACATGGAAGAGCCAAGTTATTTCCTAAAACATCACTCACTGTCCAATCTTATCCCACAGAGTGATGTGAGCAATACTAGATAAAGGCATCTCCATCACCTCATTCTTTATTCCACCGAAACTCATTAAAAAAAAAAAAAGCCTCACACATTTTAAGTGATGAGCTTTTGGAATAAATTTAAGAAACTCCAGAACAAAACCATGGGACAAATCAGTGATGCACCTCCTGAGTTAAATCCTGTCTTAGAAATGAAATGAGAGCATGCAGTGTGCATGGCAGGGGGGACAGTAGGGCAAGGGCACAGGTCAGTTATGATTGGAACGTTGGTGTCACAGTTGTCCCCTGCAAACAGGGTTCTGGGAGCTGGGTGCAGACAGCCTTAGCTGAAAACCAAACACAGACAGCAGCTGTTGAGGATGTAGTCTCTGGCCAAAGTGGATAGGGAGGTGGGTGTGGTCACCCATGGACCAATTTCCACCCCACCCTAGGAGCCCAGTGACAGGGGCTGAGAAGGAAGAACTTCCCGTGTTGCATTCCAGCGCTCCTTTCTGGGCTTAGTGGGAATCTTCGAGAATACAAGAGACTGGTTGCCAGGCCTGATTGCCCTGCACACACTCCCTCAACTGGGTTCCCCTGATAGTCACCGAGACTCCGGCGAACACGACAACCAGGCATTCCGGCCCTGACGGCTGCACCGCACTGGCCGTAGCCCCAGGTATAAAGTACAAGTAAATCCTACGACCATCCTTGAGGGACTGCAGGGCAAGTGCAGGGACCGTGTGGATCTTTCCTGCATTCCACAAGGAAGTGCTGATCCACCGATCACCAGCGGCCCCTTCTGCAGTTTCTCAGAACCTCTGACAAGAGCCCTTAGGCTGCATCCCCGAGCAAGGAATCTTCATTATTCATTTCAACATCACTCTTCTTGGAAACCCTGACTGCTCCACTCTCCAGAAATAATCCATCAAACTTTTTCCTTTGTTGAAGTCACTCTGTGAAAACTCCCATAATCAAATTCCCCATGTTCGGGTCTCTGCTGATGTTATGTAACAGTGGAGTCCAGAGCAAAAAGAGTGGGGCAAACTGACATCTCTCTTTTTTTTCTTTCTCAGTCTTTTAACTTTTTATCATAAAATGTTTTAAACATACATAAAGTGAGACAGAATGGCATAGTGAACCCCATGTCCCTGCTACCCAGTTGGAATAATCTCTACAGACACTGATCTTGTTTCAAGGAGCACCCTTAATCCTACTTCCCCACAAATATGCACATTTTCTTAACTGGAAATTTTCTTTTTTAATGTGGACTATTTTTAATGCCTTTCTGAATTTGTTACAATGTTGCTTGTTTTATGTTTTGGCTTTTTGGTCTCCAGGCATGTCAGATCTTAGCTCCTTGAGCAGGGATTAAACCTGCACTTCCTTGCATTGGATGGCAAAGTCTTAACCATTGGACCTCCAGGGAGGTCCCTAACTGGAATTTTTAAAAGCAAGTCCCAGACACAATGTCATTTCACTTGTAAATACTCCAGTATGCCTCTGTATCTAAATAGAACTTTCTTTCTTTTTTTTTTTTCAATTCTGAGTCCACTTTTAATTTAGATTTGTTGCTGCTGCTAAGTCGCTCAGTCGTGTCCAACTCTGTGCGACCCCATAGATGGCAGCCTACAAGGCTCCTCCATCCCTGGAATTCTCCAGGCAAGAACACTGGAGAGGATATTCTTGCCTGGAGAACAACCCACTGGAGTGGGTTGCCATTTCCTTCTCCAGAACTTTCTTTTTTGATGTAACTTGTATAGGCACTAGTATTTATTTTGCAACTATTGGTATTTGTTTGGGATTGATATTTAAGTTAAGCATAGCATCACTGACTCAATGGACATGAATCTGATCACACTCCAGGAGATAGTGAAGGACAGGGAAGCCTGGCGTACTGCAGTCCATGGAGTCACAAACAGTTGAACACAACTTAGCGACTGAACAACAACACAGGACAATAAGACCCTTTATACAATTTAGTTAATGAAATCTCAGCCCATCAGAGAAACACCTTAGAAATTCATAACCTCCCCAGTGGAAAGAAATGCTCTGGCCTTGAGAACTTTAGAAAAGTGCTCAGCCAACTCAGGGTAAGCTGTGGAGAGGCTGCAATCCAAGAGACGGCAGAGCTTGGAACAAGAGGCAACGAGTCAGAGCCTGACTTGCTCCATCCCCCCTGGATATTCAGGTTATTAAAGGGACAAAGCTTCCTCGTATGAAAAATTCCTTTTAAAAGCAAAACAAAAAAAACCTTACTTATACCTTTAAATTACGTTATCAAGATAGAAACACCCAGACTTCTTAAAAAGGTAGTGCTTTAAAAAAAAAAAAACTTCATAAAAAGTTTTGAAAAATCCAATTCCTATTTCTACTCTCATCAGGCGTGTGTTCAGAGAGAGTACTGGAGGAGTGTTGCTTCAAGCCTAAGCAATCTCTCAGTGTAAGTATTTCTGTTTGCTCTGGGTTCTTCCTTGCAATCTCTGCATCTCATCTATGTACCCGCACTCAGGAGATGGAAGCAGAAGAACAGCACTGGATTGATTTGCTCTAAGAAATGTTGGCCTGCACAAGCATAGCCTTGGGGTGAGTCTCTGCCTCAAGGACAGGCTGATAAACCCACTCTCTGTCACACAGGCTTTGGGCTTTCTAACTCCAGCCTCCTAGACTCAAAACGAGACAGTCACAGCATATGGCTGATTCTCCCTGATGATTGCCATTACTTCATGCAAGAGTACCCACTTTTTTTTTTCTTTTTTTATTTTTCTTTTTTTTTTTATTATTGTTTTTGCCATACATTGTTATGATATCACCATGGGTTTACATATGCTTCCCCTCCGGGTCCCCCCTCCCTCCTCCCTCCCCCCCGGGAAATCTCGCTGCACCAGTCCCGAGCATCAATCCTGGGCTGGCGATTGATTAGACACATGACAATTAACATGCTTCAATGCCCTTCTCCCATATCATCCCACCCTTACCCTCATCCACAAAGTCCACAAGTCTATTCTATACATCTGCGTTCCTTTTGTTGTCTCCCATGTTGGGTTCTCATTACTGTCTTTCTAAATTCCATATATATGTGTTAATATACTGTATTGTTGTTTTTGCTTCTGGCTTACTTCACTCTGGATAATGGGCTCCAGTTTCGTCCATCTGAGTAGAATTGCTTCAAATGAATTTTTTTTTTAATGCTGAGTAATATTCCATTGTGTATATATACCACAGCTTTCTTATCCATTCGTCAGTTGATGGGCATCTAGGTTGCTTCCATGTCCTGGCTATTGTAAACAATGCAGCGATGAACATTGGGGTGCACGTGGCTCTTTCAATTCTGGTTTCCTCGGTGTATATGCCCAGCAGTGGGATTGCCGGGTCATATGGCAGGTCTATTTGCAGCTTTTTAAGGAACCTCCACACTGTTTTCCATAGTGGCTGTACTAGTTTGCATTCCCACCAACAGTGTAAGAGGGTTCCCTTTTCTCCACATCCTCTCCAGCATTTATTGCTTGTAGACTTTTGGATGGCAGCCATTCTGACTGGTGTAAAGTGGTACCTCATTGTAGTTTTGATTTGCATTTCTCTGATAATGAGTGATGTTGAGCATCTTTTCATGTGTTTGTTAGCCATTTTTATATCTTCCTTGGAGAAATGTCTGTTAAGTTCTTTGGCCCACTTTTTAATTGGGTTGTTTATTTTTCTAGAATGGAGCTGCAGGAGTTGTTTGTAAATTTTTGAGATTAATTGTTTGTCTGTTGCTTCATTGGCTATTATTTTCTCCCATTCTGAAGGCTGTCTTTTCACCTTGCTTATAGTTTCCTTTGTTGTGCAAAAGCTTTTAATTTTAATTAGGTCCCATTTGTTTATTCGTGTTTTTATTTCCAATATTCTGGGAGGTGGGTCATGGAGTATCCCGCTTTGGATTATAACAGAGAGTGTTTTGCCTATGTTATCCTCTAGGAGTTTTATAGTTTCTGGTCTTATGCTTAGATCTTTAATCCATTTTGAGTTTATCTTTGTGTATGGTGTTAGAAAGTGATCTAGTTTCATTCTTTTACAATAGAAAGCCCAGAGATAAATCCAGGCATCTATGGACACCTTATCTTTGACAAAGGAGCCAAGAATATACAATGGAGAAAAGACAACCTCTTTAACAAGAGTACCCACTTTGAATGGATGCCCTCCTCAGGTCCAGTCCACCATGGCTGGAGATTGGGATGTGTCACACAAAGGAGCTGCCACCCACTGTTGTGGGCGAGGACTCTGCATGAGGAAGGAGATATTGTCACCCTGGTTGGCCAAGTGCATAGTGCTCACTGAAAACTAGGCTACTTTATTTATTTAATTTTTGGCTGCACTGGGCTTCACTACTGTGTACTGGGCTTCACTGCTGTGTGCTGGCTTTCTCTAGTTGCAGTGAGGCAGGGCTCCTCTTTGTTGTAGTGCATGGGTTTCTCATTGCAATGGCTTCTTTTGTTCTGAAACACAGGCTCCAGGGGCTTCCCTGGTGGCTCACTGGTAAATAATCTGCCTGCAATGAAGGAGATGTGGGTTTGATCCCTGGGTCAGGAAGATTCCCTGGAGGAAGAAATGGTAACCCACTCCAGTATTCTTGCCTGGAGAATCCCATGGATAGAAGAGCCTGGCAGGCCCCAATCCATGGAGTCACAAAAGAGTCAGACACGACTTAGCCACTAAACAACAATGGGCTCTAGAGCATGGGCTTCAGTAGTTGTGGTGCACAGGCAGCCTATGGAATCTTCCTGGGCCAGGGAAGGCAAACTCTTAACCACTGGACCTCCAGGGAAGTCCCCAAGCTACTTCCGTAGGCTTCGATAGGTGTTCCCTCCATCTCGGCCCATCCGTCCGACGTTTGTGTGACTTGCCATCTTGCCGCTTTCGCGTCTTTCACATCTCTGCACAAGTGCCCCATTATCAGGGAGGCCTTCTCCCCCCACCCCAACACACATCCATCCCTTTCTTCTTGCTCTGTCTCTACCACTTATCACAACCTGACACACAGTTATTGTCTGCTTTGGTTGCTCCCCTATGCCTTGAAATTGGATCAGTGCCTAGAATGTCCAGCAAGGGTTCATCACATTTGTCCAGGGTTCATGATCTCATTAAGAACAAGCCCATGTCCCCTTTCCCTGCCATACCTGACTTATCAGAGCAGGCAGTGAAAACAGATGCTCTTTGCCAAGCAGGGGCTCTGTAGGAAATCCTTGGGGAGATCCAAAGGTGCTTTCCAGATCCAACACTCACCCCAAAAACCTAGCTGTTCTACTAGGAATGCCAATTGCTTAAATCTATATCTTCCGTGACCACCTTTGAGCTTCGGACCACCAGCTCATCCTGTGTTCTTACCCTTCAGGGTGTATGTGAAGCTTCTCAGTGGCTCGACTAACAAACTTTCAGGCACTTACACTTTCATAATAATATATCCTTCTCGGAGCTATACCACTGAAAGGTGTTCCTTCAACAACAGAAAGATTTATTACTTTCTTCCCCCACAGAAAAACCACAAAAATATTTTCTTCTTGACTACAGCAGTGAGTTCCAAGTTTCATTAAAGAACTAGCCAGATGCTTCCTCCTAGCTTGTGTGGGAAGAAGTTAAGATAAAGGGCACTTGGAACTCTACCTCTGAACACCTGCCTTATACCTTATTTCCCTCATGACAGGTCTTCTTCCTGTTTTCCTGGGGTTGGGGATATAGAGCCATATGTGACCTCCTTCCCCCAGCAGCTGGGGCTCTGGACCACCCCCCCCCAACCCTGCCCTCTCCTTCTGGTATTAATAATAGGTGGTTTTTATTGAATTGTGCACCTGCCATAAACCAGACATGGCACTTCCCAAATTGTTTCAGATTCTTAATCTCCAAACTGGAAAAGAGATGTAACCTGAGTGCTGCTTGGACAGCCTCTCTATCTGTAAGAGCAGAGTCTGTCTTTCTGTCTCTGTTACTGAGAACCACTCTCCTCCAGTAGATTTGCAGAAAAGAATGGGTCTCTCATCTCCAAAGCCAGTCCAGGCTGTGGCCAGTTCCACTGCTTTCTCCTGCCCCCACCTCCACCCTCAGCCAGGTCTCTGCTCGCTGGAGTGTGGGTCCTGGCCTGTGCTCTGGGGCTGCCATCTTCCCTGGGCGTGACGCTGATGGTGGCCTTGGGGGTGACACTGACAGAATAATGGCCCCCAGAACATCCACATTCTGGAACCTGTGAATATGTTACCTTACATGGTAAAAGGACTTTGTAGATGCAATTAAGTTAAGGACCTTGAGTTGGGGAGATTGTCCTGAAATATCCGGGTGAACACGATGTAATCACAAGGGTCCTTATAAGGGAAAGAGTAAAAGTCAGAGAGGGAGATATGACGACGGGAGCAGAGGTCAGAGGGATATGAGGAAAAGGCCAAGGAATGCAGGCTGTCTTTAGAAGCTGAAAAGGGCAAGAAAACAGATTCTCGCTTGGTGGATTCAGAAGGAATGCAGCCCTGCAGACATCTTGATTTTAGGTCTTCTAACCTGCAGACCAGTAAGAGAGTACATTTGTGGTGTTGGTGACGGTTCGTTATACCAGCCATAGAAAACTAATACAAGGGACAGTGCAGGGAAGTCACATTTGCTATTGTTGTCTTCTCTCTTAATTCTACACATCTAACATGAATGTGTAAGCCACTTAATTAAAAATTTGGGGATATGTAGAAGGGGAAAAAATAATTAAATATAATTGTTCCCAGAGCCCTAAGTGAAGAAGGAAAAGCCCTTAGCAGTGTGTCTTCGTAGGCCTGGTCCATTTCCTAACCTTGCTGACCAGTCCCAAGGCCAAACCAGTTTCTTCTTTTCCTCTCTGAGCCCACTGTTCTCCATGGTGCCATTTATTCACTCAACAAGCATTTACTAATTGTCTGTGGTATCCAAGGCACCGTTCTAGGTGCTGGGAGTAGAGAACACAAAAGACAAAGAATACAAACTAAATATATCACTATGTTTACAATTTAGTACAACACACCCCCCCCCTCAAACCTCATGATATCCCACTCAACAAAATCCATCCAACCCTTGCCCTCTACCACAAATAGGATCATCTGTAGGGTAAGGATAATCCACAGCCAAACATTTTTCAAAGTCTAAGTTACTCAGAAATCATACCATGTTGTTAGGTGACTCCCAGAATAATCTATGAGAGGTTTCATTTCTCCAGTTCTTGTTCTCTTTAGGGTCCCTCTGCCAGAGTATAATCAAGAAATCCCTCCTCGTTCTTCCTGTGGTCTTCTGATCACCTATGATTAATTCTTAGATATCACACACACACATATACACCAGAGAAAATCCATCAGTGTTAGTCCAAATCCATACCAGTTAGTACAACATAAATTAGTAAATCCATAAGGAAGGGAGGGAAGAATCATCCTACATGAATTTCATTCTTCCAACATATTCTGCCCAACTAAATGCGGACACGGAGAAGGCAATGGCAAGCCACTCCAGTGCTCTTGCCTGGAGAATCCCAGGGATGGGGGAGCCTGGTGGGCTGCAGTCTATGGGGTCGCACGAGTCTGAAGTGACTTAGCAGCAGCAGCAGCAGCAAATGGGGACATGCCTCACTTTTGTTATGCAAAGCAGCTCCAATTCCCCCTTTCTCAGTTCCTACCTGTAGACTCTGCCCAGGACTTGCGCTAGCAATGCTGCCTATTACAGTGCCCTTCCGAACAGAAAGACCTCTAGCCATTACATCTTCCCTTTCTACCCAGAAACTTGGTAGATGTGCTTTTTAGATTCATTGAGCCACGTCACATTCCTATCCAGGGCTTCCTCCACTAACAGACTCCATGAGGACATGAATCCGCCCCCTCTTTCCCCAATCCTTACCAAGCCCTCAAGAGTTATGGGACTTTTCTAGCTTTAGGAAGGAACTCGCAAGGAAAATACCTCCTTTTCATCACTTGTAAATGATTCTCTCCTCCTTCTTCTCCTCCTCTCCTATGGTCTTTTCCTAACAAAGGATGCACAGGCACCATCCAGCAGATACTTTTTTTTTAAAAAAAATTGTATTGGAGTATAGTTGATTTACAATGTTGACAGGTGTACATCAAAGTAATTCAGTTACACGTATACATACATCTACTCTTCCTCAGATTCTTTTCCCATGTAGGTTATTACAGAATATTGAGTAGAGTTCCCTGTCCTATATCATAGGTCCTTGTTGATTATTTTATATAGAGCAGTGTGTATATGCTAATCCAAAACTCTTAATTTATACCCACCCCCCCACATCCTGGCCTTTCCCCTTTGATAACCATAAGTTTATTTTCAAAGTCTGTGAGTCTGTTTCTGTTTTGTACATAGGTTCATTTGTATCCTTATTTTTTTTAGATCCCACAGATAAGTGATATCACATGATATTTGTCTTTCTCAAGCAAATACTTTTGATTAAAGCAAATATTAGCTCTCTGGGCACTGAGAAATTTCAGAAGGAAGAAATGTTAGCAATAGAATCTGATGAAGTTGACTACCATTACCTGCACAGTGCTGGTTGAAGGATGATTACTATAATAGAAATAAAGATGCAGTGATTATGTGTTTACTGAGTGCCAGGGACTTCACTAAATGTTTTTCTTGCCTTTAGCTCATTTAGTCTTCCTCAGTGAAGTTAGGATGATTTTTATCCACATTTCACAGATGAGGAATTTTAGGCTGTGAGGGTTAAGAAAATTGCTCCGAGAATACTTTGAGAGTTGGTGGCAGAGTGGGGGTTCAACCAGGTTCACCTAATAGTCAGACCTTAACCTCTGCTGTGCTGTGCTTTAGTGACTGGAGTCCTCTCCAGGCTGGTACCCCTTATCTCCAGTTCCATTCTTAACTGAAAATAATGAAGACAGGAAAAAAGGAAAAGACAGGTTTCCTGAGCAAATTTGAGCACCCTGAGAATTATAGATAGGGAGAAGAAACCTGAAGCCAGGAATAAGAAATTACTTTTTAAATTACAACTAATTAAGCAATAATAAGTTTGGAAATTCATGGTTTAGAGTCAAGCATGGTGTAGGGCCTAGTGGCAACATTTATTTTGAAAAGTGTCAAGGACTGCCACCTCCATTTAGATGCTTTTAATAAATGACAGTCTAAAATACTCTAAAGAGAATCCCGGCAGAGACTACAAGCCAAGAGTCCTTGGCTTACAAAATCATGGGGGCTGCTGCTTCCTAAGTTACCATGCACAGAAGCAAAACTTGGCAGAATCAGAGACAAAGGACTTTGATCTTGTTCCCACCGTTGCAAAACAAACCACTGGGTTACCTCTGTTGCTGCTCCTGAGTACCAAGACCCTGCTAGGCATTGTTTGGAAGAGAATCCCATTTAGGTCTTTGTCCAGGGAAGTCAGCCCCTCTAGATGTAGTCCCCCAAAGACCTAAGTTCAGGGTCTTTTTTACCCCTTTTCATTTTCTGCAGAGTTCTATTTCTTAAGGAAATTTTCCACATGTAATCGAGCTGCTAGGCTGACACCATTTTCATTGAGTAACTCATGGTGATGTCACACCAGCCAGGCACTAGGGGAAGCCCTGCTTTTATGGGTTGGCTCTTAATTTAGGAATTTTTATTTTCTGACTTCCCTCCTTTTTTTTTTTTTTTTTTTGCTGGACTCCACTGCATTTGAGCAAGATGCCTGAGTGGTGAAGTGTTGCCTGCTTTTGAGAAAAGGAATTCCTGCTCGTTGAGAGGCAAATGGTTGAGTGAAAGCAAGATGTGAGTCCTCTAATAGTACATCTTAATTGGAGAGTTGGCAAGAGAGGAAGGATGTGTAGGCCTGGGGTGGGCTCCATTGCTCCTAATGGGGTTCGTGGAACTGAACTGAAGAGATGGGCCACGGACAATAGGACTCACAACCCCCACTCCCCCGCCGCTGCCACTGTCCTGTGTAACTAGGGAGCCAATTGCCTCCTCCCTGGCACCTGGGCAACCACATCTAACCCACATCCCAGCTTCCTCCCTCGCCTCTCCGCTGCTCTGTGCAAGCTTGGCAAACCTTGCCTGTAAAATCCTAATCCAAACAGCATGTCCGCTGAGCTCAGTGGGGTGACTCATGTGCAGTGATGCGTGAGGCCAGCAAGTGGAGATTAGGATCTGGCCCGCCCGCCAGCCTACCCTGCACTTCCTTTGATCAACTGTGATGGTTTTTAATTCTGCAGAAGCAGCTTCCTGCCAGGGACAAGTACCTCTTGGTGGAGGCTGGAGCCATGTCGATTCTGACCTACTTGTCAGAGTCAAGGCCTGCATGTGCTGATGGCACGTGGACTGACACTCTGGGCTCACAGCCCACACAGAGCCAAGAGGGGAGCCTCTTTCAATGAGGTGCCCGTGGTAACATCAGAAGCTTGCTCCGAAGCCAACACCAGCAAGGCCATGCGTGTGAGCAGCCCGGTTTTTGAACCTGATTCTGGCATTGGTTAGACTCACTGGGTAATAAAGAAAAATGGGACTCTCTCTAGGGGACTTTTTTTGGTAAGCTGGAGCATCTCTAAGGACAGTGTTTGGCACAAAATGAAACACTCTCTGGGCTCTTCAGAAGTGCTTTTTCACATCTGTTTTGCTCAAAATGGAACACATTCAAAGTATATTACTTTCTTGAACTTTTTTCCCCCTGCTTGAGTGGAATGTGTTTGCCCTTTTCTTCTTCCAAATCCCCTCAATGACCAACACCAAGCAGAGCTCCTAAGACTAGGTCTCATTCTCTCTGTTTCTCTCTCATCCTTTATCATGCTCTCTCCTTTCTTTCAGTTTTCTCAGGAAGTGGAGGACTGATTCTCAACCTCAGTTGCAAGTTAGGGAGACCCTGGGGTCGGGCTCAAGCTTTAAAAAATTCCCAGTCCCAGGCTCCACCCTAACATAATTCACTCACAGTCTCTGAGGGTAGGTCTAGACATCAAAGTGCGTGGCTTTTTGTGAGCTAATCACTCAATGGTGTCCAACTCTTTACAACCCTATGGACTATAGCCGGCCAGGCTCCTCTGTCCATGAGATTCTCCAGACCAGAATACTGGAGTGGGTTGCCATGTCCTCCTCCAGGGGATCTTCCAGACCCAGGGATCAAACCCAAATCTCACGTCTCCTGCATTGACAGGCGGGTTCTTTACCATTAGCACCACCTGGGAAGCCCTCAGCAGTGTGTGAAGCTCCCCATTGTGCAGGCAAAATTGAGAAGCTTCCTGTTTCCCTGTCTGTCCTTCCCACCACCATTCAATCTGAGAGCCTTCTAGAGACTGGTGTATACTTTAACCAGGTTAAGGTAAGATGTTACGTAGATAGGGTAATTAGACTACCTATTAAAAGAATTTGTTCATCTGATTTAAAGTATTTACCCTTCCCTTGAGACTTCGCAGAGATTGAACATGAAGAACTGAAATACAGAATAGATGGATCTCGCAGGGAAGAAGTAGGGAATAGCTCAGTACACAGCACAGGAACCAACCCAAAGGGAATTTCTGGGAGACAGTTTTGCATGTGGTGGTGATGGGCTGTGGATAGGGCTTTCAGATCAAATAAGGACCACTCGCTAAATTTGAATTTTCCAATAAACAACAAATAATGCAATATTTGGGACTTACTTATACTGAAAAATTATTAATTGTTTATTTGAAATTCAAATTTAATTGGGTGTTCTATAATTTGTTTGCTAAACCTGGAAATCCTAGTTGTAGATGTCAGAACTGCAAGGAGAATTTTGGGTATCTGAGGTAGTGGTAGGTCTCACCTGTGTGCATCACTGCCCTCCAGGTTGTGTTGAGGAGGACTGTAGAATTTGGGGCTGTCCCGATGACTAGGGATTGTTATGAACATCTAGTGGGTGGGAACCAGGATGCCAAGGATACTGCTGTATGTAGAATAGTTCCAATGAAGAATTACCCCATCTAAAATGCCAACAGAGTGTCCCGACCTGTCCCACCCACTTCACCATTTTACTGAGGACTCACCTGATTGCATTCACATAATTGCTCCCTAGAAAGTAATGCACTGGCCTCTCAGAGTAAGTTCAGAAACTATCCCCAGAAAAGAGCCAGTTGGATAAATTGCCAGGTACGTGCTTCATGTAGTCCAACCAAACTATATAAATGATCCAGTGAAACGCACCCTTGAAATTAACCCCAAGCCTTCAAAGTTTACAATAAGCACTACCGCCGTCCGGAAGCTTTCCTTGACTGCTCCAGTCTTCACTGATCTGTTTCCTCAATCCCTAGAATCTTTGTTCTTCTCATTTAGTGCTTCTGATAGCTGAATGTGTCTGGCCTGTGAGTCTCTCTAACCACCCGGGAGATACTGGGGAAGTGAGACCAAGTTCTAGGTGACCTTGGTCATGTTACTAATTTGATGGTTAGTTGTGTTGTTTGTTGCACTTTGGTTTTTTAAAAACTCTGGTGTAGCTAAAATTAAATGTACAACTAGGTGATGCAGTTAAAGTAAAGATGAAAGGGGGGTTGAGAAACCAAGTAGAGGAAGGGGAAGATCAGGAGCTGGAGATAAGATAATTTTGTAAATGGGTATTAAACTCAAGTTCCGGCTCCCTGACAGTCAAAGCAAAACGGGCAACACAATTGGTTACTGTCTGGAAAAAAGGAAGCAATATTAGCTCATGAGGAAACATAATCTTTTTCTTGTGAATTCTAAGTGAAATTTATCACATAGATCCTAAAAGACAAGACACTAAGAAGCATAATGGAAAATGTCTTCCACTGAGTTTTCAGAAGATATCACAAATGTGGGTGGGCTTTTTTGTTTCTTTTTGTTTGTTTTTCTATTCTGTTTTCTTTGTAAGAAATATGGGACTGTAGTATTGAACTTTGACTCAGTGAAGGCACTCTTGTAAGGTGTTAAAAATATTCTTTTGTTTGTTTGTTTTGTTCTGTTTCATTTCTAGTGATCTGATTAATCAGGCGGAACTCAGAAGTCCGCCCGGAGCTTTCCCATGGACAGAGGAGCCTAGCAAGCTACAGCCCATGGAGTTGAATAGTCAGACACGGCTGAGCAACTAAACAACAACAGCTTTCATGAGGGCTTCATGTGTGGCTCTCCCAGGAGCTCTGACAGCCTTCAGGAAAAGGTAGGGATGCTGTAAGTATCTAGGGTTGCGGTGGAAGGTAGCAGAAGGATGGCTGGAAACAGCCACATTCTACCTCGCACCCAGCCTCCCCGCCATCCTCTGCACCCCACCCCCCCACCCCAAGTTAGAAGCAGATAGTTGGAATTATCCAACTATCTTTCCAGCCACATCCCCAGGAAAGGGATAAAGGAAAACAGTGTGTCACCAAGGGCCCACCCCAGGGCAGGATCCTGAGAATGGCTTGAGGGACTGCCTAATCCCATGTATCATCCTTTAAGAAAGTGCTATACTTTGGGGTTATTTTGCCTCTCTTCTAAAGTCGGGGAACAAATAATCAGATGACTCAAAAAAAGAGTTTCCTTTTTTGGTTTATTTGGGGCTTTTTGTTTTGTTTTGTTTTTAGACTGACTTACTAAATGGGTGGGGGACTAAAACAAACGGAAAATAAGCCACAGATGAACCCCCCACCCTGGGCTGGGCAATATCAGTAAGAGGAAACTGTGGCCTGGGACTTTGAAGAGTAGCTGGCGAGCACACGTGTCCCTTCTCCCTAGCCACCCACCCCCATCTCGGAGGCCAACCCTTCTGCTTGGTGGCTAGCAATGACAAACCCAAGATGAATCACCATATGTCAGGATCCATAAATTGTGAAAAGTCTAAGCAGCAGGTCTGGGATGAGAGATCAAGGCCAAAGGTAAATATTTCTGACATAGGCTTTTGTTTTCAGATGGTAGCAGCTTGGATTTCCTTCCTGTTGGTGAGAAAAGGGTGGTGGGGCTAGGCGGGGCTGATCCAGCTGCAGAAGGAAAGGCTTCCAGAGCAGGAGGGGAGTGCTCTTCTCACTCCCAGGGAGCCTCCCCGTGGCTCCCCCGCTTCTTCTTGCTGAGGCTGGAGGGAGGGGGCACCCAGGGAGAAGTATCTACCTCCTTCTCTTAGGGAAGTTCAACCTGGTTGTGCTGACCTTACTGGCCTAGGGGGCTTGCTTCTGGGTCAGAGGACACCAGCCTCAGTGCTGGAATGTGTCTCCTGGACTCATTTCTAATCCTCTGGTAGGTCAGTGTTGACTCATGCTCTCCCTTCACATGGGATTAGAGGAAGGAGGCTCGGGGTTATTTTTGGCTACTGAGCATCTGTAGCCCCTTCCCATGTTTGGGACGCTGTCACTTCATGAATTTCAGTGCCCTAAAAGAGTGTTCTAGTCTTCTAGAAGTCTCTAGAAAAGTCTAGTCCCCTTTGCAGCTAGGACGTGGGCATACAACCAAGACTTGGCCAATCAGAAGGAATCAGAAGTTACTGGCACCAACAAAGTGGGACATTGGAGAATCCCTTCTGGGGGAGGCTGCAGGGTGACAAAAACATCCAGGCTCCCACTGCCCATGGTGGTATCAAGTGTTGAAGGCTGGAGACAGTGATGGTGGAAGCCGTGGTGCCGCACTCGGCAGTGGCAGCAGGGGTATCCGCATCTCACTCTTTCCAGGCTGTGATTGTACCTGTGGCCTCATATAATCCTGAGTTCCCAGTTCTTATGTTTTCTGATCCTGTTTTTCAGCCTTCTCAGGGATTATTCGATAGCTTTTTGAGACATTCCTTTTCTTAAATCGGTCACAGTTAGTTTCTGTTGCTTGCAGCTGAAAACCCTGATTCTGCCCAGCTACAACTGGTTTCAGTCAATCATTTGCAGATGCTCCTGTTTTTTTTTTCTTCCCTGCTTACATTCTTCAAGCCTCTGTCCTCCTGGCAATTCCACAAGTAATCCAGAAAAGGAGGAACGAGCATGCAGAGAATTTGACCGCAGCTGGGAAGTGAGCCAAGAGAACTCTGAAGAACTTGAGTATTAGATCCTTCACTTTGTTAGGTGGGGTGGGTGTGGGATTAATGAGACAGAAGGCTGTGGGCTGTTCATCTTATGTTGTTTTTTTCAACTCTAATTTGGTTATACAGTGATTCCCTATGGCACTTACAGAGCCCATGAGGGCATGGACTGAGTCGCCTTGTTTTCCCCAGTATCCAGGTCATACAGGATGCTCAGTAAATAGTAGTAAAACGTGACAAAGAAAGTTTGAGAAAGAATTCAGGGTAAAGAAGCTACATATATCCGTAGTGTCTCTGTAAAAAAAGAACTGTCTCAACTACGTGGGCTGGTGAGTCGAGCCAGCGTTGCAGGCATTTGGTGGTGTTGAATGAAGAGCAGGAGCCTGCAGCTTTAGCTATCAGACTGTCAAAGACGGAGACACACGCCCAGGCAGGCAGAACCTAACCTGGGTCTAGTCCAGGGAGAATGTCAGTCCATTCTTTCAGGAAGGGACCCTCAAGAGTGCCTGCAAGTTCAACTGAGATGGCTCTCCAGAAAGCATTTTGAATCAATATCAAATGCATCGACAGTACTTGGTTGAAACCCCAGACAGAGGTTGAGGGTGGGTGGAGTTAGTTTGAATCTAGAAGACTACGAGCAGGTTACCTTAACCATAAAAGAACCTCAGTGCATCTACTGTATGAGCTTCCCAGGTGATACAGTGGTAAAGAATCTACCTGCTAATGCAGGAGACTCAGGTTCCATCCCTGGGTTGGGAAGGATCCCTGGAGAAGGAATGGCAACCCACTCCAGTATTCTTGCCTGGAAAATTCCATGGCGTTGCAAAGAGTCAGACACAAGTGAGCAGACACACATGCATTTGTTTTGAGTAACACTCATTTCGATGAGTCCACAAGGAAGTGTTTGCTACAAACTGACTCTGGTTCTAATTTTTGTTTGTGGGATTAACTAAGGAAACATTTACCTTAGGCAGGTCTCTTAAGTAACCTAAGTTTTCATTTCCTGATTTTAAAATCTCTAGTTATACAGAGTTTGGGCTATCTTGCTCACTAATTTCCTAGTTAAAATTCGACGTTTCTGTTAATTTTCTCAGGGACAAGAATCATGTATTCTTTTTCAAAAGTCCTGGCATCCAAGTACAGAGCTGGACCCAGGAGGCACAGACAGCCCATGGTGTGGCCATGTTCTGAAAAGACTAGGCTAGACCCCTCTAAGACCTTTCTCGAGCCAGGACCTAAGGCTAGCAATGAGAACGTTAGAAGGGGGAAAACAGTGTAACTAGGATCTGTAACCAGTTACAGAACCTTCTGAACTGTTTGTGGTGCTTAGTTTGGCTAGTGAAGCTGAATTTCCAAGATATCTACTTCTAGCCTATGCTTGTCCCTTGGACTGCAAGGAGATCCAACCAGTCCATCCTAAAGAAAATCAGTGCTGAATATTCACTGGAAGGACTGATGCTGACACTGAACCGCCAATACTTTGGCCACCTGATGCAAAGAACTGACTCATTTGAAAAGACCCTGATGCTGGGAAAGATTGAGGGTGGGAGGAGAAGGGGACAACAGAGGATGAGGTGGTTGGATGGCATCACCGACTCGATGGACATGAGTTTGAGTAGGCTCCAGGAGTTGGTGATGGACAGGGAGGCCTGGTGTGCTGCAGTCCATGGGGTGGCAAAGAGCTGGGCACGTATGAGCGACTGAACTGAACCTATGCTTATCTTTAAATTCACATCGAACAGTAGAAGATAGTTAAAGCTGCTCATACGTCCAATACTGCCTGGGGCTAGTGAAGGAGAGAATTGTGAAACATCATGTGTGTGTTAGTCGCTCAGTTGTGTCTGACTCTTTGCGACCCCATGGACTGTAGCCTGCCAGGCTCCTCCATCCATGGGCTTTTCCAGGCAAGAATACTCGAGTGGATTGCCATTTCCTTTTCCAGGGATCTTCCGGACCCAGGGATTGATCGCAGGTCTCCTTCATTGCAGGCAAACCTGTTGCCGTCTGAGCCATCATACACATGCACGTATATTTTAAACCTGTGCTGTGCATCTTGGTTTCAACCTGTGAAATCTGTGGTGACTTTGCTCCGAGGAGGTGCTGTGCCTCCATCCTGGGCTTAGAATGATAAGCAGATTATAAGGTCACGAGTGACAGCGGCCAGGATGGTCTTCTTACTTCCTCCACTTCCTCTCTGAGGAGAGGCCGGAGGACTCCGGAGAAAACAGAGATGGGAAGGAAAACAAGTCAATCCCAGCGTGGGGAGCAGGGAGGGGAGAGAATGGTGACAGACTGTGGGAGCTGCCAGCAAACATCTGATTCCCTGCATTGCTCGGAGGAGAGGAGGCAAGTCTTCCCAAATCCGGGCGCCCCAACACGATTGCGAAAGCCACACCCATCGGCCCACAGACAGCCAACACTGCTGCAGAACCAGTGAGACACCTTGGGAAACCGCCCGAGTTCCTGGAGACATCTCTGTAAAAGCTGCCTTTCTCCCTGGTGGATGCTGGAATCCCAGCACTGGGTGACCCAGAGCCGCCTTTCGTTCAAGGCAGAGTTAATTTCAGAAATGTCGTTCTCGGATGGATGTGGTCCTCTGGCCAAGAGTCAATGCTTTCTCCCAACGGCGGCCGCGGGGCCGGCTGAGCACGCGCGCGCAGAGGCGCTCCTCGAGCTTTGAAGTCAACAGAGGTAGGCAGGGCAGGCCACGGTGGAAAACTGTGAAGTCAGCAGTTATCGCGGGCACTCCTCCCTTCCCCCTTGCTTCCCCTTGCTCCACCCATTTCCCCCCTCTCAGCTTCCAGCTTCTCGTTTCCCAGGGGATCCTGCAGCAGAAGAAAAGCCGTCCAGAGATGCGAGGGGCCAGCCCACGGCTCCAGCTATCGAAGTATGCTCCCCGACCCGCCACCCCCCACCAAGTCTAAAACAAACGCAGGAACGCATTCCATACGTTTCCAAAGACAAGAGAGCGCACACAGAAATCCTGGCCTTTGCGCCTTCTCCCTTACACCCCACGGGTTTGGGGCCTCGAGTTTGAAGCCGGCTTCCTGCCTCCCCGGGGGGTTTTTGAAAGATTCAAAAGCGCCTCAGACCAAGACAGCTGCTTGGTTGATGGCTCACATTGAAACCACAAATTGTAAAATGATAAATCGCTGCTCAAAGCTCTTCCAGGAAAGACTGTGTTGTCAAGATTAAGTTACAACCTCATGGACCTATGAGTGAGTCGAGCTGCTGACTAACTCTCACACTTCTTTTCCTGCCGAAGATGTTTTTGCTTCGTGAACTTTCACTGTTTCTGAATACTTGAAACAAATGACTGAAGGCAGGGAACACATCGGGGACTTCTTAACCCATGGAGCTTTTTGCAGGCTTTATTATGTAACGGCTGCTTTCGTTTTGTGAGACCCAAAGGAAGTTGAAGAAATCTCTTTCTTCTTGAGCGCTTAACTGCCAGCAATCTGTGAGAAATGGCTTCGTGTGGGCAGCTCCACTCACTTGAAACTCTAGTTGGAACGTGTAGTGTGTGCTAAATCAAAGCTGGTTTTAAGGAATTTGGGTCTTAAAGTATCTGTTCAGTGATTTGGGCAGGATTGCAACATGAATTACTGTATTTGGTTCTCATGAAATGAATTCCTTGGACTACTCTTAACAGAGTCTGGTCTAGTGACAGAGTGTGACAAATAATTAGGCCACATGCATACTTTCATGTAATGATGCTCCTCTCTGCCAGGGCTTTGGCAGGCAGAAGGAGGTAAGATGAAATGCTTGTTTGACGCCCGTACATTGCCTCACCGAGGGGTCTGGCACACTGACCTCATTGAGATCACCTGGGGCTGCAGGAAGAAACTCAATCGTCCATGCGTCATGTGTCTCCAGCACAGGGCCTTGGTTACACAACTCTCATCCAGTCTCTCCAAGGCCACTCAGGTCTTGAGGACCATCAGACCGTGAGTCATAATCACTTTAGCACTGACTCCTAAGTTCCCTCTTGTTGATTTTACACCTCAAGCCCTTCAGTTTCTCTCTTTCTTGGAGGCCTTGGGTTCTATGTGGCAGTTTTTGTTTTCTTATGTCATCTTGTGTTATCACCCACACCAGCCACTGCAGAGCCTGCCACGGCTACTCTTGTCTCTGCTTTTCTTGAAGTCAGGCCTGCTGTCATTACTGCTGCTTTTTCTGGGCTACTTCAAGTTGTGGAGAGAGTTCTTTTCCTGTGATTATAGCTCTTTCTTCCAATTTTGACTGGTCTGGCGTCTCTATGATTATAGCTCATTAGGACTTCTGAGGCTAGGAGGCACTATTTTTTTATGCTACCTTGTTTTTATTTTTATTTTTTTAAATAACATGCATTATAACTTACTTTTTGCAGGGAAGTATAAATATGAAAACAATAATAGTCATTAATGCCATAGTCCAGTAATGCTTCACAGTGTTTTTTAAAAAATAAGAGTAATAAACCCAAGGGAAAAAATTAAAGCAATAAAAATGGTATCAGAGAAAAATAAAAGCTCCTCTTCTGCTTTCCTGAATCCCTCCTCAAAATATAACTACCATTACTAATTTTTGTGTATCCTTGTTGCTGCACATATATGTATGTCCTTTAACAAAATTTTACATAAAAACAATCTTTCTGTACTTATCATCATTCTACATTTTGCTTTTTTCACCTAAAATGCTATCTAAGAGATTTTTCCATCTGTGCACTGCAGGGATACTCCCTATTTTTAGTGTCTACATAGTCTTTGTTAGAAGAGAATGTGCCTTCCAAATGAAAGGCATTCAAATAAAATAATTCCAGATCATTTCTGTCCCTTACTTCCTCCACTCCCTGAATCCTGACTTATCTAACCTACAAGTGTGGAAGAATAACCTAGGCATGTTAGTTTCAACCCTGGCCTTCCTGAGACTCTCATTTTCACAGTGGTGAAAAAACTAGTACCTTCCTTGTATAGAGATTAGATGAGTTAATATATGTAAAGCTCTGATGCATAGAAATTATTCAGTAAGTGCTAGTTCTCATAATTAATTTTGCATATCTGTACTGGGACTTGCTCTCTCTCTTAACAATATATCTTAGGGATTATTCCACAGCAGTATATATCCATGCATGCTTAGTCACTCAGTCGTGTCTAGCTCTTTGTGACCCCATGGACTGTAACCCACTCCTCTATCAGTGGGATTTTTTCAGGCAAGAATGCTGGAGTGGGTTGCCATTAACCTTCTCCAGAAGATCTTCCCGACCCAGGAATTGAACCCCCATCTCCTATGTCTCCTACATTGACCTACAGATTCTTTACCTGCTGAGCCATTGAGGAAACTCACTTATAGACATATTTCATTTTAAAAGTGGCTAGTATGGTGTTTCATAGTATAACCACACTGTAGTTTATTTAGATGTGCCCCAGTTTGGGTTGTTTCTAACATTCAACCCTTTCTCATCTGAGGATACAGAATTCTGGAGTCAGTCATTGTAAGGTTGACCTGCCATAAGTATATTTCCCTTTATTTAACAAACATGTATATCATTTACTGCCTGTCACACAATGTCCTAATCACCTTTAAAACTTTATTATTAACTCATTAATACTCATAATGAAATAGGAGCAGTTTAATCTCCATACTACACATTGGGAAACTGAGGCACAGAGAGGTTAGGTAACTTACCGGAGATTACATGGCTGGGAAAAGGAGGACTGAAAAAGCTAGGCCAGGCAATCTGACTCCCAAACTGACACATTTGACCTCCCTGTCCACCTTCTTCACCTTTCTTTATTCTAAACCCTGTGGCATCACTTCAGTAAGACCCTGAGATTCATCTTGTCACATTTCACACCCCTATTGTGGATGGGAATTCAGCCTTTTTGGAATATACTTAGGGACATATAGGTGATTTAAAAGAGATCATGATCGGGACTTTGCTCGTGGTCCAGTGATTAGGACTGTGCTTGCCAATGCAGGGGGCACGAGTTCAACCTCTGGTCAGGGAACTAACATCTCATATACTATGTGGTGGGACCAAAAGAAAAAAAAAAGACAAAACATGTTTGCTGAATCAGTCTGACTCAAATTACCAAGAACCAGCTTTTCTAAGGACTGTCCCGACTATAGCCAGCCAACATGGAGAAAGCTTTTCAGGTGATGATATTAGCATCTGCCTTCAGAGGTCCCAGGTCTGGGCTCTCAACTCTGCCACAGTGGCCTGCTGAGCAGACTCACAATGCAGGTCAGCAGACAGCCTTAAAATAAACAAACATGTTTGTGCTGTGCCCGATTATGAAACAGTGCACATCCAATTTGGTAGTGCAAAACTCATGCAAATAATCTTTGCTTTTTCCGATTCCTGCTGTGTATGAGTCTTTGACTTGGCCAACTCAAATTCCTAATACTAAGGTTCAGAAAGTCTGGTCAAAGTTTACTAGTTAAATATGAAACCCTGACTCCTCTATCCGTCATCACTGCCCCCATTCCTACCCTCAAGCCACTTTAGCTTATAGACATGTGTACACTAAATGCCTTTTTCTTTAAAGATATGGGTGAGATATTACTTTTGGAGTATATCCAGATAATCTGACAAATCCACACTTGATGTTAGCCACAGGAAAGAATATTTATCAAAAAAAAGAAAAAGGAACAAAAGATAAAATTAGGGCAAACTATGGATTCACCCTCTTTAGAAATCAGAAAAATGGAAGACTGTACCAAACTGAAGGGTTTAATTTTTTTTTTTGCTTTGTTAATGGAAAAAATATGTATACATACATAATTTAATATTCTGGAAAATTCTTAATGGTTAGCATTTACATTTTCATTTCAAAAGTTATTGCTTATTCTAACACACTAAAACCTGTCCTTTTTCCTTTTATACATAAATTGCTAACTCTGGGTTCTGTCTTTTAGAAAGAAAGTTACTTAAGGCCAGTTTTTTTACCCATCCTGAAGCTTAAATTTTGGCTCAAGGAGCTTCCTGTCCTGTTCCAGCTGTGACATATTGAAAATAAACCTGGCAATTGGAGACAATTTGTTATACTTTCTGAGCTTTTGCTGTGGCTGTAGCCCTTTATGTCTTAGGAAATAGGGTGGGAGATAGGGAGAGAAGTGGGGGAGAGGGAAGGAGAAGGGGAGGAGATCTGATGGGAGCAGGAGATAGGGTCTTCCAGTTTTCCCAGGCCTTCTTTCTGCTCCTTTTACCTTTGCATCCTCCAAGGGGATGAACTGCCTCTGTACAGACAGGCGCACCTCGCTTTATTGTGCTTCACTTTTTTATGTGCTTTGCAAATATTGTGCTTTTTACAAATGGAAGATTTATGGCCGTCTTGCATCAAGGAAGTCTATCAGCACCATTTTCCAGTAACACTTGCTCATTTCATAACTCTTTGCCACACTTTGGTAATTCTAGCAATGAATGTGAAAAAAGAAAGAGTCACTCAGTTGTGTCCGACTCTTTGTGACCCTATGGCCTGTAGCCCAGTAGGCTTCTTTGTCTATGGAATTTTCCAGGCAAGAATACTGGAGTGGGTAGCCATGTCCTCCTCCAGGGGATCTTTGTGACCCAGGGATCAAACCCAGGTCTCCTGCTTTGCAGGCATATTCTTTGCTATCTGAGCCACTAGAGAAGCCCTTTTTCAATATTGTACTTGCTACGGTGACACGATCAGTGATATTTCATGTTAGTACTACTACTCGCTGAAGGCTCAGATGTCAGCATTTTTTAGCAATAAACTGTATTTAAATTGGGCTTTTTCTATGGCTCAGTGGGTGAAGAATCCGCCTGCATAGGAGACATAGGAGACACGGGTTCCACTCCTTGGTCAGGAAGATCCCCTGGAGGAGGAAATGGCAACCCACTCCAGAATTCTTGTCTGGAAAACCCCATGGACAAAGGAGCCTGGCAGGCTACAGTCCATGTGGTCACAAAGGGTTGGACGTGACTGAGTGACTGAGTACACACGCACGTATTTAAATTAAGCTATGTTGTTTTTTTAAACATAATGCCATTGCACACTTGATGGGCTATAGAGTAACATAAACATAAATTTTACATGCACTAGGAAACCAAAAAATTCATGTGACTTGCTTTACTGCAGTCTTCACTTTATTACTGTGGTCTGGAACCAAACCCACAGTATCTCCGAGGTCTGCCTGTATGTCTAATCTAACTCTTCTCACAGGGAGGTAGTTGAGCAAGAAGGGATTGCATTGGGGTAGGAGCAGGGACTTGTCTTACCCTTAATTATAATGCACAGTGCCGGAGTTTGAACACAGGAAACTAGATTCTGGCAGAATAGCTAAGAACAAAGAAATTGATTTAAAAAGAAGTGATCCATTTTTCATTAAAAATACCAGCCACACACTCACGGAATTAATCACCATATCCTCCCACCCCAGTATCATCAACTGGAAACTGCTCTAAACCCTTGTCCCTACTGAAGAAGTAGGTCTAACAGCCATGTTTTGTAGCTTGTTATCCAGGTATCCATTTTCCTGGCTGATTGGACAAGAGGTGAATACCTGATTCAAGGGCAGTTAATCCATAGATTCACTAGATTCGCATGACCTGTAGCCAGATATGAAAAGAGAAAGAGATTCTGGGCTAATCACAGTCATTCTCAGAGGAGTGGCGTGAAAGCAAAGAGAGAAGTTATTAGCAGTGCAGAAAGGAGGAAGGGTGAACTGTGTTTATAATGATGAAATTGCAGAAACACCTATGAATGTCTGTTAGGTCTGTCAGGCCACCTCAAATGGAGTACTAGCTTTTAGCACTAGTTTCTCTGAGGCCAGCCTGTTATGGTTTCTGTTCTTGGATTTCTGAAAGCTTCCATTATCTTATCTTGTATTTTTCTTAAAGTTCTTATACTCGAGCTAGCTGGAATGATTGCCTGCTGGTTGTAGCCAAGAAAAAGCCAAACTAAAGCATTATTAAATAGGCAGGCAAAAATAGAGCCAAAATAAAGAGGACTGAGAAGTCAGGAAAGTCAAAGCCAAAAGCAATGGGAGTAGGTGACTTTGTTAAGGTTCTTGAAGTTGCCAATAATGTTGTTGAAACTAATTCAAATTGATTAAAGAAGAAAAAAGAAAAGGAATTCACATTTATGTGAAAGATGCTCAAGTAGAGCAAGGGCAGCCAGGACTCTTAAAAACTAGTGACAGTTCCTCAAAATGTTAATCATAGTGTTATTACCATATAACCCAGTGATCTGACTCCTATGAAAACGTAAGTGCACACTGAAACTTGTGCTTTAGTGTTCATAGCAGCATTATTCAGAATAGACAAAGAGTGGAAACAACTCCAATGTCCACCAACTGAAAAATGATAAAGAAATTAGCATACCCTATCATGGAATATTATTTTATCATATAAAAGAAATGAAATGCTGACATATACTACAACATGAATGAACCTTGAATAAGTGAAAGAAACTAGACACAAAAGGTCTCTTATTATATGGTCCCAGTTGGCTACTGGGGGCTGAGCAGAGTGGGGAATGGAAAGTGATTGCTAATGGGCCTGGAGTTTCTTTTGGGGGAGATAAAAATAGTCTGGAAATAGATAGTGATAGTTCTTGCACAATTCTGAATATAATTAAAAAAACCTCAATTGCATACTTTATTTTTTGAAATATTTATTTTTATTTATTTGGTTACACCAGGTCTTACTGAAGCACACAGGATCTTCAATCTCCATTGTGGAATATGGGAGCTCTAGTTGCGGCATGTGGGACTTAGTTCCCTGACCAGGGATGGAACCCAGGTCCGCAGCATTGGGAGCTCGGAGTCTTAGCCACTGGACCACCAGGGAAGTCCCTCAATTGTATACTTTAAAAGATTGAATTTTCTCAACATGTGAATTATATCTAAAGCTATTATTACAAAAATTATATACGTATGAAAACAGGACAAAACCAAACAAAACAACAATATTGTGTCTCAAAGTGGAAAGCCAGGAAGAGAAAACCTCATGACTCTCTCTGTCTCTCTCCACTCCTTACCTCTCCAGGCTGTCATCTCTTCTTCCTTATGGACATCCGCTTCATTCTTCCCTCTCTACAATCAGCTTTCTTTGCTCTTTCATGCACAGAGCAGCCTATAAACCCCACAGTTCAAACTTACGTGTTGTGACAGAGGCTAACCAGGTGGTCACCTGTCCATTTGTTCTTCATTCAGGGCATATAATGAAATGACATTTTTCAGCATCCTTTGAAGTTCAGTTCAGTTCAGTCACTCAGTGGTGTCCGACTCTTTGAGACCCCATGGACTGCAGCACACCTGTCTATCACCAACTCCCAGAGCTTATTCAAACTCACATCCATGGAGTCAGTGATGCCATCCAACCATCTCATCTTCTGTAGGTCCCTTCTCCTCCTGCCTTCAGTCTTTCCCAGCATTGGGGTCTTTTCTAATGAGTCAAGTTCTTCACATCAAGTGGCCAAAGTATTGAAGCTGAAGCTTCAGCATCAGTCCTTCCAATGAATATTCAGGACTGATTTCCTTTAGGACTGACTGGTTTGATCTTGCAGTCCAAGGGACTCTTTGCAGTCAAGTGCGGTCATATGATGAATTATGGCCAGGAAAATGTGGGCAGAAGTGGTACATACTATTCTCAGGCTTGGCCAATTAAAAAACCTATTCTGTACCCCTCCATCCTCTTCCTTTGACTAGGACCTTGGAAAATCGTTGAACCACTAGATGAAAAAGGAGCCTGGATATTTGATAAAATGTATTGGAGCACAGCATTTCCCCATTGACCTATTTGAACTGGATATGATTGAGAAATAAGCTACTGAAATTTGGGGGTTGGTTCTTGCAGTAGCTAACCTCCTCTGACCATATATGTCCTCTGTACAAGAGACTAACCCAGATTGACTGGCTGGGCTCTCAGTTCCAATGTACAGTCTTCAGATAAGAAAACTGCATTAGTCTTAAGTGAGTCAGGGAGCCTCCTAGTTCAGTTGTCTGAAGCTGAGGCATGAGGTCACAGGGCATAAACATAGTTCCCTGGGGGCTACTTACATAAGCAAGAGGCACTTCTTAGAGAAAAGATGTCCACTCTAGTGGTTAAATAGGAGGGGTCACTGTGAATTAGGGAGATGAAGATGCGATGCCCAGAGCAACTCTATGTTTCTCCCCCTAATACATTCATAGATAGAAGTATAGCTATGAGTATAAATATATTATAGATATGGGTGTAATATATTCTGGTTCCTAATTCTAAAGGTAAAGTTCTTTTTAGGCAATTTGAAAAAAAAAAAAAAAAAAGATTGAGTCACCATTTTGCTGTAACTCCTCCCCTCCTTTACATTCCATTCCTCTCTTTCCCCGACCCTAGGGGACAGTACCATGCAGTGCGTGCCTGCTAAGTCACTTCAGTTGTGTCCAACTCTTTGCAACCCTTGGACTGTACCCCACCAGGCTCTTCTGTCTGTGGGATTCTCTAGGCAAGAACACTGGAATGGGTTGCCATGCCCTCCTCCAGGCCATCTTCCTGACCCAGGGATCGAACCTGTATCTCCCGCAACTCCTGCATTGCAGGCAGATTCTTTACCACTGAGTCACCAGTGTAGCTAAGAGTAGTTAACTCTGTAGAATGAGATTACCTGGCAATAGCTTTGTTTCACTCTTTCCTGGCTCTGGGATGTTGGACAAATTATTTAACTCCTCTCTGTTCTAACTTCTCCATCCATGTGGGAATATTAATAAGAGCACTTACCATAGAAGAGTCTCATGAAGATCAATTAGTTAATTCCTTCAGGGTATAGGATTGTGCCTGGTTCATAGTGAGAATTCATTTGCTGTTTGTTGTTATTATGTATTTGAAACTGCATTGCAAATTAAAAAAATTTTTTCTCAAATCTTCTAAAGATGAAAGGTGAACTGGGTCTTAAGTGGGAACTCTTTTTATGTTCTTGAAGATCCCAAAGAAGTGGCAATCAGTTGTTCTGCAGGATGCTCTGAACCAGTGGAGTTATCCAAATGCAGATATTTATATGGAGATTAAAAAGCAGAGACTTTACTTTGTCGACAAATGTCCCTATAGTCAAAATTATGGTTTTTCCAGTAGTCATGTTTGGATGTGAGAGTTGGATCATAAAGAAAGCTGAGCACCAAAGAATCGATGTGTTTGAGCTGTGGTGTTGGAGAAGACTCTTGAGAGTGCCCCGGACTGCAAGATCAAATCAGTCAGTCCTGAATACTAATTGGAAGGACAGGCTGAAGCTGAAGCTCCAATCCTTTGGCCACCTGATGTGAAGAACTGACTCATTAGAAAAGACCCCGACGCTGGGAAAGATTGAAGGCTGGAGAAGGGGCCTACAGAGGATGAGATGGTTGGATGGCATCACAGACTCAGTGGACGAGTTTGAGCAAGCTCCGGGAGTTGGTGATGGACAGGGAAGCCTGGCCTGCTGCAATCCATGGGTCAGAAAGAGTCGGACACGACTCAGCGACTGAACTGAGATGAAGATACTGAGGTTTTTGTTTAAATAACACAAAGAGCCATTTTTATTGGCAGGAGGTGGACCTCTTCCAGATTATTGTAATGTCTCGTTTCCTCTGCTAATGGTCTGAATCAAGAAGTTGGGGCCTCAGGACTTGGGTCAAGAGGACTAGAAGAGACTATCTCCCATCCAGGAGATAGGACGAGCTCCGGCACCACACTGGCAGCTGAAAGCCAAGGAGGGGGATGCTAGGCAGGCGCCCCTGGAAAGAGGCTTATAGGGGAAATTTAGGAGCAGCGATATCCAATATCCACTTTTACAGGATTTTTTCCTGCACTGTAATTCCCCTCTGTAATCAGTAAGACTTCATGTAGTTTGTTAAAATTGCAGCCTTATGTTAGCAGCATCCTGGGAAATAGAAAGAAGGTTTTCATATTTCATGGTAAAGTAGATATTAGATAGTGACAGCCAGCTGGAAAAGCTATTATGAGATGGCTAAAGGTGACTGGGGAAGAATTCTGGAACAGAGCGGCTCAGTGTAAGGTGACCAGTGGAAACCAGTGTGGATTGGGGAATATGTAAATACCTGGAAAGAGGCAAGGAAGGTAATCCAATAAAGATGGAAAAACCTGGATAATCTCTCTCTATATATGTGTTTAAATGTGTGTTTTTGTGTCTGCATACATATATAGGATTTATATCCACTTTGGATTTATGGCATATAGTTTTTCCCATTATGTTGTGAGCTTTCTTAGTATTTTTAAATATTGTTCAAGTACATAACAAGTATATAATGAATAATGATCTCTTAATACCCTATGGTTTTATTCTCATTTAACTACTTCCAACTATTAGACTTTTTTTTTCAGTTTTTCACTTTTGTAAGTAACAATGCAGTGAACATTCCTACATATTCTTCTTTGCCTATTAAAAAATTATTTCTCAAGATAAGTTCTCAAAAGTCTGTTTTCTGTGCTAAATTGTATGAACGGTTTTAGGCTTTTGATATATGTTGACCAATTACCCGTTGAAAAACTCATAGCCTAAAGGACTCCATAACCACTGCACCCCATCTTCATGTTAGATTAGCTGTGCTCATTTAAAGAGGCTGAACGTGATAAATATGGGACAGCGTTTGCTTGTTGCCAAGAGATTTTACCAAGGAAATATGTCTCAATTTCCTTGCCAAAAACTTGCCTTTCTTTACCTCCAGCATAGTCTTTCTTTAGCAGATTTAGCTATGAGGAAACATTGATATTCTTTACAGAGAGAACTCTCTTGCCTCCCTCAAAGGGAGCTTATTCTTTTTAAAATTTTTTTAAACTTTTTGTTTCATATTGGAATATAGCCAATTAACAATGTTGTGATAGTTTCAGCTGGTAGCAAAGGGACTCAGCCATGTATGTACATATATCTGTTCTCCCCTAAACTCTACTCCCATCCAAGCTGCTACATAACATTGAGTTCCCTATTCTGTATGGTAGGACCCTGTTGGTTATCCATTTTAAATATAGCAGAGTGTACATGTCAATCCAAACTCCCTAACTATCATTTCCCCCAATTCCCCCCACCACCTGCACCCCTGCCCCACAGGAAACTATTAGTTAGGTCTCTGAGTCTGTGAGTCTGTTTCTGTTTCCTAAGTAAGTTCACTTGTATCATTTCTTTTTAGATCCCACATATAAAGAATGCCATATAATATCTTTCCTTCTCTGTCTGATTCACTTCACTCGGCATGGCACTCTCTAGGTCCATCCATGTTACTACAAATGGCATTATTTCATTCTTTTTAATGGCTGAGTAGTATTCCATGCATATATGTACCACATCTTCTTTATCCATCCCTCTGTCAATGGATGTTTAGGTTGCTTCAATGCTTTAGCTATGTAAACAGTGCTTCAGTGAACATTGGGGTGCATATATCCTTTCAGGCCATGTTTTTCTCTGGATATATGCCCGGGAGTAAGATTGCTGGATCAGGTGGCAACTCTATTTTTAGTTTTATTAAGGAACCTCCATACTGTTCTCCATAGTGGCTGTACCTATTTACATTCCCCCTAACAGTGTAGGAGGATTCAAAGAGGCTTATTCTTAATTCTCCTCTGTCTACGTTGAAAGCAAGGTGAAATAATCCATCTGCTGGTGGCATGACTGAGGGAAAAACTTGTCTATGACTCTCAAGTTTACCCCCACAGGGGGTATCTTGACTCTGGATAAATGCCCTCTAGTTCTTACATAACATACTTAGAGTGATTGTAACTTTACATATTACTATAGAGAATATTGATGGCAAAATATGATGGGGATGCAGAGACCATTTACAAAACCAGACTGATGTATGCACCACTGTCCACCAGAACATGCCAAGTGTTAGGATGGAGTTAGTGGCCTCGCCATGGGGGGAGCAATACAAGTGATGCGCTCACACCAGTGTCCTGGCTCTCTCTCAACTGCATCCTTTAGTCCAAAGATAACCGTGGGCAGCTCTGAGCCCTCAGCTCAGAGGGAGCAAGCCATTCAATTTCTTTGCCTTTATTAATTCATGGGAAGTAGTTCTGGAGAAGTCCCTAGAACTCTGTTCTGCACTTTCAACACTTGACATCACAAATCCTCCACTGAGGAGTTGTGGAAACTACGCAAGAAGTTTAATCGCATCTCCTGAATCATAACCTGAATCATAACTAAATAGAGAAAGAACCTGGACTAGTGCTGTACATTTCCTTTTATTTGTTTATTTGTTCTTAGCAGTACTGTTGCTGACTACCAAAGTAATGCATGTGCATAGGAGAGAGAAATGAAAGTACAAAGAGTAAAATAAAAATCACCCATAATTCCAGAAAAATAGAGACTGCTGCTGTTAACATTTTGGTATATTATTTTCCCATGCTTTTATCCATAGATCTATACACATACTATCATCTCTTTTGTAATTCTGAGATCATACAGTATAATTTTATAATCTCCTTTTTTCTTGTTGTAGATTGTTTCTGATTTTGCACCATCAAAGATATTACCATGAGGGCATTTCTTGGTAGGTAAGTCTTTGTATGTAGCTCTGATTATTTTCTTTGGGCTGATTCCTCAAAGTGAAGTTGCTGAGTTAAAGGTAGTCACAGTTTAGAGCTTTTGATAAACAGTACTAGCAGGCCCTCTAGGAATATGGACCATTTTCCACACGTGTTAGTAGTATGTGAGACTGTCTGTTTGCCTGTCTCATCTACACCAAGGAGAATTTGTTTTGAAAAATAAATTTTCCAAGTTGATTTCTGGCAAATGCTGTCTCCTCATCTCAATTTGTACATTAAAAAAAGAAATTCTTCTCTTATACAGAATTATTTATGCTCTGTCTTTCTTCCTTAGGGAATGCTAGCTTGTGTCCTTCGCCATGCCAACACTTCCTGACCTGCCTTGTGGCCAGCCTGGTGAGCCTCGTTTTGTGCAGGACTGAGAGCGACCCCAGTGAGAAGATGCCTTTCTCATGCTGTGTCCCTGGGAGGCCCCTACAGCTCTTCCACAGGAATGGCTTCTCACTCTTGGGCAAGAATGGTCCATTCTTGCCTGTACCTGGGTCATGTCTCACTGCACAGGCTGGTGACAAAATGCCACCGTTTTGGAAAGAAGGTTGCTGCTGCTGCTGTTGCTAAGTCACTTCAGTTGTATCCGACTGAGTGTGACCCCATAGATGGCAGCCCACCAGGCTCCTCCATCCCTGGGAGTTTCCAGGCAAGAGTGCTGGGGTGGGTTGCCGTTGCCTTCTCCGAAGAAGGTTGCAGGTCTGAGGTAATCTCATATTCACTTTAGTTCATAGATTAACCGATTTATAGATCTTCCCCAAACTACAGCTGTCACAGTTTCACTGAAATGAAAGTGGCCAAGGGGACCTTATCTGAAAATGATCATTCAGTTGAGTGCGAGTCCCCAGGACCTGAGGGTGAAAACCTCCTATTGTGACTGGAAGGACTTTGATGATGAGCACCACTGACCTGTGCCAACTGGAAATGTTCTGCATCACATATCATTCCCACCTCCATCAGGCACTCAGTGTGGGCAAAACCAAGTTTTCACTTAGGAGGAAGGTGAGGAATGATACACAAATTTCTTGATCTGGCGACAGGCATACTTAGGTGCACATAAATTCATTGTGTTTGCACATATCCATAAAATTACTAGGAAAGCAATAAAGCTGGAGAGGGTGTGGAGAAAAAGGAACGTTCTTGCACTGTTGGTGGGAATGTAAATGGATGCAGCCACTATGAAAGACAGTATGGAGATTCCTTAAAAAACTAGGAATAAAACCACCATATGACCCAGCAATCCCACTCCTAGGCATATACCCTGAGGAAACCAGGGTTGAAAAAGACACATGTATCCCATTGTTCATTGCAGCACTATTTACAACAGCTAGAACATGGAAGCAACCTAGATGTCCATTGACTGATGAATGGATAAAGAAGTTGTGGTACATATACACAATGGAATATTACTCAGCCATAAAAAGAAACACATTTGAGTCAGTTCTAATAAGGTAGATGAACCTAGAACCTATTATACAGAGTGAAGTGAGTCAAAAAGAGAAAGATAAATACCATATTCTAACACATATATATGGAATCTAGAAAACTTATACTGAAGAATTTATTTACAGGGCAACAATGGAGAAACAGACATAGAGAATAGACTTATGGACATGGGAAGAGGGGAGGAGAGGGTGAGATGTATGGAAAGAGTAACATGGTAACTTACATTACCTTATATAAAATAGATAGCCAATGAGAATTTGCTGTATGGCTCAGGAACTCAAACAGGGGCTCTGTATCAACCTAGAGGGATGGGTAGGGAGGGAGATGGGAGGGAGGTTCAAAAGGGAAAGCATATGTGTATGCCTATGGCTGATTCAGGGGTGGGTGGAGAGGGAGATGGGAAGGAGTTTTGAAAGGAAGGGGATATATGTATACCTATGACTGATTCCTGCTGAGGTTTGACAGAAAACAGCAAAATTTTGTAAAGCAATTATCCTTCAATTAAAAAATAAATAAATTTTTAAAATTACTAGGAAAAGAAACTAAAGGAAATAACATGATCAAAAGCAAATCATTCATTTTGTATTTCTTTTTCCAAAAATAATTTCAGACTGCCTAAAGGCAAATTAATACAGTAATATCCATACAACTTACTCCTTTGATGAACCTTTGATAGGCACTCAGACTGCCTCCCTAAAGTGTGCAGACAAAAAAGGAAACTGCTTCTTAAATTCATTGGAAAAGCTTTATGTGCTTTACTTACATTCATGAAGAACTATAAACCAGGGGTGGGAAGTCTCTCCAGGTCTTTAATCTTACTATTATAATCCAAGAGTTTCATTGCACTGAAGAACCACTTAGGACTTCTTACATTTCTAGTTACAGTTTATCTCTTAAATGCCTGTTCTTTACTCACAGACTTCTGACATTTGGCGAAGGATTGAAAACAAATCTTCTATCTTTTATTACTTAAATCAAAGGCTATTTTAACTTTATGCTCTTATAAGATTTCGTTACAAGGTTTTGATCCTGTATTTGGTCATTTAGTTTTTGGATTTAAAATTTGGCGTTTCAGTGGACCTCAGAGCAGTGAATTTCTAGAAATGTACAGTGAAGACACCACCTGAAAGTTTTTAGTTGCTCAGACTTGGTTTTATCAGGTCACCCCACCGTAGTTTGCTGAGGTTTTACTGACATATGAGACAAAATGAATATGGATGAGGAATATTTGATTTAACTCTGTAGGGGATATGAATTAGTAGAAGAATGGATTTTCTGAGGAAAATAAGAAGTTAGTGAGGACAAGAAATTGTGATGTAGACAATGGCTGCTATATTAGCTTACAGTGCAGACTGAATAGTGGAGGGAGGGGGACAGCAGTAGAGGATGGGGAAAAAGCATCTATTCAGGAGTCAATGAGAGGCTAGGAAATCAGCTTCTATAGCCCAAGGAGGAAGTGGGAGAGAATTGGTAACCCTGGCTGGCAAGCATATTTGGGTACCCTGAATACTAAACATTTGTGCCTTTATCATACTCCAAGTCAAGTTAATTTTCTGCTTCTGCTCCTCTCCATTCATTCATTAAGCAAATATTTATTAAGCCCTTGCCATATGCCAGGTGCTTGTCCAGGGACTGGGAATACAGTAGTGAACAAAATACAGTCCTGCCAAAGTTCTTTCAACTCTGGCCTGTATTTCCTTCTTCAGCTCTCACGCTAGCCCCTCAGTCTTCACCCCCTTTTCCTCCACTGCAACCCGATTTCTTTGCCCACCATCATGATAAAACAGCTGTCTAAAGACCAGTGACGACCTAATCACTGTATCTAGTGCCCCTTTGTCTTTCCCCATCTTCCTCAGACTCCGTTGCATTTAAGAGCATCTGATTCCCATCAGTTTTTAAAACTCTTGGCTCCTCTGGGTTTTGTGACGTGACACTAGCTTGATTTGCCTTCTAATGACTGTTATGCTCTTTCTCTGACTTGTTCTCTTGCCTCCTAAATTGTGGTGGTCTGTTCATTTCTACACATTGCTCATGCCTATTTTCTCTTTCTCAAATCTTTTCTTCTCATGACTTTCTTCCTTCTCATGACTTAAGTCACTGGCTCTATTTAGAAGTATCCTAAATCTATATCCCCGGACCCAGCTCTCTCCTAAACTTGAATCTCACATTTTAGACTTTGTACTGGAGGCTTCCATCTGGGCATCTGCTTGTAATGCCAGAACAATCTGTTTAAAACTGAAGGCAGCGTTTTTACCACCCAGGGTTCAAAACCGCAAACAACAGAAACCCACTCTGGCTAATTCAAGCAGAAAACGAATTCACTGGGAGGATATCAGGTGGCTCACTGGGTCGACAGGGAAGCCAGAGGACCAAGCATGGAAAATGGGCAGGAACCCAGGCATTCTAGGGCACAGAGAGCACGGCCAAGTTCACTCCATAGGAGGAGTCTGTTGAGAACGCTGCCCTGGAGCTGGCTCTCCCCACACACAATCAACGCTGGTTGTGTTGACTGAGACACCTTCCAGTGTGGTCCTTGATGGCTAGATTTTTGTATTATTGCCCCCAGATTCAAAGACTTGGGTTGGGGCTTCCAACTGGTCTACATAATGTGCTGGGTCCCAGCTGCCCAGGATGACAGCTGATTCCCTTCAGCTTCCCACAAAAGGAAAGGGATCTGACACAGGCCAACCAGAAAATGGCAACTAACCACTTACTTTTCCCCTCCTCACTTCATTTCCTTATGTCCCCCTTTGCATTTAACGCTACCATCCTTCTCTCATTACTGGGAGTTGAATCTGGATGATTTCTTTTACTCCTTCCTCTTCCTCAGCTTCTGAGGCAGTCAGTCATCCAGGTTTGCAAGGATTTATTTGTTGTTCATTCATTTGTTGTTTTCCTTCACAGTATTTTCTTCTTGGACCTTTCTGTAGCTACTCCTCCGAATTGCATTCTCCCCTTCCAGGGCCTCCTCCAATTTATCCACCCACAGGTTCATTTTTTTCTGTAGCAACACTTTGATCTTATTACTTGCATTGTAGATGTCTCAGCCTGGCATTTGAGAATCTCCACAATAGGACTCTAATGAGACTAAGAGGCAAACTGGTGCAGTGAGAAGGGCTTGGCCTTCAGATGCAGATTAATATAGGTTCAAATTCTGATTTTCCCACTTCCTAGTTGTAAAACTCTTGAGGCTGACTTTCCTGATCTGAAAAATGGGAATAATAAAACCTATCTCCTAGGGTGTTTGTAAGTCAGCACTTTGAAGGTTAGAATGGTGTTATGAGTTGTCTTTAGGTTACAACGTCAACTCATAGATGCTTATAATGAACAATATTCAATTACAGGCCTGTCTGTTTCAAAACTTTAAGTAAGATTGTCATCAGTGTGGTTTTGACAAAGGCAGGTTAGGATCAGTATGCTACATGTTTTGAGAGCTAAGTGGAAATCTAACCACCATTTATAGCATTGTTCCTAATTTCAAACAGCTGACTTGCAAATGACCTTTTGGAAATATTTTATTTGCAAGTAGAGAACTTCCTGTGTTATTAATTTTGGGAGTTGAATTTCCCTGATTGGCTGCTTTCCACTATAACATTGCTATTTTAAAGTATTTCCCCGAAGAATTTCAATTTTGTGAGAGGCTGCTATGAATTCCTTATGGGGAAAAAAACATACAGTTATGGTGGACAGATGAAAATTATTAGCAATTATTTCTCAGGCTCCATAAGTTCTGGGTCGGCCCTGGGAAAACCCAGCTCTGCAGCTCTGGCTGGAGCATCTCTGGGCTTGATATGAATGGCACCATCAGAGCTAATTAACCTCAGTCAGCATTCATTCACTCACTCGTGCATCCACGCAGCAAATCCCCCTCAGTCAGGCATGTTTGGTGAACCTCACAGTATAGGTTTCAGTCTCATCAGCTCCTGCCAAGAATTTACAGCACTGCTGATTGCTTGATTTTTTTCCCCTGAGGTCAGTAAGACTTTAGGTGAAAGATGGTAATCATGCCAAGATTGGTAAAAGTTGTTTAATTAGCATGATATTTTAAACTAGTCTCTACACATATAATTTGTGGGGAGGCATGTGAATTAATATGCACTGCAATGTATTTTTTTGTCTCTCTAATGGTTTTAAAAGTGAACACATGTTAACAATATGATTAAAATAATACTTATGATTATTAAATATTATTTTTGATTAATAGTATGATATATACTTAAAAGTGAAATCTCCTGTATTTCTCTCCACATATTTCTTCCCCCACTCAATTTCACTTCCCAAAGGCAACTACTTTTTAACACATTGGGGGTGCATGCTCCCACACTTCTTTTTCATTTGGAATAATTTTATTTATTTTTTAATTTTATTTTAATTGGAGGCTAATTACTTTACAATATTGTAGTGGTTTTTGCCATACATTTACATGAATCAGCTATGGGTGTACATGTGTTCCCCATCCTGAACCCCCCTCCCTCCTCCCTCCCCATCCCACCCCTCAGGGTCATCCCAGTGCACCAACCCTGAGCACCCTGTCTCCTGCATCGAACCTGGATGGGTGATCTGTTTCACATATGATAATATATGTGTTTCAGTGCTATTCTCTCAAATCATCCCACCCTCGCCCTCTCCCACAGAGTCCAAAAGACTGATCTATACATCTGCGTCTCTTTTGCTGTCTCGCATATAGGGTTATTGTTACTATCTTTCTAAATTCCATTATATATGCGTTAGTACACTATATTGGTGTTTTTCTTTCTGACTCACTTCACTCTGTATAATAGGCTCCAGTTTCATCCACCTCATTAGAACTAATTCAACTGTATTCTTTTTAATGGCCGAGTAATATTCCATTGTGTATATGTACCACAGCTTTTCTTATCCATTTATCTGCTGATGGACATCTAGGTTGCTTCCATGTCCTGGCTATTGTAAACAGTGCTGCAATGAACATTGGGGTACACATGTCTCTTTCAATTCTGGTTTCCTCAGTGTGTATGCCCTGCAGCGGGATTGCTAGGTCATATGGCAGTTCTATTTCCAGTTGTTTAAGGAATCTCCACTTCTCCATAGTGGCTGTACTAGTTTCCATTCCCACCAACAGTGTAAGAGAGTGCCCTTTTCTCCACACCCTCTCCTGCATTTATTGTTTGTAAATTTTTGAATAGCAGCCCTGCTAACCAGCGTGAGATGGTACCTCATTGTGGTTTTGATTTGCATTTCTCTGATAATGAGTGATGTTGAGCATCTTTTCATGTTTCTTAACCATCTGTATGTCTTCTTTGGAGAAATTTCTGTTTAGTTCTTTGGCCCATTTTTTGATTGGGTCGCTTATTTTTCTGGAATTGAGCTGTAAGAGTTGCTTATATATTTTTAAGATTAATTCTTTGTCAGTTGCTTCGTTTGCTATTGTTTTCTCCCATTCTGAAGGCTGTCTTTTCACCTTGCTTATAGTTTCCTTCGTTGTGCAAAAGCTTTTAAGTTTAATTAGGTCCCATTTGTTTATTTTTGCTTTTATTTCCAATATTCTGGGGGGGAGGTCATAGAGGATCCTGCTGTGATTTATGCTGGAGAGTGTTTTGCCTATGTTATCCTCTAGGAGGTTTATAGTTTCTGGTCATATGTTTAGATCTTTAATCCATTTTGAGTTTAATTTTGTGTATGGTGTTAGAAAGTGTTCTAGTTCCATTCTTTTACAAGTGGTTGACCAGTTTTCCCAGCACCACTTGTTAAAGAGATTGTCGTTTCTCCATTGCATATTCTTGCCTCCTTTGTGAAAGATAAGGTGTCCATAAGTACGTGGATTTATCTCTGGGCTTTCTATTTTGTTCTTTTGGAATAATTTTAAAGTTATCCCTAGGCATTCTTTATGGTTAAAAGCTAGAACAACATCGCCATTTAGCCTCTGAAAGATCTTGGAACTCTTCCATACACTGCTTATGTTAAACATATTATAGAAACAAAGGATTAAAAGAACTCTTTTCCCCTCCATTCAGATATTATTAATTTCTGATTCTGAAAGCCAAAGAAAGAAGCCATGTATTTTTTTTTGTACTTATGCTTATGTGGACTATAGATTTATATCATCTATACAATTCCATGATCATAGCATTTAATTTAAAAAAAAAATTAAGACAACGAAATAAAAGGAGAGAAAAGCCCAGCATACTTAAAAAGCAAACAAACTTAGTTGCTGTTGAGGTCACTTTAAAAATGTCTGAGGGAGAGAATGTCAAGAAACCAAAGTTTCTAGTTCCCTTTCAAGGCCATCTAGCTAATGAGAGCATAACAAAGACACCATTATAGGAATGTTTTGTTTTTCTTCAAATCTTAGATTAGGACATTGACAGTAGGTGGTGTGTGGCCTCACAAGTGTTCAGAAACCCCTCCCACAGTAACCTCATTTTGATGGAGAAGGGAAGGTAATAAAACACAGAGTCAAGTTTCTGTATATGAAGAAAATGTTTTTAATTTTTATTATTTGATAACTGTATTTAGCCTTTTTGCCATAATTGAGCTCCTGAAAAATGCTGCATATTTTTACTTCTGCTGTTGAATTAAATTACACCTACAGGGCTCAAAGTGAGGGGTCAGGGGAGCTCTGTATTGAAAATAATTGAAAAATAAATCTTTTGTTAGAGTCTTTTTTACCCACTCAGTTGTGTCCGACTCTTTTTCGACCCCATGGACTGTAGACTGCCAGACTCCTCTCTCCACACGATTTCCCAGGCAGGAATACTGGAGTGGGTTGTTATATCCTTCTCCAGGGGATCATCCCAACCCAGGGATCGAACCCTAGTCTTTTGCATCTCAAGAGATGCAAGCAGATTCTTTAACAATGAGCTACCTGGGAAGCCCTCTGTTAGAGTTCAGGGTCCAAATAACCACCCAATAATTGGTAACTATTTAGCATATTTGAATTTTTATGTGTGTTTGATGATAATGTACAGCTATATTTTCATTTTGAGGGATTTATGTTAAATCTTCTATTATGGTAGTTTTAGACTCTTTGCAAGGTCTAATTTGATAAATATAAAACAGACAAATTAATACTGGCTGCTTTAAAACAATTAGGCAGTGGTTGTTGAAATAATGTTTTCAGATTTACTAGTTTTCAGAGTTCTATGTTTGTTTAATATTCAGTAAATATTTATTGAACAGCTAGTCTGTAATAGGCACTCAATATATAATGGTGAGTAAAAGCAGACACAGTGCAAGCCCACTTTTAATAATAGCAGCAGCCAATACTTACCAAGTTCCTACAACATATGGAGCCCTGTTCTAAGGGTTCTTAATGTATTATCTCATTGTATCCCCTCAACAACTCTAGAAGTAGAAATAGTATTATCCTCACTTGACAGATGAAAAACCTGAGGGACAGAGAGGTTAAGTTAACTTGTCCAATGTTACATAGCTAGTAAGTGGTGGAGCTGGGATTTCAATCTAGGCAGTGTGACCCCAAGGTCTGCACACTTAAGCACTGGGATACACTCTCTCCTATTTTCTAAAAGCCTTTCTTGTAGTGTACAACCTAATGGGTAAGATACCTAATTGAATAATCATTTAAGGAAATGAAAACTTCTAACTCTGATAAGTGATATGAAAAGGAATATGGGAGAAACTATTTGGGTCATTATTACCAAAATGTTTCTCTTTTCCTTCTGGTTACATGAACAATATTTCCTAGTCTTCCTTACAGTTAACTGTGGTCATTCAACTAATTCTGGACTATGGAGTGTGGATGAACGTGAAGTTCATACTTCCATGTCTGGACAGTAAATTTTCCTGATTAACTCTCCCTGTTCTTCCACCACTACTCCTATTTGGTGGCTGAAAAGAGTGGAGTTAACATAGAAGAAACCTGGGTCCTTGAATGGCTTCATGGAGCAGAGTCTCTGATGATTTGTACTGGATAGTGATGAGTAAAAAAAATATTACTTTAAGCCAACTGAAATTTTGGAATTTTTTTTAATAGCAGTCAGGCTATCTTGACTAATACAGAAAATGAAACCTTGAAGTTGCATGCTGCTATAAGGGAAGAAAACCTAAAATATATGATTTTGAATTTGTAGCTGGGTAGGGGATGGTGTGGAAACAGATATCAGAGGTCAGAACACTTGAGAGTTTGTTATGTCATCACAAAAGATTTGCTACAACTGTTGCTTGTGACAACTTAAAAGATAGCACATTACTTGCCTAATAAGCCTATATAGCTCTACAAGAAGTTTTTGGAAAGAGAGTTGGTAGTGCATGTTGGTTACTATTTGCTAACTTTGGTAAAGCATCAGAACAAAGAGAAAACCTCAAGCAAGAATTGGCCATTTTTTAAGCAGGAGTAAAGGAGTTAGAAGAAGTCCAGAAATTTGGGGGATGAAAGATTAGAAAGCTGACTACTTCTTGACACTGAAATAGGAAACAAAATATTAAAAACCTGTGAGTTAACAAAGGCCCAGTTAGACCCAGACTCAACGGCAAAGATCTGATTAAGAGTGTGGTCTTCCCATCCAAGTCTAATGGCCTGAAGATAGCCCCCCATTAAATTGAGAGAGAGGAACCAAGGAAGGAAAACAAAGATAGAAATCATGCTTGAAAATTATGTATAGGAAAGAACCTTGGGTGTGGTTACTGGCACATGTTGCTGACTGAAAGCAACAGATCAAAAGCCTACCAAGTTTTTGAGGGAATCATGTTCTCAAAGAAATCCTTTGATTATTTGAGTTGAAAGTAACCTTTGGATTTCATACTAGCACCAGTAGGAAGTGAGCTGAGCAGAGTCTAAGGAAAGTGTATTCCCCAACACCCTTTTTCTGTAGAGCAGCAAAGCCAGGGACTACGGAGTAGGTAAGGGAATTCCTTGGAAAGATAAAGAACTTTTCTTACACTTCGTAGTAACTGTCCCATTAGAATTCTGGAATTGCTGTGGATAAGTGAACTATAAGTGACTACTGTATTTCTCCTTTTATTTGTACTTTTTCTAAATAAGCATTTATTTCATTTTCTGTCATTTTTCTTTGCTTTTAATAAACTTCTGGTTGACTTTACTAATTAGGATGAGCATGAATTTCTTTTGTAAAAATGTAAGTAACTAAAACATAGGCAGAGGAATTCCCTGGTGGTTCAGTGGTTAGGGCTCTGCACTCTCACTGCCGAGGGTTCAGGTTCAGTCCCTCCCTGGCAGGGGAACAACAACAAAAACAGAAGAAAAAGCAGAGATAGATTTATCAAGAAATTAGTGAAACTTAAGCTCTAGGGGCCTCTGCCAAGGCTCCAGAGAGTGTCTTTCCACTGCATCCTCCCCTTCATCACATTTCCCTTCATGTCAGTTTGTGTTAGAGGGACCCTGGATATTCTGGGTATCTAGCTAAGGGAAAACTGAATTGGGGATACATTTAATTTTGGGCTTAATGAAACATACTTATATGGGTTACAGTCCCATTTAATTCAGCTATTGCTGGCTTTCCTTGTTTAGCAACAGATTCCAGGATGGTATCTATGGCCCTTTGCACTGATTCACTTGGCATCCTGTCATGGAGGTTACAGGGCTAGAGGTCATAATGTGGTATTAACACATGGCTGGCACTGGAAGTATGTGGGTAGTGTGGGAGAAACAAGGTTTGAAACATAAAGAGCCAAAGGGGAAAAAAAAAAAGAAACATAAAGAGCCAGAAGCTAGTCCAGGGGGAATTCTTCTGACCATCAGACATGTACAAACTATAAGTAGAGAATCTGGTTCTCACTGATGTCAAACCAAAATGGAAGCTCTCTTCTGTTAGAAATATACTCAATAATTCAGTGTTTTATTTTTTAATTCATCATACATTTAATTTCTTTTCTTGTTTTTTTAAAGGGGAATCACATGAAATGGGATCAATCAGAATTCCTACAGCAATATTACGGCCTGTTCAATACGTGTAAGATGGTTTTTTATGCATCACAGTTGTCCATAATAAAGAGTGATTGATGAACAATGATGCCAGAGGAAAAACTACATTTCTTTTGTCCTCTCTATTAAAAAGTAATTTAAAAATCACTGTCATATTCATAACACTGATCTTACAGGCTTACTGTGACATCAAAATGAGGTTAGGCATACAAGTACAAAGTACTTGGGTACAAAACCTATGTAGCAGGTTCCCATATAGCAGGATCATGTAACAGGCTCATATGACAGGATCTCAGTAAATAACACCTATTAAAAAAATCATTGTCATATGAAGAGGTAATCAAAGAATATACAACCAAGAAATTTAGTAAACATGTATTGGAGGTATGCTGGACATTTAATTAGATATCACATTTCTCAGTTTTATGTTTATGGTATTTTCAGTCTTCTTAAAATGTATAATCTGTTGTGATTACTTTTCTTAGTCTAACTAAATACTCTATTTAACCTAATTTTGTGTCTGTATGGTTTGTATTAGCTTTTTTTTTTTGGCTGCATTACATGGCATGAGGGATCTTAGTTCCCTGATCAGGAATTGCACTTGCATCCTTTGCATTGGAAGTGCAGAGTCTTAATCACTGGACCAAAAGGGAAGTCCCTATATTAGTTTTTCTTAAATGGGCCCCATAAATAGTAAATGCGTCAGGCCCCCACAAAACATGGATCCTTCTCTGAATTAAAAATATACATTTACTTGCTGTATGTTATATAAAACTCAATTATTATACCTCAATAAAACTGGGAGAAAAAATGATTTTTTTTTTAATTTAGCAGTTTCTTAAAAAAATGGAATGTACAGCTACCATTCAACCAAGTATTCCAATTCCTGGGTATTTATCCCAGAGAAATGAAAAATATGTTCACAAAAAAATATGTGTACATGAACATTAATAGCAACTCTCTATATAACAGCCCCAAATTGGAAGCATCCCAAATACCTTCAACAGATGAATGGTCAAACAGTGATAATCCCAACCATGGAATTCTCAGCAATAAAAACTGCAAACTCTTAATACTCACAACGACCTGGATAAATCTCCAGAGAATTATGCTGAGTGAGAAAAACCAACCCCAAATCATTCATATTACATGATTCCATTGAAATGACCTATTTATAGAAATGGATTACAGATTAGTGGTTGCCAGGAGTGAAGGAGTGGATGGCATCAGGAGGAAAATGGGTGTGTTTATAAAAGACAGTTTGGATCCTCATGCTCGTGGAAATGATACAAATGTTTTGTATCTCCACTACATCTAGTATCAATATCTTGGTTGTGATATTGTACTACAGTTTTGTAGATATCACCATTGCAAGGAACCTGGGTAAAGGATATTCTAACAAGTACACGTGAATCTACAGTTACTTTAAAATAAAAAGTTTTTTTTTTAATGTGTATGTATACCAGCATACAAGTTCTTATTCTTTTAATTGACTTAAAGCAGAAAGTTTTGCAAACAGGCAGAGAAGAGCAGCTGTCAGAAGTAAGGATGTCTCAAATATTAAGCAATTAAGACTTAACAGAATCCTACAGATATGAAAATGCCCATAGCAAAGGAAACACTGGGTAAACAATTTCGAAGAAAGAGGAAACCTCAGACACCATTCTGTCTGTAACCTGAATTTATCTTGGCTGCTTTATGGCCCTTTTCCCCATAGCGTGGTATTCGGAAGACACACAGGTCTGATATCCAAGAAAGAAATTTAAAGTAATTTAGACTTTCAGGGAAGATTTTTAAAGAGACATCAAAGGTGAAAAGCATACTACAAGACTTTGAGAAAATGTTTAAACAATTCTTTCAACCATCCAGTTCCTCCAAGTTCCTCTCATTATGACAGTTGCTATTTCATTTTTCTCATCTTCTTATCTTCCTCTCTCCTGCAACTGACTAAAAGGACTGGTTATTGTTTAGTCGTTAAGTCATGTCTGACTCTAGCCATCCTGTGGACTGTAGCCCTTCAAGCTCTGCTATCCATGGTGTTTCCCAGGCAAGAATACTAGAGTGTGTTGCTATTTCCTTCTGCAGGGGATCTTCCAGACCCAGGGATGGAACCTGAGTCTCCTACATTGGCAGGCAGATTCTTTACCTCTGAGGCATCAGGAAAGTCTGTAAAATCACTCTTAATCTCTTCTAAGCCAGCTCTTTATTACTGTATAGATCAGTTTAGTTCCTGGGTACCTTATATTTCTCCTCTGTAACTAGTCCCCTGATCCACACAACGTGGAGGGACTTGGGAAACCATTGGAAGGTGTTTAGAAGGATGGAGAATACAGGTGTGTGGGTGTGAGGATGAAAAAGAAGGCTTAGATGTTTTGGTTACCTGTCCAGTCTTCCATTTATAACTGAATAAAATGAGGCCCAAGTGAGTTTAGTGACTTGATAACTCACCTCTTGAGTCACATGGAATTGGGCCTGGAACTCAGGATTACTTCAACCCTTTGTTATTGTTCCCTAGTAGGCAATCCTAAGATTTGTCCTGTCAGGGGTGGCTTTGCGTCCCTGGTGGAAAACAACACGAGGAGGGAATTAGTGCTAGTTCTGCTTTTATCAGGCTCCACAACTTAGCGCTGCTGCTGCTAAGTCACTTCAGTTGTGTCTGACTCTGTGCGACCCCGTAGACGGCAGCCCACCAGGCTCCTCTGTTCCTGGGATTCTCCAGGCAAGAATACTGGAGTGAGTTGCCATTTCCTTCTCCAATGCACGCATGCATGCTAAGTTGCTTCAGTCGTGTCTGACTCGATCCTATGGACAGCAGCCCACCAGGCTCCTTCTGTCCACGGGATTCTCTAGGCAAGAATACTAGAGTGGGTTGTCATTTTCTTCTCCTGACCTTGCGTAGGTTATGTCTTTTCTAAGGCTCAGTGTCCTCCCTGAAGCGGAGGTAAGATGAACGCGAGGCTCCTGTCCAGTACTAACATTTTTGCTTCTGGAACATCCTGGGCCCTGCCCTGCTGTGGGCCTTGGGCTGTGGAGTGATGGCCTTGAGCTAGCCAAGAAGACTCACCCTCATCTCTGTCCCTCACCCTACTGGGGCCAAGGAAGAACTCGCGAAGACTGGATCCCTCCCCCCAGCTGGTTGCCTCTTTAGTGTGCTAAGACACTCGGGGTGGCCATCTCCTGTCAGAGGAGCTCCAGACGTGAGCTGAGCAGCTGTCAGAAGTAAGACACCTGCGGACTCCCTAGGTGTTGCGAAGGAAGAAATCCTTAGAAGTTCCCGAGTATCCCAGGGTGGAGGGCTCCCCTTATCTCCACCTACTCGGAACCAGTTCAGAGTCCCAAGACCTAGGGCCTTAGGAAGCCCACCGCGCAAGCGTAGTCAACCGTCCCCGCGAGCGGGCGGAATCCGAGGCTCAGGCAAGGTGAGAGGGAAGGGTCCGCGAGACCCCGCCTCCGGGCCGTCACGTGGGAGGCGGGGTCGGAAGCGTGACGGCGTGCGCGGGGGCGGAGTTACCGCTGCGCGCGGGCGCGGGGGCGGGGCGCGGCGCGGCGCTCACGGCTGCTGTCTGGGAGGGAGGCAGGGCAGGCGGCGGAGTGGCGCGGCTCTCAACCTGACGGGGAGGTGGTCCCGGCGGCCGCGGCTCACTGCCCCGGGGCGCACGGGCCGACGGACTCCGGAGGCAGGAGCCGAGCCGCGCGTCCGAGAGAGCGAGCGGGTCAGGCTCTGCGTCGGCCGCCCTCGTCGGTCCGCTGAATGAAGTGCCCGCCCCGCTGAGCCCGGAGCCCGGCGCTTTCCCCGCAAGATGGACGGTTTCGCCGGCAGCCTCGGTGAGTGCGGCTGAGAGTCCTTCCTCTCGTGCGCAGGGTGGGAACCTTGTTCCCTGCACGCGCAGCCCGGGCCTGCTCTCCACCCTGCCCCGCGGGATGGCAGCAGTTCCGCCGCACATGTTCCCCTCGAGCCTGCCGCCCCTCTCCGGGCTCCGGGGAACTCAACCCCTCCCCCATGCCAGCCCTCCTCAGCAAGACCCTCCTTTCCTCCCAGCGTCCCCGTCAGTGCGGGACGCTTCTTCCCCGAGGTGGGAACCCCTTCTTTCATAGAGGCCGCCCTAAAGCTGCTGCACCCCCTCAGACACTCACGGCTCCCCCCCACCTTCAAGGTTAGGACATCTCTTTCTCAAACCCAAATCTCTTTCTGGGTACAACACTCCCCCCCCGTCTCACAGACCGAGCTCTCGTTCAGGGTGGGGACATCCCTTACCCACGCACAGGCTCCCTTTTAGGGAAGGGACCCCCATTCCCTCCCTCCTCCTCAAGCCTTCACTTTAAATTTGGAGTCGTCTTTTAAGTATCTCTCCGAGTAACTGACAAATTCCCCTCACTCCTTCCACTTCTCTGAACATTTTGTAGTGGTGGAGAGATCCAGTAGCACTGAAGCATCATTTGCCTAATACAGGAAAAGAAGAGGTGCATCTGTGTTGGGGGACCCTCTTTAAGAGAGGAGTGAAAGCAGAAGTCTGCGTGCAGGCTCTGCAAGCATGTTGGGGAGAAGTAATCCTGCCCCATGAATCCATAGGAAAGGGGGCCTCTGTCAGGGAAAGAAAGGATTCTCCATTTTTGGAATATGTTGTCTTTGTGGAATGGAGAAAGGGAAGTAGGCTGAAGTATTGTTGCAGTGTTCCCTTTCACCCGAATAAAGGTAGTAAATTTTGTAACTGGTTAAGAGAATCAGAACTCGTGGCTGGTACTCAGAGCCATATAATCTGTGTCTGGAATTACTATTCTTTGAGGCTGTTGGAATCTGGTTACTGTAAAGATTGAGCTCAACTGTTACGATGGTGAGAGAAACAGTTTCTGCTTTGGCTGATACTGCAGTTATGTGATACCTGCTGCTGGATTGGTATATTGAGTATTTGACGCCTTTCTTTGCATTTCTTGATAATAAATTCCTAGTTGGTTAATGTTCATGGATCAATGCATGATCTGGCCATAGGCCATAGTTTATTCAGACGTGTTGAGATCGCCTTTTTTTTTTTTCAATATAAAGTAAAAAAGTACGTTTAAGAGCAGTGGACCCACTATAGGTATTAAATAGTAAAAACCGTAATTTTGACTATGACTTTATTTGGGAAAAACACATACACTTCCTTTGGGAAGCACACACTAGAGAGTGGAAATCCTAAAATAGGAGGCAACTGAGAGTTACTCTTTCCTCCCCAAAGGCACCTGTTGTCCATTATCTAACCTTTGATGTCTTATAATTCCTTTCATAGTGAAGTTGTTTCATTCTTGGGCTCCTTTTAAAGAGGTATCAGCTTTTCACTGCTTTTTTTTTTAAGCCATATGTTTGTGTCTGGATTTATTCCATGATCATATTGGACTGAAAGACTTGTCCTTTGTTCACAAAGAGGTGATCATATACTTGGGGAAAAAACTGAGTATTGTGGGATGTTGTGGGGCTGAGGTATCTGCACTGTTGGCTTCTCAGCCTGTAGGAATGGTGGGATCACTGCTCAAATTAGAATCAGCTTTTACTTCTGGCTGTTGGTTTGTGGACTTCGAAGGCTTGCCAAAACTTCATCTTTTGTAAGTGTTTTGCGGGAGTCGTTCTTACTAATTGGGTGCACTTTATTTTGAAAGTAGATATTCGTTTTTAAACAACTATCCCTTCTTATCCTGTTCATAAGGTAACTGATAGTAGAGACTGAAAGAGAAATTTTAGTTGGGGCTCCCACTTTTCATAAAGAATGTTATAACTGTGCTGTTGAATTTTTGTATTTATTTAATAGTTTTTTTTTTTATTCATGTGATACTACCCTTGGGTGATACATTGAGATTTTTCCCTTCTTTAAGTATGATATTGATCAGGAGCAGGAAGAGATGCTTATATTTAAAGAGAGGAACCTATGTCAGCTGGGAGGGAAAGAAATGGTTCCTTGCAGTATTTTTGGAGCAGCTCCTGATGGAGATACTTCTCAGCAGGAGATTTGTGCTTTCTCTTTCTGTCCCCCTTTGAAAGAGTAAAACTAGGCCCCATCTTAATTGAAACCTTAAAGGACTGGGAGTGGGGGAAGGGTAAAGCTGGTATATTTTACTGGTAGTCTTTAAACATGGTTTTGCCCAACTCTTGCCAAATTGCTTGTTTCTATTCCCTTCGGTTTGTTAGTCTAGCACTTAAGAGTTACGTTGATCTTTATTTTACCTTCAAGAGAGCCATGAATGTAAAGGCAAGCTCTTGTATTCTAGTAGATGTTTAAAAACTTTTTTTTAACCAAACAAGAATTCAAAACATGTGAAGTTCTTCTGGGGTCATGAGTATTAAAGTATTTATTCTCAAGGAAGTGTATGTGTGTCATTTAATATACTGTATGGGTTCTTGAAAATAAAGAAAACTACATTTTTATAAGCAGAAAAGCTGAGGAGCTTTGTAAACAGTGATTCTAAAGAAGCTGATTATTAAAGGGAATGTTATGATGCATCATTTTGTTAAGTGAAAAACTTTGAAAATTCAGACTGTACCATTGATTTTTGAGTGTTTAGATAAGGAAAACACCTATGTGCATTTTATGAGATGTCTAACGGCAATTAAAACTGTAATGATTTTGAAATCATTGAGAGGAATGTTAGGTGCTGGTCTATGTTATATGTGCCGTATTGAAATTGTATACCTGTTGTATTTCTTTTGTTTTGTCGATACATTAAAAACAACGAAAGGATGCTTTTATTCTCTGCAGCTGATGAATTTCCATCAGTTGGACTGGCAGGTGTTTGTGCTTTTTCCTTTAGGCATAGTGTCTTTTAGTTCACAAATTATTGTAATACAAAAAAGCAGCACTTCAGAAACATTTTTTTTAATTAATGAGGGGGAAATACTCACTAATTAATTGTCTTAGTGTCCTGCCTCCAAATCACTGTATATGAATATACACACATACCTGTACAAAACATGTATATAGTAAACATTTTAAATTTCAGGTCTATGTCCAGAAGTGGAAAACTGTTGACAGAGCTTTTTGTGTTGATTTTCATAAGGCATAGGTTAGGTGTGTTTCATGCCTAGTTTTTTTTTAGCATTTCTTTTTCATAATAAAGGTTTTAATTTTAAAACTTGTCTTGGAAATGGCCTCAAGTTTAGTCAGTGTTTATCCCTTAAAGAAAGCATATTGTTAACCACATCAGTTTTAATTTTTTCTGCTCCAAAGATTAAAAACAAAACTCCAAAACTTCTTTTTAAAGAAAAATTGTAATGAATTAAATTATAGGGTTAGTATAAGAAATGTAACATTCTTCAGTGCAGTAATAATATGCTTCAGTTTATCAACTACATGAAGAAAACAATTTTTTAGTATAATATTAGAACTTATCATTTCTCATCTCATTTATACTCTTGCTTTCTTAAAGGAACAATGTAGTATAAGATTTTTAAATATTAATCTTAAGTATTCTTTATTCATATAAAAGTGTTTCTCATGTAACATTACTTGTGGAATCTTTTTTTTTAGCTTTTAATTTCTTATTGGCTGTCTCTTGAAGGGCTCGAGGCAGGCTTACAGTATAATATGACATGAGTAGTAACTCTTAAATGGTTACTACAGCATCGATAACATGAGTTAGAGTATTTCTTAACAGGTACCCGTTTTGTGACAAGCTTCTTGCCCTTGAGGAGCTTACTGTCTGGATTTAAATAGCTATCTAGAGATGTTTAATCCTAAATAAAGGACCAGAAGTGGGAGTTGAAGTGGAAGGCACCATTTAGAATGCCGCGCTGTGTATCAAGCACATAACTTCTAAGAGATGATATTTGGAGATTACTGAAATTGTCCTCAGTATTGAGAGCATGGTTTTTTAAAATCATGAAATAACTTATTTAGAAGTCCAAATATTAGGGAATGATAACTACTAGCTCTTTTTTTGCTTTGCATTTAAGTTTGAGTAGCATGTAGGACAAGTACTGTATTAATTTTATATATATGATATATATATATATATATAGCATGTAAAACTGCAGTGTTTGTAAGAAATATTGCAGTAACATTTTGATTTAAAAATAGATGGATTCTTCAGTTCTAATGAGGTGGATGAAACTGGAGCCTATTATACAGAGTGAAGTAAACCAGAAGGAAAACAACAATACAGTATACTAACATATATATGGAATTTAGAAAGATGGTAATGATAACCCTGTATGCGAGACAGCAAAAGAGACGCAGATGTATAGAACAGTCTTTTGGCCTCTATGGGAGAGGGCAAGGGTGGGATGATATGGGAGAACGGCATTGAAACATGTAAATTACCATATGTGAAATGAATCGCCAACCCAGGTTTGATGCATGATATAGGGTGCTCAGGGCTGGTGCACTGTGATGACCCAGAGGGATGGAATCGGGAGGGAGGTGGAAGGGGGGTTCTAGAAGGGGAACACATGTATACCCATGGTGGATTCATGTCAATATATGGCAAAACCAACACAATAATGTAAAGAAAAAGTCTTTCTTGAATTTGTTACAATAAAAAAAAAAGTAAAAAAAAAATAGATGGATTCTAAAACTTTTTAAAAGTTTAAGGAGATAATCTACTTCCCAAATTTGTAGTATATTTTTACGTCTATGTGTGATATCTTTTCCTATAGTTGTAGCTGTCATAGACTGTTATAATGCCCCACCTTTGCATATTGCTTTATAGTTTACCAAACTTTATCTTATTTAATCTGCACACTAACCTTGAGAGAGAAGAAATTATTTCCCCATTTTTAGATGAGGAAACTAAAGTTCAAGGAGTTTGCAATTTTTTGCAAAGACTTCAAATCCAGATTTTTCTTTTTTTCCCTTTCTTCTTTTTCTGGAGTGGGGGTGTGGAGCCTGATTTGTAAGGTTTGTATCCATTGAGAACACAACACAAAAGAAGGGGGAAAAAATCTTTTGTTGCTAGTTTATTTGTATTCAACTGACGTTAACATGTTGATGTACACGTTTTTAGTCTTTTCCTGTGCTTTTTATACACGGTTAAAATTATACTATAGATATAATTTTGCATTCTGGTTTTCTCATCAGATTTAACCATTTTTTTCACTTGAACTCAGATTTTTCTGATGGGACCCAGTGTTCTTTTCCTTATCCTGTTAATGACCCTTCATAACCCACTTGCATGTCGACTCTAATGTACTTGGATCTGAACTGTTCTTCTAAATCAACTTCTTAATTTTTCACTGTAAGTATCACCCAGCCTCAAAATCTTCGAACCACTTTTGACTCTTGGCCATTTTTGCCTACCACACTAAAATCTCTTCTAAGACTTATCAATTCTCATCACCTTTTTACATTCCTTACTTTCCTTTTCTGACACCACAGTTGAAGGCCTTATTGTTCTGTGTTTGCATTGTTGTATAGCCTCAAGAATCTCTACTTGTCTATAATTTGTTTTGTAAGGGGTGGGAGAGGGGGGACTTTTTCCAGATTGCTTCATTGCCTTAATCACTAAATTCAATCACCTTAGCCTTGCTGTCAAGATCCTCCATTATCTCTTTCTACTGTCTTAACATGATCTGGCCTAAATGACATTTTTCTTTTTTCCCATATTTGACCAGCAGTTTTTCATCCCTGTGATTGTTCTGTCTTGAAGTACCCTTCAGGGCCCAACTCAGATATTGTTTCCTTTCTGAACATTCTTCTTTGTTCTCTTTCATTCCCAACTCGTAGTATCCACCCTCGAACTTCTAACACAGGAACGTTTTTAGGGCTCTTACCACAGAATATTTCTTCTCAAAAGGTAGAAGTAATTATTACAAGTCCTAAAATTACTGTAAGTCTTATTTCTACAGCCAGATTATAAAACCACTGGAAGGCTGACTCTCATGTGTTTTTGAAATCTCATAACAGAGGCGATTGCATGATCCTGTGAAATTGGGGGGAAATTACTAGGGAACCAGTATATAACTGGCACTGTACAATCTTTGCTTTTACCATCGTTTCTTAAAAAAATGATAACTTGAAGGCCAAAAAATTACCATACACAACGTCAGAGTAGAATCCTTTAAAAAGTAACTCTTTATATGCTTGTTTTTAGCTGTTCTTATTTCACCTGAAATAAATGAAAACTTTCTCCCAACTTTGTTGAAAATTTAATAAAGAACTGTATCCCAGGTTCTAGGGTATTGTTTTTCAAGTGGAGGTTTTGTGACTCACTTATTAAGGATTTAGAAGTCAGTTTATTGAGGGTCAAGATGAATATTTTAAAAAATGAAGAAGAGAATGCAAGGGGAAAAAAGATTATAAAATATTAGTGCTTTGCATGATATTGCTTCAAGAAACTCTCAATTTCATATAAATATGTTTGCTTTAGATTGCAGAATAAAATTTATTTTACTGGAGATCACAATTCAGATGAAAGATACATTTTTAGTGGCTGTTACTCCCTATCTTTGAAAGACCAGGCAGGATGGCTGACATAGGTGAAAATGTGGATGAACGATCAGAAGTGGTAGTTATAATGAATTGTACTGAGAAGTTTTTCAGTTCAGTCGCTCAGTCATGTCCGACTCTTTACTCTAAATATAATGATTATACCGTGGTTATCATCAGTAGCAGCAGAAGTATATCTGTAGTTGTAGAATCAGTTCAGGCAAACTCCATATGAAGAAATGTGGTTTTATAAAACTGATAAGCTAGGGTATTGTGCTTACTTTGCAAAAGGATTCACCGTATTTTTTTTTTTTTCCACTTTCCTGATGGATTTGTTTGTGTCTTGACTGTCTCTCCACTTGATTAGCTTTTCAGAATCTATCCAATCTTTAAGGCATGGCTTAGGTACACTTGTCTTTTTCTGGAAGCTGTACCTGATTATTCTAGCCTTGCACTCAAACCATTGCCCTGTAGAGCTCCTAAGGTCAAGGAGACCAAGTGTGTATACCTTAGGGATCACCTTAGGGATCTAGGAGTATAGCCAGAAGTTGTCTACTTCAACATTCATATGATTATTTTGCAACCATTTTAATAAAGGTTAGTTGAGACAGGAATCATTGATAATGCTAAATCTATGGGATATTTTTGATGAGGAGCAGAATGTTTCAGTTCAATTCAGTTGCTCAGTCGTGTCTGATTCTTTGTGACCCCATCGACTGCAGCACGCCAGGCCTCCCTGTCCATTACCAACTTCCAGAGTTTACTCAAACTCATGTCCTTTGAGTCGGTGATGCCATCTAACCATCTCATCCTCTGTCGTCCCCTTCTCCTCCTACCTTCAATCTTTCCCAGCATCAGGGTCTTTTCCAGTGAGTCAGTTCTTCGCATTATGTGGCCAGAGTATTGAAGTTTCAGCTTCAGCATCAGTCCTTCCAATGAATATTCAGGACTGATTTCCTTTAGGATGCACTGGTTTGATCTCCTTGCAGTCCAAGGGACTCAAGAGTATTCTCCAGCACCACAGTTCAAAAGCATCAATTCTTCAGTGCTGAGCTTTCTTTAATAGTCCAACACTCACATCCTTACACGACTACTGGAAAAACCATAGTTTTGACTAGACAGACCCTTGTTGGCAGAGTAGTCTCTGCTTTTTAATATGCTGTCTACGCTGGTCATAGCTTTTCTTCCAAGGAGCAAGTGTTTTTTAATTTCGTGGCTGCAGTCACCATCTGCAGTGATTTTGGAACCCCCTTAAATAGTCTTTCACTGTTTCCATTGTTTCTCCATCTATTTGCCATGAAGTGATGGGACCAGATGCGATGATCTTAGTTTTCTGAATGTTGAGCTTTAAGCCAACTTTTTCACTCTCCTTTCACTTTCATCAAGAGGCTCTTTAGTTCTTCTTCACTTTCTGCCGTAAGGGTGGTGTCATCTGCATATCTGAGGTTATTGATATTTCTCCTGGAAATCTTGATTCCAGCTTGTGCTTCATCCACCCTGTCATTTTGTATGATGTACTCTGCATATAAGTTAAATAAGCAGGGTGACATAATACAGCCTTGATGTACTCCTCTCTGTATTTGAAACCAGTGTGTTGTTCCATGTCCAGTTCTAACTGTTGCTTCTTGACCTGCATACAGATTTTTCAAGAGGTGAGTCAGGTGGTCTGGTGTTCCCATCTCTTTCAGAATTTCCCACAGAATGTTTGTGTGGTCTTAAATATCTCCCCATACATTGCATATTAGTAACAAGGGGAAAAAATAGTAACTCTATACAGTGATGAAATCAGACAGCATCTTGAGTGCATGATTAAAATAAATAGCACCAGTGGACGCTGTGTGTCTCTGAATGTGATGCCCTGCAAAGTAGTTCTCCAGCCAGGAGTGCATAACCTGGATGTAATCATGAGGACTTCAGTTGGATCATTGGACTTCAATAGGGGAACATCCTATTTTATAAAAGGGTAGGGGGGAGACTGTACTCTTTAATGTTAATGTTACAAAGACAAAGAAAGGCTGTAGAAGTGTTTCAGATTAAAGGATACTGAAGAGACATGACAGCTCTTTGTGGTACCTGATCCTAGAATGAATCTTGTATTAGAGGGGAAGATGCTATAAAGGATATTATTGGATCATTTGGCAAAATTGGGATATAGAGGGTAGATAACATAAAGGTATGGCATCAATGTTGGAACTTTCTAAAGTTGGTAACCTAAGGTTATATAAAATGACATTTTTAGTCTTAGGAAATACATACTGAACTTTTTTTTAGGAATAAAGGGCCATGATACATAACTACTCTCAAATGGTTCAGAAAAAATTATGTATATATGTTTTACACACACACACATACAGCTGTATTTATGTGTGTGTGTATTTGTGTTTGTACTAGAGAGGAGGAGGGAGGTGGAAGGATGCTCCTGTGCAATAATGCAAATGAGTAAGATGTTAACAATAGATGAATTTGGTTAAAACTGTACAGGTGTTTTGTACTGTTCTTGTCCTTACAGTTTTTCTATAAGCTTGAAGTTATTTTTAAATGAAAAGTTTTTAAAAAATCATATGACTTTGCATTAAACTCCATAATATAGGATTTTAAAAGTAAAGAAATATCTCCTCTCCCAGAAAATTCCAGGCAAACTCTTGGGATAAAACTGTGGCTCCAAGAATGTGTTCCATGTATATCATGTGGTTTCCTTTTATCCCTAGGCCTCAGTTTGAGAAACATGCCTCTGGGCCAGAGGCAGCTGCGGTTCAAATTTAGTTGGCAGACATGTTTTGTTTGGCCTTTTTGAGTGTGTTAAAAATTGGGAAATTTCACATAAAAATCTGCATCTTTGGTTTCTCTTGAAAAAGTGGAATGATCTTGCCACTGTCGACTTGCGTTCCGGATGATCTGTATACTCACTGAGTGGTGTGTCAGGTAAACAGCCTCAGCCCTTGCTTTATACCTAGCTTGTTTCAAGTATTTACCTTATCGCCTGGCCCCTGTAGGCTATGTTCACAGCCTCTATCTCAGGGATCCCCAAACTCTGGGCCGCTCACTGGTACCTTCTGTCAGATCAGCAACAACATTAGATTAGAAATAAAGTGCAAGGACTTCCCTGGTGGTCCAGCGGCTAACACCCTGTGCTCCCAGTACAGTGGGAGCTACATCCCGCCTGCCACAACTAAGACCTGGCATGGCCAAATAAATATATATATATATATATTTTTAATTCAATAAAGTGCACAGTAAATGTAAATGTGCTTGAATCATCTCAAAATCATCTCTCTCTCACCAGGTCCATGGAAAAATTGTCTTCCACAAAATTGGTCCCCCCAGAAAGTTGGGCACTGCTGCGTCTTGCCCAGGAGATGCTGGAGTATCTTCTTTGTGCTTGTAGTAATTTGAGAATTAAGTTGTTAAAATGATACCCTGACACCTGCTAACATTCAAGTGTATATATCCTATGAACAAGGACATTCTCCTACATAACCGTACTACAATGAAGAGAATTGGGAAATGAATATTGATATGTTACTACTGTTTCACCCTCAAATCCATTCGTGTTCTGCTAATTGTTTAATAACGTCTTTTTTAGTAAATAACCAATTCAGAATCAAATGTTGTATTTACCAATAGTTGTCATATCTCTTTAGTCTCTTTCAGTCTGAAATGGTTCCTTAATCTTTCCTTGGGTTTTGTGAACTTGATGCTTTGCAAGATAATAGGCCCTTTGTTTTGTAGAATGTCCCTAAATTTGATGTTTCCTCCTGATTGGATTCAAGTTATGTATCGTTGGCACAAAAGGCACAGAGGTGAGCTGTGTTTTCTCATTGCATTCTATCACGTGGCACACAATTTTGATTTGTCCAGTTACTGATGATGTCCATTTTGACCATTTGATTAGGGTGGGGTCTGCCAGGGGTTCCATGTAAAATTACTTTTTCTAAAAACTTTGTAATTAGTATTTTGTAGGAGGTTCTTTGACATTTTGTAAATATTCTGTTCCTCATCAGACCTTCACATTACTGGTTTACTTAATATATCTGTCTGGAATCAGCTGTCTTATTTTTTTCCCAGTGGGTTATAATCCGTTATCGTTTATATATTGATAAACATTCTTTATGGTTCTTGTAATTTTGTAACTGTGTAATAGTATATCTTACACTTAAAAATTGTGTTGAACACATGGACTAGACCATTAATACAAGTTAGTTTGAAGGAATTTGCTGTAAGTGGGAAGCCATACAGGGTGTTTGTTACTATTATGTTTCTATATTTAAATAATCAGCAGTTATTGAGAGCGAGATACTGTCATGTGGTGTGTGTGTTCGGGGTAAAAGAAAATACAGTTGAGCAGCAAAGTCAGCCATTTTTTCTCCTTTAAATATTGTGATCATCTTCTCAGAGAGTATAAATATAAACGTTAATGGATCATATTCCATTATTTGGACATCTGATCTGCTTAGGCTGTGTATATGGAACATAATTTAACATATTCTAGATGACTGATGGTAGTTATGATGAGCATTAGACGTGATTTTGTGCTGTAATACAGTGGTGCTTCCGAGAGCTATTTGTGTAGAACTGTTTGCTCCACACGAAACAGTTATGACTGTCTTCCTTGCTGTTGTCATTTAGTGTCAGTGTACTTTACCCTTTCCTCTGTTTTAATGTATTATTTAAAGAGTCTCACCCATAATGTTTGAGTTTATATATCTTGAAAGATGACTTTTCTCTTATTATTAGACCTACAATTTGACAGTAATTTTTGGAGGGGATGGGAGTTGCACTGTAAGGCTTATGGGATCTTAGTTCCCCAACCAGGGATCCAACCTCTGCCCCCTGCGTTGGAAGCTCAGTCTTAACACCAGGAAAGTCCTCACCCTAGTATCTTAATGTCAAATATCCTGTCAAATATCCCTGATGGTCTCTTTAAGTTTCATTTTTCAATGGAAAATCAGGGTTTAAACAGGATCACACATTGCATTTGGTTGCTCTGTCTCTTTTAATCTATAATATATGTCTTCCTTCCCTTTTTTCCCCCTAGTTTACTAAAGAAACTAGACCTTTCTTCCTGTAAAGTTAAATTAACATAAGTACTGATTGTATCTTTTGTTTTTTTTTAAAGCATGTTTCTTTGTTTTGTCTGTCCTTTAAATAGAAACTTACAGATTTTTATTAATTTAATGTATTTTGATCTGCTGCCATTACTCTTCTAAATTTTGGTGCTTAGATTTTCTCATTTTGACCTGTCAGAGCATCTTCACATTGCTTCTTGAGTCCTGATCCTGGTGCTTTGTCAGCTTCTTTGCTTTCTGATAAGATGTTCAGACTTTACGCTTATACTTCCTGCTCCATTTTTACAGTCAGCTGTTTTTCTAAGAAGTTGTGGTTCCTTTTGGTAGAAAATGGTACTCTAGGCTCTAGAGGTGCTTGTTGTTACTAGATGGGTTAGTGTTTCTAATCCAGCCTTTCTTTTGATTTCCAGTTTTAAATTTGCTGTAGACTAGGAAGCCAGATAACAAAGCTGTTTTGACTTGTATAAGGGTTGTTTCAGATCTCAAAAAAGAACCCAGGAATCACGATCTATGCCTTTTGAAATTATATAGTATAGCAGAATCATACCTAATGAATATCACTAATGTGTGACTAACATAATGTCAGATGTTCCTCAGGATAAAATGTTAAAACTTCATTCTCTTACCCTAAGGATCCATCTTTTTTTCCCCTAATAATTTTATTTATTTATTTATTTTTGGTTGTGCTGAATCTTGACTGCTGCACAGGCTTCTGTATAGTTGCAGCGTGTGGGCTACCCACTGTGGTGGCTTCTCTTTTTGCGGAGCGTGGGCTCTAGGCATGTGGGCTTCAGTTGTGGCTTCCCGGCTCCGGAGCACAGGCTTCATAGTTGTGGCTTGCGAGTTTAGTTGCCCCTCGGTATGTGGGATCTCTGGATCTCAGATCAAACCCGTATCTCCTGCATTGGCAGGCTGATTCTTGACCACTGAGCCACCAGGGAAGCCTTCTGAATAAGGCCTTTGATAAAATACCTGAGCTTTTAGTTTATAAACTTGATGATATGTACATGTTTTAAATTATAGACCACTTATGTTCCCTATATCTTCATTTTTAAGGTTATCTTTGGTTTCTTTTTTCTTTTAGGATAAATCTGTGGATTAATGAGCTGTTAATATCTTGAGAGTCAAATTATGCTATATTAATATTTGTCATATTCCATAATAAGAATGTACTTCTTTTCTTTTTCAAAAATTTTTTTCCAGAAAATGTACTTTTTTTGACTTTTCATAAGGGATGACTTCCTAAAGTTGAGATGACTTGCTGTTTTAAAACAGAACTGTTTAGTTTTGATACCTGACATTTTTTTTCCTGAAGTCATTTTTCCCTCTTGTATGTAACTTCTTATGCTGATTTTTAAGTGACATGTCAGAGAAAATGACAAAATTTGTTTGTGTTTTTCTTTGAGGCATTTGTTCCAGAAAAGTGCCATAACTGACTTCTGTTGATGAGTGGGAGATTTTTTTTTAAACTTTGGAGGATATCCTGTTTTCAGTTTAGTTGGGGCATAGCCTTTGACTTTCTTTGACTGCTTTGAGTACCTCTTGGCATTCATCTTATTTTTTTAATCCTCTCCAATTAGTGAAGTTTTTTTTTTTTTGGCACAAACACATTTTCTTGATTTTTAGGATCTATCGTTGTGGATCATGTGAGATGTAACATATTGGGGAACAAAGTTTAGAATAAAGAGAAGGGCCAGGAAAGTAATCAGTTTTTGACTTCTTGAAATCTTTGTGAGTACTTGTGAGTGAAATTTAATGATTATATGCACACTGAAACTTGTGCACTGTGAAACTCCTTATCTTGGTTCATCAGTACGTACTGTAATGGGGCTAAGGTTATAGGTTTCAGTCTCATATAGGCCACTTATTTGCATGTGTTTCCTGGTCATAAACACATTCATTAAGTAAATAGCTTTTGATTAGCTTCTTTGGATCACACTCTGTGCTAAGTGCACTGGGAAACTGGTGAATGAGACTCTCGAAATCCCTGCTCTCATGAAGCTTATAATTCTGTGGGGGATTCAGGCAATATTTATTCAGGAAATATTTATTGAATGCTTGGTATGTGCTCAGCACTCTTCCAGCTATAAACATAGTTCTTATAGAGCTTATGATGTTGGCTTTTAAAATACAGAGTAATAAGAATTGCGATGGTAAAGTATAGGAAGCTTTGGAAACAAAGAAGGGCTACCTTAAACCTCCATCCAGCCTTTTCTATTTTATTCAAATGCATGTCTTAATTTAGGGTGTAAGCAGAAAAATAGAGATCAGGTCACAGTAGCCTTCCCAGCTCGTGAAAATGGCTTAAAGGAATGACATTTACTTTTTTTTCCTTCCTGCTCCCATATACCTAGAAGATGATAAACTACCAGTAGAGTTCACTTTGGCTTCAGTTTTCAACCTATGCAGAGACCATTGTCAGCTTTGCTCTCCTGGTGTCATCCTGATTTAAGTCAGTGAATTCAATAACTTCCATCCTCTCTGTTATCTGTGTAAGTGGTGCTTTCCTGAGATATTTGCTTTTTCCATATCTTTGTTGGAGTATGAGTCCTGTGATCAAGTGTGCTGTCTTCGATATACTTGCTTTAGGAAATAATCATTGATGGAGTAGTTTATGGACTGCATCTCAAGAAATTTGGTTCACACGGGTAACTTTTTGAAAGGGAGTAGCAGAGCAGAGGCGCTAACATTTATTCAGTTGTGAATTCAGGAAGTATGTCAGATACTTTTCATAAACTGTAATAATTAAATGGCAAAGAAGGTTGTTAATGTCAGTTTGAAAAAAATACCCTCAAGGGTAACTTTTAACTAGATTGAGTAAAACTGAACTTGTTATTACAACCCTACATATTAGGGCGATGATTATAGTAGTATCTATGTTAGACTTTTGGTGACTGAAATGAACTATTGCTGCTAGTATGAAAATCTAATAATTCAGCAAATATTTATTCGCCGAGTGCCATGTGCCAGGAATTGTTTTCATACTGGGAATATATCAGTGACGAAAAGAAACAAAAATTCCTACTAAAACATATACTATAGTGAAAGGAGATAGACAGTAAACAGTTTTCATTTAATTATTCACTCTTAGGATGTGATTCCTGCATTGTCTATTATAAACATACTGTCCTTTTTTTCATATAATAGATGGTGATACAGCCTGTATGGTCTTTGGTTGTGTGCGATAAGCTGAGAGAAAAATAATCTTGGGGAATACAAAAACAGATAGGTAAAATATTGACTGTGCTGTGGCTACTTTATCATTGAGCATCTTAGTCACCGTATCTGATCATATGACAGTTTTGAAATAGTATATGTACTTCTTAGATGTCCATACTCAGACTCTTAATTTGTCTTTTTGTTTCATATTTAAAGTTTTATTGTTTACTCTAATCCTTTTATATGTTTGGATATATATTCCCTTGAATTTTAATATTTTTTCTTGTGGAAAAATTTGACTGTATTTCTCTAAAATCTTTTGCTTCCTCTAGGTTAGTTACTGTAGATCACTATTTGTCAACCTGGATTCGGGACCCCTATTCAGTTACTAAGGAGAATTCCCAGGATGCTGTGGAGTTCTCCAGACAGCTGTCTGTGGGTGGTGGTGAGAGTGGAGGCAAACAGTGGGTTGTGTGACCAGGGTGAGGTCACCTCTTTTACCTTCTGGCCCTCCTTCTTTCCGGACTGTAATACCTACTTTGATACTTAAAGCAGTTTGGGTTCTATGCTGTGCTCTGAACAGTTGTTTAGTAGTAGTACCCATAAGATGATGTTAGATGTTTTTTGGATGGAACTCACGGGGGTGTGACTATGTCACAGCAACAACAAAGAAGTTGTTTCAGTAGTTTGGAAACCACTGGTATAGTTTTAAGTGTTCTGACCCACTATCGGCGATTGTTTTCATGTCTGGAAATTAATGACTTCACATTTGATCTTTCCTGCTCTCATTTAACTTGCATATGGCTACCAGAATTTTTTATTGTCACTTTCTGGCCTAAAAGCTTTTAATCATTTTCAACTTCTTTGAGATGAACTCTTGGCTTGGACCACCTGGCTCCAACTTACTTTTCCATTCTTAGCTCTTTTTGGGGAATCTTAGGTGGATTCATTCTCTCACTATCCCCTTTTCTTGCCTCATTTCTTGCTGCCTTGTTTCTTATGCCATAATTTATTGTATTATATATTACATATATAATATGTTGATGGGGTTGACATATACCCTCGGGAAAATTAGGGAGTTTGAAAAGCAACAGATAACAACTCATTCCTAAGAGTTGAATGAGAAAGTGTCTTTAGAGTAAGGTTTTATGAATTGTTTTCTTTTCCTACTTATTAACTTGTTCCTGCTTCTCATCACTGGTATCTTGTGTAACCTTGGATAAACCAATCTTTTTTTTTTGCCAAACTTCATTGGACTTCTTTAAAACTGAGTGTATTCTGTTCCTTTTGGAATTTCTCTGGTATTTTTGCTATCAAATACAATGCATTCTTGATAGCAGATTCTCAGTCATTTGTTTTAAAACATCATCAAACACCTCATTATCATATCTTGATTTTAGTGAAAAAGAGTAGAACTACAGAATAGTTTTGAGAATTCACAATTTTAAAATCACCTTTATTCAGCTGTGTGTGTGTGTGCTAAATCGTTTCAGTCATGTCTGACTCTTTGCAGCCCTATGGACTGTAGCCTGCTAGGCTCCTCTGTCCATGGGATTCTTCAGGCAGGAATACTGGAGAGGGTTTCCATGCCCTTCTCCAGGGGATCTTCCTGACCTTGGGATCAAACCTGTGTCTCTTATGTCTCCTGCATTGGCAGGCAGGTTCTTTAGCACTAGCGCCACTTGGGAGCTGTGCTTTACCTGTGATAAATTATACCAACTTCAAGTGTATAGTCGGAGAAGGCAATGGTACCCCACTCCAATACTCTTGCCTGGAAAATCCCATGGATGGAGGAGCCTGGTGGGCTGCAGTCCACGGGGTCGCTAAGAGTCGGACACGACTGAGTGAATTCACTTTCACTTTCATGCATTTCAACCCACTCCAGTGTTGTTGCCTGGAGAATCCCAGGGACAGAGGAGCCTGGTGGGCTGCCGCCTGTGGGGTCGCACAGAGTCGGACACGACTGGAGTGACTTAGCAGCAGCAGCAAGTGTAAAGTGGGTCTTCAAAAATTCATATAGTTGTGTACCCACTACCATAATCAAGGTATAAACCATCTCCGTTACACCAAAAAGTTCCTCCCAAAGTTCCTATACCACCTTGCAGTCAGTCCTTTCCCTCTACCCTGTTTCTAGCAACCACTGATTTGCTTTCTTTCCCTATATTCTGCCTTTCCTAAAATATCATATAATTGGCATCTTACAATCTATGGTCTTTTGTGCTTTTCACTTAGCATACTTTTGAGATTCATCTGTGTTGCATGTTTCAGTAATTTATTCCTTTTTATTGCTGAATAACATTTTATTGTTATTAATATACCACAATTAGTTTATCCATTCACCAGATGATGGACGTTTCAGTTGTTACCAGTTTTTGGCTATTGTGAATACAGACAGCTGCTGTGAACATTGGAACTTTGGCTCCCCACAACCTGCAGCCACTAATCTGCTTTCTGACTATAGATATGCCTGTCTGGTGCTCATTTTTTCAAGAAATGGGTTGATTGTCTCATTATTAGGCTTTGAGAGTTCTCTGTATACTGTGGATGCAAGTTCTTTATCAGTTATGTGTTTACAGATATTTTCTTCCACTTTACAACTTTTCATTTACTTAACAGTGCCTTTTGAAGAGTGGAAGTTTATTTTGATGAAATCCAATTTATTGATTTACTAGGATAAAGTTTATCTTTTATAGTACATTTTATGTCCCATTAAGAAATCTTTACCTAACCCAAGATCACAAACATTCTAAAAGAAAGCTTTGTCTGCTCACAACACTTCTGACATCAAATGTGTGGGTTTTCCATACCACTAGCTTTCTGAAGTAGTGCAGATCCTATAGGTTAAGGGTTCAGTCCATCAAGACTGCCTTCCTTCTCTAGACATCAGTTACAAGTTCAGACCTCAGATACTTCTGACTGACCACTTATAAATGGGAGATTCCTATGCCCCTTCTTGGGTCTGATAATATGTTAGAATGCCTTATAGAACTCAGGAAAGCACTTTAGTCACTGTTACTGGTTTATTATAAAGGATACAATGCAGAAGTACCCAGATGGTAGAGATGCATTGGACAAGGTTCTTAGGAAGAAGTATGGAGCTTCAGTGCCCTCTCTGGGCATGTCACTCTCCCGGCAACCACCTTGATGTGTTCATGTACCTGGAAGCTCTCTGAACCCAATCATTTAGAGTTTTAATGGAGGCTCGGGTATATAGGCAAGATTGATTAAATCATTGACCAGTGGGGCTGAGCTCAATCTCCAGTCCTTCTTCCCTCCCTGGAGGGAAGGGCTGGAACTGAAAGTTCAAACTGTCTAATTAAGGAGTTGGCTCCTCTGGCAGCCAGCCTCCATCTTCCAGAAGTTACCTCTTGAACATAAACTGAGGTCTGGTTGAAAGGGGCTCTTCACATCCCTGTTACTCAGAAGATTCCAAGGGTTTTAGAAATTCTATGCCAGGAACTGGGGGTGAAAATCAGTTATATATATATTGCATATTATGTCACAATTTCTCTCCTATTTTCTTGTAGAAGTTTATAGTTTTTACTTTTATTTTAGGTTTGTGATCCTTTTAGAATTAGTTTTTACATATGGTATGAGGTACGAATCAAAGTTCATTTATTTGCACACTGATACCCCTTTGTTCCAGTAACATTTGTTGAAAAGATTAGCCCTTTTCCTTTGAATTGCCTTGGCACCTTTGCTGAAAATCAATAGACTGCATATGTGTCAGTCTATTTTTGGACTCTGTATTCTGTTCCATAGATGGCTATGTTTATCGTTAAGTAAATACCACACTGTCTTGATTACTATAGCTGTAAAGACTTCAATTAAATTTTTTATATTTGAAAAATAATTTAGAGGAAATAAATTTAACTTTAAAACTTTGTAGACTGACGGAAAATTACATAATTCAATGATTGTTGTTAACATTTTATATTTATATTTTAGAGTTTACTTTTTAAAGTTACTTTCAAGAACACAATCTCTTGATTCACTAATGATTTTAAGAATTAGAGCAGGCACTGATATTCATATTTTATAAATGAGGAATAGTTTAAGATCAAGCTATAATATTTAAGAGGGATAGTTTGAGTGTGATAAAGGAAAAACTAAAGCCCAAATGTTATGCCTTCAAAAAATCCAGTGTGCTTTGCACTATACCACACTGCTTTCATTTGCTACTTCTCTTTATTTTGAATATTGGAGAATGAGTATTTTATGAAAAATTGAATCACTAAATTTTATTTAAAGTATAGAGGTATAGGAGAAGAGTTAATGTTTTCTTGGTCACCAGCATCACATTAAGACACATTAAGAAGTCAAAATTGGACTTCACCCCCCCGCCCACCGCCCAGCCCAGTGGTGTGTTTTACAACCAGAATAGGTATTTATAGTTTCATTTTAAATTTAGAAATACAGGAAAGAAGCAACAAGATTTGTTAAATGAAAGCTGAAAAATTCCTTCTAAAAGAACTGTTTTAAGAAATGAGGATATTCTTGGCATAGTGAGAATAAGAACAATAAAACTTAGACTGTCTGAAGTCTGAAATTATCTATAGTATTTTCTTATGTTGCCACCACATTGTCTTTTCTCCCCAAATCCCCACACCCTCAGATGATACTGAAGAGATTCTTGCAAGAGTACTGGTAAACAATGATGGCACCTGGAGGTCTGTGTGGTAGAGGTGAAAGAAGTGGTAGCTTTTGGAATGTATTTTGGAGAGGCTGTCTACTGACGGGTGGATGTAAGGGATAAAGAAAAGGAATGGATCATTATCCCATGGTTATCCACTACAGGTTTTTTCCCCCTCATCAACTTGATGGTGCTGTGTACTTGGTGTGGAGAAGACTTAGATGAATTGGAAGAGCTACACAGTGGAGGAATGGGAATCAGAGAAGCTGTTAAAGTTCTTTTTTAAAGTTAATTTTTATTGGAGTATAGTTGCTTTGCAGTGTTGTCAGTTTCTTCTGTACAGTGGAGTGAATCATCTACACCCCCTCTTTTTTAGGTTTCCTTCCCATTTAGATCACCAGAGAACAGTGAGTAGAGTCCCTGTGCTATACAGCAGGCGCTCATTAATCTGGTTTATGCAGAGTAGTGCATACATGTCAGTCCCAGCCTCCCAGTTCACCCCATTCTCCCTCTACCCCTTGTCCATAAGTTTGTTCTCTGCACCTTTATCTCTGTTTCTGCTTTTCCATCAAGCCATCTGTACCATTTTGCTAGATGCCACATGCGAGCAATACTCTGCGCTTGTTTTTCTTTCTTACTAACTTCACTTTGTATGACAGTCTCTAGATCCACCCATATCTCTGCAAATGGCGCTGTTTTTTCCCTTTTTATGGCTGAGCAATATTTCACTGTATTTATGTACCACATCTTATCCATTCCTCTGTTGATGGGCATATTTAGTTTGCTTCTTTGTCCTGGCTGTTGTAAATAGTGCTACAGTGAACATTAGGGTGCACGTTATCTTTTCGTATCGGTCAGTTTGCTGGGTTATATGGTAGTTCTGTTTCTAAAATTTTGTTTTTATTGAAAGTAATATCACATCTCAGACTGAGAAGATAGAGACAAGATGAAATTTCTTATGATCTTACCTTCCTAAGAATCATTTAAAGTGTTTTGGTGTGTTTACCGTTTTGTATAGACATTGGCAAACTTTCTGTAAAGGCAACTACTCAATTCTGTTGTGGCATGAAGGCACCCATAGACAGTATCATAGTTGGGTGTGCTTGTGTTCCTATAAAGCTTTATTTATGGCCACTGAAACATGAACTTCAGTTAATTTTCTCATATTGCAAAATATTCTGGTATTGATATCTCCCCCCAAACATTTAAAAATGTGAAAATTGTTCTTAGCTCACAGGCCATACAGAAATCACTGGCAGACCAGATCTGTCTTATGCATTTGCTTTGTGGCTGCAGTAATAGCTTATATTGAATTTCATTACCTACTTTTTTTAATTTAATATATGTATAAATGTGTACAGTTCTAGTTGAAAACCAAAGTGATCAAATTTGCTGAATAATATGAATAAGCTCTGATAAACTTAGAGTTTACGAAGTACCTTTATATTATTTCTTTTAATTCTTAAAATAATAATGGGAAATATTTACTGAGCTTAAGGTGGCTCAGATGGTAAAGAATCCACCTGCAGTGCAGGAGACATGAGTTTGATGCCTGAGTTGTGAAGATCTCCTGGAGAAGGAAACAGCTACCCACTCCAGTATCCTGGCCTGGAAAATTCCACTGGACAGAGGGCCCTGGCAGGCTGCAGTCCATGGGGTCGCAAAGAGTCAGACATGACTGAGCGACTTTTCATTTCACTTAAAATGTATGTTATATACATAATTGAGGGTAAGGATGTGCATTATCATTGGAATTATTAGTTTCATACCTCCACTTGTCCATGCATACTTGTTTTGTTCTTTGAAATAAGTTTTCTTCAGCAGCAGGGCTCATCCAGGTAGCTCTGCAAATGTGTCCTCAAGGTTTCCTTCCCTTAACTCTAATTTGAAAAATCCAAAGACAGAACTTTGGTTCTGCTTACATCAAATTTTTATCTCACTGCTAATCATTATGTTTACGAAGGGCAAATTCATCATTTAGAAAGATAGCAGTTCTCTTTTGGAACCAAAATCTAGAATAATAGGAGAAGGGATTGAGTAATCTCTCAAATGAAGGTCTAAAGGGTAGCACACACAGCCACTTGGGGGAATTATGAATTGGACAGCCCTACCAAATCATGTCTATTTACAGTCCTTGGGTAATTCACTGATTTAATTTTGTGTTCTTTTACTTGTTTGTATCACACTCAGTTCTCTTTCCTTCACTCTAGTTTTCATTGCTACTTGTTTTAACACCATCTCAAATTGAATTTTAAAGATCTCTAGTTTTGAAAGTCTCTTTCTCAAGAGTCTAGGTCTTACACCCCAGTGAAAATTGCTCTTTTCTTTTAAAAAGTCTGTATTCTTTCTGTTGTTTCCTGATCACTCCAATCCCTTAAATACTAATATGCTTTTAGAGCAAAAATCTTGGTCCAATCTCTTGTCACTTTTATAACAACATAAAAGGTTGGATGAGAAATAAGTGAGGATCATTTGGAAACCCAGACACTAATATATGAGTATATTTTGCTAGAATAATTGGCTTCCACTAAAATTCAAAAGCCCCTAAAGCAGTTGCTCATGTCTCAGAGTTTTTAGGATAATTGATTCCGCTGTCATTTTCAGTTTTCTCCAGTCCTTATCTAGAGAACGTGAGATTCTTGGTTCATCTGTACAGAGTGTTCAGCATTTTGCTAATGAGAGAAATAATAGATGAAACCCAACAGTATTAAGATTGTTTTGCAGGTTCTGAGATAATAGAGAGTATGGCTGGGAGGCCATGGAAATAGATGTTTCAGCTGATTTGATCCATCAGCCAAACATTGGTTTTTAGCTGCATCACAGCATGTTTCATAGTGAAATACTACATAGTGCGCAGACAGTTTATCCTACTGAAGAAAAAATTAATAAAAGGTGGTTTGGGGATGAAAAATTAGAAGAAGAAAAGCATTTAGAATTATGTCTGTTGTGTAATTGTTTAGACTGACGGTAGAAAAGTTTCTCAGGACAGAAATTACTGTGGAGATTTTATTTCTTAGGGCCAAACCCAACCTAATGCTCTAATGAGGACTAAAATGATTTCAATTCTTTTAAGTTTTGGCCATTTGTCGTCTCAGATTTCTTAATATCCCCATCTCAAATTCTTTAACTTAATCACTCTATAAAGTTTTGGGTTTCTTTTTTTTTTTTTTCTTGCCATATAACATGACATTCACAGGTTCCAGGGATTAAGACATACATAAAGGGACATTCTTATATACTTTTAGTTTTTCATTTGTTACTTACAGAGAGTAATATGCATTCTTATTTTTAAATGTGTTGATCTTACTTTATTGTCAGCTGGTTTTAAGATTTCCCTTTTACCATTTTCAGGGCCATTCATGTTTTGCTTATTTTAAATCGTATTTGTGATATATTATTTTTATAGCCTGTAAATAAAAATACATATAAAGAGATGGTTACTGTAAACTCTTCACTTCTAATGTTAAGTGTTAACTAGAATAAACTATAGTATGTGGTGAAGCAAATCGTCTTGTAAAATGAGATTAGATAAAATATATTTGTATGTATTTCATTTACTTTTCACTTCACATGTTTTCTATTGTTTAAATTTTTATTCTGGATTTGTTGTACTTATGTACTCTGAATACAAATCCTTTGTCAACTGTATGTGCTATTAATATGTCTCTTCACATTGTGAAGTTATTTTCTTAATGGTGTCCTTTGATGGATAGGAATTTTAAAACTTTTGATGTAATCTAATTTGTCATTTGTTCTCTATGACTAGTGCTTTTACTTTAGGTCAATGATTAATTATACTTCAGATTGATTTCTGTATGTGGTATGAGATAAAGGATAAAGATCATTTTTTCCTTATGCTCCATAATAAACAACATTTTCTGTTAAAGACCTTGCTTTACTTTCCTATTAGGTTTGAATATTACCTTATTAAAATAATTCTTCAAGTAGTTACATAGTTAGATAGCTCATTGGTAATAGAAATTGTGCTTCTTAGTTCAGTATTACAGCTTCATTCTTTCAGGATCAGTTAACTTGGCCTAGTTTTGTGGCCACAGATAAATTTCTAACCTGCTTTAGCCATTTGGTAGACCTGTATGCCCACCTCCTTTGTGCTGCCAGATAAAACCTTAGAGCATGCCCTTCTATGATAGTTCACTGATGTAACTTAGTGTGAAAGACAGTACATTATTACATTAAAGATACAGTATGCATAGTAATATAGTGCCTATTGTGGTGTGCTCAGTCTTTGTGCCATACTAAAATAAGCAGAAATACATTAATTCTTGTAAACATTAGGAAATAATTTTCCAGAATTTTGTACAGAGTGGAAAATGGAGACATGCCACTATAGAGACCATTTGTTGTTAGGTTTCATGGGTAAATGATAATTATAAGAAATTTAAGACAGGAAAATTTTAAATGTAGTTCTACATATACTTGTGTCAATATATAGGTATATTACATAGACCCAGTCACTTACATTTCTGAGATCTGCATTAAACACAAGTCATCTTTTAAGAGGCTGAATTTCAGTTATATTACTGTGGTAGGATTTGTGCCAACCTTTGGTTAATCATTATCTTGTTGATTATGTTTGGTTCAAGATGACTCATTTTTTAAGGAGCTTTATTGCAACATTACATACTTACTACAGGAAGCCTGGACGGAAATGGAGCATCAGGTCATTGGAGATTTTTTTTCTCTAAAGTTGATTGTACCAAGTGTTATTAAAGTTAATTATTTTTCAGTAGTTGAATTCTCTGTAGAGCCTAGTATTTCATTAACAAAATGTTATAGGATCAGTTATTCCTTTTTCATGACAGACAGTATATATACAGTTTAATGATTGTTTAAATATTGATCATACTTCATATCATACTTTTGACTGCATTTAGATAAAATACTGTATCTTCATTAGGTTGAGTCTTGTAATTACCTGAGAGTTTTGGAAACAGATTTCAGTTGATGAAGATGTGAATGTATTTATATGCTGAGGGCCAATAACCAGTAGATAGATCAGAGGTAAGGAGAGGGGGCCAAGCATGATGGACATAACTCTTCTACAAATAGTATTTCATATTAGGAATGCTCTGTAGTATGTTTGGTTCTTAACCAGAGACATCTATTTCATTGTTGAGAGAAAAGGAGGTAAGGATACTGATTTGGGGAGGGGTATTTCTACCTGAAGTCTGCTGTTTTCTCTTTAAAAGAAGAGGCGAGGACACATTCAGAGAGTAAGTATGAGGTAGAAATGGTGGAGTTGAAAGCTGAAACTGAGTTCTGAGAATTTGAAGTACTGAGGCTAATGCGATTGAAGTTTACTTGAGAAGTGTAGACTCAGATGAGTTTGATGGCCTTGGATTTTCTGGTCACCTCAACGGTGTGCAACATTCCCCCCGTCTTGCCCACACAGTTCTCTGGTAAATGTGAGGGACAAAGTTTGAGAAAGAGAGAGTGTGGCATAAGAAGAGCCGGGGACCGAAAATTAAAGGTATCATAGCAAGAATGGTTGAAAGGATATATCTTGGATATCTGTACTGGATAGGGAAAGAAAGAAGTGAAACCAAAAGAAGACTGACTGGGAGAAAATGGAGAAACGTAGCACCAAAAGTTTCCTTGAAGCTAAAGTGTGATGGGTGGCTTGGCCAGGGGTGGGGGGTGGGGTGGGGTGGTGGTGAGAGTGTGAAAGAGTCAAAGGTTAAGAAATGGTGGTTATAGGTCAAAACTAGGAATTTTAAGGTTTCAGATGAATAATTGTTCTAGGTTATAAGGTCCAGAGTGATCATAGAGGTAGATTGTTCAGTTGAGTGTTGGATGTAAAGATCGTTATAGTTGGATATCTCCTTACTCCTTAAGGAGGAGAGCAACTAGGATGTTCACGGGGATTTGGAAGTGATGATGCCTAAAAAGGCAAGTGAGGCATAAGACAGGCATTAAAACTTTCCTGTTAAGTTGAGGAGTGATGGGAAAGTTGATTGATGACAGTGATGAAAGTTAAGTAGAGCCTGATTACAAATAGGGAAGAAAAGTTGTAACAGTAGACTTTTGGAGTAGTCATGTATGTGCCACAATAGGAAAATGATAAGGAAATGCTGATATTTCCTAGTCTGTTGTTGGAGAGGTACAGAGAAAGATAGGTGGAATGAAGTTCTGTTAAGGGTCTAGGAAAAGTTTATTCATGAAAGAAGCAGCATTGCAAACAGTATAGTAAAAAGCTTTGGAAAGGAGGGCAACCTATCAGGAGAAAGGATGGGTAGGAAAGAGCAGGAACCAAGCCTTACAGAAAGCAGAGGTCTGTCATTTACTGGTCAGTTGGTGAATGTTTTAGGGAAACAAAAGTGGTTTGTATTGTTATGGAAGCATGGAGGGAGGCCATTTGTTGTGAGGTGGTAATTCATGGTATGTCATTTATGCCAGTTTCAAAAAACAATTTTGTATAGTACCTTTCCTTAGTGAGATGAACAGTGGTTGGGTAAATAAGGTTGTGAAGATTTAAAATAGAAATACCAGTACTGTGTACATATGAGTAAAGAAGTAAGAATTTCAGCGGTGATAACTTACGACCTTTGCTATACAAACAGCTACAGACAGCAATTTTTTGTGAATTCTTTGTAAGTGCTTATGTGGATTAATGTTAATTTGTGGTCGTCAAGCAAATCAGTTCATTTAACAAATAAATGTTGAGTTCTTATTTGGTCATTGGGATCAAAAGCTGTCTTTTTTGCTTTAGCACACTCTAGTCGAAAAGGTAGTTTCAGAAATTATGGCACTAATTCAGACTCATAAGCTTTCTTTGTAAAGACAGTAATTCTCAAGTTTAGCAGTTTGGCTCTAAACATTGTAACAATTCTAAATTCATACATAGAGGAATGTTCTAAATCTGTTTTGGAGTTTTTACAGATACTAGTCTGATAATGTTGGCATGCCTTTTATTCAATCTTTGGTGGGAAAAATAGTACATGAAGCAAAGCACAGTGCTTTGTCGGGGGAGAACAGAGGAAGCCATAGGAACTAAGGGCACATCTCCAAGCAACAGCAGCACAGTTTATTCCAGGCCGTCGCCCTTCCCCCAGTCTCTTCTCCTAGGCATGACCAAGGTAAATGAAGTGAATTGCACCCTCTAATTGTTCACTACAGCAGCAACTGGGCAGAGTACAGTACTTGCCAGAGTTCCCAAGTTTGCAATATAACAGTCTTTAGCTTTATAACTTAAAGTTTGAAATCCATTTAAGTAAAATTTAAGTGAAGGGTCAGTTCAGTTCAGTCGCCTGTATTCTAATTCCCATCAATAGAATAGAATTTCTAAAGATTTTGTGACCTGTGCTGCTGTTCAGAATGTTTTTCTTGGCTGCATGCCAATTTCCTAGTTAAAACTGTGAAAACATTCCTGTCAAAATCTAGTTATTTAATTAAATTAATATGTAATTATAATAAGTAACAATTATTGAGCACCATTCTGTAGCAGGTTGTGTTCCAAGTTCTTTACATGTATTGACTCATTTAATCCTCACAATAACCTTATGAAAGAGTATTATTATCTCTGTTTTATAGATGAGGAAACTAAGGCTTGGGTTAAAGAAGTTACTCAAGGTCACACAGCTAGACTTGGTGTGTATCAATTTTAAACTTGGTTTATGAAGTTAAACTTCAGACTGTTAAATCTTTAAAAACTTAAAATACACTTATTTACACTTAAAGTGTTGTAAATATAACACTTTCCATAAATATATAAAGATGTAAGTTTTTTTTCCCATTGTTTAATGGACATAGTTTATCTTTCCATCTGTGATAACCCTTTTTTGTTTATCATGGAATCTGATATAAAAATATTTTGAATCTATAATATATACAGTATAGTTTTTCTAAATTTGAATAAATTTGGTTTGTCATTATTAAGCATACTAAATGTCTTGACATAGCTGTAATTAAAGTTAATGTAACAGAGTTCACTTGAATGTTACATAGATTTATTTGTAGTACAATGGATGGTGCCATTGCCTATGGAAGCAATTGTACAGGGTGGCTATAAAGTTTGGTTTCACTGATTAATATTACAAACTCTTTTTCTGTATACTTATTTGTGTTTCCAAATTTTATAATCACCCTCTATTTTATAAAGGCCTTTTCTGCATGTTCTGGTGTGGGTTTTAGTTGCCTGGAAGTAAAGAGGAAAAAAGTCAGAAAAGAGATAGGTACTATACTTTTGTGGCATATATATAATAAGAAGAAGGCCTGGACTCCAATAGTTTGATTCCCTATAACTGTATGATAATGGTACTGATAATTAAAATATAGTAACACTGTATGCGTGCTTAGTCATGTCCAATTCTTTGTGACCCATGGACTGTAGCCCACCAGGCTTCTTTGTCCATGGGATTTTCCAGGCAAGAATACTGGAGGGGATTGCCATTTCCTCCTCTGGGGATCTTCCCAACCAACCCAGGGATCAAACCTGAGTCTCCTGCTTGGCAGGAGGATTCTTTACCCCTGAGCCACTTTATTTAGTGCTTACTGTGTATTAGGTATAGTACTAAACACTTTATATATATTTATCCTTTTAATCCTCTCAACAGTCTTATTAGGTACTATTTTCTGGCCTTAAACATTTTTTTAGAATTTTGAGTTTTAGAGTATTAAACAGTGAGACAGGCTTCATAACTAGTGGCATAGACAGATTTTGAAGCTAGGTTGATCTGATTTCAGTGCCTAAAGCATAATCTCTTGTCTGTTCCGCTATATGATAGGGGTTGGCTTTTCCTGTAAGTGGTCATATGGTAAATATCTTAGGCTTTGTGGGACACATGGTCTCACAGACTCAACTCTGCTGTTTTTGTAAAACAGCCATAGACAGTACTTAAAAGAATGGGTGAGACTGTAATAAAACTTTGCTTACAGTCACTGAATTGCATATCATTTTTGTGGGTCTTTTAATACTGCTCTTTTTTGAATTCAGTTTTCAGGTGTTCAAAAAGTGAAAAATCATTCTTAGTTAGCTGGCCCTATGAAAGTAGGTGGGATGAGATTTGTCTTGTGGGCAGTAGTTTGTCGACCTCTGCAGAATGATATAATTGTTCTTTCCCTCACCAAGGATAACAGAAATGGAGAATTATTAACATTTCTTTAGAATAAACTGGTATTTTTAGGTACAGTTACAATTTAGAAATGAATCTAGGTAAGTATTCTTTTGGGCAGATATTCATGAAATGCTAAGATTATGAGACTCTATAATATTATAATTCTTAGTACCATACCATATGCTTTTAGAAATCATCACTATTCAACTTAGTTATTTCTGTTAAATTGCCAGTTTGTTTTATAACCATCAAAATTTTTTCATCCGAGGCCTCCTTGTATGTTAGATGCTGAGGTAATTTGATTCTTCTGTTAAGGAAAAGAAGTGTTGGAAATATAATGAAGATTTCTCAAAAAAGATGATTTATGCAGAGTTTACAAAACTGGTGTCTTAGATTACAATTTGTCACTTATAAACTTGACCTTTTAGAATGAATTTACTGTAAGTTTGGCTTGTATGCAACAAAAGTACCTCCAAATGTGATCACTGATATGTGATTCTGATTTAAAATGCTTAATGAAAACTTTCAGTGTTGACACATCGATACTAATAAAAATCTGTCCCTCCAGGTAGTGAGGTTTATCAGCAACCGTTTACTTTTTTATATTTGATAAGGAAAAGAGATACATGAAGACTAATCTCAGTTTGATCAGTAACAATTATAGGTATTGATGGAATTAAATGGCCATTTATAGGGATTATATGGTTGGTACTGAGTCAGCGTCCCTGATTTGCCTAATCCACAATAAGCAGTCAGTATATGTGTGATATTAAATTCTGTGTCATCAGGTACACAAATGGAGGAATCAAAAGATATGATAGTACAAAAGGGGATATTCTTTTTAGGAATTGTCAAGTTGAATAAATCAGTCAGATTTTGACAGAAATGGGGGAAATTACTTGTATTAATAATGCTATGTCAGAATCATTTAGTGATTGGCCATTACCTGTAGTACAGTATCCAGTTTTCTTTGGAGTAGGATTCAGAGTGCTCCATAATTTGGCCCTAGCCTTTCTTTCCAGCCTTGATTTTCATTCTCCAGTGTTAACAGACTGTGTAGGCAGCCTTTGTTACTCAGTTGTCCACAAATACTCTCTCACTGTAGAATTTTCTTTTTTTTGCCTAGCCAGATTTTGCTTAGAGCTCAAGACCTGAGTCCAGTCTCTCTTCTTTCAGTCGGACCGCTTTATTCATCGTAATCTTTTTTTTTCCCTGTAAATTTTTAGCACTCATTACTTCTGTCACATGTTTGACAGTTACAGCTTTGTAATATTTCTTATAAAAATGTTACATATTTGTTTTGTCAGCCCAACCAGATGGGAAAACGCCTTGAGAACAGAGAACATATCTTGTACTTGTTTTGATGTATTGTAGAACTTGGGAGGAAAGTAAAAACTTGAATTCTATGTTTATGTGTGTGAATTTTTTTCCTAATGTACATTATTTCTCCTTTTTCTTCAACTTTTATTTTTAAATAGCTTCAAATATAAGGAAAAGCTATAAGAATAATTCAAAGAACTTCATGTCCTTCACTCAGATTCACAATTACTAACATTTTGCTGTATATGCTCTATTGTTCTTTCTCTACCTTTTTTTCTTACTGAGCCATTTGGTAATAAATTGTAAATATTACTGCCCTTTATGCCTAAATACTACAGTGTACATTTTCTAAGAATAAGGGCATTATACAACCATAGTACAGGGGTCAAAATCAATAAATAAACATTTGTACAATACTAGTTTTAAATCTGTAGACATGGTTTCTATTTCACTGATTGGTTCCATGTAACATTACCCCCAGTCCACCTCCCCCCCACCCTGCCCCGTTCTAGTCCAGGATCATGCATTGCATTTAGTTTTTTGTTTCTTTAGTCTTCTTGCTTTCTTTAATCTGGGATTGAATCATTCCTGAGTCTTTTTTTAAATAACATTAACATTTTGAAGATTACCAGCTATTTATTTTGTAGGACGCCTGCCAGTTTGAGTTTGTCTTAGGTTTCATCATGACTAGATTTAGGATATGAATTTTAGTACATATATAGTCTATTAGTGATGTTGTGTCTTTAGATTGCATCACATAAGGGACGTGCAATAGTTGTTTGGTTATTTTTGATGTTTTGTTTAATCACTTGGTTAAAGTGGTTCTTTTTCTTAAGAGGACCTAAGTGCTCTCCTCTCGTGGAGCTAATTAATTTAAGAACTAGTTGAGGACATTACCTGCATTAACTTAAGGGATATCAACTTGTTAATTTGGTAAATAATAAAATTTGAATCATCACAGAATTATAATAGTCACTGGTGAATTTGGATAGCATAGTGATCAAGACAGACCTGGATATCCAGACACATAGTAAAGGTTACTGTAAAGCTATAGTAATCAAAAAAATGTGGTGTTGGTAGTTGCATAAACAGGAAAAATATTTTAAAAGCAGACTCATAAAGCATTAAACATATGATGAAGGTTACATTTCAAATTAGTGAGGAAGAGAATGGATTCATTAATGAATTATATTTGGCAAAAATAGAACTATTATGAAACTTTCAGTTGTAAAAACTCAAGAGATAAAGTATCATTCTCATCATATCAAGATGCATAGCAGCAACATGATTTATGACTCTTGGCTGAGATTTTTTTCAGACTTCTCTGCTGTAAAGTTACTACCCCACTTTTCTATAACTACTCTTACGAAGGTACAACTCATACCTAAGGAATAGGGTATGCCTTCTCCTTGAAGGCAGTATACTTTCATAATAATTTATTTGGAATTCTTCTACATGAGAGATTTATCTCTTCTCCCTCCATTAGTTAATTCATTCAGTTATTCCTGTCAGTTTAGACTCATCTATTTGTTTCATAGTTTGGGTTATAATTCAATACTACTTCATTTGGTACTTAGATTTTTCAACTTTTTTTTTATTTTGAGAACTTCTTTACTTTCTACTACTATAAAGGACTTAGTTTTTAGATGAGTTTATTTAAAAATAAAATTTGGGGCAATTCTCTTATGGCCCAGTGGTTAGGACTCTGTGCTTTCACTACCAAGGGCCTGGGCTGGATCTCTAGTTGGAAAACTAAGATCCCTCAAGCCTCATGGCCCATCTAAAATAAAATAAAATTTTATATCACTCAAAATTATATCCATAAAATTATAGAATATTCTTATGCTTATCTTGGAAATCAATTCAGTTCAGTTGCTCAGTTGTGTCCAACTCTTTGCTACCCCATGAATTGTAGCACGCCAGGCCTCCCTGTCCATCACCAACTCCCGGAGTCTACCCTAACCCATGTCCATCGAGTTGGTGATGCCATTCAGCCACCTCATCCTCTGTTGTCCCCTTCTTCTCCTGCCCCCAATCCTTCCCAGCATTAAGGTCTTTTCCAATGAGTCAGCTCTTTGTATGAGGTGGCCAGAGTATTGGAGTTTCAGCTTCAACATCAGTCCTTCCAATCAACACCCAGGACTGATCTCCTTTAGGATGGACTGGTTGGATCTCCTTGCAGTTCAAGGGACTCTCAAGAGTCTTCCCCAACACCACAGTTCAAAAGCATCAATTCTTTGGCGCTCAGCCATTTTCACTGTCCAACTTTCACATCCATACATGACTACTGGAAAAACCATAGCCTTGACTAGACAGACCTTTGTTGGTAAAGTAATGTCTCTGCTTTTCAATATGTTACCTAGGTTGGTCATAACTTTCCTTCCAAGGAGTAAGCGTCTTTTAATTTCATGGCTGCAATCACCATCTGCAGTGATTTTGGAGCCCCCCAAAATAAAGTCTGACTCTGTTTTCACTGTTTCTCCATCTATTTCCCATGAAGTGATGGGACCAGATGCCATGATCTTAGTTTTCTGAATGTTGAGCTTTAAGCCAACTTTTTCACTCTCCTCTTTCACTCATCAAGAGGCTTTTTACTTCCTCTTCACTTTCTGCCATAAGGGTGGTGTCATCTGCATATCTGAGGTTATTGATATTTCTCCCGGCAATCTTGATTCCAGCTTGTGCTTCTTCCAGCCCAGCGTTTCTCATGATGTACTCTGCGTATAAGTTAAATAAGCAGGGTGACAATATACAGCCTTGACGTACTCCTTTTCCTATTTAGAATCAGTCTGTTGTTCCATGTCCAGTTCTAACTGTTGCTTCCTGACCTGCATACAGGTTTCTCAAGAGACAGGTCAAATGGTCTGGTATTCCAATCTCTTTCAGAATTTTCCACAGTTTATTGTGAGCCACACAGTCAAAGGCTTTGACATAGTCAATAAAGCAGAAATAGATGTTTTTCTGGAACTCTCTTGCTTTTTTCTTGCTTTTTTGCGTTTTCGATGAGCTAGAAATCAGTTGTGTTTAAATATTAGAAATGTGTTATAGTTATTAAAAACTGAAACTTTCATCTTGAAGGAATCAGGAAGAAGCCTGTGTAAACTTCTGTCTCTGATGCTCTGTCATATATGTCATTGGAGAGGCCTTTCTTTGCAGTTACAGCTTTTCTTTTTAGTATTTTCCTTAACATTTACTGAAATACCTATAATGTCATGAATATTGTGGGAGGTATATGAAATATAGTCTTCCGTTGTGAAGGGGCTTGCAGTTGGATCTGGTTAACAGTCTATAAGCACAGTTGAGAAAAATCAGTTACATACTGCTGAGTAGAAAGTACTAAATGATAAAGGTGAGGCTTATGAGAGTTTAGAAAAGAAAAGATTCAGTGTTGAATAGAATGAAAGAAAGAACTTCTTGGAGGTGAGAAAGGAGTGAGTCCTGAAGGTAGGTAGAGTATGGGAAATGGGCAAAGTTATTTTAGACCAGAAAGTGAATTGAGTGAGTGCTGTTATCTGTAGAACAATGAGGAAATTCCCTTGGGTGGATCTATGTAAAACTGAAAGTGTTAGTCGCTCAGTGATGTTCAATCCTTTGTGACTCTATGGATGGTAACTCACCAGAATTCTCTGTCCATGGAATTCTCCAGGCAAGAAGACTGGAGTGGGTTGCCATTTCCTTCTCCAGGGGATCTTCCCAACCCAGGAATCAAACCCAGGTCTCCTGCAAATATATACTTGGGTTATATATTGGAGTAGTTTAGAAGTATCTGAACCAGTGGATTCCCTCTGTCTTTTGTAATGAAATTTAAAATCACGGCTTTAAAGTATGACCATGCCTAAAGGGGGTCTGAGAAATGCTGGTCTGGATGAAGGACAAGCTGGAATCAGGATTGCTGGGAGAAATATCAGTAACCTCAACTATGCAGATGACACCATCCTTATGGCAGAAAGTGAAGAAGAACTAAAGAGCCTCTTGATGAAAGTGAAAGAGGAGAGTGAAAAAGCTGGCTTAAAGCTCAACATTCAGAAAACTAAGATAATAGCATCTGGTCCCATCACTTCATGGCAGATAGATGGGGAAACAGTAGAAACAGTGAGAGACTTTATTTTTCTGGGCTCCAAAATCACTGCAGATGGTGACTGCAGCCATGAAGTTAAAAGATGCTTACTCCTTGGAAGAAAAGTTATAGCCAACCTAGACAGCATGTTAAAAAGCAGAGACATTACTTTGCCAACAAAGGTCCATCTAGTCAAGGCTATGGTTTTTCCAGTAGTCATGTATGGATGTGAGAGTGGACTATTTAAGAAAACTGGCGCCAAAGAATTGATGCTTTTGAACATTGGTGTTAGAGAAGACTCTTGAGTGTCCCTTGGACTGCACGGAGATCCACCCAGTCAATCCTAAAGGAAATCAGTTCTGAATATTCATTGGAAGGACTGATGCTGAAGCAGAAACCCCAGTACTTTGGTCACCTGATGAGAAGAACTGACTCATGTGAAAAGACCCTGATGCTGGGAAAGACTGAAGGCAGGAGGAGAAGGGGTTGACAGAGGATGAGACGGTTGGATGGTATCACCGACTCAATGGACATGAGTTTGAATAAACTCTGGGAATTGATAATGGACAGGGAGGCCTGCCGTGCTGCAGTCCATGGGATTGCAAAGAGTCTGACACGACTGAGAGACTGAACTGAACTGAACTGAAAGGGGATTTGTCCTGATTATTAAAGGACTTGGGTATTAAAATCTGCAAATATTTCTCCATCTTAAAGTTTTGTGGATTATATCCCACTTTCATAGTAGTTTGTAGGTGCTAGTCTACTTTTCAGCTGCCAATATTACAAAGAATTCCAATGTTTTTAAAAAATATGCAAATAAAATGTTATTAGAGACATTGAAATTTTCCTCCCAGGAAGGTTATATTATGTTCTCATTGAAATAATCGAGTTTAAACTGCATAACTTTGCTCTTGTTACTGCATAGTGTGTTGTCGATGTTCTGACAAGAGTTGGATTTATCTTTTGTGTGGTGGGTAATATAAGCTTAGGCTGGCAGCAAACAGTAATATTTTCTTCCCAGACACACAATAAGTCACTTAAAAATAGTATGTAAGCATGTATGATGGCATTCTTTAGCCATTGTGGTACTTGACTACTTTGGGCCTTTGGATAGTTTGTTAAGGATTATAATGTTTTTGTTGGTTTTAATTTCTTATTGAAAATTTTCTAATTGTATTTTTTTTTACTTATAGTTGATGGTGTTTGAAATTTGAACTAGTGTGTATTTAAAGTCATCTTTAATAAAATGTTAGACTTCCAAAGTTTACCTGTCAATATCCACTGAAAATTTTTATTTAACTATATTTTAAAGAGAAGGAAGAAAATTATATTTAAAAATTGATGATGCAGTAAATGTGTTTAGCTACATAAATTTTATTTTATGTTATTTCTAATTGGAGGATACTTACTTTACAATATTGTGATGGTTTCTGCCATACATCAACATTTAGCTAACATGAGTTTTATCACAAGAAATCAGAATATTTTATAAGTGTTTTGAGACTATTGTGAGGGGGGCATTTTTAGAAGCTTCCCTTCCCCAACAAGTCGCTGCTAAAATTCTAGAGTTTCTTCTCATTAGAACTTTTTTTTTCCTATCTAGATTAACAGATATATTAACATGACATTGACAGATACACTTACCCTATGTATATTATTTGGTACCGTAGTAAGGCCAATTATGATCCCTTTCTTGCATTTATGTATCTACATCACTTTGCCAGTGTTTTTTCTAGGGCAGCATGTACCATTCATCAGGGCTTGGAAAGGAAAATGTATCTGCAGATATTATAAAAGTAGCTACTAGAGAAAGAGGGTTTGTGTGGTGGTAAAGCACTGGAATAGGAGTGTGGAGGCCTGTGTTCTAGTCCTGGTTCTGCCCTGTATTATGTAATCTTGGAAGTCAGTTTCTGCATTCTCATTTGGCTTATGTTATCTCCAATCCACCTTCTATAATTGTATCATTTTATACCATGGTTCTACAGACAAATGAGCAAACTAGTTTAAAGTATCAAGAATAAAGTGTTGGTAAACCTCTGCTTCAGGTGTAAAAAAATTAAAATCTTAGAATTTTGCCCACCCTCCACCCAAGTACATTTATTTTTTTAATTTATTGACTCATTTTTCAAAATTTATTTTTAATTGAAGGATAACTGCTTTACAGTGTTTTGTCAGTTTCTGCCATAAGATGTGAATCTGCCAGATATCCCCTCTTCTATGAAACCTCCCCACACTCCAGTCCCACCCCTCTGAATCATCACAGAGCTTGGAGTTGAACTCCCTGTGTTACACAGCACCTTCCCACAAGCTGTCCGTTCATACATGGCACTGTGTATGCTTCAGTGCTGCTCCTTCAGTCCAGGCAAGCTTTTAATTGAAGTATAGTGTACATGCAGAAAAACTACACAGATTATAACAACATAGAACATGAATCACAAAGCATTGCCAGATTGCCAGAAACCCTTCGGTGATTCATAGTCACTCCTTTTCCTCTCCTTTCTAAGGATAACTGCTGTCTTGACTTCTAACATCATAGATTAATTTTGACTATTTTTGAAATCACTTAATATGGCTTTTTGTGTCTGGCTTCTTTCCCTCAACATTATATTTGTATTGTAGTTTGTTCACCTTTTTTTTTTTTTAAATTTCTATTTAAAATTGAGCTGTAGTTGATTTACAGTACTATATAAGTTTTCAGGTGTCTAACGCAGTACCTTGTTCATTTTCATTGTTTAAAGTTCTTAGTATAAATATACATTGATTTATCTAGTCCTCTGTTGGAATAATCAAAAGGAAAAGAAATTGAACTACCTTAAAGTTAAGCATGTCTGATAGTTGTTTAACCTTCAGGGATTAAGTATTTCCAATTTATACTTTTGATATACTGTTTAAATGAGCCTTCAAGTTACAAATGGATTCTTCAACTTAGTTAAAGTAGCCTAATGTCTCCCTTTTTTTCTCTTTGCCAGCAGCCATTTGAATCTTGTTCTGCTGCCTTTACTGGAAGAAAGGGATAGTTTAATTATTATTTTAATAGCATGAAAAAAACTCCAGAAGCATATATATTAAAGAAGTAAAAGATTAATAAGGACAGCAATTTAATATATTCTAAATTTTCAGTTCTAGGGTAGATATAAGAATTAGAGTCTTAATTTCATATTTTATAGCTATTTAAAAGATACTTTTGTGTTTTCTTAAAATAAGTATAAAATTAAGGGTATTGATGACTTATTTAAATACATCAACTTATGGTTCTCTCACATAATTTATAAGCTGAATATGTAGAATTTTTATATTCATTCCATCAACGTTTGTCAAGCACCTGTTACACATTTAGTCATAAATTTTGTTTTACTGCCTATATCAAGAATTGTGTCAGTTGGTGAATAACATATACAAGTTTGCGATGCTTAAAATTTTTCCCAACAAGTCACTGAAAACCAAAACTATAGAGGCTTCAAAGACATTTTATTATTTTAGATGCAGTTAATTCTCTATTAATGCTTTTTAAGGTAACAACTTGGGTGGGAGTCACAGATAACTGTCAGTGTCAGATGATAGATTCATTATGAATTTAAAGAGCAAAAAATACATCTAACACATTTGCTTTTCTGTAAATATCACCCAGTATATTAAAAATGAATGGTTTAAGAAATAACTTGCTGTTTGTTGCTTAGCTGAGTTTTTATTTACAGTGAATGGGATCTGTATATTTAAATAGACTAGGAAGTGATATTTCTAACTAGACCTTTTCTCTCTCTCTTTGTTTTTAAATTCTTAACTGTTTAGCCTAGATATTATAGGGTCCTTTTAAAATTTTTCAGTACATTGAGGATGGATCATTTCATAAAAATGAAGGATTTGGACTAAATATTTACTATTTAAGGTACTTTATTTATGTATTCTGGTTTTTAAAAAAGCACTGCCAAAGTTTAGCAGCTTTAAAGAACAAGTGCATTGGTATAAATCATATTATTTTGAGTCAGAAACTTGGGCAGAGCTTAACTAGGCAGTTCTACATTAAGGTCACTCAGTTATATTCGACTAGAAGGTCAGACAGTTTCATTTACATGTCTGGTACACATCTGAATGGCTCTCAGGCTGAATTTAGCTGAAACTATCAAACTGAGCATGGGTATGTGGCCTCTCTGGCATAATATCTCAGACTAGTTAGATTTATAAATGGCAGGTCAGTACTCCTGAAGAAAGAAACCAGACTCTTAGAATATGCAAGGCTTATTAATATATAGTCTTGAAAGTTATGCAGCTTCTATTAATCAAAAAGCAAGTCACAGGGCCACCCTGGATTCAAAGAGGACTGTAGAAAGTCATGAATACTTCCTGGGAGGTGTGGTTTATTGGGGCATCATCTTTAGAGACTAGATACATTACAGCATATAAAGATCAATAACTGCATAGTAGATACAGAAAACATTTTTTAAAACAGAATGGCCTCCAAATACTGTAACCCAATTATCTTAATATTTTTCTCTATTAAATCTTCCAGAGTATTCTGTAATTTGTTTATATTTTTCCTAGAAATGTATGTACCTCAGATATTTTTTTCTCTTTTGTTATGAAAACTGCTTAATATACAAAAAAAGATGAAGTAATTTACAGTGAACACCTAGATAACCACCATTTAGATTCTATAATAACATTTTGCTGTACTTGGGTTATCACATGTCTATCTGTCATCAGTCTGTCTTATTTTCTGATGACTTTAAGAGATGTAGGTACTCAGAAGTAGGTATGTTACTTTTTCATTTTGATTCTTTTACCTTGGAGGATAATCAGAATATATAAAGAATCTCTCTTTAAGAACTTATATGTTGGGAACTTTTCAACCTGCCTTATTCATCACATATCCAGGCAAACTTTGGTTTAATTTTTCACAACTCTTAAGCCTCAGAGTCTCAATAAGATCTTTGGAGGAAAAGAAGAAATCATTTTTTAAATTATAAAAACAGTCACAATCCCAGCATAAGCACAGCTGTTCTCATTAATGTGTTCTTCTTTTTCCATTGCTAGTATATTTATAGTTATTTCTGATGTATTGCGCAGTGGACCCTTGAACAACTCAGGGATGAGGAGCACTGACCCTCCAGGGAGTAAAAAATCTGTGTATAACTTTATAGTCAGCCCTCTGTATCCCTGTTTTCTCTGTGTCTGGGTTCCACATACATGGATTATACCATGGATAATAGTCCTTGGACTATGTATTTCTGTAGTATCTATTGAAGGTATCTATTGAAAAAGAAATATGTGTATAAGTGGACCCATGCTGTTCAAGCCTCAACTATATGTAGGTTTTAAATCTTTTATTAAATTTTGGAAAGTTTTTAGATTATTATAGCCTGATAATGAATGTGTTATATTTTATTGAATATCTGGATCACTGTTTTTAACCCTGCCACTTTTGAACATTTGCTTTTCAATTGAGAAAAGCTGTTGAACCCAGTGAAATATTACACTTATTGTGTGAAGTTGGTTATATGCAAAGTTTATCCCACACCTCTGATTTACACAACCATAACTGTTGAAACGGATGAAATGCAGACAAACAAAAAAATTAGAAGAACAAAGATGAACTTCAATTCTGATTAACTTTGCATCTGCCTCAGAAGCAAATAAGGAAGTTAGAAAAAAGTTTTATTTTCAAATTTGATGGAATGTTTTTGTCAATTAAGTAAATTTTCATTTTCACCAGTATTCTCAGAGGTGGGCTGGGTAAATTTCCTAAAGTCTACCTACAATTTTAAGGATACTAGAAGTTTTTGGTGTCGAAGTATAAGGACTAGATACGCATGCTATATTTTCAATGAATTTTATTCCTGTTTGGTGTGAAACTCCTCTATGAATCATGAGAAGCAGTAACCAGTTCACTACACTTTCATAAGTGGTAGTTTCAAAACTTTCTCCCGGTTTAAGCATAATCGGCTAATCAGAGAGAGATTCAAACAAATTAGATCGGTAATCTTAGGGATGAGAGTCTTGTAGGAGATAATCTATGAGTTCTACTATAATGATATGGGCTTCCCAGATGGCTGTAGTGGTAAAGAACTTACCTGCCAGTGCAGGAGACGTAAGAGACGCAGGTTCGATCCCTGGGTTGAGAAGATCCCCTGGAGAAGGGCATGGCAACCCATTCCAGTATTCCTTGCTGGAGAATCTCATCAACAGAGGAGCCTGGTGGGCCACAGTCCTTAGGATCGCAAAGAGTCAGACATGACTGACTTGGCACAGTGATATAGGATTATACTTAACCCATCAAAGCAGTTAAATCTTGTTCTATTGAAAGATTTTTCAGACAAAGCAGATCTTACTTGTTAAAAGTTATTCTTCCTGGAATTAACTTTTACCAGTGAAATAAAAATTTCTCTCTAAGACCTGTTTTTCATGTTATATATTTTTCATCTTGTTTGACCCTCTATGGAAACAGCTGATTACTGTTTTTCATAGAGTAACTTTAGATATTTGAAACCTAACATTTGTCTACCAGGCTTCACTGTGCCTGAATTAAGTTATTTACATAATACAGACCTGAACGTAGCTTTCTGTTAGGAAAAAAAGATGCTCTCTGGGGATTCTTAAAATACTCTCTGGACTATATTTGATGTTGTTTGTGTATGCATATATCGATTGTCTTAATGAATTCATTGTCTTAAGTAATTTGAACTATCGATACATTGATTGCTGGGACTTTTAGAACATATGCCCGAGTATCAGATCTATCAACAATATTATAGCTATTTGCTTAACTAGAGAAAATGGATTTGAACTGAATTTTGAATTAACTTTGGAGATGACATGGAAAATTTGATCTAGGTTCTGATCATCACAATTTTGGAAAATTCCTCGAATGGATGATTGACCCTGGGATTAATTTATGGATCTGAGTCAGATCTGGGGTGATCCCATAAGATTGCATCATCCTCTACAAAGTGGGCTCTAGAACTTCCCGTTTGTTCCACAATTGAAAATTACTACATGGATCTATTGTTTATGTGTATTCTCCAGAACCTGTCTGAAGAGAATAGACAGTGGAGGAAAGAAGAATTAAATTTGTCTCGTCATATTTACTTTGGTGGCAACCTTTCACACTTGGTTCCTATCTGGACAACACAATACAATTTCATATGAGGAGTAAATGGATAATCCTTTAAAATTTGAGGGTGCTTTACTTTGACGGTAAAATTATTTGAGCTTTGGGGATTTCAGCCAGTAGTATGAGAGTGGCTTCTCCTTTGCTTTTTTCAAAATCAGTGAAAACTTTTAGTATAGGTATAATGCAGTTGAGTAACTTGTTACACATTTTCCTAAAAATGTAACTGAGATACATTTACCTTGTTCATCAGTGACATCATTTAAACAATTATGATTCTTGGCAGTGAGGAACTAGCAGTGAACACGGAAGTGAATTCTGAAGCCAGGAATAAGTTTAGTTTTAGACCTTGAATTGATTAATTATTGCAAAGACAACATCAATTGAAGAAAAGTCCCTTTTCATAAGGAAATATCAGATATCTTTGAAAAGGACTACCTTATAAATTTCCAAGTTCTGCAAATCTTAGATAGCTTTAGTTTTAACATTGATGTTTGTTTTGCTTTTCACAAATTAAAAAACGACAGATTACATTTAACATAAGCTTCAAAAAATTAAGTTTATTTTGTGTTTTTGGGTTTGTTTTGGTGCATGAGCATTTGAAACTCTTCTGCAGCCAAGAGTAGCTTCTTTGAAATTTCTGTTGTATATAAGAACTATTTAAGAGTGGCAGTTTGTGTGTGTGTGAGGGGGGAGGATTTGTCTTTAATCTTCTATTTAATAAGTGCATTATTTTCTCTCATACTGTTTGTTATAGATCAGTCAAAGCAGCAAAGTCCTCTAAAATGATGTTATTTACATATAATGTACACATAATACTTATGATTTTAAAATACCAATTGTCCATATCAATTATATATATGTATATATACTTAGTGTAGTTGAAAAAAGTTGCTCTTTGGGCATTTTTGAGAGAGAAGCTAGTAGTAGAGGTAAAGGGAAGTGAAGAAGTGAAAGTCTCTCAGTCGTGTCTGACTCTTTGCAATCCCATAGACTGTACAATCCATGGAATTCTCCAGGCCAGAATACTGGAGTGGGTAGCCTTTCCCTTCTCCAGGGGATATTCCCAACCCAGGGATCGATCCCAGGTCTCCTGCACTGCAGGTGGATTCTTTACCAGCTGAGCCAAGAGGGAGGGTAAAACCACCCATCAACTCCATCACTGACAGTAATCTATTTTGCCCCATTATTTAGGTTGCCACTGCCTTATTTAGACTATCATTACCTCTAACCTTAATGGTCCTAGCAGCTCCTTAACTATTGCCTGGATTCTATTCTCAACTCTCAAACCTATTCTTTGCCTTAAATTCATTCTCCATTTAGCTGCCAGGGGCGATGAGCTGCTTAAATTGTGATTTTGATCTGGTCATTCTTCTTCTGTCCTTTAATAAGACAGTGGTTTTCAGAGTGATGTGTAGATGATTTCTTGGTGGTATAAGAAAAAATGTTAGAGTTTTAAAATTTACCTTTTAAACCTGAAGTAGAATAAAGGAAAGAAACTATGCTTTACCAATATTAAATAGAACAATTAACATGCTCCCTCATTCAGTCTGTCAGACGGGATGGTCCTCTATCATGAAAGGAGGAATGGGGATTCCACTTTACACAGGGATTGACAGTAGAACTCTCTTCATGTGCTCTCCGTGTGTTGCAGCACATTGCCGTTTACCCGTACTCTGTTAAGTGCATCTGGCTTCCTGTGTGACTCAGACAGTAAAGAATCTGCCTGCGAGCCAGGAGACCTGGGTTTGATCCCTGGGTCAGGTATATCCCCTGGAGAAGGAAACAGCAACCCATTCCAGTATTCTTGCCTGGAGAATTCGATGGACAGAGGAGCCTGGGGTGCTACTGTCCAGGACACAATTGGAATAACACTTGGGTGAAAGAGTCGGACACAACTGAGTTACTAACACTTGTCATATTATCTAGTGCTCACAAAATAAATAAGTGACTTTGAGAGATTTCTTTGAAGAAACCATAGGTTAATAATAATAATGTTAGTAAATCAAGCACAGGAAAACAAGAAAATGGTACAGCTGATCCTTCTACTCTTAGTTCATGTACTTTGTCATTCACATTACAGTCTTAACATCAGTGATCTAATCAGATCTGTAAATCATCTTGCTAAAGTGAATATTATTGAGAAGACTTGTGTGAATCCTTCCCTAAGTATATGTATTGTCTTAAACTATTAACTAATGATTGAAAAGCCAAAAAAGTAGTTTATTTGTCATGTCTTGATATTATTCACCACTCCAGGTCTGCATAAAATGTAAATACTATAAGCATCTTGGGGATTAAGTCCTATTGGGAAAATAAGGCAGTGTATTGGGAGTGTGTGAAAGTAATTAAAAAAAAATCGCAACCACAAGATTAAAATATTTGCTTCACTTGGAATAAATAAGTGTGCCATTTTTCAGGATACAAACAGAAACTAAGTTATTACTATTAGCAAGATATTTAAGATGTCATTTATCTTTATTCCATAATTTTCATGTTTTTAATTTTTTTACATGTTTTGTAGCATTCATAACATATTAGCACAGTTAATACATGCATTAAAATATACATATATTGGGAATGTGAACTCAGTATTTAAAAACTTTTAAATTGTATAGCATATGTAATCATGATCCAGATCAATAAAGAGAATATACCCCAAACTGCAAAAGTCCTCACCTTCTTATGCTTCTGTCGCTTACTATTGCCTCTCACATCTCTAATAATAGCCTCTGTTTTCTTTTCTGACAATATGGTGTAGTTTTGCCTGGTTTTGTACTTTAAGTGGAATCATAAAGCATATATTCTTTTATGTCTGGCTTCCTTTGCTCAGTATTATGCTTGTGAGGTTCATTTCTGTTGTTGTATGTAGCTGTAGTTCATTCAGCATCATGGTTACATGGATATGCCACAGTTTTGTGTGTCCATTCTAATATTGATGGCTATTAAGTTTGTTCTCAGTGTCTTATAAATAATGCTGCTCTGATTCATGTACATATTTCTTGGTACATATGTATACGCATTTCTCTTGGGTGTAATCATAGAACTGGAAGTGTTTGGTCATGGGAAATGTATTTATTCCATTTTAATTGATCATGCCAAATAGTTTTCCATAGTGGTTGTACCAGTACATAGTCCTACCAGCAGTTCCCAGAGTTTCTGTCATCCCACATCTTCAGAAGCACTAGATACTGTTAGTCTTTTAGGCCATTTAGTGAGTGGACGGTGAGTGGTAGTTTAATGTGGTTTCAACTTGTAACCAATTAAAAGCATAGAGGCATAAAGCAGCCATTTATTTGAAACATGGATTTGGATTAGGAATTTAGATAGGGCTTACCATGGAAGGCTGTCTCCGCTTAGTATTGTTTCTTGCCTTGGCTGCAAGATGCAAAGTAGTGGGAAGGAATCACCTGAAGGCTAATTTACTTGTATATCCGGTTGTTGATGCTGGCCTTTGACTCCCACCTGAGTTCTCTCTTGTGGTCTCTCCCAGTGGGTTAGTGTGAGCTTCCTCACTGCATGGTGGCACACATTTCCAAAGAAAGAAGGCTAGGTAGAAGCTGTATCCTTTTTACAGCCTCATCTCAAAAGTCATGTAAGTGTCACTTTTTCATTCTCTGATTAAGCAGTCGCAGGCCCCTAGCCAGATACAAGAAGAGGGAATATAGACCCTGCTTTTTGGTTAAGGGAGTATCTGTCAGTCACATTGTTAGATGAGCTCTGGGATGGCATATGTACATACTTTTAATACATAAATGTATGTATGTATGTGTGTGTCTAACTAGGGAGAAATGTAGAAAATATCTCCCACAATGCCTTTTCATCAGATTAAGAATGTTCTTTTCTATTCATAGTTAATCAGATTAAGAGTGTTCCCTTCTATTCATAATATTTTTACATTTTTGTTTTGAATTGTTGTTAAATTTTATGAAATGTGTTTGTTGAGATGAACATGATCTTTTTTGTTAATGTGATAAATCTCATTGATTCCAATAAATTAAACTTGATTGTGATTTATTATCCTTTTAATATATTATTACATTTGCTTTGTTAATATTTTCTTTAGAATTTCTGAATCTTGAAAAATTCTCTGAGGGTAAGGACTATCTCTTATATCACTTCAGTATCCTACCATAGACTTAATATGGGCTTCTTTGGTGGCTCAGATGGTAAAGAATATGCCTGCAGTGCAGGAGATCTGGTGGTATCCCTGAGTTGTGAAGATCCCTGGAGGAGGGCATGGTAACCTACTCCAGTATTCTTGCCTGGAGAAACCCCATGGACAGAGGAGCCTGGTGGGCTGCTATCCATGGGGTTGCAAAGAGTTGAACATGACTGAGCGACCAAGCACAGCAGAGACTTAATATAGCATTGAGCATATGAGCAGAAGCTTGGAAAATAACTTTTTCTGTTAGTCACTTCCTTATTCACAACACCAAATCCTTTGAATATTGTGTGTTGGTGGTTCTTTAAGAAATGTGCTCTATTGTGGGAAGCCTAGGATAATTTTCCTGAAAATATGAACATATTTATCCTGTCAGAGAACTCCTAACTGAGTAGTCCACTATTTTTCCTCAGATACTGTGTTTCTGTTCTTTATGGTAGAACTTTATCATTTCTGCCAGCTTGAGAACACTCCCTTTAAATAAGCAAGGATTAAAAAATAAATAAATAAATAAGCAAGGATTTAATTCTTTGAAGCAGGAAGTACTACCATGAAATGCCAAATTCTCTACTTTGGGGCTAAAAAATATTTGAAGTTACCTTATTTTCTCCTTATTCTCCTTTCTCTGTAGCCATGGAGAAATAGTCATAAAATCAATATGCCATCTTCTTTGATTATGAAGATGTTTCTTAGTCTTATTAATGAAAATTAGTTTGTCAATAAAACTGATTACCATCCTTTAAGAAGGGGTGCTTTTAAAATTACTTTATATATTTTAAAATTATAAATATATACTTGCTCATTTAGTTTGATTCTACATCAGAAATTGACAAACTATGGCTCTTGCACCAAATCTGCAGTTTTTGTATGTATATTGTTGTGTGTTAGTTGCTCAGTTGTGTCCAACTCTTTGCAACCCCATGGACTGTAGCCCGCCAGGCTTCTGTATGCATGGAATTTTCCAGACAAGAATACTGGAGTGGTTGCCATTCTCTTCTCCAGGGGATCTTCCCAACCCAGGGATCAAACCTGGGTCTTCAGCATTGCAAGCAGAGTTTTTACCGTCTGAGCCACCAGGGAAGCCTAGCCAGGAATACTTTTTATATTTTTAAATGGCTAAAAAAAAATCAAAAGAATAATATTTCATGACACATGAAAGTTGTATGGAATTCTAGTAGTAATTTCATTGTTCATAAATGTAGTTATATTGGAACATATTCCATTTGTAGAGATACTGTCTTGCTTGTTCTGCAAGAGCAATATGTGATGACTGGAACAGAGATCTTCTGACCTGCAAAACCTAACGTATTTACTTTCTGGTCCTTCACAGTAAAAGTTAGACGACCCTTGTTCTGTATAAATGGATTTCGTTATTTTTTTTTCCTTCCAAAAAACAGGACATAAAATACACTGTTTATACAGATATGCATCATTTTGTGGTGACTTTTTCCGCTTATCCACCCATCATTGATAGCGTGCTGATACCACACTGATACGCAGTGTGTAATATTCCACATTTAGATACTATATTTCATTCACCTGATCTCATTTTTATAGACCAGTTAGGTCTGTTTATACATACTACATACATTGTTGCATCAGAATACATATGTGTAATTTTAATTATTTGAATAGTAATTACTAAATTGCTTTTCAGAACATTTGTAGCAGTTCACAAGTACACTAGTATAACTGCCTGTGTCCTAACACTTTGGCCACTATTTGCTGTCATTTTTTAAAAATTTTGCCTGTAAGAGCAGTAAGACTTATTTTAGTGTTCAATCTCCTACAAAGCCATTTGTATTTGTAAAGATGTGCTGTAAAGGAGCTGAAGTTTCATCATCTCAGCATTTCATTTTTCTGTTTTTTAAGATCTTAAGTGTCAGCAGTCACAAACTGCAGATTTTACGCTAGTCAGTCATCTTTCCTCTCCTTGCTTACAAGAAGTCTGTCCCTATTACAAGAGTACTGTGTGAGAGATTTTGCCCTACTTACTTAGTCCAGATCTCTCTCAGTATATGAAAAACATCCTCACTAAATACTTCTAGATACAATGAGTAACATGCTTGTTTACAAACGCCATTATATTTTTCTTAATCTTTGAATAGCTTAGTAAACAGACATAATAGTCTTTTAAGCAACGCCGGCTGTAACCTACATTATGAAAAAGTTGTAGTTGTTCTTAACAACCTCAGCTTCTTTCTCGACCCCCGCCCCATTGTACTCTTATTTAGGTGATGGCTGTGTGCTTTTCACATTCTCAGTAATGCCCCAGGGGGCTCTAGTTAGTCATTTGAGGAAAATGGAAACTCTACTTATACTTTCAAAGGGAACTTGCAATTTAAATTATGAAATGAAAGTTTTTGTTGCTTACTGAATGGTTTGTTTTTGTTTTGGTAATAGCTTTTTTGCTCTATAATTCATATGCCACACATTTAAAGTATACAATGCGGTGGTTTTTAGTGTATTCCCAAGGTTGTATATCTTCACTACAATGAATTCTAGACTGTTTTCATCACCCTCAGAAAAGATGCTGTGTTTTTCAACAGTCACTCCCCATTTCCCCCATTTGCTATAGTCTATAGGCAACCACTAGTCTACTTTGCCTATTCTGAACATCTTATGTGAGTAGACTCATACAGCATGTGACTGACTTCTTTTAACTTAGCCTGTTTTCAGGATTCATCTGTGCTATAGCACATATCAGTACTTCATTTCTTTTCATGGCTGAATAACATCCCATTGCATGGTTATACCATGTGAATGAATATCTTTATAATTCAGTGGGTATTTGGGTTATGTTTACTTTTTGGCTCTTATGAGTAGTGCTGCTATGAACATTCATGTGCAAGTGTTTGTGTGGAGATACCTTTTCATTTCTCTCGTGTATATACTCAGGAGGGTATTGCTGGGTCATGTGGTATCTCTGTGTTGAGTGTTTTGGGGAACTACCAGACTATTTTCCAAAGTGGCTGCACCATTTTCATCCCCAGCAGCCCAATGTATAAGGGTTCAGTTTCTCCACACCCTCACCAACAGTAATTGTCATTTTGACTGTAGCTATCCTAATAGATGTGAAGTGATATCACACTCTGATTTTTTTTAATGATAAAATATGCACAACATAAAATTAACTATTTTAATCATTTTTAGGTATATAATTTACAGTGTCGAATAACCATTACCACTGTCCATTTTCAGAACAGTTTCGTCATTCTAAACAGAACTTTGTACTCATTGAATAATAGCTCGACATTCCCCTCTTTTCCCAGCCCTCGTAATTTCTGTTCTGCTTTCTGTCTCTCTGAATTTGCCTACTCTGTATACCTCATTTAAATGCAGTCATAAGCTATTTGTCCTTTTGTGTCTGACTTCTTTTACTTAGCATGATAATTACAAGCCATGTTGTGGCTTGTGTCACAGTTTTATTCCTTTTTAGGTTGAATAATATTCCATTGTATGTATATACCACATTTTGTTTTTCCGTTCATCTGTGGCTGGTCATTTCGGTGGTTTCACCTTTTGGCTATTGTGAATAATCTGATAGGAATATTAGTACTGATGTATCTGTTTGAATCCCTGCTTTAGATTCTTTTGGGTACATATCCTTAGAAGTGGAATTGCTGGATCTCTGTTTAACTTTCTGAGGAATCACCAGGATGTTTTGCATAGCAGTTACATGATTTTTTATTTCCATGTACAGTGCACAAGGTTTTAATCTCTCCACATTCTTTCATGTACTTATTAGCAATTTATATATCTTCTTTGGAGAATTGTCTGTTCCACACCTTTGCCTGTTTTTGTGTGGGATTGCTGGCTTGTAGAGTAAGTGTGCTTCAAATTCAGTAAACCTTGCTAGTTAGTTTATTCTCCCAAGTAGTTTATTAATGTACATTTTCCCTCAAAAGTGTTCAAAAGTTCTGATGCCAATATTTGGTGTTGCCAGAATTTACAGCTTTTGTTTATTTAATAGCTATGAAATAGAAGCTTATGATTTTAATTGTATGTCCCTAATCAGTGAGGTTGATCCATTTTCCCTTCTTCCCTACAAACAGAAGTTTGCCAACTCCTATCTTTTTCATATTTTTTTCTTAGTTTGAGCTCTTATTATAGTATCTGTTTTTAATATTTGCCTTTAAAAGTCTTTACTTTTCAACGCAGAAAGAGCTGAATTTGAATTTGTATTCCTGGGATTTAATATGGTGCCTGACAGATTAGTCACTCAGTAAAATGTAGAGTGAATAAGTATTTTATAGAGATGTAAAAATTTGTTGTGTTTTTAAAGGAATAAATGCTACCTGAATTAAGATACAAATGAGTACTAACTGCTTGTACAGCTATGTAAATTGTATCTTTGTTGTTGTTGTTGTTTAGTTGCTAAGCTGGGTCTGACTTTTCTGCAGCCCCACCAAGCTTCTCTGTCCATGGGATTTCCCAGGCAGAACTGGAGTGGGTTGCCCTTTCCTTCTGTGGAGTATCTTCCCAACACAGGGATTGAACCCGCATCTCTTGCATTATAGGTGAATTCTTTGCCACTGAGCCACATGGGAAGCGCAAATTAAAAGCAATTTTACTAGCAAAATTTTACCTACTAAAAATTAAAGGACAGGCTTTAAGAGATGCTACTCAAGACACAGGGCATTTGGCAATGAAAGCTCAGAGTCCTAACCACTGGGCCAAAGGGAATTCCCCACCTCAGCATCTTGAGGAATTTCTGTACCTCATAGTACTCAGATGCTTGAATGTATGAATAGGCCTTTTAGAAAGATTGACTGTAATAGTAAAGAGGGAAGAGATGCTTAAGCAAAGAAGCCAAACTGTTTAGGAACCAAGTACTTTCTGATCTGAAATCAGATTTTGATTTGAGAAGAAAGGAATGCCCAAGGTATATAATCTACAATTAGTAGCAGTCTACAAATGGGAGGCTGTGAAAAGAACCTCAGGTCCTGTGTGAGAGGAGCCTTTTTGTTCTGTATTGGTTAGAAAGCTCTAGGTCGCAGAACTTCTTGACAGCTCTGTAACCTTAGGAGTCTGAGCAGTCACTTAATAGGGCTCCATTCGTTATAGAGAAGGATAGCTAAGACCCGAATCATAAAACTGCAGTCTTACATTTATCTGCTGACGGAAGAGAGGCATAATGAAGTATAGTCTGCGTCAGGGCTTCTCACCAGTCAGCAGCAGGAATTTGCACTCTGTCCTGGTCTGCGCCTGGCACTGCGTGTCCTTTGTATCATCCTGTTGCCCTTCTGTCTGCTTTTATTCACTCTGCATGGTCTCGCCTAAATGTCCTTTATTTCTTTTTTATTTTTATTTTTATTTATTGTTTTTGCCATACAATGTCATGATATCACCATGGGTTTACATATGCTTCCCCTCCAGAACCCCCCTCCCTCCTCCCTCCCCCCAGGGAAATCTCGCTGCAGCAGCCCCGAGCATCAATCCTGGGCTGGTGATTGATTAGACATATGATAATTAACTTGTTTCAGTGCCCTTCTCCCATATCATCCCACCCTTACCCTCATCCACAAAGTCCACGACGGACAAACAATTAATCTCATAAATGTCCTTTATTTCAAACACATTGCACACCTCCCAGCCCACTCAGTTCCTGTTAATCTTCCAAGGAGCTCCTGTATTTTGATGAATCTATACCAGGTATTAATCTAGAGAGAAGTAATTTCCCAAGTCTCACTTGAGGAAACACTCTTGGTGGTTCCTACTTTGTTCTGTAAAGGCTTTTGTAAATAGTAATCTAGATCATTTTGTTTCATTCTTCTTTCATCAGCTTTGCTTTTAGTTTATCCTTATCTCAATCTCTGTAGCATAGCTCTTAACGTTCCATTTAGTTTAGGTTTTATCTGTTTCACAGGATTTTGTGTGTGTTGATATTAGTCCTGTTTTACTTTGGGTTGGTTTAAATTTGCTTTTCTCAATTATAAATAAAAGTTAAAAAGCAACAAACTGAAGAGATGATCCATCAGTAGTTTTGTTTTGACACTTAACTCCATGAATTTGTTCTTTAACTAGCTTTAAAAGTAGTTATCAAAAGAATAAGTACATATTGTATTCATTAACTTTCACCTGCTTTTACATACTTTCGTAAGAGAGACTTAACAATTATAAGCATATGTAGTTTAAAATTGGAATGTCTGATCAGATGTATATTATTATAGGTTACTTACTCATGCAGTTTTATTATTTTAAAATAATTTGGAAATTAGTCAATTAAGAAAAATGATGGTTCTCATTGTTAATCATATTCATTATCTTACTCTAGTGAAATGGTTATAATAAATCAGCCAAATTAGTCTTAACACTTAAGCTTTTTAAATTAATGAAGTGACCATTCCTTCAGTTTCTTTACAGTTCATGTGGATTTCATTTTATTTTAAACAAAGGCAAAAGGAAATGTGGCTTGCCACTTTGCACACACATTGTTTATTTCCTAGTAGAGAAATATACTCATTTGAGGGGCTTTAATTCTGTTTATTATAGAAACTGATATGTTTTATGTTTCAGTTTCAGAAGGCAGAAACTGGGTTTTGTATTTGAAGCAGTTGTACATTACTCTTAACCAATTGAAAGACGATCAGAGAAGTAGTGCCTGAGGACAACCAAGTAACTGTAGTGAATATTCATGTGCATTAATTCATGTGTTTCTGCGTGCGCCTGGAATTTAGCCACTCCCCAAAGCAGCCTAAGTTTTCTGTGTCTTTACCCTCCTTTTGCCTGCGTGCTGTTTGCTCTCCTTCAGTTTCTTTGTCTCTCTGTAAATAAGTAGAAGACTTTGCTTTAGATAAGAGAGCAAAGGGGCAAGAGAAGAACTATCTTAAGAAGTTTTTATCTGTGCCAACATAGAAGTGCTTTGTGGTAGGCCATCTGGACTGGGAGGATTTCCTCAGAATGTAAAGTATGTCGTGAGATTTAGAGAGCTGGGATTTGCTCTGGAACTATCTGGGAAGGCAGCAGGAAACGTGGACAGAACTGGTTTATATTGCTTGTAACGTAGGTGGCAAGAATGGAAGACAGCCTGCCTGGTCTCGCTTCAGTATGTGCTTCCTCTCCACTTTCAAACTTCTGCACTGGTAACGTATCTTTCCTTTTCTGGGAGACATGTGTCACAAACTTCACTACTTGTGACAAAAGAAATCTGAGGATGTGGGAATGAATTTGGGCCCCTTCCTTCCCCCCTCCCCCCAGCTTCCTTTAAATATATGTGTTAGTAATAGCATAAATATTTGGTTACCTACTTTTATAAATGACTTAAGATTGTACCCCCTGTAAGGAAATATTTTCCTGTTGTGAGGGCAGAAAGGGCTTTGTTCAGCTTGTTTTCCCTCCCCCCATGAAAGATGGTCATTACATTATTTGTGAGGGAAAAAATAAAAACAGCTTTTACAGAAAAATAGTTTTAAAAAAAGCATGTCTCTTAAATAATAGGAAATGTGAATTGTGTAATTAAGCTTGACTTTTGCTTCTATGAAGTCTAACTAAAAAAACATCAATAGCAGAATTGTCTGATTGTGAATGAATCCTAGTGATAGAAGGAAGTGAAGTCCTTCCCTGGGACTAGCCTTCATGCTCAGAGTGCTATAGGAAAAATGATTTTATGTTTTCTTTTATTTTAACATAATTCCTCTTACAATTTATACTACTAGGGGGATTTTTTTAGTAAGAATATCTCATAAGAAAAACAAACATGAGTTCTTTAAAATAGCAAATATAAGTCAATATTATTTGTGTTACTCAATTGAAGACAAATTACTCTTATTTTCATATATTATTACTAGCTGGAGGTAATTAATATTGTCATTTACTAAAGAAATAGAATTTCCAAACTTTAACAGTGGCTTGTTTAGTTAAAACTTATTTGAGAGAAAAATTTTACTTTTAGCAGTAAAATATTAAGATAAATAGGAAACATTAATCCCTGCATAAATATATGTTCATGTGAGCTCTGTTTTTATTAGTGTATTTTCTTATGATTTATTTCCAAAGTAAAATTTAGCTGTTGTAGAATTGATAGGGCATAACTTTTTGATATAATACTTAAATATTTGTCTTTAAAAGACAACTATTAACATTTTAGAACAAAACAAAAAACCACTTATTTTACTAAATGCCTTCTGATGGGGATTTACTAATGTGACAAATCAGTTGTGATTTTGTTTTGTTTATTGAAGAAATAATATTTAAGGACATCCAGTTTTCCTTTCGATGTATTATATTGATTTTTGTGTCTCTCGTTAGCCTGAGAATTTCTTTTAAACATCATGATACATACTTTTAGAAAAATGGTTTTTATTTACTGTGCATAAAAATCTACACATTAACCAAATTTGTATTGAAAATTTCGGTGCATTACTAATTAGATTTACATCACAGCCTAAGTTACTTTGCTATTCTTTACTAAGAAAATAGTTTTATGTTTTGTTCATGAAGAATTTTTCACAGAAAATTCATATAAAATAAGAATATAAGGAAACAGAATCTTCTAAAATCCCACTTGCCAGCCACATACCTCCAGTCTCTACAACTGTATGTGTATGTATGCTTGTGGATATACCGTTCTGTATGGATACAACTACACTATAAATGTTGCCTGCAGTTTATTCCCTCTTTTATAATATGTTGTTGCACCTACTAAACTTTCTAGTTTATGAGTTTAAATATATACCATCCTTTTTAAGAGCTCTATGAGGTACCGTAGTACAGACGTTCACTTAATCAGTTCACCATTGGTAGTGATTTAGGCTAGTGCCTTCACTATTTTTTTTAACTATAAACAGTACATGGTGTTATATGATTTCTCTTGGTTTTTCACCCATATTAGCTCTTCTGATCTTCACCACTACCATTCTACTCTTTAAGGTCTGACCAGTGTCTTAACCTAAGTGTTGTAGGAAGGGGAGATCTGAAATGGTTTTTAATTTTTTTTTTTAATATTTGTTTTTTGGATGGTATTATATCTCATATCATATACCTTTTTGAGACAGACGTTTTTTCTCCCCCAAAATGCATAGGTAGCAACTAATCTTAGGTCATACCATTAGGCCTCAAAACAATCATTAAAACCACATGGTCTAGTTGCTTTTATGAGATAGAACTTCAGGGTTTTGGAAGTGAAACTCCATTTTTATCTGTTTGAGAATTTAATTTGAAAAACTGGTTTCGTTGTTCTAAAACAAAAGGAGTAAATTAATTATGTAGGCTAGTCATTCGCATTCCCCTTCCTCTCTCAGAAAAGTCACTAGCTATCCTCCACCCCAATAAAGTATAACACAATATGTTTTAATTGTCTTTATGACACAGATATTCTATTATCATGGACACCTCCCTTCCGCTCTACACTATCAGAAATAACTATTATCATAAATTTCGTATATATCGTTCCCTTGCTTTATGGGTTTATTCTAAACAACCTATTACTTTTGTATTTTTTGAACTTTATATAAAGTCCAACTTGCTTTTACACTCATTGGTATATTCCTAAGGTTTATACATGTGTTTCAAGTGTTTACCACTTACTAGTATTCTGTCGGATGTTTATATCACAGTTTGTTTATACATTTTACAGCTAATGATTGTTTCCACTTTGTTTCTGTTGTGAGCTTTGCTGTTGTGGACATTATTGAACATTTCTATTGGTGTGCGTATGCATGAGCAGAGATTGGCCTGGCAGGCTACCTGTTTTAATTAAAAAAAAGAAAAGTTTTATTGGAACATAGCCACGCCCAATTATTTACGTATTTATGGCTGTTTTTGTGTTACAAAGGTAGGTTTGAGTAGTTATTGTAGAGATTATGTGATCTGAAAGCCTAGAATATTTATAGTATCTGGCTCTCACAGAAAAGATTGCCAACCCTGCTGTAGGTCAGGGTCTGTACACCCAGGAGTCTTAATTGCTGGGTCATGGGGTGTGTGCATCTTTCTTCACTTTTACCAGATGAGGCCAGAGTTGTATTTTGTTGTTGTTTGTTTTTTAGCTCAAAGTCTTGAAATAGTTTACTGCCTACCAGTAATATATGAGAATTCATATTGCTCTTTATCCTAGGGAATACTTGATATACTTGATACTGTCATGCTTTAAATTTTTTGCCCATTTGGTGAGCATAAAAGAGAGAAAGAAAGTGAAGTCCCTCAGTTGTGTCCGACCCTTTGTGACCACACGGACTATAGCCTACCAGGTTCTTCTGTCCATGGAATTTTCCAGGCAAGAATACTGGAATGGGTTGCCAGAGCAGATGATAAAAAGACGAGGTAGGTGAACATGGGGATCCATGAGTACCTTCATCTGGCCAAGATGCTGAGGGTAGGACAGGTGACCCTGCACCATGCTGTCCAGATGTCCCAAATCTCCCGTCGCCTGGCTCCCCTGCTGTCAGGGGTTCCCTGGCTGCCTGCACAGCATTTCCGGGCAACAGAGAGCACGTTGGTCTTCAGACAGATTCCACATGTGACCTCGACTAGCTGCCAGCACTCCCTCTCAGGAGGGAGCAGGGGCCCCTGGGATGGGGCCCGAGTGCAGGGCTGGCATACAGGGTGGTCTTGATGTTAATTAACTCTGTGGCTCTTTTGGCCCCATTCTAGGTATCCATCCTCTGGGCTTATCCAGGAAGGAAAACGCCTAGAGAGAGCTGGAATGCTTTCTTAGCTGGAGAGGGTGGGATGGATGGAGCAGAAGGGGGCTAGAGAGAGTAGTCTCCTGCCTGATGGAACAGGTGCCCCCACCCAGCAGAGAACTGTTTGGCGGCTTGGAGGTTGGCACGGGTGCGTGCACTGAGACCAAGGAGGCAGGGGAGACCAGGGGCAAGAACCCTGTTCTCAAGACGTTCATGCCGTGATGCACGCTGCCATGAGACAAAGACATGGAAATCGGCAAGGCCAAGCACCGACCAGGGGGCAGCATGGTTTCCCCCCTCTCTCTCCGACCAGTTCCCCACTTCGACTCAGCAAAACTCAATGAGAAGACCATATGAATTACTATTTTTTGCTCACCAAAGGGGCAAAAAATTTAAAGTGTGACAATATCAAGTATATCAAGTGTTCCCTTGATATTGTCACGCTTTAAATTTTTTTGCCCTTTTGGTGAGCATAAAATAGTAATTCATATGGTTTTAATTTTCCTTTTCAAGATTATAAATGAGGTGCTTGAGCCTCATTTCATGCATTCATTGGCCATTTATGTTTCCTTTACTATGAGGTGTTTAGTCAAGGGTTTTGCAAACAGTTTTTCTATAGGATTGTTTGTCTTATCAATTTGTAGGAATTCTTTATTCAGGATCCTAATCCTTTATCACTTATAAATGTTAGAACTATCTTTTCCTCATTTGTGAATAGCTTTTTCTCTTTATTGTGTCTTTTAGTGAACATGTGTTCTGAAAGCTGATGTAGTTTCAGTATGTACTTTTATGGATGGTCCTTACTCTGTCTTGTTTAGGAACCTCCTTTTTACTTGCAGGATATGAAGATATTCTCTATTATTTTTCTAAAGGTTTTCATGATTTTGCCTTTAATTCTTTAACCTGCTTGGATTTGATTTTCATGTGTGGTGAGGAGAGGGACTTGAATATACTGAATTTTAATGAACTTGTGAATTTTAATTTAACTTGGAAAGTTCTGCCATTATTTCTTCACATGTTTTGTTTTTCATCTAAAATCTTTTTCTCCTTTTCCTGCGAGACTCCAGTGATACAGACATTAGGCCTGAGGCTGTGTCCATTTTTTCCTCTATGTTAAAATTGTAAGCATTATATATATATAATATATGTGCTTATACATACACTATAGTTAATACTAGGTGCAAAGAAAGAAGCAGAAAAGGTATGAAGAAAGATTACAAGTTTGAAAGTGTAGTACTTTAAATTATTTAATTAGAAACATAATAGCTTCCAGGGCATCATTTTATCACAATGTTTGCAGCACAAAGTAATTAATATTTCAGTGAAAACTGAGTCATCTAGAAATGGCTACATTATAAATATATGCCCTCATTAGGAAAACAGGAAAGTTGAGTGTTCCGTTTTAGAAAGATTTACATAAAATCATTAACATTCAAAAGATGCTAGAATGTATAGGCATGCCTTGTCCTGATATGACGCTGGCTTGCCAACTTTTAGATACTTAGAATAGAATACCAGACATTTGTCTTGGCAAAGGTAACACGTATTTCTTGACAATTCAGAAGACAGGTTAACTATGATTCACTGTAATAAAAGCATAATAAGCAGTTACCATTGTAGTTTTAAAACTGAAATATTGGACATTAATGTTTATCTTGCACTTCTAATAAAAGAGACTTATGCCAATAAGTACATTAGACTGATGGAAAAGAGGTTTATGGACCTTCTTTCTCTTTTCTTTCTTTCCCCTTAATGAATTTATGAACCCTTGGGAATTTATTTGTAGTTCATATTTTAACCCTCAAGGGTAGAAACTATTAATACTTCGAAAGGAGCAAGGAAATAGGAGACTATCATAGTAAAAGGAAAAGGAATTAGTGTACTTGGATTAAGAAAGGTGAGTGGAATATGCATCTGGAAATGGATATATCCTATTTACTGAACAGATGTATTCTTTAAAAATTCATTGTGAATGTGCATGTGGTACATTAGAGATTGAAAGAAAAAATAAGAACAAAGTTTTGAAAATGTAAAGAGGAAAAGTGATGGGTTCTTTGGAGTCATCTGAGGAAGGAGCTCTAACCCCAGTTTGCTGTATGCCCAGGAGTAACTCTCCTGACTTCATAGTCTTAGTGTGTGTGCGCGCTCAGTCACTCAGTCGTGTCCGTTACTTATCTATAAAATGGCAAGAGGAACTGTTGATCTTAAAGATAGTCTCTGTTCTAGCTTTTGTAACCAGTGAGTGCAAATTTAAGTCCATTGCTTTATTCTCTAAGATGTTCCTTTATAAATTGGAATACTGTGCCTAGAGGAAACTTGCTTTAAGAAATCAAACTTCGGAAGCAGTATATTTTAGCTTAAATATAAGTTTAAATAACATTGTTACTGTGAAATTCAAATAATGTAGAAATACTTACACTAAAAAGCAAAAATTTCCCTTTATCCTGTCCTTACCTCATTCTCCTAGTCGGAAGTAACCCAGTTACCAGTTTGATGTGTATGCGTCTGGATTTTTCCTGTTATGCAGTATCAGTTCAGTTCAGTTGCTCAGTCGTGTCTGACTCTTTGCGACCCCATGAGTCACAGCATGCCAGGCCTCCCTGTCCATCACCAACTCCCAGAGTTTACCCAAACTCATGTCCCTAGAGTCGACGATGCCATCCAGCCATCTCATCCTCTGTCGTCCCCTTCTCTTCCTGCCCCCAATCCTTCCCAGCATTAGGATCGTTTCCAGTGAGTCAGCTCTTCATATGAGGTGGCCAAAGTATTGGAGTTTCAGCTTCAACATCAGTCCTTCCAATGAACACCCAGGACTGATCTCCTTTAGGATGGACTGGTTGGATCTCCTTGCAGTCCAGGGGACTCTCAAGAGTCTTCTCCAACACCATAGTTCAAAAGCATCAATTCTTCAGCGCTCAGCTTTCTTCACCATCCGACTCTCACATCCATACATGACCACTCAAAACCGTAGACTTGACTAGATAGACTTTTGTTGGCAAAGTAATGTCTCTGCTTTTTAATATGCTATCTAGGTTGGTCATAACTTTCCTTTCAAGGAGTATGCATCTTTTAATTTCATGGCTGCAGTCACCATCCTCAGTGATCTTGGAGCCCAAAAAAATAAAGTCTGACACTGTTTCCACTGTTTCCCCATCTATTTCTCATGAAGTGATAGGACCAGATGCCATGATCTTAGTTTTCTGAATGTTGAGCTTTAAGCCAAATTTTTAACTCTCCTCTTTCACTTTCATCATGAGGCTTTTTAGTTCCTCTTCACTTTCTGCCATAAGGGTGGTGTCATCTGCATATCTGAGGTCATTGATATTTCTCCCTGCAGTCTTGATTCCAGCTTGTGCTTCTTCCAGCCCAGCATTTATCATGATGTACTCTGCATATAAATTAAATAAAGCAAGGTGACAATATACAGCCTTGATGTACTCCTTTTCCTGTTTGGAACCAGTCTGTTGTTCCATGTTGTGCATTATATACATATGTAAATATGAAGTTGTTTACTTTTTAGAAGTATGTTTTGGTGCATGTGTGTGTGTTTCAATAAATTATTCAGTACATGTTATTCCCCGATTTCCTTGCTCCACTTGAGTTGTCTTGTGGGGCTTTCAAATTTCTAGTTTATATACCTGCCTTCTTATTTATTTAAAAAAATCATTTTATTTATTTTTGGCTGCACTGGGTCTTCATTGCTGTGTGCGGACTTTCTCTGGTCCCAGCAAGCAGCAGCTTCTCCTCTTTGCAGAGCACGGGCTGCTCATTGAAGGGGCTTCTCTCATTGCGGAGCACAGGCTCTAGGTGCGGGAGCTTCAGCGATGGCAGCATGTGGGCTCAGCAGTTGTGACTCCTGGGCTCGGTAGTTGTGGCACATGGGCTTAGTTGCTCTGTGGCATGTGGAATCTTCCTAGACCAGGGATCAAACCTGTGTCCCCTGCATTGGCAGGTGGATTCTTATCCACTGCGCCACTAGGGAAGTCCACCTGTTTTACTATTTTTAGTTGCATGGCTTTCTATGATGTGAATATATTGTCATAGCTTATTAACCCCATCCAGGGGCTTTAGATCATTTCCAGCTTTGTAGCAATAATAAAAACAATGTAGTAAAGAACATGCCCATACAAAATAGTAACTTAATGAACCCTTGGTATATGGCAGTGCTGTACATTATTTCATTTAATAATCCCAAAGTGGAGATAAGTGCTATTATTAAAAAATTGCATGAAGAAGCCAGTCAGAGCTGGTAAGTCATAAACAGATATATTCAGGCAGTGTAATACCAGAATTTATGCACAGTTCAACCACAGCTTTTATTGCTCCCAAAAAGGTGAAAAAGGCCAATATTTTAGGAAGATGTTATAGGATTTTAGGGATATAAGGAACCATAAAGATAAACTCCTATGGAGCTTTGCATTTCTGTTGCTGCTGCTGCCTTGTCTTTGAGTGACGCCATAGTTGATCATTCAAACTGGGAAACTTTAGAGAGAAAGGAGTGTTACGATAATATTTTTGCTGAGATAGCAGATGTGTTTGTCCTGGGCGAATCGAGATGCATGAACACCTTACCCCTAGTCTAGACCACCTTCACCTTTCACACGGGTTACTGCATTAGCCTCATGTTTGGTCTCCTTATGTTTACCCTTATCCTGTCCCAATCCATTCTCTCACAGCAGCCAGAATAACCTTTCTAGAACAGAAATCTGCTTATATCACTTCACAGTTTAAACCCTGCTTGGCTTTGTGAAAGAACGTGTGTATTCGATCCTCCTGTGATTGTTAAGATGCAGCATGAAATAGAGTAAAGTGCACCTAAAGCAGTGAGGCGAGTCCTCTGTCTGAACCTCATATATCAAGACTAGTTTGGTGACCTTGGGCAAGCTATTTCTCAAGCTGTTTCCTCAAGTATAAAATACAGATAGACCGAAGAGGGAGAGGAGGTAATAAATATGAAAGGTCCCTTATAAATCCAGGACGTTGTTAATAGTTAACATTATGCTTGTAATGTCCTTTGAAAAATTGTCCTTGTGTCTTATCACAGTGTCTACCAGGTCATGGTAGGATTTTTACAAGCTAAACCACCATTCCTGTGACTGTCCAAGTTTCACAAAATAAAAACCTTAGTCATATTTTTAAAAAATCAAAGTCTATAAAAGTTAACTAATTTACCAAAAGTAAAAACTAGTTACCATGTTGGTACTAAAACCCAAGACTATACCTTTGGCATTATAGTCTGGTAATCTTTCCACTAGGCTTTGCTGCCTTCCCAAAAGAATTAAGAAGATTATGTGTTTATAAAAATCACATAAATATTTTACCTGTGATTATAACTTTGATACATAACCCATTTTTGATAATTTGAGAAAAGTTTAGAAAGGCGTATCTGTATAATATCCTGACTTAATCAGGACTTTTGGCTTATAGGTGGTGGCTTGTTGAAAGAGAGTTTGTTGGGTTACATAGGTAGCTAAAAGAAATATTAGAGTAACTCTCAGAATTGATGGTCCAGGCTTCAGGGACTAGAACTGGAACTTAGGGCAGAAAAGACTCTTTATCATCGACAGCCCTAGGTCTGTATATCCTTACAGTTGACAAACCAAGAACAATGGGCTACACCTCCCTCCCTCCCTCTGCGCTCTCTCTCTTTCAAATTTGGGAGGACTCCTTTTGGCCTAACTCATACCCATAACTGTTTCTATGATAGTATTCAATTGAACCTTGTGAAATTACCAATAGACATATTTTAACCTGGTGGCGGTGGCTCAGATGGTAAAGAGTCTGCCTGCGGTGTGGGAGACCAAGGTTTGGTCCCTGGGTCAGGAAGATCCCCTGGATAAGGAAATGGCGACTCACTCCAGTATTCTTGCCTGGAAAATCCCACAGACAGGAGCCTGGTGGGCTGCAATCCACGGGGTCATGAAGAGTCGGACACGACTGAGCGACTTCACTTTCATATTTTAACCATCTAAAAAAGCCACTTCATATACATCACTTTAGTAGTAGTGCAGAGTGTTAGAGGAGAAAACAAGGCATCAGAGATCCACAGCCCTAAAGGAACCTAAAAAACCAGTAGAGTTCCACAAAAGAGCTGTTTTTCTCCTACCAGAAGAAGGAAAATATGAAAGTATTCTGGACAGATGAATGTTAGTATAATAACCGTAGTGTGACACATAGAGGATGGATCAGTGTACAAGCATGCGTGCGCAGTCATGTCTGACTCTGCGACCCCATGGGCTGCACCCCGCAAGTCTCCTCTGTCCATGGAATTTTCCCGTCAAGAATACTGGAGTAGATTGCCATTTCCTACTCTAAGGGAATCCTTCTGACCCAGAGATCAAACCCACATCTCCTGCATTAGCAGGCGGATTCTTTACCACTGAGCTACCTGGGAAGCCCAGAATTCAGCTAGACCACTCTGGAAATGAAAAAGACTGCAAATATAAAAATTTCTAAAATGAGAAGCTGAATTTTTCTTTCCTTAAGCATCTCAAAGTTTGACAGATCTGCCTTTTATGTAATACATGAGCCTAAAGCTCTCAAATTTTAACTTTTGTACTTTGCTGTTGTATGTTAAACATTTATTGAATGTCAGACACATCCTGGATATCTTCTGCAAAACAATCATTTAAAGACAAACTGAGGCTCAAAGAGATAAAATAAGTTGCCTAAGATTACACAACTTATTAACTATGGAACTAGAATTTAAAGTCTAAACTGAAGATAAAGCCCAACTTTTCCTTTCATTGCAGTACTTCTCGAAGATTGTCATTGAAATACCTCTAAAGACAGAAGAGAGTATATATGTATGCCTGAGATGTCTGTAGGCACATACGATCTTAAATGAGTGTCTTTGCTACTCTGTAGTAAATGGTGGTAACTTTGGTTTTTAAATGCTGATGGTTTTGTTGTTGTTGTTGTTATTTTAGTTAATACATGGCTGTGCTGGGTCTTTGTTGCTGCACGGGTTTTTCTCTAGTTGTGACAAGTGAGGGCCACTCTCTAGTTGGGGTGTGCAGGCTTCTCAGTGTGGTGGCTTGTCCTGTTGCAGAGCACAGGCTGTAGGGCACACAGACTTGAGTAGTTGTGGCACGTGGGCTCAACAGTTGTAGCTCATGGGCTCTAGGCCATGGGCTCAGTAGCTGTGGCACAAAGGCTTAGTTCCTCCACGGCATGTGGGATCTTCATGGATCAGGAATTGAACCAGTCTCTCCTACATTGGTAGGTGGATTCTTTATCACTGAGCCACCAGGGAATCCCCTGTTGTGGCTGTTTTTAACTCAGACTTTGAGTTAAATTGTCTGCCTAAGATGTCTGGCACATTATCTCAGTGTGAGAAAAATTGCACACTATGGCTTAGTGTGTGCTACAACTAGAGAATGGCTCACCCAATGTATATCATTCAGCTCAAACCAGTCAGCTGTGAGAACCTCATTTCTTCCGTGAATTTTTCTGGTTATAGTGAATTAGCCACTAGCAATTGATCTTTTATACATTTGGATTCAGATTGACCCAACAAGGCGTGTATTCAGTGTACAAGTCACACAGCTTTGGAAGTAGTCTGTAATTGCGGTATCACAGCTGAACATTATTTTGTTGTTGCTGTCACATACCTAAAGGAGATATTAGCCATGTGCTTTACAGAGACTGTACCTTTTTTTTTTTTTTTTAAGAGAGTTTGAGGCATTGGAGGGAAAAAGCAGCAAAAAGTATGTTACTGATTATGTAGCAGTGCTTAGGGGAGGAGGTTGGGAGTATAATAATAAAGACAGAAGTAAAGAATGCTTTCTGGTCATTGATGCTGAAGGTGAGAGGTTCCCAATTTGATATGAAAAGCAAAACTGAAGTGATTTGAACTCCTTATTTTCATAGAAAATTATGATAATGATATAGCTTTGAGTAGTTTGCAGTTATGCAAGTTTCCAGATGTCTACAAAGTGGTATATTTAGGGAACATTTTGGTGGAAAAGTTATTAAGGTAATGGTATAATAAACAAAAAACTTGACCATGGGAAATTTTTCATAGGTTTAATTACACATCAGCTATATTAACTTTTTTGTTTTAAATTAGTTCAAGTAGCTCTGAAAATCTTTACAGAAGTTAATTTGTATAAAAATGATTTTCAGTTTTTCTCATCTCTTATAAGACTTACCTGGTATACATTTTCTTATATGTCATTAAATTGTTTCTTAAGCAGTTTACTTTAAAAAAATTTTTTTTCTTTTTTTTTTTTAATAGATGATAGTATTTCTGCTACAAGTACTTCTGATGTTCAGGATCGCCTCTCAGCCCTTGAGTTACGAGTTCAACAGCAAGAAGATGAAATCACAGTGCTAAAGGCAGCTTTGGCTGATGTTTTGAGGCGTCTTGCAATCTCTGAAGATCATGTAGCCTCAGTGAAAAAATCAGTCCCAAGTAAAGGTAATTAAGTGTGTTGTAAAATAGGGAGAATTTTGCTTTTCACAACATTTTCTTTGACATAATATATTAATTGTATTTTATCAATGACATTAAGATTGGGAATATAAAACTGTAGTTTCTCTTTGGGGTTACATATGACTAGTTTATTTTCCATTTCCTTTTTCTTTATTCCCAAGAAATTCTAAAAGTTTATTTTAAATTGGGAATTTTTGTGTAATGCCACTAATTGTACTTACTGGCTTTTGTATCATAGTGTTTGTGCGAATTTACTGTCTTCCAACTACATAGCAAATTTACTTAGAGCACAAACAGTTATTTGTTTCCCATAGACTTCACATTGTATGCTGAATATAGCAGATAGGCACTCATACAGTTAAAATGAACCCTCTTATCATTACAGAAATGATTTAAGCTATTATAGTTCATATAGCTTCATGCTAAGCCTTCTGTGGTCATTAGTCAGCAAAGTCTTGAAGAATTTAATTTAAACTGAAATTTATTGCCAACCCCAGTTCAATGGAAATTTCAACTTCCAGATTTTGGGAATTTTCACACATTGAAATAAACAGTTATCAGGACCTTGTTGCTTTGAGTTTGGAGCAGATGTCATGTGACCTTACTCTTCTTCCAGCCACCCAGAAGGAATTTTAAATTCTTTCACATAATTGAACAATCAGACACATCATTTCATATGTCTTACTGATTTCTTGGTAGAGTAGATGGACACTGCAAGAAGGAGCACCCCTTCCAGGGCCCGAAAGTGGGCTCTTGTCTAACACTCAGAAATGAATTGTCTGAGGAGATCCACATGCTGACAAAGCAAGAAATTTTATTGGGAAAGGGCGCCCTGGCAGAGAACAGTAGGGTAAGGGAACCCAGCAGAACTGCTCTGACACATGGCTCACAGTCTTGGGGTTTATGGTGATGGGATTCGTTCCGAGTTGTCTTTAGCCAGTCATTCTGACTCAGAGTCCTTCCTGGTGGTGCATGCCTTGTTCAGCCAAGATGGATGCCATCGAGAAGGAATCTGGGAGGTAGTTGAAAATGCTGTATCACTTTTTAACCTTTCCTGAACCTTCCCCGTGGAGGCTTATTAGTTCCGGGTTCCTTACCAGGACTACCTGTGGTAAAACAACTCATGCAAATGGTTACTGTGGTGCCTGGCCAGGGTGGGCGGTTTGAGTCAGTGTGCTTCCCCTAACATTCATAGGCATAATTGTCCCCATTTGGCAACAGGAAAAGAAAAGATTTATCACCTTACCTCTGCTGTAATATGTCAATGCAAATGATTAAGCAGAGGAGTCTTACATAACTCCTAGATTTTTAGTAAGTGATTAGATAGTTAACTAGAATGTGAGGAGCAGATTTGGAAGGAAGATTATAAATTCAGTTTCTGAATGTTGAATTTGAGGTACATATGGTGTATAGATAGCTATATATTGATAGTGCTTATGCTAGTCTTGGCTAGCAATAAAAATTTGGGAATGTTCAGCTTATGGATGAACATTTCTATGTTGAAGCCATAGAAAGAGGATGTAAAAAAAGTAGCTCAGGGTAGTTCTTTTGGGAGCTCCAGTATTTCAGCATAGCAAAGAAAGAGTGATTCATGTTGCCAGCTGCTACCAAGAGGTCAAGTAAAACAGACTGAGAGATGACCATTGGATTTGGTATTTCTGAGAATACTAGAAAACCTCTCCAAAAGAAATTTTAGTGGACTGATAGGATTACAAATCTAATTGCACTATTTGAGAAACAAGAATTGAAGAGAATTGTGGAATCAAGAGCTGCAGCTATAGCCAGCTACTTTTTTCAAAAAAATTTGCCTGAGAAGGGAAGAGGGTAGTCACTAGAAGGATGCTAAATCAAAGGCCATTTTTAACTTTAATTTTTTAAGATGTTATAGACTTGAGCAGAAAAATATGTTGAGAACAGAAAGGCAGCAGAGAGGAAAATGGTGTTGGTGGGGGAGGGGTAGTGGTAATTGTGGTAGTTTTCCTGGGAGTTTGAGAAGGGATGTTAAAGTCAGATTAAAAGCTGTTAGTGTTAGATGGAGTAAAGACTACGCTGAGATAAGCTGGAAAGAGATAAAATTCAGTGGAGATTGATGTATGTTCACAGTTGTCGGGCTGGGAGTTTCATCCCTCGTCACTTTCTCCTCAGGAGATAGTGTTAGTCACTCAGCTGTGGACTGGAACCCACCAGGCTCCTCTGTCCATGGGGTTTTCCAGGCAAGAATATTGGAATGGGTTGCCATTTCTTTCTCTTGAAGCCGTTTAAGAAACTAAGACAGCTTCTGGGTGATGGACTGAAAAAAGGGAGTAAATGTTTGGAGTGGTTAGAGAGTAGAGAATGCAAGGCCACAGAAAGAAGTGCTCAGGGACCCTGGTGTGAAACTTCAAGTCAGAGGCATTCATTCTGCCTGGTTTTCTGATGTACATTCTTATACCTCCCACCCTCCAGCACTCTGGGGCTTTGTGTTAATAGTAGAGAGTTAGGTAGCATGCCATTAATACATTCATCTTACTAACCACTGTTAGATAAATATGTCAGTGGTATGGGATAAGGGGCCCATGTTTGACAAAAGACTTGATTGAAGCCACTCTGGTTGTTATAAGTGGGTTTTTTATTTTTTGAGAACCAACTTTGAGGACTGTCAAGATCACACCAGGGGAAAAAATGTATTTGGTTATAAATTGATTTTTATTTTTATTTATTTATTTTTAATGTCTCTGTTTTTATTTATTTATGTATTTATTTTACATTATCATGTTGGTTTTGCCATACATTGACATGAATCTGCCATGGGTATACATATGTTCCCCTATAAATTGATTTTTATAAGAGGATTCTGGAGTATTAATGTATATGAGCTTTACAGGGATGGTAAACTGTGCATAATTAGAGAAGAACAAGTTTCTTGTCTATACTTGATATGTGTATCCTCAGCTTCTGGCTCTATATTTAATTCTGTAAGAGAAAGTGACATAGTATTTGGTCATTACCCACAGCATTTTAAAAACTTATTTTATATAGTTTGTATTAGCCTATAATCTTTAAAAAATTTTATTATGCTAAAACAATAATACATTTTAATCTTGTTTTGAGGAAAAATTAAAGTGTTTTCTCCCATTGTTTATTTACTAAGTTAGTAAAGAAAAATCTATAGAGAAATTTAAAAGACCACTCTTTTTTTAATTTGGCATGTAGATGATATTTTATATGACACATCAGTTACTTACCATCTGCTTGTTTCAGTTTCATGAAATACAAATAAAATTAAATAGCTGTAGTACCTATCCTCAGGAATATATTTTTGTAAACTGTCCTTTTCTAATTGTCCTTCATTACTTCTTTGAATCTAAAGTGAATTTAGGATCAGCTTTGCATCAGGCTCTTCAGTGGAGATTTATCCAGTTCTGAAACCATCTGCAGTTTCTACACTGGAACTTTTCTTTCTGCATAGTACTGATTATTAATTCTTATTAATAACTTTATTAATTAGAGAGATACTACATTCTTCTCCATTAATTCTGCATCATAAGTTTACTTTGACTGCCATTCTTACAATATGCTGATATGGTTCACATTTTGAAATGGAGTCCACTAGTGAATATTCTTTAAGTTACTTTGTTACCTTAGACACAGACTTTGAATTGCTGGCTATAAAATGGATTGATGGGGGAGGATTGATTATATAATAATTTGGGGAAATATTAAGAAATGAGCATAATTCATTAAGAATTTATTACTGTTTTCCATTAGTGAAAAAATATTGTTTTCTAATATTGGTACTAAAACATCAAGAGAAATACATAAAATTTTATGTATTTTTATGTTAATTTTATTTGCAATTCTGAGCAACTTTATCTCAAAATTTATATATATTATAGTATAGAAAGTAATTGACAAATATTAAGTGAATTTTTGATGTCATCATTTGTATATAACCTTAAAAAGATCAACTGTCAGTTTTGACATAAACAGAATTAATATATTAATACTATAAATATTTGTACTAAACATTTAAAGTATTTTCTAACAAATGCCAAAAGAATTTTGAAAAAGCAGTAAAATTATTTTGCAAGGATTTTGTATTTTTTCCTTCAATTAAAAAGTAAGCAATCTGAAATTCATGTTATATGTCAATTATACCTCAATTTAAAAAAATAGTGAAATCATTCCTGATACTGAAGTACAGCTTTATACGTGAAATTTTTTAGTCCCTTGTAAAATGAGGGCTTGTAGTATTCACTTTCTCACAAATTACGGCAGGACAGTAATCATTACCATCTTCTTAAGATATTTAGAACTTCTAGAGGACTTTTCTTTAGAGTTAAGAGTAGATTGCAATAGATAAGTAGGTAATAAGATTTTATGAAGCTATGGTCAGAAGTATAGGTCAACTTTCTTATTGTTGAAGACAACTGTTACATACTTTTTGCTAGATGGTGGTGATATGGAAACATGACTTGGCTGCAGGTATGGCTAGAACTAAATGTGTATGCTAATAGTTTAATGACATTCTCTGCCACTTCATAGTAGTATTGCCATTCAGTTAATGCCAGAATTAGAAACACACCTAACTAGTCATTTCAATATTTTTAGTTCTGTTCTTTTAGTTTGTCCTCTCCAGTATGCCAGCAGTACTAAAAGCTAAACCTCATTTTTTCTTGAACATATTATGTCAGATACTTTACTGAGGTAGAAAGTTTTCCCAATAGTTTTTAAGGTGGCCAGTCATTTAAATTTCTCATATACCTTCTCTTCTGTTGGAGAATTCTTTCCTTTTGACGACATATGTTCATAATATACACACCAGTTGCAGCTGAATCCTTGCCAAAAAAAAAAAAAATTACCTGTACTTTGGAGCAAAAGGGAAGGCCCAGGGAACACTCTGGCAGTTTTAACTGCCAGGAAGACAAATTATGTCACAGCTGGTGCCTGGGAAACCCATTAAGACCTCTTGGGGTGACCAAATGAATGTAATTTGAGAATATAGCCCAGTGGCAATATGTGAAGACAAGCTGTTAGTACTCAGTGGTATAAAAGCTCATGAGTCAAATTATCTAAAGGTGGGAAACTGCTGGTAAATCAGAAAAATCAAGCATTATGACTGCTGATTGAGAAATGAGAGAACCCAGAGGCAAAATTGAAATTTAGAGGATGTCAGTTCTCTAAAAGAAACATTCCTAATTATGCAGACTCTAAGGATAGAGTACAGGCACAGATCTGTATATTTTGGCTTTTACTGTAAATAACATTTGGTAGAAGACAGGAGATGGTCATGAGTTTGCTGAAAATGTTTTTAATAAGTAAATTCCTTTAATCGGGTTAGAAGGAGTGAATTTCCTTGGTGGGGCCCTTAAGCTAAAATGATTCATAATTGTGATAGGGGATGGGAGAGTATCTTATTATTTTAACAACACATCAAAGACTTCTAAGCTACTCTTTATATGTGAAAGGAAACGTGTGGATATTGCCTCAGACAAGGCAGCAATTACCATTTACAAAGCTCCATTTCTCCGTGAGAGTCAAATACTTTTTGGTCATTTCTACTCAGAATACCCTTCAAAAAATTAATGGCCAAGAGTTAAGACTAAAGTACACCTTCCTCTGAGACAAGAGGAAAGGAGAAAAGTACAGATAAAATTCCAAATGGAAGAGATAAAATTTGATAAAGTACATGTAGTCCTCAGTCTTTTCAAAGAATGAAGCAAAGTTTAATTGACAAATTGAAAAAGGTGGCAGGGCGCTTGAAAATGTGAGGAGAGTGCAAGAGGTGAGTGTGAACTAAAAGTTTTCATCATAGACCATCTTGACCTTTCTCCTGATCGAAAATTTTCTCATCCTTTAAGGCCTCAAATGAATTCCTGAAAATGATCTATTTTTGGTCTCTCCTTGGAGTTGTTTAAAAATTTTATTATGTGGTTCTTTTGGTAAATATATATTTGTTGCTCCTGCGAGATTATAAACTGTTTGGAGGCAGGGACAGTTTCTTACATAACTAGCCTTGGGGTGACTCAATAAATGCTTGTTAAAATAAATGCAGGAAGAAGAAAGCTATAGAGTAGGAAGTTATTTTATAAGTTAGTCTTTGGATGGAGGGATTGGGATAGATGCAAGAATAAGAGGATGTTACAGATGAGGGTAGCAAGATGCATTTCAGATTTGCAACACTTGTAACAGTCCCTAGTGATAACTTTCCTGTGTGAGTGTAGAGTTCAGTGAAATTCATTAGTATTTAGGGGCTGTTAGGCTAAAATGTCAGAAAGATCATCTGCTTAGGTTTGTCATCAAGAAATATAAACGATGATTAGCATCCTTATGTCACAATAAAGTAAAATAAAGTATAATTATTCATTGGCCTTCAACCCTGGCATTTTGATGGTTAAAACTAAAACTGTAATTAAAACTAAATTAGTACCTTCTTGGTTTATAGGCTTTTAGCCTAATTTCTCTTATTTGAACTTGATTTCTGCTCAGAAATGGAACTACTTTTGTACCTCTGATTAGTAGAGGTCACTGTTGCTTCCAGTCTTCCAGTCTTGCAGGCTAATCTTTGAGAGGCTTGTGGCTCAGACTTTATAATGCCCAAGCCTTGGGGGAAGGGTTGTATATATATAAACATACGTGTGTGTGAGTGTAGCTAATGATGCATTTTAGTCATAAATTTGTGTAACTGCAATCATTTTTATGCTCCTTTCTTCCAGTTAGGTTCCTAATATTCTAAATTTCAAAGAATACATTTTAGACTTCTCAGCCAAAAAACAAGCATTCACCTGCAGTTCCTTTTTATTTTTTGCCTCTGCTTTACATAACTCATTGCCTCTACTGTGGGAGATCATTCACCCTTTTATCCAAACACTAAGGATTCCTGGCACTAAGAGTTACTTGAAATTAAACTGTAGAATGGACAGTGACCATGAAAATCTTTTGGTCTCTTCTTGCTACATAATGTAAGTATCTGGGGACCTTGATGATTTAGTACTATTCTCTGCTTAGAATTTTCTTTTCTCCTACTCCCATCTGGTGAATTCCTATCTGTTATCCTGGCATAGCTCAAAATGTCACTCTCCATAAGACAGAGTTATTTCTTTCCACTTATTACCTAACCATTCCTTTTCCCTGGACTCGTATCTTGGTTTCAGTCTCTACTATAATATAACCTTGAGCAAGTTAATAATCTCTCTAAGCCTCGGTTATTTCATCAGCAAAACTGGAATGATAATAGTATATCCTTTTTAGGATTATAGTGAAGATTAAAGGACATAATAATTATAAAACACTTAGGATAACAATATTTAGCAAGTGCTTGATAATTAATATTAATACTCTTCTATACCACTTACTGTGTTGTGTCTCTTTCCTTCATCTTTTCAACGCACCAATCACTATTTTAGGTGCTGGAGAGTAAAGAAATAAAAAAGGCACTGACTTTGCTTCCACTGAGCCTTAGGTAAAGTGAGAAGACAACTAAGTCAGTAATTATGAAATTATATAATAATTGATATTAAAAAGGTAAACTTAGGGTGTTGTGGGAGCACCTAACTGAAATTGGAGTCTTAACATTCCTTTCAGAAGGTGACATCAGCATTCATCTTCCTTTATGATCTTAACATCCACTTACTGGTACCAGGTCCCAAATTGTTAATCTGTATTCTAGACTTGAGCAGTTAAGAATTATCTACTTGCTAGGTTGTTCCGTTTCTATGTCCCTCAGAATTCATAAATGTAAAATGTCCCCAAGCTGAAATCATTATCTCTTAAGACCTAAATATTTCTTACAACTTCCTTTTCCTTTCCATTTATGCTACCTAGCTCTTATTTCAGGTCCCCATCATGCTATGCTTAGACCACTGCCCTGACATCTACTCTTCATACAGCCAGCTAGGATTAACTAAGTATTTTTTTCAGCTTAATAGAGGTCTTTGGTGGTCTCTATTTCCTACAGATAAAATCTCCATAATCTAACTCTTCCTTTCCTCTACCATCTGGACTTTACCATCTGGACTCTGCTTTTTCTTGTTCTACATTCTCACCATATAAAGAGCTTTTTTCCTACCCCACCCCCATGCTATGCCCACTTGCATACCCCACTTTACCTTCTTCTGTTCCTTTACACACACTGGAAAAAGATCCATGTATCGTATCACCCCGCATTTACCTGGCTACCTCTTACTTATTCTTTAAGTCTGTTCTGCATTTTTTCTAGGAAGCCTTTCTTGAGCTGTGTCCCTCCAGTCATCCTTACAGAATTGTGTGTCTTTTCTCTGTACTTGTATGATACTCTGTTCGTATCATTTTGCTGCTGTACTTACTTAATGTTTTCAGTGCTAGTGTGATTTTCTTGCAAGATTTTAATTTCCTGATGCTCCTGACTCCCTTTATATTCTCTTGTAAACGCAAGGCTAGAATAATAGTAGTCCTTGAGTAAATATTTGATGGGTAAATGATAATGAATATATGTTAATTTAGGCAAGCAGAGGTGACTAGTGTATTACAGAGAGAAGGACCATCCAGGAGCAAAGTGCAGAGGAGTAAAAAGTACTTAGTTTGGAAGTTTAAAATAAACAGAAGTATGAGGTGTGAAGTTGGGAGTGTCAAAAATGAGCTTCAAATGGTGAAGAGAGCCCATAGTGAAAGATTTTCTTACACCTTGCTAAGGAATTTAGTTTTTATCCTGAGGACACTGGAGAGCCATTAAAGGATTTTAAATTAAGTAATGACAGGTAGATTTACACTAATCCATTAATTCTAAGATGGCTGTATTTCTTGCATTTTAACATCTCTAGAATTGCAGTGTATCTTACTATTGATTGTGTCTACAGTTCTTGTAAGGAGCACTTCTTTCTGGTGCTGTTCATGAAAATGGTATATATTACAATTGATGGCATGTTAAATTCAAAGATACATAGCATGTTTTAGAAAGATTCCTGATACAGTGTACAGGATGTCTTAAGAATAAGGTCATAACACTGCTAGAAGGGAGAATAGAGATAAATTGATCAGAATCCAGAAGAGAAATTTGAGACAGTAGTGGTGAAAAATGCATCCATTTAGTCATTTAGATTTAAGTGTTTCTAGGATTTAAGCAGAATACTAAGCATGGTGATACGGACAAGAATCATACAAGTAAGATTTCCAGCTAGAGTTACAGGTTATTATAAATGGTTTAAGTAAAAACAGATAATAGACCTCAAGGTGAGGACTAAAGCCATTAAAAATTCTACTAAAAAATACATAGTAGGAGAAAATCTTAGTGTCCTTGGTTTGGCAAAGATGTCTTTTTGTTTGTTTGGCAAAGATGTCTTAAATAGGAAACAGTAATAATAATAGAAATAGAAATAATATTAACAAATATTAGAAAACTCATTTATTTGAACTTCATTAGGGGTCACACACAGTCGGACATGACTGAAGTGACTTAGCAGCAGCAGCAGTTTTTAAATCTCTTCTTCCAAAGACTGTCTTGAAAATAAATGTATTTACCTTTGAGAAATGAAAGCATATGTCCACTCAAAGACTTGTACAGTTTTGTTCATTGTAGCTTTATTTGTAATATAGAAAACTGGAAACAACCCAAATGCCAACAGGTAAATGAATAAGTGAATTAAAACATTATGATATCCATATGATGGGATAGTATTGAGCTATAGAGAAGACTAATCTGCTGATACACTTAACAACTCAGATGAACCTCAAAATAATAATGCCGAATTTTAAAAGGCAGGCAAAAGAGAGAAACACTGCATTATTTGTATAAAATTTTAGAAAATGCAAACTAATCTATAGTGATAGGAAGTAGATCATGGTTGCCTGTGGACAAGAGTGAGGGAGAGAGCAATGAATCGCAGAGGGACAGAAGGAAACTTTAGAGAATGATGGCCATATTCATTATTCTGATTGTGGTGATTGTTTCACAGGGACATAGGTAAGAAAAGCTTAGTATTAATAAATTGTACACTTTACGTGGGCTTCCCCTGTAGCTCAGTTGGTAAAGAATCTGCCTGCAACACAGGAGATCTGGGTTCGATCCCTGGGTTGGAAAGGTCCCCTGGAGAAGGAAATGGCAATCCACTCCAGTATTCTTGCCTGGAAAATCCCATGGACAGAGGAGCCTGACAGGCTGTACAGTCCATGGGGTCGCAAGAGTCAGACACAACTTAGAGACTAAACCACCGCCACGCTTTATGTACAACTTATTGTATGCCGATTTTCTCTGAACAGAACTGGAGGAAAAAAATTTTTTTTTTTTTTTTTAAGAATTATAGATGCAACAGAACTCCAAGTCACCCATTCATTGCCATTGAACATTGGCAGTAAGGATGTGGAGGAATCAAAACTGATTTCTTATTTTCTGGTTTGTATAGTGAATGGCTGTTAATGTCTTTCACCTTGAATAAGATGTATCACAGAGTCCTGGTTTTTAATTGTATTGTTTGATGGAAGAAGGGGCACATAAGTTCATGAGGAGGTATCCAGTAGCAGTTAGATGTGAAAAATTATAAAAAGGATATGATGGTGTCAAGATAACTGAAGGCCAAAACATAAAATCTGAGCAAGAAAAGAATATCCAGCAAATGAGAGTGAGAAGAAATCAGAGCTGAGAAGAAATTAAGGCAAGGGTAGTATCCTAGAAACTAAGGACATTGTCATTGCCTAAATACTGTTCTTTCCTGAAACATCAACAGTATTAGATGCTGAAGAAAAGTTAAGCAAGATAACGACTGAAAAATATTCTTTGAATTTAGTGAAAAAGAAGTCACTGGTGATCTTTGCAAGAAAAGTTTCTGTGAAGTAGTTAGATGATAACCAGGTTGTAGAAGGGTAAGGTGCAGATTGTAAAGTGTAGACTACTGGCTGTTTTCCAGATAGTAAACTTGGAATGGAGGTGGGTGGGTGCATGTGTCAGGGTTAGGGTAATTAGGGGAAATAAAGAATCAAGAGTTCTTTTGAGTATACAGCCATCCATTAGTATTCTTAGTAGATTGTTCCAGGACCCCGATGGGGATGCTCAAAATACAAAGACACTTAAGTCCCTAATAAAATGGTATAGTACAGTTGGCCCATAGACTTGAGTGTCTGTGGATTTTCATATCTATGGGAGAGGGAGGGTGTCCCAGAACCAGTCTCCCATGGATGCCAAAGAACAGCTAGATGTATTTATGAATAATACATACTGAGTTAGGTATGTATATTTTGAACAATGCCAATAAAGTTGTTGGTGTTTAGCAAGTAGAATACATAAACAGTTATTAAATTCTAAATGAGTTACAGAGGACTTACTACTCTTCATGCAAATTGTGACCATAATCAGACTAAAACTAAAGAGAGTATCCCATTTATACTAACTGGGAGAATGTATTTGTTTTTCCTTTGGAGATAATTGCTAGCTTGGTGTGTATGAAATACAAAGTCTTCTTTCTCCTTGAGGTAAAAGAACATGAAGTAGCTTTTCTCTGTTTACATATTTGTTTGTAAGAGAAGTTCTAAAATAATGTAAAACAGAAAATTCAGGGAGCGTCCCTGGCGGTCCAGTGGTTAAGGCTTCTGACACAGGGGGTATGGGTTCAATCACTGGTTGGAGAGGTAAAATTTCACATGCCTTGGGGTCAAAAACACCCCAAATAACATAAAACAGAAGCAATATTGTAACAAATTCAATAGACTTAAAAAAAGACAAAATTTAAAAATAAGTATTGATTAGTGGCCTATCTCACTGCTACACTCCAGTTTTTCAGAAAGAGAACATTAATGTATAATTCCTTCCTGAAAGACTTATATTATGTGTATATTGGCAGGATTCTGATAAAGATATTCAAAATATAATAAAATGATTTGTACTTCTGTCTGTGGTCTGGCTCCAAAACTTCTCCAGTGTTTTTAATTTTGTTCTCATTCACTCATGCTTATGCAGTCAACCAGATTCGACAGATTAGGTTAAAGATTTGTCGTTTTCAACATAGAGTACTTGATAATTTTCAGTCATATAGTATTTTTTTTGGTACCTACCATCTTATTCATATCAGCATCTTCATTTTTCTATTTTTCACTTATTTTACATAATAAAGATAAAATAACTAGATAATTGCAAAGATATTTCAATTTTTAAAATTGTTACTACTCTATATACTTTATAACTGAGTTAGTACTTGGAAACCTGTATAGTGAATAATAAAAAGGAAGCCATTGTATTAATATATATACTTCAAAACGGCCAACACATCATAATATATCTCATCTTTTTGAGGTAAGTATCTAGGATGCGATGAGAGAGCCTCCTGAGACTGATCAAAACTGTAAGGCCTAACACTCCCATCTAATTATGTGGAGATGAATGGTAATTTCACAAGATACCTTGAAAGCATTTGAAGAATTAAACAGTAAACTGTAGGACTTCAAAACATTGATATGTTGATTTTTTTAAACGTTTTTTATTGTAAAATACATAGCATAAAATTTACTACTTTAACCATTTTTAGGTGTACAGTTCAATGGCATTAATTACATTCACATTGGTTGTGTAACCATCACCACCATCCATTTCTAGAATTCTCTTATCTTCCCAAACTGAAGCTGTGCATCCATCTACTCCTTCCCTTGTCCCCCACCCCTATTTTTTTTTCTAGTAACTACCATTTTGTTTTATGTTTATATGAATTTATCTCCTCCAGGTATCTAGTATAATTGAAATACGACAGTTGCCTTTTTCTTCTTATCTGGCTTATTTCACTTTGAATTATGTCTTCAAGGTTCATCCATGTTATAACATGTTTTACAATTTCATTTCTTTATTAAGCTAACTAATCTAATAGTCAATTGTATATATATATACAGTGTCAATGGACATTTGGGTCAGTTCAGTTCAGTCACTCAGTCCTGTCCCCAATTCTTTGCGAACCCATGACCTCCCTGTCCATCACCAACTTCTGTAGTTTACTCAGACTCATGTCCATTGAGTCGATGATGCCATCTAACCATCTCATCCTTCCTTGTCCCCTTCTACTCTTGCCTTCAATCTTTCCCAGCATCAGTCTTTTCACATGAGTCAGTTCTTCGCATCAGGTGGCCAAAGTATTAGTTTCAGCTTTAGCATCCGTCCTTCCAATGAACACCCAGGACTGATCTCCTTTAGGATGGACTGGTTGGATCTCCTTGCAGTCCAAGGGACTCTGAAGAGTCTTCTCCAACACCATAGTTCAAAAGCATCAATTCTTCGGCATTCAGCTTTCTTTATAATCCAACTCTCAGATCCATACATGACTATTGGAAAAACCATAGCTTTGCCTAGACAGACCTTTGTCGCCAAAATAACATCTCTGCTTTTTAATACACTGTCTAGGTTGGTCATAGCTTTTCTTCCAAGGAGCAGGCGTGTTTTACTTTCATAGCTGCAGTCACCATCTGCAGTGATTTCGGAGTCCAAAATAATAAAGTCTCTCACTATTTCCCCATCTATTTGCCATGAAGTGATTGGACCAGATGCCATGATCTTAGTTTTCTGAATGTTGAGTTTTCAAGCCAACTTTTTCAGTCTTCTCTTTAACTTTCATCAAGAGGCTCTTTAGTTCTTCTTCGCTTTCTGCCATAAGGGTGGTATCATCTGCATATCTGAGGTTATTGATATTTCTCCTGGCAATCTTGATTCCAGCTTCTGTTTCGTCCAGCACAGCATTTCTCATGATGTACTCTGCATATAAGTTAAATAAGCAGGGTGACAATATACAGCCTTGACGTACTCCCTTCCCAATTTGGAACCAGTCTGTTATTTCATGCCCGGTTCTAACTGTTGCTTCCTGACCTACATACAGATTTCTCAAGAGGCAGGTCAGATGGTCTGGTATTCCCATCTCTTTCAGAATTTTCCGGAGTTTGTTGTGGTCCACACAGTCAAAGGCTTTGGCATAGTCAATAAAGCAGAAGTAGATGTTTTTCTGGACCTCTCTTGCTTTTTCTGTGATCTAATGGATGTTGGCAATTTGACCTCTGGTTCCTCTGCCTTTTCTAAAACCAGCTTGAACATCTTGAAGTGCACAGTTCCCGTACTGTTGAAACCTGGCTTGGAGAATTTTGAGCATTACCTTTTGGCTATGTGGATAATGCTGCTATGAATATGGGTATACAGATATCTGCCTGAATTCTTCTTGCTTTCAATTTTTGGGGCTGTATATACTTGGAATTGGAATTGCCAGATCACTTGGTCCTTTCATGCTTAATTTTTTGAGAAACCACCAGTACTGTTTTGTACACCAAGGGTGTGTGTGTGTTTGTGTGCACGGGGTGCTGTTTTACATTTCTGTGTGTAATATAGAGGAATATGTAATATAGGAGGAATCCATTGGGATTTCAGTTTTCACATGTATGTAGAGAGCACTGTGAACAATGTTCATCATATATTCTTTCTGAAAAATAGTCAAAAATCTTGAATAGACAGTTCTCTAAAGATATACAGAGGGCAAGCAAAACCAGTAAAAGATTCTTAGTACTAGGGAAATGCAAATCAAAACCATGATGAGATAGCACTGAATTCCCAGAGACGGCTACAATTGGGGGAAAAAAAAAAACCCTGAAAATAACAAGTGTTGGGAAGGATGTGTAACTGGAACCCTCATACACTGTTGGTAACATAAAATGGTGCAGCTGCTGGGTTTGGGGGTTCCTCAGTAAGTTAAACGTAACGTAACATGACCCAGCAATCCAACTCCTAGCTGTCTACCCAAAATAATTAAAAACATGTTCAAATGAAAACTTGTATACAGCACTGTTTACCGTAGCAAAGAAAGAAAACAACCCAGATGTTCATCAGCAGATGAATGGATAAAATATGGCATAGTTGTAAAATGGAGTATTATTCAGCCATAAAAAGAATAAATAAATTACTCTTACATTGCTGCCATGTGGATGAACCTTGAAAACATTGGTCTAAGTAAGAGAAACCACACACAAAAAGCACATATTGTATGATTTCAGGTATATGAAATACTCAGAATAGCCATAACTATGGAGACAATGAAGATTAATGGTTGACAAGAGCTGGAGGTATGGGTAGGAGGGAATGGAGGATGAATGAGTATAGGGTTTCTGTTGAGGGTGATAAAAATGTTCTGGACCTGGGTAGTGGTGATGGTTGCACAACACTGTGAATATACCAAATGCCACTAAATTGCACCTGTTGAAATGGTTCAAATGGTACATTTTATGAGTGTTTTACTACAGTAAAAAGGAAAAAAAATTGAGGTAACAAGAAGTCACCTGTTTGGCAGACTATCACTAGATCTGATAATCAGTGATGTTAGCATAGTTTGGGGGTTATTTTACCTTATATGTAAAAATTTTCCTGGGAAGTTTGAAAAAGAAATTGTAGTAGGTCTTTTCCTTCCTCCCTTCTGATTCATTCCGTCTGAGGTAGGGAATAGGAATCTCAAAATTAAGGAAGCACTTTATATGACTGACACAAGTGGCTCCCAACAGCGTATTATTGTCAGAAATTCAGTGCTGTACTATCATACATGTAACATTCTAGGGTGCTAAATATTTTAGGCTCTATACATAAAAGTTTTTGTTTTCTGTGCTTTTATGAAGGAAAAAAAGAGATTGGCCAAATATAAAAGATTTTCTTGTGTTCCTGTGAGAAAACTGAGTCCAAAAATTCAAAATTATTCTCTACTTCCAAATTTTTAAGTACATTTGACCCTTAATAATTAGTGTGGCTCTTTTATCTTGTGACTGTGTCTTCCTTACCGGTAGTGCCAGCATATCCATCACACATGTATTCCAGTCCTCCTGTTTGAATGAAGATAATAGAGGTTATTTCATATATTTATGCTTTATTTATATGAAACAGTATTCTAAGATTCAAGATTTATGATATCTAGGATTTCTAATCAATTAAATATCAACAGAACCCCAGCTGTTTCTGAAAATCGCTGATATGTGGGGACTTGTGGTTTACTTAAGGCACAGCTTTGAATCGTGTCCTTTAAAGCTACTATGTGTGAAAAACAAGCCATTTAGTTAGAGAATGACTCTAGCTGCAATTTAGCAAATTAGCGTGTCTTTTTATAGGTCTATTTTAATGAGATTAAATCTTCAGACAATAATATTGTGTGCTGCATAATGGATTTCTCTGAAACCTTCAGATCTTATTCATTTCCTTTTGAACTGTAGACAATACTGGAGATGTATCTAATTAAAGTTGGGTGTACAAGCTAGCAAAGTTCATTATTCTGTGGAGGAAATAACTATTTCATTGTGCTTTTATATAATTTTTCCAAATAATTTATAACTTTATATACCACATAGAATTGTCTCAGTTTACAGATATTTATCTTTTAGCACTCCTTTCTTATTTATATAGTTGATGCTTACTGAAAAAAAAAATAATTTTGTATGTTGCCTATGGCGGGGTGGGCAGTCTGCTTACTAGACCTAAACACTAATGGACTTACTTTTTAAACTCTAATCTTTGAGGAATATTTTGAAATTTGATTTTAAAACTTTTTTCTTAACCATATCTAGGCCAGCCAGGCCTTCGGGAAGCTATTTCTATGTCCTGTATAACCAACGGGAGTGGTACAAACAGAAAACCAAGTCATACCAGCTCTGTCTCAATCGCAAGAAAAGAAACTCTTTCATCTGCTGCTAAAAGGTATGCATTTGTAAAAAGCTAACATTGCAAAACTATCTAAATGTGATAACTCAGTCTACTTTTGAAAAGAGTATGAAGTAAGAGCTGTATGGAATTCAAGTGAGCGTGTCTTTTGAATTCTTTGTCTCTGAATGTAGTGATATCCTGCTTGTACTCACTGAGTTTACATCCATCATACCTATGGAATTGTGTGAGGAAGTTTTTAGTTTTTACTAAAGAAAGCAAGCAGCTTCATTTCCTGGTTTGGTTTTGTTTCTTTTTAATAAGCATCTGTTGATGAGATAAGCATGACTATATTTAATGTAATTATACAAGTAAATTTTGCATAGCAAGTGATACATTTGATACAGCATTTTTAAAGGAGAAATAGAATCTTTGGTATGTATGTACATTGGTGGGAGATTAGATGCTATAACTTTTATTCTCAATCATAACTATAAAATTGAGGCTTAATTTAAAAATGAGTGTGTGTGTGTGTGTGTGTGTGTGTGTGTGTGTGTGTGTGTGTGTGTGTGTTAGGGGGTGGTGGACAGGAAAGCAGTGGAAATATTTCAATATAAAAATTTCAGTGGATTACAGGTTTACATTCTCTATGTTCTTTTCATGAATTAATTAATTCAGTCTATTCTAATAAAATTGCTTACAGGATCTTAAAACTGTTTTCGTCAAAGAACAATTGAAGAAAAACTTTAAGTAACAGAATAATATTTAAAATAATGCAGATGGAAAATGGTTGCCTCAATAAGCTAATGCTGAGTTTTTTGTCAGTGTGTTTTCACAGATGTTAACCAGACATTTGACTACAGGAATGGTGAAGAAATGACAGAATCTTTAGGCCTTTTAAAAATCCCATTCTGTAATTGAGTCATTAAGTCATTGTTGTTACAGCATCTAGACTTTATCCTCCAAAACATGCCAAAGTTTATTACCTGTGTTCCAGTTTCAAGAGAAAAGGACAAATGATGAAAAAATAAACATGGTGGAAAATTTTAATGCAATTTTTAATAATAAACTTCCTTGTTGTATCCAGTGATAGTTTGTATTCAGCCCATTTTCCTACATAGCTATAGTTATGTGCAGTGGTAATTATTATGTATAGTAGTGACTTAGTTTAAACCAGATGAGTTTGTTAATTTATGATGCAGGAGCTTTGTGTTTTGTTTTGAAATAACCCAGAAGGAAAATCTACTGGGTCCATGTAAGACTACTGGCCCAATGCTGTGAATTCAGAATAATTTGAAGACCAGTAAGAAAGAAGTAGTTTCTAATTCAGTTTTAAATTTCAAAGTTAATCTGATATTTTTGAGGTAGAATTAAATTTCTCAGCACATACTTTAAAAATTGAGTATGAACAAGACAATCAAAAGCCAGTCTGAAGTCAGAATGAACCAGATTAAGAAATGTTACTGTCAAAATTGTATTTGAACATTATCCATTATCGTCATGTGATTAATGTACTGTATGTACTATTTACATTTGTTTAGCATGTTCTTAAACATACTTCTTTGTAGATTATGCACCTTATAGCAAATTTTAAAATGTCCTTTGATTAAGATAGTTGCAATTTTATACCTTTTCAATGCTGAAATTGTTGTTTCCATCTGTTTTGTAATATTGTCAGAAGTATTTATGCAGTATAAGGACTCTTATCCAGTGTGATCAGGGATAGTGATGTTTCATTAATCAAGACTCAGTGTGGAATTATGTGAATTTATAAATAAATATCTGAAATACTTTATTTTAGCTTAAAATATGTTCACATGGGCTTCTCTGGTGGCTCAGACAGTAAAGAATCTGTGTGCAAGATTCTTTAGACACAGAAAGATTCCTGAGTGTAGATCCCCTGGAGAAGGGAATGGCTACCCAGCACTCCAGTATTCTTGCTTGGAGAATTCCATGTACAGAGGAGCATGGTGGGCTACAGTCCATGGGGTCACAGAGTCGGACACCACTGAGCAACTTTCACTGTGTTCATTTGTCAATTTTTTAATGAAAGGTTGAGTCTCCCCCTTTTTCCTCTTTTAAATATGCATCTCTGATTAGACTGTTTACTGTCTTGCGTAAAATACACCCATCAATTATTTTTTACAATTTTAGTTTCATTTTTTAAGACAGAATAAGAAACTTAAAATTCTTGCAAAATGGTGTGAACTAGAACCCATCTTTTTTCTGTGATTTTTTTTTTCTTAATCTTTTGTAATTGTTTCACCTACACAGAATTTAACAGCAGTTCTTTTAGTAACTCATTTTTATTTGGTCTTTGCAAAGCATTCAGCTTAGTTTACATAGAAATTATTCTCTTTTCCATGTACATTTTGTCAGTTTTCTTTGTATTTTATAAACTTAATCATTAAAATAACAAGTACAACTGGCATAAAGAAGTTCAGGGGAAAAAACACAGCTGACTCTTGGTAAGTGTAAAACTCAACTGGTGAGAGCAGGCGTATACAAAAGAAATAGGAATTAGAGAATAACCTACAGAATGTGAGCAGTTAGTGTTCCTTGGGTGTTAGTGTGCTTAACCAGAGGTAATGGATAGTGTCACTAATGCTCTGATTTGGGTAAACTGAAGTCAGTTAAGAGAGCTTTTAGTGTCCCCCCAAATTTGCTAAGATGGCATAAGGCATTAGAGGCCATTTTGGTCCAAAGGGGCAATCTTCATAGGATATGTTGTCTTAGAATTATAATAAATTCTTTACTGAAGATTTTAATAGCTTCCAGAATTCTTAAAGAAATATTTTCATTATTGAATGAAAGCAGTGTAAATTCTATTAGCTGTATGATTTAGGATTTTGAATTATATAATAGTAGTAACTTTTTCCGTCATTTGATATCTTTTTTGTTTAAATATGTGTTGTTCCATGTTATACTTTATTTTACAGTGGTACAGAAAAAAAGAAAGAAAAACCACAAGGACAGAGAGAGAAAAAAGAGGACTCTCACTCTAATGATCAAAGTCCACAAATTCGAGCATCACCTTCTCCCCAGCCCTCTTCACAGCCTCTCCAAATACACAGGCAAACTCAAGAAAGCAAGAATTCTACTCCCACCAAAAGGTTTTAACTGACCCCAAGTACAGAGTTAGGGAATGGTTGTAACGATCCCTAAATTCTGTGACTTGAGAAGAAGTTGGCTATCCATGGATTCTAAGAGAAAAACTTGTTGACTTTTTTCCCCTCACTTCTTTGTGGCAGTGATCTGTATTTTAACACATTGGGGAATGATAATTTAAAGTCAAAATCTAGAAGTTAAAACTTGAGGAAAAAGCTAAGTTATAAAGATGAAAGGAAGGCAAAGGTAACCTACTCTAAAACCAAAACAACATTTAAAAATTACAGAATATTAAAAATATGTGTATAACTCTGCATAAATTTATAGCCATGGATAAAAAGTTGCATGTGTTCTTATGCTCACCATATTTTGGCATCATTACAACCTCCAACTTGTCAGGGCCCTTCACAACATGCGGCTCTTCACTGTGACTGCATCTCAGTTTCAGTTTGGGGTTTTGGGAGGATAAGTTCTTGCTTGAGTAGAGAACTGAATTCATTTCTCCTAATCTTTTCTATGCTAAAGGCTTGCTTGAGGGCTTCTCTCTGTGTCTTAATAATTAATATTTTAAAGTTATGAGAAGGGGAGAAGGGAGAAACGTTCTAACAATGTATGTGAGCCTAAATTGGGGATCTAAACTTGCATGCTGGGAGTTCAGCACTACAGCTGCCTTGTAATCAAATATTTAGACCAACTTAATGAAATGTGCCTGGTTTAGGGATGTTGATTCAAGCTTTATGATTAGGTATAGATATATTTTATCATCATACTTCCACTTGGAAATCTTAGGAAAATATTAAACCATTCCCAGAACTGGCTAGGATTTTAGTAAAAACAAATGACATCCATTCCTAAAAGATTTTTAATATATTTTTGTTTGATTAACTTACTATTTTGCCTCAAATCTCTAATGGAAAATTTGGGAAAACAACACCCTTCACTTGATTGATGCATGTTTAACATTTTTAAAATGCTTTGTGTGTCTCACGCAGATTCTTATCCTATCTTAATGGTTTGTAATTCTTCTGCCTGATCTAATGTGGAGTTTTTCTTGGATATAGCTTATTAATGTTTTGCAGCCTTGGATTGTGTGTGATTAAAGGTGGCTTTTTTGTAATCAGTCTCTTTAAGGTTCTGATTTGACTTGGCATCTTCTTTGTCCCAGATCTCTGTTTTCAGCTTGTTAAGGTCTCCTGGAAATGTGCTTGTCATTCTAAATTTCTCTTTGAATGTACTGTTACAAGATGTATTGAAGACTGGATGAGTTGTAGGGCAGTTAACAGTGCAGCAAAAAAATCATTTATAAATCAAAATATTTCAGTTATAAATATATGGGATTAGTTTTGATAATATCAAAACATTCCTGTATTAAAATGTTTTTATTTCTGATCATGGGTAAAATTGAGAGATACAAACAAGAGTTTTGCTTTTAGTCCCACAATTATTTAGAAATTGTTGTTTGTACCATATATAATTTAATTACATGAGGACATAAAAAATGAAAATAGCAGCCTTGTCATGATTTTGAATAAGTTTTTTCACAAATTCACACAATTTCATACATTAGGAGAGAGAGTAATTATTCAGATTTAAGCAAATGGGTGTTCTAAAAATCGAGTACTGTTTATTCTAGTGAAATCTTCTGAAAAATAGTGAAAATTAAAAAGCAAACTTGGTAATTGCCTAGTTTAACTCCTTCACTCATCCAAGCTCAGAACCTTTCAACTAATCATTCCTTCTCTTTTCTGGATTAGCTTTAAGAAAATGTTAATTGCTGCTTATATGTTCTGTTCAAACTGTCAATTACATGTCATTGCTATGCATAGAATTTTTCTCTAATAAATTAATATGTTTCTTCCAGCATAAAACGACCACTGACAGCTGAAAAATCACATAATTCATGGGAAAATTCAGACGATAGCCGTAATAAATTATTGAGGGCAGTTTCAACATCAAAATTAATATCAAAAGTTATAAAAAACACAGATAAGTAAGTATTATACTTCTACCTGAAAATTACTAGTTCTTTTACTATCATGTTTGCATGTACAGTTATATGCCTTGTTTGAATCATTTTTAAAAATCTGTATTTATAATTTATATCTTTTTTCTTCTAAGTACATTTTTTCTTTTGTGTTCTTTAAAAAAGGCTATGTCTTCCTGTTAATATTTCTCAACTCATAATAAATCTCAATGTCATAAAATTTGAGTATTTTTCATAAATTCTTTCTGTGTTTTACTATTTAAGTGATCCTAATGGAATATTCCTTGTTTTATGACACTAGTAGTTGAGACCAGTGAGAAACTTTAAAGAATACTGATGCCTAAATTTCATATCTGCAGATTTATTTGAGGTGTAGCCTAGACATTAAAGTTTTGCAATTTTCAGGTGATTAAAATGATGAGCCAAATAAGGTTATGAAATAAATATCTTTGAATTCCTTTTGTAGGCATAAAGATGTCATCATCAACCAAGGTAAATTCAAAATCCTTTTTAAAAAATATTTTTTCTAAATCAGTTAAGTTGTCCCTCTTGATAAGAATATTGATTTATTTTCATTCAGTGTATTTTATTTATTAGCTCACAATAACAAAAAGCATATTTTATAGTCATCTAAGATAATCTCTTAATTTTTATTGTAAGATATGTCATTTTTGTCTCAACCAGCAAAAATGTCAACCCGTGAAAAAAACAGCCAAGGTAAGAATAAGCTACGCAGTTGGTCGCCTGCTTAGTTAATTTCTTTCTGGATCTCTTATTTGGCTTTTCATTATTTATACTACCTGACTTTCCTCTTAATGAAGAAAATATGATAATTTGAACTAATGAATCCAACCACTTTTCCACTTCTATGAGCTCTAAAGAGTCAAAGTCAACAGTAGATATAAATATCATCACAAAGAGGTATAAAATACCAAGGGGAATTTTCCCCCTTTAAAAAAAAGAAAAGTACTTAGAAAAGCCATTTAAAAGATTGATAAATTTTAACTCAATTTCCTGTCTTGCCAACTTCATTGCAAATAATCACTCATTTCTTGAAGCTAAGACTTAAAATGTAATGAGTCTAGCAAATCCATTTCCTCTTAAATTTTTCTTTTATATTAATTGTAATTTCTGGCTACTTGCTGTTGTTGGCTTGTTCTGACCCAGAAAAGGAGAGCAGGCTTTCTATAAATGTGTATTTAAATTAATTGCAAGGTAGGTAAGATTTATATATCAGTTTTATACTCTCCTTCAATTGCCTGCAAATTTAATTGAAGCATGCTATTCTTAAGTAAAAGCATGTCCTTCCTGTGCATGCTTTTTACAGCTAATTTCTATGTGTCATAGTTATCTTTATTTTTCTAGACTATTATATTAACCATATACCATGTGGTTAAAATTTTTGTTAGAGATTTAACTTGGTTTCTATAGATTTTTACTTTCTTTGATTCTACTAAGAAAAAAGTATTTATAATCTTCTTTGGGTCATTTGTTTTTACATAGAAATTCTAAATAAAGTTGATTTTTGCTACTGTTTTCCTTCAGTTAGGTCTTATTTTCTCTTTCTTCCTTAATTAAGTACAGACTAAGTAATGGTTGAAATACCTTAAGGAAAAGTAAAAATTTATTTATAAAGCCAATTCTTACTATGTGCCAAAACATTAGAAAAAAAATAGTGATAATGATAGATAGTGGAAGGAGCAGTGAATGGAGAGTGCCTGTGTTTAATATTTGGCTCTGTTGTATAGCAAATCTTGTGACATAGGCAAAATCACAACATTTTTGGGTGGTTTTCTAATCTGAGAATAGTATGTATGAATACTACACAAGACTGCTGAATATGTATGGAAATACTTTAAAAACAGAAAACACTATACCTATAAAAAGGTGCTACTGTTATTACATGTTTTGCTAAAGAACTTACATTTCATAAAAATCCTTATAGCAATGGTAAATGAGAAAGGGCTATCTCTCTGTCATGCTCCGGTATGCTCTTTGGAAGGAAAAGGGAACTAACTTATGCTAAGTATGTCATAAGTGAGAAGTTTGTGTTGGTGAAAATTTTCAAAATCATCCAAATAGGCAGATAAGTAAATGTATTTAAAAGGGGAGAGTTTTGCTAGAGAAGGATCACCAAAGTGGGGAAGAAAAGATGGGATGAAAAACTGAAAAAGGATATAAAAAACCAGTTAAATTCTATTACAAGAAATGTATGTGGCACTAGTGGTAAAGAATCCACCTGCCAATGCAGGAGACATGAGATGGGGTTTTGATCCCTGGTTCAAGAAGATCCCCTGGAAAAGAAAATTGCAAACCACTCCAGTATTCTTGCCTGGAAAATTCCATGGACAGAATTGTTCCAGATGTTGGAATTTAATAATGTCAAGTGTTGCTTGCATTAAGCCTTATTTTTGAAATTTGAGTCTGTTCTTTTGCCACTTTAATCAGCTATATATATCATTAGAGTGTATCTTGAAGGAGAACTCTTACACTTCAGCCTGTTACATAATTCAGGTCTGACTGAAGCAGAGCCTGTAGAAAGAAGTAGATGGTTCTAGAGATTGCAGGTAGGGTATGAGAGGTAAGGAACAGAGGGAATCTATGAAGGCCAGCTTGAAAGTGGGTAAGAGACATCTACTGAAACAAGGGCCATTTGAGGAGGAATAGATGTGGAGAAAAGAATAGTTTGGTTTTGGACAGTTACGCTTGAGTTGCCTGTAAATCTTAATTTACATGTAGAGATGTGTAACAAACAACACAGTGTGGATCTTTAACACCTGTAGTTGAAGTCGAGACTGGTTTTACCGTTTACTTAACCTGTGATCAAAAGCAGATTAATTAATCTTGTCTTTGTTTTCTTACCTTTGGTTGAGACAACAATAAAAACCCTCAAAGGATTATTATAAAAATTAAAGATAATGAAGTGTCATAGCATGTAGTACCAAATAAATTTTCATTATTATGAATGTGACAGTAAAACTTTGCACTGAAGTATGTGAAGTTAAGATGAAAAGATGACCATTAAATAAATGGTCTTCATTTGATGTAAGTTGTAGATTGTTTAGTATTCATTTTGCATAATATATTTCACAGCACATTCTCTTATACTTTAGTTATTTAAAATATCTCATTTTTGGATAGTCTTTTTAAATGTGGTTTATTAGTTCTCTAGCTCTTTTTTGACAGTGCAAGTGTGACTTGTTCTAAGCCATCTGCTTTGATTTGGGAACAAGCTGGTTTACATTTGGTATACATAAGTGAGTGGTAGCAGAGAAAGCTTGATCTGAAAGGACTGTGTTCTTTAAGCCCAGCAAAGTAAAAGAGCAGTAAGTCTGCATATTCAGATCAGCACTTTGAAGAAAGGAAACCATGGTTGAAAGCAGTAGGAGGTGAAATGGGATGTACACAGGGCAATTGCTCCTCCAGGTGTACTATGCCATATTGTCTGAACTCTCTGGAACTTACATTCTACCTTTAAGAAACAAATAATGACTATTTAACATGTCAGGAAGTAATACACATTGAGGAAGAACAAGGAGAGGGGAGAATTGCTATTTTATATAGAGTGGTTAGAGGAGACATCTCTGATAGAGTGACATTGAGTCACCTGAAAGGAAGTAAGTGAAAAATTGGGTATCCAAAGAAAAGAATTTCATGAGCAGAGAAAATTGAAAATACATAAACTCTGAGTTAAGAGCCTTCTTGCTGTGTTAAGAGAAGCATGGAGGTCCTTGATCATAGTGTGCATATAATTCTGTATTTGTCAACCACTACACTTATAGAATATAGATTCATTTTAAGCAAGAGAGGTGTCATTCTAACCAAGAGAGGCGTCATTCCTCACTTAGGAAAGGAAAGCAATGTTATTTAGTGGAAAGAGCATAAGAACAATAACCATGAGACCTAGTTAGGGGTGAATCACAGAGTTTAAAGAATCAGAATGTTACAGTGACTAAAGTTATGAGTGTTGGTTGGGAAGAAACTAAAAATTTCATTTGCCAGAGGAAATTATGAAAAAAGATAAAACATCCTTCATCTGTTAATAAATTTTTCACTGCCTCTTGGGACCTTGGACCTCAGTTTCCTGATTTATACTTTGGCTTAGACTGCATATTGCCAAGAGTCTCTTTAATCACTTTTTGAAAGCTCTTTCTCACAATAAATAGAAAATGGAAGACAGCCCCTCATACCTTCTCTAACTCATGTTTAATCTCCCTCTAAAGAGTTTGACTGCAGGTGCTTTTGCATAGTGCTTAATATTGTTTTCTGACCTGTTGGCTCCAGGCATGTTCTGTCCTACAGCCTGATTACATCTGTATAAACTGAGCATTGTATCTGAAAACATAGCTAAAATTTACTGCAATAATATAGAGTAGCAGTGTCCTACTGACACTCTTTGTACATTGTGTTACCTGCTAAGAGGAGGTATATTGTCACTGCTGAGAGAGTGTTTGAAACCAAAGTTTGAAACCAAAGAAATCAAAAGCCCTTGGGCTGCAGATAGAATCTCCTCCTTGTTTCCAAGATAATACCCAGAACTTTGCAATTCCAGAAGTTAGAAAGAAGGATGCTAACCTTAAATCTATTTTAAGTGTAAATAAACAGAAGGGGAAGGAACCAAATATTGCACTTCCAAAAAATACACTCACTACTAAAATTTACCTATTGGCATATGTTAAATAGAATATATAAATATTACTTAGATATCTAGGTCTTGGGTTTGTCCAAGTATATTCTCTATATTTAAAAAGAAACCAAAAAGGAAGGGACCTCTTCTCTGTTGGAAATTTCTTTTTAAGCAGAAATCTGATTTCTTGTTGTGAGTGACGGTCATCGAGATTAAAATATATTTCAGGACTGCCCAATTTTTTAAAATGCAAATCATCCCAACTTCTAGAATATGTGTTTTTGACATCCTCTTTGTTTATGGGAATATCAGACCATCTGACCTGCCTCTTGAGAAACCTGTATGCAGGTCAGGAAGCAACAGTTAGAACTGGACATGTAACAACAGACTGGTTCCAAATAGGAAAAGGAGTATGTCAAGGCTGTATATTGTCACCCTGCTTATTTAACTTATATGCAGAGTACATCATGAGAAACGCTGGGCTGGAAGAAGCCCAAGCTGGAATCAAGATTGCTGGGAGACAATAACCTCAGATATGCAGATGACACCACCCTTATGGCAAAAAGTGAAGAGGAAGTAAAAAGCCTCCTTATGAAAGTGAAAGAGGAGAGTGAAAAATTTGGCTTAAAGGTCAACATTCAGAAAACTAAGATCATGGCATCTGGTCCCATCCCTTCATGGGAAATAGATGGGGAAACATGGAAACAGTGTCAGACTTTATTTTGGGGGGCTCCAGAATCACTGCAGATGGTGATTACAGCCATGAAATTAAAAGATGTGTACTCCTTAGAAGGAAAGTTATGACCAACCTAGACAGCATATTGAAAAGCAGAGACCTTTGCCAACAAAGGTCCGTCTAGTCAAGGCTGTGGTTTTTCCAGTAGTCATGTATGGATGTGACAGTTGGACTATAAAGAAAGCTGAGCGCCAAAGAATTGATGCTTTTGAACAGTGGTGTTAGAGAAGACTCTTGAGAGTCCCTTGGACTGCAAGGAGATCCAGCCAGTCCATCCTAAAGGAGATCAGTCCTGGGTGTTGATTGGAAGGACTGATGTTGAAACTGAAACTCCAATACTTTGGCCACCTCATGCCAAGAGTTGACTCATTGGAAAAGACCCTGATGCTGGGAAGGATTGGGGGCAGGAGGAGAAGGGGAAGACAGAGGATGAAATGGCTGGATGACATCGCCGACTCGATGGACATGGGTTTGGATAGACTCTGGGAATTGGTGATGGACAGGGTGGCCTGGCGTGCTGCAATTCATGGGGTCGCAAAGAGTCGGACATGACTGAGCGACCGAACTGAACTGAACTGAACTGAAGTGACTTAGCACACCCCCTTTGAACATGGAGAATATGAGTTTTCATGAGAATTTCTAGTCTTGTACATATTTATTTTGCTGTGTTTGAATACATTTCACTCATACTGAATTTTCACAACTGTAGGTAGAAGTTTTTTGTTTTGTGTTTTTAATTTAAACTAGGTATTACAATTAACTGGAAAATCTTCATTCCTTAACCATGCCAGTTAACTGAGCTAGTAGAGTTAGAAATCCATTCTGTCTGGAAGTGATAATTAGACTCTATGTTGTGTTGCTCATTCTATCAGTTGTTAACTGTTTTCCTGAAGTGCTTTGAAAAGAATTCTGAAACTTGTGATTAGCGTAGCAGAAAAGAGGTATAAATCATCAGTGATGTCACTGATGAGAGTGCAGGAAAAGACACAGTGAATCACATACCACATTTCTAAGCTATACTCATGGTTGATTCTCCAAGGAACAATTTCACCAAAAATATTCTGTTGATTATTTCCTTGCATAATGCTTTTTAAACTTTTTAAAGATTTTAATCGTTCTAAAAATACATGCAAATAATACAACAAGCACTCATCTACTGACCCTCAAAATTTATTAGATCTTTATATTTTTGATTTATTTAACTCAGGTTTTTGTTGTTTCTTTTTTAATTCACCTCCCCTCCTCCCCCTCCGCCCCAGCTATACCATGTGATATATCTTAGTTCCCCAACCAGGGATCAAATCCATGCCCCCTGCATTAGGAGTGAAAGTCTTAACCATTGGACCACTGGGAAAGTATCTTTAAAAAAAAAAAAAAATAGAACATTAAAGATAAGTTGAAGTCTCTCAGTCCTGTTTAATTAAAATTTTATAGATAAGTTTTTATCATTCTCCTTGGGCCTCTTGATTCTCTTTATACTGTAGTTAATTGGGAAAGAGCAGAGGGATAAATATTTTGATATCTAGAATTTCTTTTTTTAAAAAAGTTAAATTCAACTTGATATATTCAGATAAAGTGAAGAATTTTTCTCATTTATTTAATGTTTAAGATAACTTTTCCTGGAGATACAAGTGAGTGGTTTGAGGGACTTTTTTAAAAACCATATTTTGCTTAGTTTAGAAATATTTTTAGCAATATAGCAAATCTTTTAGAAGTTTTGTGTGCCTTATGTTGTTGAATAGATTTATTTCCCTTCTTTTACCAAACACAGCTTTGTTCACACAATAAAAATAATCTGAAATGCTTAAGCAAACTCCCATATCTGATATTTTCAAGTAATTCTATAACAGTCACAGTTGTTTAAAAAAAAAAAAAGGCAAAGAGAAATCTGACTAAAGGAGGTTTAGATTTAAGAAAGCAGTTAACTACAGATTGACTTATTACTATAATTAGTATGTGCTGACCAGCAGATACATAAGATTTCGTTATGTGTCTCTGTTGTAAGCTCCTAAGAGTCTAGGTTCACATCTTTCTTATATCTTCATGTGTACCCTCACCCCACCTCCATGTATCAGTAATTAAGAATTCAATAAAATTTACCAGCTAGTAGAACTCTACCTATAAAACAAGGAAAATTAAGGTTTTAGCATTTTGTTAAAATTTTCAGACCTGTGTTCTTGCCCAAGCCAGTAAAACTAACTATAGTATTTGACAAGCATTACAACTAGGAATTTTTTTGATGTGCAAAATAAGGTTAGATTATATATCCTAAATTTATGACTCTCCTTTTTATTTTGCAGTCTGCATTTTATGATCTGTTTTTACAGCTAGACCTTTGAAAAGGAGTGAAATTAAGATTTTATGATAGTATATATCAACTTTCTTGTTCAAAATCCAAAGATCCTTATAAATTACGTAGTTTAATTGGAATTTAAAAAATATTACTCTAGTGTAAAACTTGAATTATCTTGTTTAAAAATAAATTTAAGAAAAGATTTCAGCTTTCCTTAAATGGTTTTTGTCACTTTCTATCATAAAATTGTGGACAATATTTCTAGCATCTTGTTTACTGGCCTGTTCTGTAGCTGTGTGGTTTGAGGGAGTAGAACTGATAGTATCTGAGAAAAAGCTCAAGTTAAAGATTCTGAAATTTTCTGTTTGCTGAAATTGGGTAGAGTCACACTGCCACATTTTAGTGAAATATAAAACCCAAATTCAGTTGTAGGGGGGAGCCTTTTAGTTCTGAAGATCATAAAATACAAATAAAAATGAATTTCTAAAGTGAAAACTTTGGGAGAAAGATGCTGTAAACTTTCAAAAGGCTTTCTACGAACAGTGCCCATTACATAAATAAGTACTTATCATAGTCCAACAGAGAAGGCAATGGCACCCCACTCCAGTACTCTTGCCTGGAAAATCCCATGGACGGAGGAGCCTGGTAGGCTGCAGTCCATGGGTGGGGTCGCTAGGCTGAGTGACTTCAGTTTCACTTTTCACTTGCATGCATTGGAGGAGGAAATGGCAACCTACTCCAGTGTTCTTGCCTGGAGAATCCCAGGGATGGGAGAGCCTGGTGGGCTGCTGTCTGTGGGGTCGCACAGAGTCGGACACGACTGAAACGACTTAGCAGCAGCAGCAGCATAGTCCAAACCCTTGAAGCTCTTCTGCTGTCTTTGAAAGGCGCCTTTTTTTTCTTTTACTATCTCTAGGTGCAGAAATAGGGAAAGCTGTTTAAAAAAAAATAAGGCACCCAAGGAAACAGTCTTGGTTAAGAGTACAATTTTCTTCTACACTTTTCCTGAATTTTTCCTTTTGTTATAATCTGTGAAAGATTAATAAATTTTGATGAGCATCTTTTAAGCATATAATATTGATAACCAGTTGTTTATATCAATATGAATCATTTCAGCAATACTTTTCTCAGAACACCTAAGAGTAATTATCCCAGAAAGTTTGGATTAGGGAATATAAAGATAATTATGCAATTTGGAGCACTTTGGAAGATAAGAGAGCCCAGGGGAGATGCTAAAGTAGAAGAGTTAATAGCACATGAGGAGACTGAAGGTCAGGGACTAAGAGGTGTGCATAAAGGACATAGAAATACAGCATTTCATATTTTTGTCTAACATTCACTGTTCCAAAAGATAATAGAGCAGAAACATCTTTTTCTTCTCTTATACTCTGATTTCCTATTGTTGGGAATTCAGGGCTCAAGCTAATACTATTTGAATTATAACTAAGCTACATTACCAGGTAATTGGACTTCTGTAGCCTAAGGACAGCATCACTGTCTGAACAGTACTGTCCAGTGAAAATATATAAAGCACATATAATTTTAAATGTTGTAATAGCAACATTAAAAGAAAAATTCACAGGTAAGATAAGTTTGGGCTTTCCTGGTGGCTCGGTGGTCAAGAACCCACCTGCCAATGCAGGAAACGAGGATTCAGTCCTTGGATCAGGAAGATCCCCTGGAGAAGGAAACGGCAGCCCCCTTCAGTATTCTTGCCTGGAAAATCTCATGGACAGAGGAGCCTGGCAGGCTGCAGTCTGTGGAATTGCAAAGAGTCAGACACAACTCAGTGACTAAACAACAAAATTAATATATTTAATCCAGTATATTCAGAATAGCAATGGGAGATCAATATACAAAACCATTAACGAGTGGCTAACCTGGTAGCCCGGTGGTTAAGATGCTGTGCGTTCAATGCAGAGGGTATGGGTTTACTTTCTGGGCAGGAAACTAAGATTCCACATATCATGAAGCTGGGGAATGGGAGGTGTGGGTGGAGGAACATTAAGGAAATGTTTTACTTTTTTTTTTCCATACTTATCTTCAAACTCTCATGTGTATTTTATACTTAGAGCTTGTCTCAGTTCACATTAACTGCCTTCTAAGTGTTCTGCCAGTCGCTCTTGTTTCAAATTGTGCAGGTCTAGAACAGTAGTTTAAAAAGAAAATATTTCATAAGTTCTAAGTAATAGACATTTTGGGACACAGTTTAGAAACTCATTTGACTTTTCTGAGCCTTGGTTTCTCCTTTTGTAAAAAATAGGTGTTTGGACTAGGTGAGCTGTAAGATTTTTTCCAGTTCCAACATTATATGTATCTAGAGAAATGAACTGATAAAATTTATTAACCATATCCCACACAATTTCTTCTTTTTTTGTTGTTTATTTATTTTTCTTTACACCATGTGGCTTAGAGGATATTAGTTCCCTGATCAGGGATTGAACTTGGGCCCTGGCAATTAAAGCACCGAGTTCTGACCACTAGATCACCAGGGAATTCCCTGAATTTCTTCTTTTTTAATTAAGCTATCTATCATTGATCAGATTTAATTAAGAACATTTATTTTATTTGAGCATAATGTAGTAAGTGGTAAAGCTTAGATTCAGATAAGGATGGCCTTTATCACAAAGCTTGTGTTCTGTCCACTATACTATATAGCCACCCTCTCAGTACCAGGAATTTTCAGTGTCAAAATAGATAAAATGTTGAGATGAATTACATTTCAGGAAGCAGCAGCTTCATTATTGAATACAGATAGCCCTATGCTGTGTTTGGTAATTATCAAGGGATAGATAATTTAACCATTTCTTTTTCTCACATTTCTGGACCACCAGACTTTATTAATATATTAATTAATGTTACTGATCTCATACTCTTTTTTGACCAGTCTCATGGCTTTTCTCTTCCCCTTGGCTTTCATGCTTGTGAACAATGAGGACAGCCAGAAAGGAGCAGTTGGATAAAACAACTAAGTTGTTTCGCTGTAAGGTCAAGAAACCTGACAGACTCAAAATGTTTGCAGTGAGAATTTGACTCAGTAGTGATTGAGGAGGAAAGAGGTTCTTCACCTATATATTTTGTCTAATTCCCAAGGTAAAGACTCTTCTTAGTTTGCAAACTAGTGAGCTCTGTGTAGGCCAAAGGTGTATTGTCACATGGTATTCTCCCTCTTTGGCAAAGCAGTTAATATTTAAAAATTGGGAGACTTCACAATAAATTATAGATTTTCTGTTTCTCTTGAAAAGTAAGAAGCTCTAGCAGCACTGGACCCACGTTTTTCCTGAGGTTAATTAACTGCTGCCTTCCTAAGATGGGCCTGGTGGATACCAGTGCCCCTACCCTAACTGGTCACCCCATATGCTCCCAGGGCTCTCAATTTGCATTTCCTTCTTGGGCCTCTAGACACTTGAACTTGTGACCCCTGTATCAGTGGCCCAGATAGGACCCTCAGAATTCTAGCTCATTTGCCTTCAGTTTCTGTTCTGTGGACAGTCACTTTAAAGCTTTTGAAGAGAGTTGATTAGAGTGTTGAATCATGTATTATAAGCAGTTCCTAGACAGTATTTAGGATGCTTACGAATCCAAAGGGAAAGAAAGAAATACTTGTCAAGACCTCATACTTTACAGTGTGATTTCTTATTTGTTCAATCAGAATTCCAAATGGTAAGTAGTAGTAGTATTTTATTTATTAGGAAAATGAGGCCAGAGTCTTATGGTTAGAGAAGAGGATAAAGCTGGATTCAAATCCCAGATGGTGTTTCTCTAAAGCTCACGCTCTTTCCCACTATAGTGTGTTGCCCGCCTCAGTTTCCGGAATTATTCCCAGTGTCTAGATATATATACTCAGCCTCCAACATGTATACCGCCAAATTATAGACAGGAAGAGGATTTTCATCCTAATACGCATTGCCATTTTTGTATTAGAAAAGTTCGCAAGCATAGATACAGTTACTTTGCTTATGCTTGGTTGCTTGTGCTGCTTTACAGTTGCTGAAGGAATCAGTGCAGTATTCTGAGCTGTCTCTATTAGCAGAAGTGAAGTTGCTCAGTTGTGTGCAACTCTTTGTGATCCCACTGACTGTAGCCTATGAGTTTCCTCCATCCATGGGATTTTCCAGGCAAGAAGAATGGAGTGGGTTGCCATTTCCTTCTCCAGGGGAGGGATCGAGCCCAGATCTCCCACATTGTGGTCAGATGCTTTACCCTCTGAGCCACCAGGGAAGCCTCTATTAGCAGAAGAGGGCACTTTTTTTTCTTTGATTATGTCCTAACCCATTTGTTTTGCTGGATATACAGTCTCTTTTAACTGGCCATAGAAACATCTATGAAATATTTTTTTCCGTTCAGAAAGCATTTATGCTATACACTTCTGACCAATGAATGACCTTGGAAGAAATTCCACAGGACAGGATATTTCCTTTTAAGGATTTATTTTCTTTAAAAGAAAAAAAAAAAACTAGAGGAAAAATTATGTAACAGTTGACACCTAGAAGAAAGTGGATTTTACAAAAAATAACAAGGAGATATAGATAAAGATGATTGCTGAAGGGAAATAGTTACAGCTGATAACTAAATCATTTAGTTATCATCAAAGTCCAGGAAACAGAGCCCACTCTTAGATTCAGAAGTAATAGAGACATACATCATGTGGTGTTAAAAAATTGTGGCGTGGGAGGTCCTAGCCTGTTCTTAGATCAAACCCTGAGGCCGAGCACACTGTGATAATAATAAAAATAACTTGAACTTCTCACCCATAGCAAGTACAATTTAAAAGTCTGACTCTGAAGAAATACAAACATTCAGCAAATGGTTTTTTTCCTCCTACTTTCATGGTTTGTGTTACATAAGAATGAATTATCTACGCGTCTCCTTAGTAGCTTAGGTCATTCATTATTAGAAGTCCTAAGGTTGATTCAACCTGATTGATAATCACACTTTGTTTCTAACATGATTTTCCTATCGTAACAGACAAGGTGGCAAGTTCTAGACAGTGCCTATGCATTTGTACTCAGTCCCTGATTTTCTCCTTTCCAAAAGGGAAGGTTCTAAAAAGAACCTAAAAAGGTTCTTTTGTAAACATTTCACAGCCACCATCAACTTTATTAAACCTGTCTGTATGTAGGTCAGCCAAGAATGATTGTTTTTGTTTTGTTTCTTAAGGCTTATAAACAGTCTGATCTGTTCACTTAAGTATTGTTTTCATTTGTAAAAGGTGTACCATAAGTGTTGATTCAATTCTGGAGTTGTCTTTTTAATATTTTTAGTTTCAGACTATGGCAGATCTTACAAGCAGCTATTGGTTTATGTAAATAAAAGATGTTTGTGCTGTTATGTTTATATTACCTATGCTGCAAACTAGAAAACTATTTTCTAACACTGTCTTTAAGATTTTAGTGTATTATAATTGAATTTAATTGCTTAAACTCAAGGCTTATTGTAGGCACAGTTGTGAAATGAAGGAATTGGTCATCTTTCCCTCCATCTCTGATCACTGCTCTGTGCAACAGAGTGCTTAGTCTCTCTCTGTCCTTGACTTATGGGGGTGTCTGACTCCACTCATGGTGTGTTCTGTGGCCATGTTTTTTTTGTCTGTCATTAAATGTCAGTAGATTGATTGGGTAATGTTGCGGACATGGTTGTTGTCAGAGTACTCTGATAATCTTTTTTTCAACTGTCAGAGAACCTTCCATCACAAAATTATTTTCTCTTGCATTTTTATACCTCAACTTTCCTGACTTTCTTGTTAAAATGTGTCAACTTATAGATAAATTATATTTTAATTATGAAAAGTTATTCTCACTTACGGAATGACCAGTGATTTTTTTCCTTTGATGTTTTGAACTAAGTCTTTATACAAAAGCAATTATATATAATGAGACTAGAATTCTGAAGTAGCTATTTTCTATCTTGTTTTTATTATATTAATAATCCATTTTTCTATGAATATTCAGCAAATACATCTCTTAATTTTTTTCTTGTGTTTCAACAGAAGGAGAATACATTAAAATGTTTATGCGAGGTCGACCAATTACAATGTTCATTCCTTCTGATGTTGACAACTATGATGACATCAGAACAGAACTGCCTCCTGAGAAGCTCAAACTGGAGTGGGTGTATCCTTTTCTATTGTGACAGCAAATTTGTTTGCTCTGTCTTTAAGAAAAATTAATTTACCTGACCTCTACCAAAATTGTCTTTATGTCACATAAACGAGATAAACACTGACCACTTAAGAAAGGAAAGAGATGTCATCTCTAATCCTTTCACATATTATGTGTATATTGCTGTTAGCAACTTAAAAGCACCAAAATTAATATCTTGAGATAGGGTAAGCAGTATTCCATGGACATCAAGGCAGGTGCTTATGTTGTAGTGAAAGAGGCATCAGACTAGAATTGGAAGGCTGGTGTTTTGAGTTTTGGCTCTGCCACTTACCCCCAATGAACCTTACTTCTTCCAATATAAAAAGAGATCAGTAATCCCTATCTCACAGGTCCATTTTAAGAATTAAATAAGGAAACATCAGTTAAGCATTTTATAATAATGTGAATTATCTTATTAAGAGCTGAAATTAGCAAGGTGGATTCTAATTTGAGAATTAACTTCTTCACGACCAGACATTTTCTTGAAAATGAGTATATGAAACAGTCCTTCTTATTTCACTTAGGAAGTCTCATTTCTCTTAGACACTCTTAAGAAATTCTCAGGGAAGCAGAAGAAACTTATAGTTTGAACTTTGCTTTTTGCCTCCATTCTCTTGCATCCTCTTTCCCACTCCTTGAATCAGTGCCTCCTTTCGGCAGAAATTAGCTTGAGAAAACTCACCAATCCTGTGATTCTGCACAGTTTTTTTAGCAGGCACTCTGCTTATACCAAACTGTGCCTGGCTATCTCTTATTCATCATTTAGGTCAAGTATAAGCGTCACTTTTTCAAGTAGCTCTTCTCTTTTTTTTTTTTTAAATTTTGGGCTGCACCATGTGGTTTGTGGTATCTTAGGTCCCAACTAGGGATCAAACCTGGGTAAGCAGTGAAAGCACAGAGTCCAACCAGTAGATCACTAGGAAATTCCCTCAGTAGCCCTTCTTTTGATCTCTCTCTTTTTCTCTCTCCATTTAAGTTAGATCCTCCTTTTATGTTTTCTCCTAGCATCCTGTTGTTTTTCCTTCCACAATTTATAATGATATACTTGGTGTAAATTTTTGTTACCTTTGAAAAGCATGAACTCCAGGGACACAGGCCCACATTTTTTTGTTATATGTGCATGTTCTATTCTATGCCTGATAACACATTAGGAGCTCAATATGTATTTGTTGGTTGAATGAGGAAACTAAGATTTAAGCATATTAAAAGTCTTGGAACTGCACAAGGGCTAATGGCAGGACATGAGTTTTATAGTTCCAGTCCAGTCCTCTTTTCTTATACTGATTGCCTTACGTATCCATTAATAAATTATTTAACATTTTGAAAGTTACGTTTGTTCAGAACCTTGACTCTTTCTTCTAAGATACGGCTATCGAGGAAAGGATTGTCGAGCTAATGTTTACCTTCTTCCTACTGGGGAAATTGTTTATTTCATAGCATCAGTAGTAGTACTATTTAATTATGAAGAGAGAACTCAACGGCACTACCTGGGTCATACAGACTGTGTAAAATGGTTGGTATCATTTAATATATTTTTTTAAATTTCATGCTCATATTTTTGTATTTTATTAAGCTGGGTTTTTATTGAAAATGATTTCTTGTGGAAAAATGAGAATTTAAGGGTATTATGGACATCCTGCGGATAGATTTCAGAAATAAAAAAGACTTACAGACCTCCAAAATAGTTGGTGTGATACCTGCATCAGTAGGTACCTGCAATAGATACTTGCAACATATCATCTATAAATTTTGATGGGGGCTTCTTTTGCTTTCCCAGATTTTTTATACTTTTTCCTCTGGCCTATAACATCAGATATATGTGGCAGATTAGACTTTTACATACTTCTGAGAGTGATTATTGGTTACTTAATATTTATTGAGCATTTATTTTATGTAGGCAAGTTTTTAACTTGAGACTTCTGGGAGGAAAGGGAAATCATAGCTGAATATGGATCAAACTGTAAAATAGAGTTAGAACCATAAAAATATGAGAACTCCTTTTTTATGCTTGGCATGTTTTTAAAGTACTCAATTTTACTACTTCGAAGTTTACTTTAATTACCTATTGCTTAAATTCATTATTTTCCAACATTTAAAATCATCTATTCTGGCAACTATATCTATACCTAGAAAAAAAATAATATACATTAGACTTAAAATATAGATATTGTTAAACTTTTAGAGATGATTAAAATTTTGTCTTTTTCACTAGAATAATAATACATGTACAAGATTACTTATTACAACATTATTTTTGATGGTAAAGGTTGGAAAGAACCTGAGTATCTTTTAGCTGGAGACTAGTAATGTTGTGGTATGCATGCAGCCATAAAGAAAGAATGTTAGATGGACTTAGAGATTATCCCACTTAAGTGAAGTAAGTCAGAAAGAGAAAGACGATTACCATATGATATCACTTATTTAGAACCTAAAATATGACACAAAAGAGCAGAAACAGACTTACTAGAGAATAGACTTGTTGAGATTGGGGAGAAAAGAATTGGGAGTTTGGAATTAGCAGATGCAAACTATTATGTATAGGATGGATATACAACACAGTCCTATTGTATAGCACAAGGAATTATATTCAGTACCCTGTGATAAACCATAATGGAAGTGAATGTGAAAAAGAAAAAAATATATATAACTGAATCACTTTGCTGTGCAACATAAATTAACACAACATTGTAAATCAACTATGCTTCAATAAAATTAAGAAAGAATGAGGAGAGTGTTTGTGTATTAAATGGAAAGATCCCTAAGATACATTCCTAACTATAAAAGAACAAGAAAATGTGTAGTATTCTACCATTTGTGTAAAAAAGGAGTGGAAGATAAATATTTATCTTGACTTTCACATAGGTAAAATTTTTCCAGAATTAGTAAGAAACTGATTACAGCAATTACCTGGTTAGTGTTACAGGGAGTAGGGATAATAGCCAGATAGATGAGATTTTAGCAGAATTTCACATGTGTTTTTATAGTTTTTTATATTTGTACCATGCACATATATTACCTAATCCAGCAATTTTGCTACTTTAAATGTTTAAGATTTAAATTAAAATGGCAAAATGTTAATGTTAGGTTTTTAATTAACTCTTAATGTAATCGATCTGTATTAAAAAAAGTAAAATTGCTGGATTAGTAATATATGTGCTTGGTTCAGATATTAACTCTTCCTGTAATTGATCTCAATAAAGGATATATGGGCTTCCTTGATAGCTCAGTTGGTAAAGAATCCACCTGCAATGCGGGAGACTCTGGTTCAATTCCTGAGTCAGGAAGATCCACTAGAGAAGGGATAGGCTACCCACTCCAGTGTTCTTGGGTTCCCTTGTGGCTCAGCTGGTAAAGAATCTGCATGCAATGCGGGAGACCTGGGTTTATTCCCTGGGTTGGGAAGATCCCCTGGAAAACGGAAAGGCTACCCACTCCAGTGTTCTGGCCTAGAGAGTTCCATGGACTGTATATTCCATGGGGTTGCAAAGAGTTGGACACAACTGAGTGACTTTCACTTTCATTTTTCTTTCAAAGGATGTGAACTGTTTGAGAGGAAATAACATTAGTTAAAGCAACATATTGATAAACTCTAGCTTCTTTAATAATAAAAGAAATTAAACTGATAACCTTTTATACCAATCAAATTATTAAGGCATGTTAAAAAATATAATTCTTAATATGAGGAAGTTGTAGTGAAATTTTTAAAACATTTTTATTTCTTTATTACAATTTAAATTGATAACTGTTCTTCTGGAAAGTAATGAGCAATACATACCAAAAACAAAAAATGTATATTCTCTATTCATTTTAAATTCATTATTTTCCAACATTTAAAATCTTCACAATATAATATTACATCTTCACGGTAATAAAACTATGTGAATATGTCTAGGTGCAAGACTAGAAAGAAACAAGTTCCTTTATCATGAGCACATGATAAATTTATCATGCCACAATTATGAGTAGATATTTTCTTCAAATTTAGTGTTTTAATAATTCATTTTAACAAAGAAGGCAGAAATACCACTGAAAACTTAGAAAAGAAGTCCTGTAGGTAATTGATGTTTATTTGATTAGCCAAAGAAAATAAATGGGTCACATTGAGGTTTTTTAATGATTAAAAACTGTTTGAAAAATGTTGATACTGAGGCATGTTTCTGCTGTTTTACATCTTTCCTGAATTTAAAATTGTTGTTAACACTACTTTTTAGCCTTGCTATACATCCTGACAAAATTAGGATTGCAACTGGACAGATAGCTGGAGTGGATAAGGACGGAAGGGTGAGTGGCACAGTTTTATGCATTCTGTACCAGGTGATATTGATATTAGGATGCAATTGATTGTATTTAACCCTAACTCATTTATTTCCTTCTCTTAAAATTGAACTATTAAGGAATTTTTAGTGTAAGCAGAGAAAAAAATAATAGAATGTAATAACATTCAAAAAAAAAAGAGACACTAAACTATTCCTTTCCAAAAAATAAGTGTTATCCCTAAAGAAGCTATTTATTTATAAGATTGGGAGAACTGATAAGCTTATTAAAGTTCTTTTTTTAAGCATAGAATAATTTATCAGTGTGCTGGAAGTAATTATCCTAAATTGATGGATCCCTTAATTTTATATTTTATATATGATTTTTTATAACTGATTTTATATATGACTAGAAATAGCACTTAAAATTTTTCAGTTATTGTTCAATACTATTGGCTTACATGACAAATCCCTTATTAATAAGGATCAGCAGTGACTTTTTTTTTTTTTAATTTTCTTTACTTTATTGTGTTGGTTTTGCCATACAATGACATGAAACCACCATGGGTTTACATGTGCTCCCCCTAGCAGTGACTATTAATGATGACTGATTAGCATGTATATGACTTTACTTAATAACATCTTCTGCCTGGTTTCTTTAAAGAAAAGTAGTTGGAGGGGTTATATTGAATGACTTTTAATACTCCTTCCAGTTCAAAATTCTGTTTAAGGGCTGTTTGCTTAGCAGTTTTTTGGACACTGATTTTTTTTTTTTTTCAGTAGTATTTTCTCAGAAATGAAAGTAATGCAAAAAGCAGGATTTCCAATGCAGATTTGCTGGTATTAGAATCCTGTCTCTACCTTTTAATAGCTGGATAACTATGGACAAGTTATTTAAATCTCTATTTCAAAATAGCTTTGAAACTTGTATATTACCATATGTGAAATAGATGACCAGTGCAAGTTCGATGCATGAAGCAGGGCACTCAAAGCTGGTGCTCGGGGACAACCCAGAGACAGGGTAGGGAGGGAGGTGGGGGGGATTCAGGAATGGGGGAACACCTGCACCCTTGGCTGATTCATGGCAATCTATGGCAGAAACCACCACAGTATTGTAAAGTAATTAGCCTGCAATTAAAATAAATTAATTAATTTAAAAAATTCTATCTCAGTTTCCTCATTTGTTAAATGGTGGTTATAATAGCACCTAACCCCTCAGGGTCAGTGAGAATTAAATGAATTAATGCATGTGACGTGTTAGAATGGTATATAGCACATACTAGATACTCAGATCATTTGCTGCTGCTATTATCACTTTGTCATTTCCTTATTTTTTTAGTATGAGAAGAGAATACCTGCTCAAGATTCTTTAGGGGCATGTGTAAATGTACTGGCTATTTTTTTAATTAGATATTTATCCATCCATCATTATTTTTTGAAGATGGCAAACAGTTCTTGTAGGAGTGCTATTTTCATCTATGTAAATACTGGTTAAGTCCTGCTATCTTGTATTTCTCCCCTTGTTTTTGCAGCCCCTGCAGCCTCATGTCAGAGTGTGGGATTCAGTTAGTCTTTCTACACTGCAAATTATTGGACTTGGAACTTTTGAACGTGGAGTAGGATGCCTGGATTTTTCAAAAGCAGTAAGTAACAATTTTTGAGGGAGTAAGCCAGCCGCAAAAAGATTCAGAAAAGACGTTAAGCTCAGTTTTGTGTGTGTGTTCATAGAATGTGATCCCTGAATTGAAAAATTAGATGTTAGCTGTTGCTTATCAGTGGCCAGCATTTTAACTGAAATACTAAAGGACTTTGGTTTAGATAAGATCCAGGATATTACACTTAATTATATTTATTTTGTTCTGCCTGAAATAGAATTCCAGTGTAATAGCAGGAAATGATTAAAGGAATGCATACATAGCATAGTAAAATTGAACCAAGTAGTAAGATATGTTTTTGATTCATAGAGGTAGAAAATTTACAGACATGAAACTTGGCCAATTGTATTGTCTTTTCTTAATGTCATGTTGCAGCAAAGAGAACAGTAAGATCTTTGTGCTCACTAAAATCATGAATTGTTTTGGTTCTGAATTGATGACGGTATGATCTTATATTTAAGTTTAAAATTCAGCATCTAGCAATCTTAACCTAAGTCTTGATGCCTTATTCTGGGGAGAATGAAATAAGATGTTGCTCATTTAAACATTCTGTTTATTCTTGAACTATATGTAATTGTATAGACCATACAGGAGAACTTCTATATTTTTAGGATCCATAATTTTTTATTTCAAACACAAACAGCCCTCCAGATTTTATTGGGCCTCATTCTTATTTTACAATATATTTATGCATTCATATTATCTCTTCAGTTCCTAACTATCAGCAGCTATATTCTGGATTATGGCTGTTTTGTGGGGATGTGGAGGAGGAAGGGATATCTTTAGAGCAGAAGTATAAATTTGGGTGGATACAGGAACTTTACTAGCTTACAAGCACTGAATGTCAAGGATTCTCATGAATCAGGAATTAGGAGAAAGGAAATGAGCAGAGAGAAAGGAAATACTTTTACTACCTTTTTTACCCCCTAAAATCTCTGTAGCAGTAACTGTTGTCTTCTTCTTGATACCTTTGTTACAATGTTAAGATTATCTTGAATTGCCTCATACCCTGACTTCTCCTAGTTTAGGTAATCATTCCAATACAAGGTAAAAGAAGGCGAAAGAGAAGAGAGTAAGCCCTGCCCTTCCTCAGTACTCTTCTCTTGTCATCACAGTATTTCTTTGTTCCATAGACATCATAAGGTATCTATTACAAATGCTACTAGAAAAAAAATAATCTTTTAATATCATCCACAGTTCTTTTTCTGGGAGACATCAATTAGTAAATGAAAATAGTTTCAGGAAAATAGAAAGGAATTTAGTTATGTTGTTATTTATCTTATTTACTCATTTTATTTTTTTTTTTTGTTTCCTATAGACTGATTTTAATGAGTGTTCTTTCAAACACCTTTTTTAAATAAGAAAAATTGATAATCTGTGAAACCAAGAGAAAGTGAATGACTTAGTAAAGGATTCTCTGTATCAGGAAGTGTGTTAGTCGCTCAGTTGGCCCTACTCTTTGTGATTCCTTGGCCTGCAGCCCACTAGCCTCCTCTGTCCATGGGATTTTCCAGGCATGGATGCTGGAGTGGGTTGCCATTTCCTTCTCCCTTATTTACTCATTTTAATATAAATCAAGAATATCATGGAAAACTAAAATTGGCAAACTTTCACATAGCTTATTCCAACAGATTTACTGAAATTTAGGACCAAAGTTATAAAATTATATACATTTCACATTACTGCAAAGGAAAATAGTTTAAAAGCAGTCAGAAGACTTTAAAGCAGAAAATACTTCAAGATGCAGAATGGGCTATACTCAAAATTAATTATTTGCTATTTTTGAATAGTAGAAATGGCTAGATAGCAAATGGAGATCAACCTAGGGGAAAAAATTAAGAATCCTTATATTTCTGAAGAAAATACAGTCTTAGTAAATAGTATATTCATTATATCTCAAGGAACCATGAGTTTAAAGGATTTAGGATTCATCTTAATGTTGGCGGTTTTCATAATATGGTATTTCTTTTTAAAAAGTAAGTCTTATCTGAAGATTTTTAAATGCCTTATTTAAACTGACTTTTCTTTAGGATTCAGGTGTTCATTTATGTGTTATTGATGACTCCAATGAGCATATGCTTACTGTGTGGGATTGGCTAAAAAAATCAAAAGGAGCAGAAATAAAGGTAAAAAAAAATTGAATAACGTATTTATCTTTTAGAATACATGATTTGTTTTGCAAGTCCTTGGAAGTATGTTGCATATTCTTAGGTTTCAGGAAAGTACCAGCTGACCAAATTTATCAGATTTGCTGATTTGTTATCATTCTTATGATGGTGGTGGTTTAGTCACAAAGTCATGTCCGACTCTTGCAACACCATGGACTATAGCTAGCCAGGCTCCTCTGCCCATGGGATTCTCCAGGCAAGAATACTGGAGTGGGTTGCCATTTCCTTCTCCAAGCATTCTTATGGTACCTTTAATATAAAATAGTGAAGCAGTTTCAGCCACTTTCAGTGATATTTCAGATACATTGTAATACTATAATGCTGAAGTAGTTGGATATCTAATTTCAAAATTAAGACTACCTGTTCTACTTGGCTTCTTTAACAAAATGTTACTTTGTTCAATATAAAATTAAAAAATTAAAAAATCTAAAGGAAAAATGCAAGCTCCGGGGTATGACTGACATAACTGAAAAAACATTCATTGATAAGTTTTTTGGTCTTAATTATGTTTGTGGGATTATTACATAAAATGCTACAGCGTTTATAGTTGCTGTGAAATAGTGTTAATCCTTTGTGTGGAGCAGGCTATAACTTGTAAGAAAGGAATGAGGTTAGCATTGCAGCTGCATTCATATGGCTCAGAAAACAGCCTCCCTCTGACAAGCTTTCAGAGGGATCCCTAGGTACAGGATGGCTTTAAAGAACCTATGACATATTTGCTTTACTCTTAAATAACATCACATTCCTCCTCAGTTGCTCTCCAAGTTTTGTTTTGTGAAATCTTCAAGCTTTCAACTTGTTGGATGAAGAGAGGTTATTTCTTTTAGCTAGTATAAGTTAATCTTTTGAAAGAAGTAGGGTAGATTTTATTTTACTTGGAAGGAATGTAAGGTGTCAGGAAACCTCAAATTTTGAAAAAAACATAAATGAAGATAGACTGTCTTTCAGCCATCGTTCAGAGTAATTTTACATTGAAACACAGGGAAGTTGTACCACAGTGAAATACATAAATTTTGGTCCTTTATATTAAAGGCTGCCAGATGAAGTCTTATGGTTTTCCTCCTACTGGCCTCTCCTCCATCTCCTTTCTGGAACCTTCGGTGCATATGTTGCTGAGAGTTACATCCCATGTCTTGTGCAAATACCATATGCTGCTCCCATTGCCTCATGGCCTTGGTTACTACCTGACGTGTCCCACATCAGCTAACTCCAGCCCAGAGCAACAAGGGCAACTCTTGTTGCCTGTTAGACATCTTCGTATGAATACCCCAGCCCACAATGTATACAGATGTGTGCTAATCGTATTCACTAGCTCCCAGTCAGTTTTGCCTCTTAGTGAGTAGCATCACATTCCACTTAATTGCCCAAGCTGAAAATTCAGACATCATTCATGACTCCTTTTCCCTCACTTTCACACTCAGCCAGTCAACAGGTGCTTTCAATTCTGTGTCTCTAATGTCTATGTTAGAATTCTTTCTCCCTCCCTCTCTCTCTTTTTTTTTTGTAATTTTTAATTAATTTATTTTTTGGCCACACCGCACAGCTTGTGGGATCTTAGTTCTCTGACCATGGATTGATCCCCGGGCCATGGCAGTAAAGTGCCTAATCCTAACCACTGGACCATCAGGGAAGTCCCTATATTAGAACTTTTTCATTGCAAATGACTTAAAAACAACTAAAGCAAACTTAATAAGAATTTATAGATTCATGTTTAGAAAGTTAAAGAAGAGATCTAGTAAAGGCAGAGAATTTTGCCTCAGGAATGATTTAAGTCGGGGACTAGATCACTGATTCTGTCCCTCTTAGCTTCTCCCTATGTGTTGAGCTTATTCTAGTCTTCTGTAGATAAATTCTGTCCTGGCTTATGTCACAAAGGATCAGAGATTTGATACATTACTTGTTAATTTATGTAAATTTAAATTCAGTAAGGCAGCTTCACAGCCTCATTGACAGAAATTAAGACCTAAATAATCAGAGGATTGTGCATTTATAATGAGTAGAAAATAATATTGTAAAGATGTTACTAATTCTTCTCTGCATATTAGTCTATACATTTCAATATAGTCAAAATTCCAGCTTGATTTTTATAGAAGTTGATAGGCTGAATATATGAGGAAATATGAATGGGTAAGAATAGACAAAATCACCAAGGTTGATGAGAGTGTAAAGTAACTGAAATTCTCATATACTGCTGTTGGTCATGTAAATTGGTACAGCCGTTTTGGATAACTGTTGGATATTACCTAGTAAAGCTGAACACTGCATATGCCTACCCCCTGACCCATCTTGTTGCACTCCTAAGTATAAACCCTAAAGAAGATAATACATGTGTTGACCAAAAGACAAATAGTCAAAAATAACAGAAGCAAGAAAGAAAAGAAAGTTACTCAAATATCCATCAATAAGAGAATGGATAAATCAGTGCTGTCATCTTTCCATGTAAAGGAATACTATAAAGCAATTTGCGTGAACAAATTGCAATGTATATGTGTCTCACAAATGTAATGATAAAATAAGCTAGACACAAAAGAATACCCTCTATATTATTCCACTCAAATAAAACAGACAATGCTAACCTTTGCTGCTGCAAATCAGGATCATGGTTATTTCAGTGGAGGGAGAGGATAGTAACTAGAAGAGGGATCTGGAATGTTAGTAATATTCTGTTTCTTGCTTCAGATGCTATACACTGGTGTGTTCAATTTATGAGAGTTTATCAAACTGTGTACTTAGGATTTGTTAACTTTTCTGATTATACAGTATACATTAATAAAAAGTTAAAATATCCCATAAAGCTACACTAATACCCAAGTGAGTTATTTTCATAGGTTACTTCAGTTTATTTCTTGAACATGTTACCACTAGAACTGTGGGTGTGTGTACTTGGAAATATCTATACCATTGTGTGTTAGTCACTCGGTGGTGTCCAGCTCCTTGCGACCCCATGGACTGTAGCCCTCCAGGCTCCTCTGTCCATGGGCTTTCCCAGGCAAGAATACTGGAGTGAGTTGCCATTCTCTACTCCAGGGGATCTTCCTGACCCAGGGATCGAACCTGGGTCTCCTGAATTTCCGGCAGATCCTTTACTGTCTGAGCCGTCAGGAAAGCCCGGGAAATGTTAACAGTTAGCTTTATAGTCCCTGATTGATGAGTTTGGCATAGATCTGTTGAGTAGTTTGGTTCGCGCGAAAGCTAAGGACTCTTCAATCAGTCTTTTAAAGATTCTGATTCTGGAAGAGAGATGACTAATTTTCCTTTGTCATTAACGTATTATCTTTTTCTTCTTTTTTCCTTCCAGTTTTCTTGAAATATAATTGACATACATCCCTGTTTAAGATGTAAAGCATAGTGATTTGACTTAAATTTGTCATGAAATGATTATCACAATAAGTTTTGTAAACATCCATCATCTCATATAGATAGAAAATAAAAGAAATAGGAAAAAATCCTTTTCCTTGTGATGAGAATTCTCTTTTCAAGTTTTGTATGTAGCATTCAGCAATGTTAATAATATGTTTTACATTACATCTTTAGTGGTGTACTTTTTATATATTTATTTTTTTATTGAAGTATACTTGATTTCCAGTGTATTAGTTTCAGGTATATAGCAGAGTGATTCAGTTTTATACACACACACACACACACACACATATACACAAACATATATGTATACGTATATATACAGGTATATGTTCTTTTTCAGGTTCTTTTTCCAATATAGTAATTACAAAATATTGAATATAGTTGCCTGTGCTATATAGTAGGTCCTTATTGTTTTATCTATTTTATATATAGTAGTGTGTATATGTTACTCCCAAATTCCTAATTATCCCTTTCCCCTTTGGTAACCGTAAGTTTGTTTACAATAAGTCTGTTTATGTTTTGTAAATAAAATTCATTAGTATCATTTTTGAGATTCCACTTTTAAGTGATATCATATGATACTTGTCTTTCTCTGTCTGACTTTGTTGTTTTTGTTGGTTAGTCACTAAATTGTGTCTGACTCTTCTGCAACCCCATGGACTGTAGCTCCTCTGTCCATGGGATTTCCCAGGCAAAAATACTAGAGTGGGTTGCCATTTCTTTTTCCAGGGAATCTTCCCACCCAGGGATTGAACCCATATCTCCTGCTTGGCAGATGGATTCTTTACCACTGAGCCACCTGGGAAGGTCCCCCTCACTGACTTAGTATGATAATCTCTAAGCCCATCCATGTTGCTATAAATGGTATTATTTCACATCTTTTTATGGCTGAGTAACATTCCATTGTATTTACGTACCACATCTTCTTTATCCACTCATCTGTCAGTGAACGTTTAGATTGCCTCCATGTCTTGGCTATTGTAAATAATGCTGCAGTGAACATTAGGTGCATATATTTTTCCAAATTAAGTTTTTTTCTGGATATATGCCCAGGAGTGGGACGTATATATATATTCATATATGAGCATATATATTCATATATATATATATAAATAAAAGATCATATAGTTCTGTTTTTAGGTTTTTAAGAATCTCCATACTGTTCTCCAATTTACCAATTTACACTCCCACTAACAGTATAGGAATGTAAATGTAAATCCCCACCCTCTCTCTAGCATTTATTATTTATAGACTTTTTGATGATGGCCATTCTGACTGGTGTGAAGTGATACCACATTATAGTTTTGATTTGCATTTCTCTAATAATTAGCAATATCTAACATCTTTTCTTGTGCCTTTTGGCCATCTGTATGTTTTCTTTGGAGAAAGGTCTATTTAGATCTTTAGCCCATTTTTTCATTTGTTTGTTGGTTACTGAGCTGTATATATATTTTGGAGATTTGTCTCTTGTTGGTTGCACCGTATGCAAAGATTTTCTCCCTTTCTGTGGGTAGTCTTTTCATTTTGTTTATAGTTTCCTTTACTGTGCAAAAGACTCTCAAGTTTAACTAGGTCCCCTTCGTAGGCTTTTTGGTGGAAAGAGCATAAAAGCTCTTTGTTGTTTTTTGTTTATTTGATTTTTCATTCTATAGGAATCCATAGTGACCATTCAGCCTTCAGTCTGAGGATGAATCTCTAAATCAGTAATATTTTCTTGAATGAATGATTAATAGTAATAGTAAAAAAAAACTGGGGGTTTTTAAGACCAAAATGGCAGTGTCTTTAAGACAGAATTAATATTGCTCTTTCATTTGCTAGTTTTAGTGTTCTTTTCCCTGAACGTGCAAGAAATTAAAACTGTAATTTGTGTAAATGTCTTTTTAGTGCAGAGTTATTATATATAGATGGCATAAAAGATGATATAATAAGATAAGGACATCAGATTTAAACCATTTTATTCTAAAAATCTATTACTTAAGTTTTTCAGGAAAATAAGCTTTGGAAGAAAAGGCATTTCCTTAAAAATTTTCCCTATCTTTGGGACTTCCCTGATGGTCCAGTGGTTAAGATTCTGTGTTTCCACTGCCAGGGTCACAGGTTTGATTTGCTGGTCAGTGAACTGAGATCCCACATGCTACGTGTGGCATGGCCAAAAAATAAAATTCCATGTCTTTGATTATCAGGACCTGTAATTGGTATTTAATGATGATAAGGATATACATGCATCTAAAGTTATATTTCTCTTTTCACAGACAACAAATGAAGTTGTTTTGGCTGTGGGATTCCATCCAACAGATGCAAATATCATAATAACATGTGGTAAATCACATATTTTTTTCTGGACGTGGAGTGGCAATTCACTAACAAAAAAACAGGGAGTTTTTGGGGTAAGGATCAGGATGTTACAACTTCATTATAGAACTTTAATTTTGAGGAAGCATAAAGTCATCATGCCAAAGGAGAAAACTGAAAATTCTCATTCTTTCATTGTAGAAATATGAAAAACCAAAATTTGTGCAGTGTTTAGCATTCTTGGGAAACGGAGATGTTCTTGCTGGAGACTCAGGTGGAGTCATACTCATATGGAGCAAAACTACTGTAGAGCCCACACCTGGGAAAGGGCCTAAAGGTACGATATTCTCATGTTCAAGTCATTCTTTTTAGTTTGTGATGTCACTTGCAGTCCCATCTGTTACCCAGACCAGGAGAGAGAGAGCTATAAGGAGACAGGATGAGAGTCACTAACATACCTTTCATTTTTCACGATTCTTCATAACAACCTTTTTTTAAATCAAATTATTTGCTCATTTATTACGCATATATAGCCTACATTTGACTACCTTTCCTTCCAGGAGATTAATTCAAAATAATTAGAAAAGATGATACAGATACCATGTTAAAAACTATAGAGACTGAGAGAAAAGTCACCCCAGTCTTCAGTATTTTGTGAAGCCTTCACAAAAGAAATGGTATTTAAACTAAACCATAATGAATGTAGAACACTACAGAAGATAGGAAACCTTAATCCCAGTTACGGATCAGTGTACATTAAGGGAGAAGAATGGTTACGACTGTGACGCATCCAGGATAGTGTGAACAACTTTGTCATGTGTTAATAGAAATAAGAAATAGCCAGCGTGAAGGAAATACTGTTTTAAAAAATAGTAGTGTTTTGCAGTTGCTGTTATCAATTTAAACTAATATATACCAAGCTCTTGAAAATTCAAATAGAGATTAAAGATACAGATTTTTTGGAGTTACCCACAATAATCCTTAAAACTGGTGAGTTCACCATGGAAGAGAGAAGAGCTGTGAGGCCAAGGATACTTTGTCCCACAGTTAGATGACCAGAAAAGAGCCTGCAAGGATTACAGATTTTTAAAAACAAAAAGTTAGTTAGACATAACTTTTTATTTAGTTCCTTGTTCCTCCTGAACAAGGAAGAGGAGAAAGTTCCCAAGATTATCAGGAAGGAGGTTTATAGGAAGGTCAAGAAGAGTAAGAACCAAGAAAGGAGCATTAGAAGTTCACAATTTCAATAGAAAAATGAAGGCTATAGAACAGCTGAGTGTAGAATAGCCAGTTTTTAAATGGAGAATTTTGAGAATCCCAGTTGAAAGTGGAATGAAAAGTAGTTAGTCGAATCAGTAGTCTTTTTAAGGTTGACTAAACCTGAAAGTAGAATGAGTATTGTGGTGGAAAAAAGATGAAAACTCTTAAGAGAGATGGGAATAACTGGATTGGCCATCAGAAGAAAGATTATCCTTGAAAAAGAGCGATACTCTACATTTATTCTAAAACTGGAGCTTTGGAAAACTAGTATCTTATGTGGCTAAATGATAGAGGTCATGCAGAATTAACATTGCTCTCAGTAAAAGCAGCTCTCTGTTAAAAGCTTGAAGTTACTTTTAAATGGGTAATAAAAGAATAGTATACATCATGTAATATAGTGTACAGTTGTATACATATACTACTGGTACTAGCATACGGTAGTAAACGCCATGGAATCAGACTCCATTACTTCAGAATTCTACATGTTGGAGCTGGGATCCAACTGAAACCTTAGACCTGCCTGTGGCAATTAGATTTATTAGAATACTAAAACTGAAGACCTGCAAAATTTAGAGGTATCATTTTCTAAATAGTCATTAAAATTGTCTTTATCTACTTAGACAAGGATGGGCCCAAGGACCTTTTTCTTTGTTTTTTTTTTTTAATTTTTGAAAAATTTTATTGAAGTATAGTTGATTTACAATGTTGTATTAGTTTCAGGTGGATTGCAAAGTAAATCAGTTATAGGTATACATATATACATCCTTTTTTAGATTGTTTTCTTATATAGGCCATTACAGAGTACTGAGTAGAGTTCCCTGTGCTATACAGTAGGTGCTTATTAGTTACCTGTTTTATATATAGTAGTGTGTATGTGTTACTCCCAGTCTCCCAATTTATCCCTCTCCTTACCCCCTCAGTTCAGTTCAGTCGTTCAGTCATGTCTCCGACTCTTTGCGACCCCATGGACTGCAGCACGCCAGGCCTTCCTGTCCGTCACCAACTCCCAGAGTTTACCCAGACTCATGTCCATTGAGTCGGTGATGCCATCCAACCAACTCATCCTCTGTCATCTCCCTCTTCTCTTGCCCTCAGTCTTTCCCAGCATTAGGGTCTTTTCATATGAGTCAGTTCTTCACATCAGGTGGCCAAAGTATTGGCGTTTCAGCTTCAACATCAGTCCTTCCAATGAACGTTCAGGACTGATTTCCTTTAGGATTGACTGGTTGGATCTCCTTTCGGTCCAGGGGACTCTCAAGAGTCTTCGCCAACACCACAGTTCAAAGGCATCAGTTCTTCAGTGCTCAGCTTTCTTTACAGTCCAACTCTCACATCCATACATGACTACTGGAAAAACCATAGCCTTGACTAGACAGACCTTTGTTAGCAAAGTAATGTCTCTGCTTTTTAATATGCTATCTAGGTTAGTCATAACTTTCCTTACAAAGAGTATGCGTCTTTTAAGGTCTGCAGTCACCATCTGCAGTGAATTTGGAGCCCAAAAAATAAAGTCAGCCACTGTTTCCCCATCTATTTGCCAGATGCCATGATCTTAGTTTTCTGAATGTTGAGCTTGAAGCCAACTTTTTGACTCTCCTCTTTCACTTTCATCAAGATGCTCTTTAGTTCTTCACTTTCTGCCATAAGGATGGTGTCATCTGCATATCTGAGGTTATTTATATTTCTCCTGGCAATCTTGATTCCAGCTTGTGGTTCATCCAGCCCAGCGTTTCTCATGATGTACTCTGCATGTAAGTTAAATAAGCAGGATGACAATATACAGCCTTGACGTACTCCTTTTCCTATTTGGAACCAGTCTGTTGTTCCATGTCCAGTTCTAACTGTTGCTTCCTGATCTTCATACAGGTTTCTCAATAGACAGGTTGGGTGGTCTGGTATTTCCCTCTCTTTCAGAATTTTCCACAGTTTATTCTGATCCACATAGTCAAAGGCTTTGGCATAGTCAATAAAGCAGAAATAGATGCTTTTCTGGAACTCTATTGCTTTTTTGATGATCCAGTGGATGTTGGCAATTTGATCTCTGGTACCTGTGTCTTTTCTAAAACCAGCTTGAACATCTGGAAGTTCACAATTCACGTGTTGCTGAAGCCTGACTTGGAGAATTTTGAGCATTACTTTACTAGCATGTGAGATGAGTGCAATTGTGCGATAGTTTGAGCATTCTTTGGCATTGCTTTTCTTTGGGACTGGAATGAAAATTGACCTTTTCCAGTCCTGTGGCCACTGCTGAGTTTTCCAAATTTTGGGCATATTAAGGGCAGCACTTTCACAGCATCATCTTTTAGGATTTGAAATAGCTCTACTGAAATTCCATCACCTCCACTAGCTTTGTGTGTAGTGGTGCTTCCAAAGGTCCACTTGACTTCATATTCCAGGATGTCTGGCTCTAGGTGAGTGATCACACCATCGTGATTATCTGGGTCGTGAAGATCTGTTTCGTACAGTTCTTCTGTGTATTCTTGCCCCCTCACAGCAGTCAATTTATTTTCTGCATCTGTAACTCTATTTCTGTTTTGTAAATAAGTTATTTTGTACCTTTTTGTAGATTCCACATAACAATCGATATAATATGATATTTGCCAAGTACCTTAACAGCTGTTGGATAACATCGTTATTGTAATATAGAAAGGTGGTCCCAATTACTACATTTGTGGGACATTTTCTCCCTTTCTCATCTCCTTTTCCCAACATAGCAACAGACTACAGGATTCACTCCCCTGGGCTGAGTCTGGAGGTATCTATGAGAGCAGTGTGCATGGCCGTATGGTAAAATGGGAGCAGAGAGAAAAAAAGAGTAAACTTACAGTTAGTCACTTTCTTCTTTTTTTTTTTTTCTCACTACAGCTCCTCTTCCTACCCCCAGTAGTGGGGATAGAAATTCATTCAGCATTACCTCAAATTAGTTTTCCTCAAAAATACAGATGTATTTTATTCTCAAGTCTCCTTTGTGCTCAAATATACAGGTCCACTTGGCCCTTTTCTATGGTACATGAAGAAATCAAAGGAAAGGCATTGAAAATAGCCTTTTTTCACATACACACTACTATATATAGAATAGATAATCAGCAACAACCTACTGTATAGCACAGGGGACTCTAGTCAATATTCTACAATAACCTTTACAGGAAAAGAATCTGTAAAAGAATGGATAATGTATAACTGAATCACTTTGCTTTATACCTGAAACTAGCACAACATTTTCTATCAACTGTACTCCAAAATAAAAATTAAATTGAAAAAAATAGCATTTATTCAACCCTGTTTATCCTTACTGTTTAAGGACAGTAAAACTGAAACACTATCCAGAGAACCATATATATTATAATTCTTCCTTCAAGGTAGAAAGTTATGAGAGAAAAATTAGAGACCTTGTTCAATGGATTGGAAGTAGAGAGAGATTCTTTATTAGTAGCAGTAGGAAAAAAAAAAAACTAAGCCTATCAGTCTCTGAGTTCCACAAACAAAAAGGAGAAGGAGAAAGAAAAAGGAGGTTATGGGGAACCAGCCTGAGGTTCCTGAGACATTTCCCCCGAGGATTTTTTTTACATTTGTGACATTACTGTCTTCCAGTTCACACCCCTTTTCCATGTGTGAAAGTCACTGTCGTGTCCAACTATTTGCGACCCCATGGACTGTACAGTCCATGGAATTCTCCAGACCAGAACATTGTGGTGGATAGCCATTCCCTTCTCCAGGGGATCTTCCCAACCCAGGGATCGAACCCAGGTCTCCCACATTGCAGGCGGATTCTTTACCAGCTGAGCCATAAGTGAAGCCCTTTCCATACATAAAAACCAAGAATGAAGACCTCTATTAATTAGCCAAGAGCCTTAGAGCTAGCAGTTGAAATGAGTCCCCTCGTTTCGGTTTGATGGTCTTCCACCGTCACCCTCAGGGCGAGTCAGTGACCATATGTGCAGTTGAGGCACCATGGCGGATGGACAGTGAATTCCTTCCAGTACTGGCACCCGGCCTGAGTGCTGTAGCCATTGCAAAGTAGATCACCAGTTACGATGAAAGGAGATAACTCAAGAACAGTCAGACGGAAAACGTGATTAGGACAAGGCCCAGGGAAAGGACCTGTCCAGAACCTCTGTGCCCTCTCCAGGAATAACACTCTCTCCAAGTCTCCATGTGTCCACTGACCCAGAAGCTCTGGGTTAAGGACCCTTAAGAAAAAAAGAGAGAAGAGCAGTGTTATCAGTTCCCTGCTCCACTCTCTCTTCTTTTTCTTCCTACTCTCTTTTCTCTTTCCTAGGCATATATTTTCAGTATCAGAAATGTCAGGAACAGTATTAACATTATCAAAGTATTATCAAAACCGTGACATAAATTGTTGACATATGTTATCCTACCTCTCTGAGTAGAGTGTGGATATAAATGCCTCTTCATTGGCCTTAGTGTGCAAGATGAAAGGCTGGTAAAGGTTCCGAATTGTTTTTATTTATTTTCTTTTTTGTCTGAAAAACTGGTGCCTTACCCTTTGTGCAGAGAAAATCTACATAGGCACAAACAGAAAACAGAAAATCTAATCTGTAAGCTGCTGGGCACATGAAATTTGCTATGTGACTGACCCTATTATGCACAAACTTGCTGAGAATTTGGTTTCTTCCTTTATATATGGAGTTTTCCATTATATAAGTAAGGCTGGAAAGGATTTGGTGAGTTTAGTAAAATAAATGTGTAAGACTGGATCAGAACGGATGTTCATAGTTTCCATTTCTAAATTCTTGCCCCAAATTTTAATAGATTGATCCAGTTTACGTATTCCCTAATAAGGTATTTCTGTACCCATGGCAGTCTTTATCAACCAAGATTTCAGTATACTGTCATAATTGCATCTAATAAAAGGACTTTTGGAAATTGCAGAAGTATAATTTCACAGCTAATTCTTTTATTTTAGTGAATAGGAGACAAATGAAAACTGTGTTTTGTGCCTCATAAGGAGCTCACTTGCTTCCAAACCACTTTTTCCTTATCTTAAATGTAAATTAAGGGGAATCTTCAAAGTAATTAGCATTTTCTGTTTCCTGTTTTTCCAGTTATATTTTCATATATAACCTTGTCTAGCTTAATATGTATCATTTTTACTATGTAATCTTATCTATAATGACTTGATACTTGTATGTACTGCAGAATGATTACCAAAATAAGTTAACATGCATCACCTCGCAGTTAAAATTTTTTTTTCTTGTGATGAGAACGATATTTGTATGTACTGCAAAATGGTTACCAAAATAACTTTAGTTAACATGCATAACCTCACAGTTATAATTTCTTTTCCTTGTGATGAGAACTTCTAAGATCTGCTCCCTTAGCAGCTTTCATATATACATTATAGCATATAATCACCATGCTATGCATTAAATTTCAAAGTTTATACCTTTTGACTGCCTTCTGTCATTTTTTCTACTCTGACAACCACCAGTCTGTTCTCTTTCTGTGAATTCTTTTTTTTTTTTTAGATTCTACACATAAGTGAAATTTCATAGTATTTGTCTTTCTCTGACTTTTTACACTTAGCTTAATGTCCTCAAGATTCATTCATGTTGCATATGGCAGGATTTCTATCTGTTTTAATCCCATTGTGTATATATACCACATCTTTTTTATCCAGTCATCCATCTATGGACACTTATGTTGCTTCAGTATTTTCTGTTTCTTACGTGGGTACAAGGTATTTGTTATTTCCTACATATATGAAATAGTTCAGAGTTTTTCTTATTTGAAAAAATTCAGGATTCTTTTAAGTTGATGGAGTGGTTAAAAGTATACCCCCCTTAAAATGTTCATTATTCTTAAATCTTTACCAAGTTCCTTAAAGGAACTTAGAAACACCATTTCACCAAATAATCAACGTGGGTACATTTGCACATTGCTGAGAATGTAACAGGATTCCCAGGTGGGTCAGTGGTAAAGAGCCCGCCTACCAGTGCTGATGTGGGTTCAGTTCCTGGGTCAAGAAGATCCCCTCAAGAAGGAAATGGCAACCCAACTCCAGTATTCTTGCCTGGGAAACCCCATGGACAGAGGAGCCTGGCGGTCTACAGCCCATGGGGTCACAAAGAGTCGGACGTGACTTAGTGACTGAGTACACACACAAGAATATAACATAAATTTCAAAGTCTCCCTGACATTTGATTCTATACTTAAACAGGCACAGAAAGCCCTCCAAACAGTCTTTATTTGGCAGTCAAGATAAACTTGCTTTTTATGGAAACCTTGTTTCTGTTAGAGTTCAGAATAAAGAGGGGATTTGCAGTTAAGCTTGAATAGACTTGGTCATGATTGTGCCTGGAGGTACAGTAGGTTTTTAAATACAAGGATAATTATTTTTCTTGGCAGGTATTTCAAACATTATTTAGCTTAAATTAGAATGTCAGAAATATAGGCCCATGAGAAGGAAATCTTAGACTATAAATTACTTTGTAGGTAAATACTATCTAAAGTAGAGTATTTTTATTCTTGATGAAGCATTTGTTCTTCAGTTTTTCCATTTTCTAAGATTCTGTCTTTCTAGGAAGATCTTAAGTGTTTAACAAGGTATTTGTTATGTTTAAAAGTAGAGAAGACTGAATTAAAAATAGAAAAGCTGTATTTCACTTTCCTGCTTTCTGATGGAGAGTTGTGAAACACCACACCCCTGCATTTTATAATTTCTCACATGGTACTCTGAGACTACTTTGGTTCATTTGACCATGCGTGGGAAAAATAAGCCCATACTCCCTCTCGCCTCTCACCCCCCACTTTTAACTACCCAGATAAAGCCAGAAGGACTGTCAGAAAGTTCACATCTCTCAGATATTCTTTCTCTCTTGATCACATCAGCACCATGATAGATAATTGGCTGGGTATCCTACTGGACACAGTTGTGTTGTTCAGTGTTTAAAGTATTTTTAGGTGATGAATGTTGATATGAGCCGAGGCAGTTGACCTGAATAGCAAGTTTGTTGGAGCTCTGCTCCCAGCTCTGCTGAATCAGACAAGGTCTACTCCAAAGCATGCAGGCCCTTTTCTTTCTCCTTGCCAGACATACCCATCTATTAAGTTATTTGTGCCACTAGCTGCCTCACACTGAGTAGTAGTGCAATTCAGTGGTTTTTAGTCAGAGTTGTGTAATTATCACCTCTGTCTAACTTCAGAGTATTTTTATCACCCCAAAGTGAAACACTTCCCATTAGCAGTCACTTCCCATTCCTCTCTCCCTCCTCAGTCACTAGCAACCGCTTGCCTTCTTTGATTTGCCTGTGTTGGACAGTTCCTGCAAATGGAATCATAAAATATGTCATCTTTTGTGAACAGCTTCTTGGAGTTGCATCTTAATGTTTTCAAGGTTCACCCATGTTATTGCATGTATTAGTACCTCATTCCTTTTTGTCACTGAAAAATACCACATTTTGTTTATCCATTTGTCAGCTGATGAGCAATTTTATTAGAAAATGAACAGGTTTTTTTCAGTTGTTGAGGTATAATTGACACATAACTTTGTATAAGGTATACAGTAAGGTGATTTGCTATGTTTATCTTGCAAAATGATTGCCATAATAAGTTTTATTAACATTCATCACTTCACATAGAGATTTTTCTCTCGTGATGAGAACTTTTAAGATGTACTGTCTTAGCATCTTCAAATAGTTATACTCTGTTGTTGACTGTAGTCACCATGTGTTAAATTCTCAGAACTTGTAGCTGGAAGTTTGTACCTTTAACCACCTTCATCCATTTCCCCCACTGAATAGTTTTTAAACTTAAATTTTTTTCCCCCAAGGGAATCTGTGATGTATTTTATTGACTAACTGGTCATGTTTAAACCAGGCTTTACCTGGCCATTATGAATCTGGTAATTAGTCTGCAAGATACCATCTTCCAAAAAGCTTTTACTGTGTGTTTTTTTTTAACAGAGTGTTAAAATAAATTTTGTTTTGCACATTGCATACAAGCTACCCCTGCTTTCTGTTCATTAACTTTTCTTAATTGGAGGATACTTGCTTTACAATGTTGTGTTGGCTTTTGCTGTACTGCATCATGAGTCGGCAATAAGTATACATTTATCTCCTCCCTCTTGAGCCTCCCTCCCACCCCATGCCCCTTCTCACCCCTCTAGGTCATCACAGAGCAGCAGGCTGAGCTCCCTTAACTCTAGGAAGAGCTTCTCTGAGTAAGGCATCATGAATACCAAGCAAAAGGGTACCAAACTTGAGAACCAAACTCTTTTATCTTCACTCTAAAGAAAGAGGCTTTGATTATATTTTTATACCTGCCTTGTTCCTTCCTGGGTACTTAGGAAATGCTGATGAGATCATACGAGAAAGCTCGGCCATCGTTCAGCTTTCACACTGGTATAGCTGTCCGTTTTTAAAATACTTCTCTGGTTGGTCCAAAGCCACTGCTCCAAGCCACCAGTGCCTCTTCTGCCCCATACCTTCCCCAGTATCTCAGCAAATAAAAGGGGTTATCCTTGGCAGAGCAGAAGGCTTCCAGGTCAACAGTGGTTAAATGTTAAACATTATGACTGTTGCCCCAAGAGGAAATGAAGGCTCTTTTGCAAACTTAAAGGAACACTGAATATAAGAAACTTGAGTTCCGGTCACAGCTTTGTCACTAGCTAAGCATGTGGTATTGATTAAGCCAGTTCTATACCTATGTGCTTAATTATAAAATCAGAGGAGTAATATCTGCCTTAACTGTTGAATGAGATGATTGTAAGAGATAGTTAAGTTCTGAGGCTAATATAACCCCTCTTATCTGTGGAATTGTCACTACTTTAGCCTACTTTTTTGTAAGAATATATTTTGAATTATTTTCAGATTAACTAAATATTGGCATGAATGCCAAAGATTGTATTAAGCTTTGCTATCTGCCTTGTGGAATAATTGGCTAGAAACAGATTTTTAATCGTTGAGTCATGAGAACTTTTGATTATTTACTCTCTAGTTCTGCTGAAGTTTTTTCCCAAAAATACCCTAAAATCTGATGGAAAATGTTATGACTAGTGTTTCTGTTTTACCCCTCATTATGTTAGGTGTTTATCAGATCAGCAAACAAATCAAAGCTCATGATGGCAGTGTGTTCACACTTTGTCAGATGAGAAATGGGATGTTATTAACTGGAGGCGGGAAAGACAGAAAAATAATTCTGTGGGATCATGATCTGAATCCTGAGAGAGAAATAGAGGTAAGGATGAAAATAGAACATAAACATTTTAAAATGTTAAACCCTCTAAACTCATGTCTTTTGTCCCACATTAAGATAACTTGCACTTTTCTGGAAAATTTGGTATACATTCTTGTCATTTCATTCCCTTGAAATAAACCAGAAAAAAAAGGACTATTCACTAAGCCAAATAATTTGAAAGAATAAGAAAAATGGGCAGAATAAACTTGCTTACTTATTTCTGACATTATTTTTTAATGATCTAAAAATAACCACATTACCATATATACTTAAAATTTGCCAGACATTTATCAAATATTATATTCTACTCCATGATATACAAGATGACCAGCTTAATTTTAAAACTCAAAAGTAATTTTTTAAAAGATGGGCTTAATAATAATTGCTGATTATATCTCTGTATATGTCTGATTCATGGTATAAACGAAGTATATCCATAAAACCTGACAGGTTTTATGTGTTCAGTGAAAGTTGAATTGAGATCTCAAGAAGTGAAATGGTTTACAATAGTGTTTTAGATCACTGATTGTCAGAGCAAAGGCAAATCTCACAGTTCAATATTGCTTCTATTTGTTGGTGACTTAAATTTTGAATTTACACTCAGTCTTTTCTACTTATAACATGCTTTGCAGACAAAATCTCTTAAAAAGCGAATTCTGACGTACTGCTCTTGGATTTTATTTCCAAGAAGATATATCCCCATATTATAGATAAAGCAGTTTGTCTCAGGCTAAATGGCTTACCCAAAATAATATAACCATTAAGTTACAAAATCAGCCCACACTCTTCCTGTAATCTCTCAGAACTTATTCCTTTATCCCCTACTCATAATCCTTAACTCTTGAAATCATATAAAATGTGAATTTAAAATTGAAGCAAAGAATGTTGATAATGCATTATAACTTCTGTGTATAAAATGTAAATGTCTGAATAAATAATTTATTAATATGAAATTACCTTGTACTTTCAAATTTGAAATTTTGTCATTTGCTGCTGCTGTTGCTAAGTCGCGTCAGTCGTATCTGACTCTGTGCGACCCCATAGATGGCAGCCCACCGTTCCTGGGATTCTCCCGGCAAGAACACTGGAGTGGGTTGCCATTTCCTTCTCCAGTGCATGAAAGTGAAGTTGCTCAGTCGTGTCCAACTCCTCGAAACCCCATGGACTGCAGCCTACCAGGCTCCTCCGTCCATGGGATTTTCCAGGCAAGAGTATTGCAGTGGGGTGCCATTGCCTTCTCCGATTCTGCATTTATTATGGCATAATTGTGTAAGGCTATAACTTCAGTCTTCAGGTGATTAATGCATTGTATTATGTGTCTGGTGACTTTATAAATTTTTTTTAGGTTCCTGATCAGTATGGAACAATCAGAGCGGTAGCAGAAGGAAAAGCAGATCAGTTTTTGGTCGGCACATCACGAAACTTTATTTTACGAGGAACATTTAATGATGGCTTCCAAGTAGAAGTACAGGTGAGCTGTATGATTTTAACCATTAACTGAATATTTTGATGATACCCTTTGTTTCTTATAACAACGGGTATGTTTCTTTTTCAGGGTCATACAGATGAGCTTTGGGGTCTTGCCACACATCCCTTCAAAGACTTGCTCTTGACTTGTGCTCAGGACAGACAGGTGTGCATGTGGGACTCAGTGGGACACAGGCTGGAATGGACCAGGCTTGTGGATGTGAGTAAAGCAAAATGTGATTATAATTTCCCCACAGAAACTTCCTAAAACTGGCAGTTGGTAGCAGCAAGGCAAAAAGGACTCAGTATTGGTTAAAACCAAGTGTATTGCTATAGTTCAGTGAAGAGGAAGGGATAAGGGGAGTGTTTAGTTACAAAGTACATCATGAACCCACTCCAAAGAAGCAAGTTCACAGGATAGAAGCTCAACTTTTCTGTCAGGTTCAGTAGTAAAAATCAAGAATATTTCACATCTTTATGGAGCGTTAATTGTTACGGAAATGTGTGGGCCGCTGGTGGTGGTGCAGTTGGGGTCAGTAAGTACTGCTCACTAACAGATGCTACTGTCTTCTTTTTGAGTCTGTCTCTTACTGTATTTTCTCCCTTCCCACCCAGATATTCACCTTTTCTAGCCTAAAAGGTGTATACACGTTCTTTGCAGACTCTTAAAGAACTGTACAAATGTTTGTTGTTACCCTTATTGTTCACCGCCTAGCCTCAAGCTGGTGGTCCTTTCCCCTACCACTCTGCCAGCATGTCCCCTTCCTGCTCTGAAATTCTTTCTCCTCTTATGTCCATGTGGTATTCCCATTGGTAAAGTTGATTGAGATTCCATGTTTATGTGAAACAAGTTATTTTCAAATGTTTTGCCACTCTTCCCATAGATCTAGGGAGACTTTCTCATGTACTCCCCAACAGCTGTCTGTCTCTCTTCTAGGAACCAGGACACTGTGCAGATTTTCATCCAAGTGGCACAGTGGTGGCCATAGGAACGCACTCAGGCAGGTAGGGTCTTTAAGGGAAATGTGAGCTGAGTAATCTTAAGTGGTGGGATGTTTAACCATTATTCAGGAATGTTCTCTATCTGACCTGGAGAATTGATCTTTTAAGTGGCACAGTTTTATACTTTTTGCTCTTTTCTATTATGTATACTCATTTAATCACTCAGTAATTTTTTTGTTAAGGACCTACCATTTGTTAGACTCAATTGCGAGAGTTCAGGCTACATCACAGTACAAAACAAAAATCTCAGCCCCCATGGAGTTCACACTTTACTGTGTGTCAGGGGTGGAGGCAGAATAAAAAAAATAAGCCTTAAGTAATTAAGTTAGTTATTAACTAATTAAGTTAGAAAAAATGAAGAGCTATGATGGGGGAGGGTTGAGCTTAGGAAGAGGGATCTGGAAGGGTACGGTTACAAAATGATCAATAGGGAGGTGAAGATAGGCTTTACTAAGGAAGGTGGCAGTTCAGCAGACTTGACCCGCCCTTGTGACATTTTCTGTGGTATCGGAAAACATCTGTCCTTGTTATCTTTAAAAAGGGAAGGAAATCGAATCTGAAATAACCCAGTTGAGCTTTTGTTTGAGCTGTAGCTTTTTTCCTTCTTGAATGCTACACAGATAAATAATAAAGGTATGTTTCTTGAAATTGTTACTAATTACTTATCTTTGCAGACCTTGTATAGTACCTTTCCAAGGCTATTAAGTAATATATATTTATTATCTGTATTTTTTAATTGTCCTTTTTATTGCCTCTGCTAGTAAGTAGCCCTCATCACAAATAACTTAATTCTTTTTTAAAGAGGCAGAGGAAAACTATAAAGTCAATTTTCAAAAGTTAAACCCATAAAAAATGTGGAATGCTGATTTCTAAATAATGTGAAAGTATTGTGAATACACTTATATAAATATTTTTATGAATGTAACAAATATTTCAAATCATCTAGTTTATTTCAGTTCAGTTCAGTCACTCAGTCATGTCCAACTCTTTGTGTCCCCATGGACTGCAGCACGCCAGGCTTGCCTGACCATCACCAACTCTCAGAGCTTACTCAAACTCATGTCCATTGAGTCGGTGATGCCATCCAACCATTTCATCCTCTGTCGTCCCCTTCTCCTCCTGCCTTCAATCTTTGCCAGCATCAGGGTCTTTTCTAATAAGTCAGTTCTTTGTATCCGGTGACCAAAATATTGGAGCTTCAGCTTCAGCATCAGTCCTTCCAATGAATGTTCAGAACTGATTTCCTTTAAGATGGACTGGTTGGATCTCCTTGCAGTCCAGGGGACTCTCAAGAGTCTTCTCCAACACCACAGTTCAAAAGCATCAATTCTTCGGCACTCAGCTTTCTTTCTAGTCCAACTCTCACATCTCTGCATGACTACTGGAAAAACCATAGCTTTGACTAGACGGTTTTTTTAATTCTAACTAAAGTTAGCCATGTAGAGGTTTTTTTTTTTTTTTAAATCAAGTTTTCCCCTTTGGCAAATTAATACCTCTGGAAAATCGAAACATTTTCAAAATCCTCCTCATTTATAGTGCTCAGAATCATGGAAGAACAGGTCTTTAAGGTAAAGATAAACTTTGAAATGAGGTTATGTAATTAGAGATGTTATTTTAGTGGTTCTGAAATAGTGGAATTTTAGAATTAGGCTGCTTGGGAACATAATTGGTGACAACTTGCAAATATAGATGGCTTTCCTATCTCAGATTTCCTCAAAATACATGTCAGTGATAGATTGTTACTTGGACTAAACAGGCATATGGCAGGCCACTTTGAAGAATTTGGAGGAAATTTATTTTCTGTTTTACAAAAAATCTATGTCTTAAGCATATAAGAATCTCCTACTAAACTATAGTGGTGAACTGGTTTTCAGGAAATCACAAAGAAGTTTACTTCAGATTTATTTTGGGGGCAGCTTATCAGATATTGCAAATGCTAATATCAGTGAAGCAGTAAGAATAAGAGCTACCATTTATTCACAGTCTGATGACACACCTTGTACTAAATTATTTTCATGTTGTACTTTAAATTTTAACAAGAATGCAACGGAATGTTCATTAATATTTCCTTTGCACAAACAGGAAACCCAAGACCCAAGTCACATGAGTCGCTTGTGCTTGAGCTGGGATTTAACTCAGGTTCTATATGATTCACGTTCTATATGGTTTTAAAGCTTGTCTCTTTCCAGGACTCCACCAGTACTCTTGAGATGTGCTTATAGTGTTTGTAGTATTACTTAGAAATATTACAAGGAAAGTTGATATTTGAAGGTTGAATCACTGTCTGACATAGTGTTTTAAAAGCATTTACTGTGTATAATAAGGAGTTCAACACTGAGTGAAGTCGTAAGTGCTAGAAGGACTTGAATCATTAAGACTCAACCCCTTCACTGGATGCATGTTCAATATATACTTATGTGTGCAGACAGAGCCCCAGTTTTTAATGAAAAGCAGATCTGATGAAACTTACTGAAGTTACTTTCTTACAGTATAACTGTGAAGTCGTCATTAACAAGTTTGAAAGAAAAAGTTACTTAAGTGAATTAGCTAAGCCAGTTGTTTCCTCTTGGAGTTGTGAGTAGGAAAAACCTTATGAATGAGAGTGATATAACTAAAAAGTGCTGTCAGTTAATTCTTTCTAGTGTAGAGTTGGGGATTATTTAAAATCTAGGGGAGATGTAGTTATCAGTGTTCATTTTCCTGCCTTTGATTCTTAGAGAACTTTTCTTATTTATTATTATTTTTTTTTGCATTGGTCTGTGAACACCTGGCTCTATTGGCTAAAACAGAAAATTCCTCTATGAAGCATTCAGATTATTATCACTGACTCTAAGCCTGCAAAAATCGCACTGAGGGCAGGAATTTTTTTTTTAAGTTTAATACAGCACATTTCCAAATTGTTCATGATCCAGAAAAGGTGACTAGCAACATGTTTAAAGATGTGTTCCTGTCCATATCTAGAAATCTTCCACTTGTAATCAAGTAGTAAGCACAAGTGTGAATAAATTATCACAATGATAAATAAAATATATCATTTTTAAAAACTATATTATGAATATAATTTCTAGGGAAAAAAATGAAATGCATCGCCCTATGTGGACATACTGCTTCCTTAACATTGCTATTCCTTATATATTAAAAGTAAGGAGTCTTTTTGACAGCTTTATTGAAAGATAATTCATATACCTTAAAATTCATGGTTTTCGAGAAGTTCACAGCATTGTGGAACCTTCATCACAAGCTACCTTCAGAACATTTTCATTAACCCTGAAAGAATCTCTGTATGCTATAGCAGTCACTCCTCATTACCCCCACCCACTTCCAGCCCTGAGTAACTGGTTTACCTTCTATTTCTATAGGTTTGCCTATTCTGGACATTTCATACAAATACAATCATATAATTGTGATTTGTGACTAGTTTCTTTCACGTAACATGTTCTGAAGGTTCATGCGTGTTGTACAGCATGTATCAGCATTTCATTCCCTTTTGTCACCAAATATCCCATTGTATGGCTGTACTTCAAATAACTATTTGAATTAATATTTCCGCTTTATGACTGCTGTGAATAGTGCGGCTATAAGCAGTCATACACAAGCTTTCATGTGGACAAATGTTTTTTGTTCTCTTGGGTATACACCAAGGAGTAGAGTGAACTATGTTTAAAACATTTTAAGGAGCTTCCAAATTGTTTTCCACAACAGCTATACCATTTTACAGTCTGCCAATAAAATATAAGGGTTCCAGTTTCTCTGCATCCTCACCAGCAGTTGTCATTGCCTGTGTGTTGATTATAGCTGTCCTAATGGCTGTGAAGCACTTTTTAATCGTTTTAATTTGTGTTTCTCTGATGGCTAACGATGTTGAGTATCTTTTTCATGTGTTTATTGGTTATTTATGTATAGCCTCTTTAGAGAAATGTCTGTTCATATCTTGTGCCTATCTTTGAGTTGATTTGTCTTTTTATTCTTAGTTGTAAGGGCTCTTTATATATTCTGGATATAGTACCTCATCAGATGTACAACTTGCAAGTATTTTCTCTCATTCCAGTGGTTGTCTTTTCACTTTCTTTCTTTCTTTCTTTAATATTTATTGGCTGTGTTGGGTCTTAGTTGTGGCACCCAGGACCTTTCATTGCAGCAAGGGGTCTCCCTAGTTGTTTGCATGGTGTGCAGGCTTAGTTGCCCCACAGCATGTGGGATCTTAGTTCTCCAACCAGGGCTCAAAAACAGGTCCCCTGCATTGCAAGGCAGATTCTTAATCACTGGACTGCCAGTGGAAGTCCCTCTTTTAACTTTCTTAATGTACTTTTACTGCATAAAAGTTTAAAATTTTTATATTGTCTCATTTATCTGTTCCTTCTCTTGGTCTTAAACATTTAATACAACATTTTCTTCTAAGAATTTTATAGTTTTAAATAATTTATATGATTTATTTTGAGTTAATCTTTGTATATGATATGAGCTAATCTTTGTATAGATATTCAACTTCATTCTTTTGCATGTGGATATCCAGGGTTGCAGCACTGTTTCTTGAAAAGACTTTTCTTTCTACAGTGAAGAGTTGAAACCCTTGTTGAAAATCAGTTGACCATAATTGGGCTTCAATCTGGATTCTCACTTATATTCCATTGATCTCTATGTTCATCCTTGCAATAGTGGTCTTGATTATTATAGCTTTGCATTATGTTTTGAATTGGGAAAATATGAGTCCTCCAACTTTGTTCTTTTTCAGGGTGGTTTTAGCTGTTCAGGATTCCTTGAATTCCATGTGAAATTTTAAGATCAGCTTGTCAGTTTCTGCAAAGAAGCCTTGATAAGGATTGTTTTCTTCTTTATAGATCAATTTGAATATGTCACTATTTTAACAGTATTAATCCTTCCAATTTATGAACAGGTGTTTTTCCATTTATTTGGGTCTTCAATTTTCTTCAAAGATGTTTTTAGTTTTTAGGGTACAAATTTGCACATTTGGTAAATTGTACCAAAGTATTTCATTTTCTTGATGCCATTTTGAATGAAATGGTCTCAGTTTCATTTTTAGATTATTCATTGCTGGTATATATAAATAAAACTACTTTTTGCATATTGATCTTGTATTACTTGAATAAACAAGCAGTAATACTTGAAGATCAGCAGAGAAATTACTGTGAACCTGAGTGGTCAGAGAGCACCTCCCACAGGAGATGGAGCTGGTCCTGCCTTGTAGGAGTTCTGAGATCTTAAGAAGGCAGTGCAGAGTTAGGAGCTCATATCAAGCAGGGGAAATGGATGGAGCCAACGCAAGAAACTATGAGATAACTGAAATAGAACATTCCTTGAAGGCCTCTTGATAGCTAAACAGTGGAATCCAAACTTCTTAGCCTGGCGTTTAAAGCCCATTAAAAATCTTTCGCTCACCATTCCAGCCAGAAGGGTTACGTTGTTTTCCTTCAGATACACTCAACCCTTTCTGTCCTTTCTTACCTATTCCTCTCCACCGATTCTTACATTTGATATGAAATCCTAAACCACCCCACATCCTCCTTGATTACTCCCTGCTCTGAAACTTCATCATCCTTCCTGATCATAAAAGCAGTTGAGAAGAAGTTACAAACCTGCCACCCAGAGGATACACTTTATATAATGATGAATATTTTTTAATGCCTTTTATGAACAGGTAGAGATTCATTTAGAGACTTTAACATATGATACTTTAGTGTGTGTGGTTATTTGACTCACAGTCAGATTAGTCTAGATATATGGCCAAAGATTTCCCACCTCTGATGCTGAGCAGTTCCATTTAGAAAGATCTTTTAGGCCACATAGAGCCCCATAATGATTCTTTGAAGCAGAAGCGTGTATACTCTAGATTAGAATGAGAGTGCAGTTCAGCACAGTGAAAGCTTAAATTATTCATTTGTAGAAATTTTCCTTCTCCATACTTTGATTAAGGATAGAGGTCCTGAGCTAGAAAGTCTTTTCTGAAGGTAGAATGTAAATTCATGCACTAAAGAGGGTGGGAACCTTAAAATTATTGCTGTATACTTTTCACAACAAAGTTATTTTAATTATTACTAAAAATTATTTGCCACAAGTGAAAGAGTTAATCTCTGATAGCTTCCCACATAGTTCAGCTGGTAAAGAATCCACCAGCAATGTGGAAGATCCCACTTTGATTACTGGGTCTGAAAGTTCCCCTGGAGAAAGGCATAGCCGCCCACTCTAGTATTCTTGCCTGGAGAATCCTCATGGACTGAGGAGCCTGACGGGCTACAGTCCAGGGGGTTGCAAAGAATCAGACACAACTGAGTGACTAAGCACGCACATGTGCAATTAAAGAAACAGAAAAAGTAAGCAGAGAGTTTTCAGTTGTTTTTTAAATTGTTGTTTGTTTCTTTTTTGAGAGCTGCCATCTCTCACCAGTAAATAACTCAGTTTTAGGTTCTATGTATTATATACCAACAGACATTCGGGAGGGGGATTCATTACTTTTTTTTTTGCCATGTGGGATCATGGTTCCCTGACCAGGAGTCAGACCCATACCCCACTGCAGTGGAAGTGCAGAGTCCTAACCGCTGCACCACCAGGAAATTCCTTTTTTTTTTTTTTAATTACTTTTAAAGAGTTTTCAGAGCAGTAAAATTGTTTTAAGTTTTCCTAGGAAGATTGAACTGGAAACAATATCATTCAAGGCTTCTTCAAAATAAAAATTGGTAATTTTAAATGCCTAAGAAAATATAGTGAAGTGTTTACATAAACTCATTAAAAACTTAAAGCCTACAGACCAGTGTTGTGTCTCATTGTTCTTTAGGCATGTCTGTTCACTCTTAGGTGGGAATATTTTGTTCCCTTACTCTGAAAAGGAATTATAATTTATTCCCTCACTTGACATCAGCTTTGGCATTTCTTGGCTAAAGAGTAGTTTCACGGTGGCAGCCATAAAAATTGATAAGTGAATTACCGTCTCAGAAGAAACCTATAATCTCTGGGTACTGTCCAGTTGCAATAAAGTACCTTCCTTATACGCCTTTTGAAGTAGAAATGATGAAACCATGAGCCCAGGGCTTCACAGTGCCAGTTTCCTGCTGCTTGGCTTTTCATAAACTTGGATATTTACAAATAGAAGCTATTTCTCTTACCTGAGTAAAAGGCAGAATTATTAATTAGGTTAGTACCTAGAAATTTCAACCTATAACTCACCAGTTATTTGAAGGAATAGTGGTCTCTCTTCAGATATTATAATGCTTCAAGATTAAAAGCAACTGTCATTATGACTCCTGCTATTGCATTTAGTGGTGGAACTTTTCCCATCTGAGTAATTAAGAACAAAACTTGCTACTCATTTGTCCCATTAAGTTCCATGAGATTAAGACAGTGATTTTATTTTTCTAATTTTGTCCCATTCTTTCCAGTCCAACCATTTCTTCCTACACACTGCATTTCAGTTACATAATTCTTTCTAAAACAGCATCTGTCGTGTTTGAGACATTTTATATTTGTTCATTTGTCCATTCTGTTAATACTTATTTAGTGCCTGATCTGAGCCAGTCTCAACTCTAAGCTCCTCCACCTAACTGTGCCTGCTGTCTGTAACCTGCTCTTCTCTCCTTTAACTGTCCTTCAGTTGTCCTTCCTTAGTTCCCAGTCTTTGCTTTGTACTCCATATCTCACCCTGCTCTTAGAAAAGGGTCTGGTAAGAGTCACTTACTGTGTAGTTGGATATTAATCATTGTTTTACCTATCAAGAGGCCTTTTACATTTTGACTTTTCCTATAAATGTGATTGAAAAACTGCTTTTTAGAGAATTTGAGAGCTTGCATATGCTGGTGTTGGGATTATTGGGGAGGTAGAGTGCCCCCTGCTGGTCCCTTTGAAATCTCACCGAATGAATGGCCTGCCTTTCCCTCCCACCGTCGTCCTCTCCGTGCTTCTTCCCACCTCCATGGCAGCGCAGCTGTCACTCCTCCTGCATGAACTGCCTGTAATTCACCCTCAGTGTGCAGCTCAGCCCATGCTCTACTGATACATCCTCCCTGAAGGTTTTTCCATGCCTGCTATTCATTTTCCTTCTGAGTTCCTCTACTATACATAGTCACCATCAGTGAGATTAGCACTTAATTGTGCTTTGTTTTAATGAGCTCATTTCCTTTTCCCTGGCTCTAGTGTAATTTTCAAAAACACTGATCATCTTGTCATTTTCTGTTTGGACAGTGCCTCTCAAAGAGACGCCTAAATGAATACCTAAACAGAAATGAGAACATGCCTAGGCCCATATGTAGAAGTATATTGCAAAATGAATTCATCCTTCATTAGAAAAGGGTAACATGTCCAGCTTTAGGGCATTATTGAAATTTTTTAAAGGGAAAAAAAAGTCAGCAGCCATTTTTTTTTCTCCTATAAATGCTAATGTCTGAGGAAAATTTTGATTTTTTACTTCCTAACAGGTGGTTTGTTCTGGATGCAGAAACCAGAGATCTAGTTTCTATCCACACAGACGGGAATGAGCAGCTCTCAGTGATGCGCTACTCAATAGGTAGGCAGATTTACTCCCACTCCTGGGGGTACTTATGACTTTTGTCAGTAATTGCATATTTTCACTTCCGATAATGCTGACCACTTTTTTCTCTGCTCTCTAAAGTTGCTAAGTATTGAATATGTTTCTTCAACATATTAGATAGTAGATTTCCTGAACATAGTAGATTTAATTCTGCTGTAGGAAACTGCAAAAGATCTGCTAAAGTTAAACTGTTCTACATCATCAAGCAAGCATAAATTTAGAACAAACTGTTACAACTGCATTTGCAGTTGAAAGCAGAATACAGAGCAATCAAATACCTTTTTTTTTAACTACACCTACTTAGAATTTTGAATAGGTATTAGGCTGAGTGTTAATAAATTTAGCAATCTTTTCTTTGTATATAAGAGGATATAAAACAAATTATAATAATATTCAAAGAATACAAATTTTATAGGCCCTTCAAGTTCTTTAAAAAAAATCTCTCTAGTTTGCTTTTTACTGTTTACATAAGAATGATTGGTTTGTTAATTTGATAAAAAATATTCAGCAACTCATTATAAGAATGTGATCAATTCATTTAGCTACTTCAGTAATTCTTTGTATTTTATTCAGAATATTTATTAAGTTTCCAACACCTTTTTCCCTGTATTAATATGGTTTTGATCCACACAGTTCAAGTGACATTTCCTTATAGGCAGAAATACATTTCAGTAGTTGTTGGATCAGTGTGAAATCCAAATGATCTTTTTGATGGCTTCTCAGTCATTTCAAAGGAAGCCAAGAATGCTGTTCTCTGTGTTGAACAAGGAAGGAAAAGTATTCACTTTGAGCTATAAGTTTGGCAAGAGTTATTTTGAAGAAGAAAAGGTTACCTTTTCTGTTTTAGTTTAGCTTTTTTCAGTGCTATAATAGCAAATAACTATTCAAATGTAGCATTTAAAACTCCCAAATCAAGTGAACTTTATTGACTATCTCTTACATGATAAGTACAATGGAGGAGATGATAGAAGAGAACACGGTCCCTTCCCAAGAGAACCTACCCCACAACTGGAGTGATCACATGTCCTCGGTTGAAATGAACGGCTGTACACTCAGCTTGCTATATGAATCCTGTATACTTAAACCTATAAAACCAGGTTAACCTCCTTGGAACCAGTCTGTAGCTAACTAGGAGATGAAGCTCAGGTCCGAGTCCAAGACCCATGGAGCATTTCCAAGAAGAGATTGTGCACTTGACTAGATAACTATTTGGTTTTCAAGTATGTTTAGTGATGGAAGGAGTCATTCATTAAACACCAAGTAATAATTAATTTGATGAGATTTAACAACATTTGTAAAATATCACTTGATATCGGTCCAGTAAAGTGACAGTAAATAAACCAGTCAGTGTATTTCTCTATTCGACATTATTTTCCTGTTTCATTCTAGATGGCACCCTCCTGGCTGTAGGATCTCATGACAACTTCATTTACCTCTATGCAGTCTCAGAAAATGGAAGGAAGTATAGCAGACATGGAAAGTGCACTGTAAGTAGTGAAGGGAAATAAATTGACCTATAAAATTGTTGGAAAATTTTACTTGGTAAAAAGAGTTAAATGTTTGCATTGATGTACTACCTTTAAACTTAGCAGACTGAAACTTCAGTCTCTATCCTTGAAAACTGACATGACCTGACAGCAGAATTTCGCAGTGCCCTTGCAGTTCTAGAAAGATTTCTCCTTTGATGAAAGTTTAATACTTATCTCTCTCTGACTGCTAGTTTTAATGCCGTTTCTGATATCAAAGCTACTTCCTTAGGAAATCCTCAGAAAATAATGCTTTTTCAAGATGACGTGAGTCTGTAATGGAAGGGCATCTCTCACGTTTTAAGCTCAGTGTCCCATGATCCTGCCCATCCTCGACACTGCAGTTTCATTTCCATGTGACTTCTGTAGCACTAAACAGAACATAATTTATATGAAGATTTGTCTGCATTAGGAGAATTAATAGAAGCATACTTTCTTTAGTTTACTGCATTTCTGATTGATTAGTTTTATCATTGTAAGATGACATTTAGGTTCAGTTACAGAAATACTGAGTACTGTCTTATCGCAGGCAGTTTGCTAACCCAGAAAGCGTTCCAGGCACTGGGAATACACCTAAGATTTGTTCATTGTCCCCTAAAAGTGCATATTCAAACTGAGGACAGAACGAAAAAGGCAGGGGGTATAGCATAGTGGTTATGGGGGTAAACTTGGGATTGGACTACCTGGATTTTAACTCTCATTTCACCACTCACAAGTGTGACCTTGGGCAAATTATTTAAAAACCTTCTACTTCAGTTTTCTCATTTATAAAGTGAATTTAATAGTACTTTTTCCTTCACTGGATTGAAACAAGGCATATAAAATACTTGTAATAGTGCTTGGCAAATAAATGTACTCAATATATGTTAACTATGGTTTTTATAGAAAATGAGGTGGTTTGGTATCTGTTAGCAATCAGTTTAGGATTAGCAAATTACTTGATGAAGTTAGTGGCACAGATTCTTCAACAGTCTTTACCACAGAAGAGTTTTAGGACAATGAATAAAAGAATGAGTTTTTAAAAGCAAATACATAAGTAAAACCCAGGCCATTTACTATTCAGAGAAGAGACTTACTGCCTTTTTGGTTTATTTTCTTTTTTCTTGGGGGGGAGCATATTTTGTACCATGTGCCAAAACCAGCCAATAAACTGATCTGCGAGCAACCTTATAATTTTATAACTTACCCAAAATATTTTTACTGACTTTGACAAAAATTATGAATTGGTATCCATTAATTTATTTAAATTACATCTTTTAATCAATTTATTATCTTAATAGTTGGGATATGGAATAGTAGAGTAATAGTGTTTATAGCATGATCAAATGGTCCACAGAAAGGGATTTTCAGACTACTAAAGTTTACCCTACCAGGCACCAAAATTTTCTTAATTATTTTTTACCCCAACTTGTTTTAAAAAGTCCATGTCTTAATAAGTAGAGTATTATCAAATATAATGTAATCTTGTGGAATCATAAAATTCTACAGTAGCATGTTAGCTCAGACCTCGTTTTACAGACCAAAGAGCCTGAGTTTCAGTCTTCAGAGAAGGTAAGTGGCTTGTCCTCGATCGCATCTTGACATAGTGGCTCATCTGGGGCCTGACCCCTGTTCTCCTGACTCTTGGCAGAGCAGACTTCTCGAGGTATAAAAATGCCTCAGATCTGCTACTACCTATGCTGGTGTGCTCTGCTCTCACAGCACAGCACCTGATGCAGAAAGAGCCGCGTGTGACATTGGGCAGCGAGACAACCTTGGGCGTGTTGAGAAGTGGCAGGTTTATCAATTGCATGACACTTATCTAGCCCTCTCCAGTTAGGCAGCTTGTATCTTTAGAGCATATGAAAGTATTATGTTGAGATATCTTTAAGAACTGTGAAATTTTATAATACTTTTTGAGGCTATAATGAAAGGCTCGACTACTCTGCTTTTCTAATTATCTTCTGTTCTGTGCTTTGCTTCCAGCTCTCACTTCTCCTTGCTGTCTGCTTCCACCAGCTGGTCTTATAACCTCATGTCTGCTTTTATCTGTTGTCTGCTATGATATAGGACAGAAAAGGTCGGGCTAATGCTGCCTGGCCACTTTCTAGGTTGCAACTTTAGGCAAGTTAATTTCTGAATCTTAATTCTTAAAATTGGAGATTATAATAGTTCCTACTTTTATAGGATTGCTGTGAAGATTTTAAATGTGGCAACTGGACCTACTCTCAAAGTTCCAAACACAAATGCTGTTTTCTATTTTGTTTCCAGTATTTCCTGTTACTAGTTAACATTTAAGTGACCCTATTGCTTCAGAAACATACTGGGCTTAGAACTTTAGGAAGTGTCCTTCTAATAAATTATAAGCAAGCAGCTGAAACTGTCCCTGAGTGCCAACACAGTAGCTTTCTGTTTGACTCAAATTCCTGCATGCCTTTTAACACTGCTTCTCCAAGATCTGAGCCCAGGAGAGAGAGTATGTATTCAAGTTGCAATGATGTACTAAAAAAAGCATTACAAATAGGTAAGAATTGCTGGTAAAATGTTTCTTTTTTGGTCAGGATTTTGGTAAATGAAAATATATATACGAAGAGAAGAGTAAAAGACTTTTAAACTCTCTACCTGGAAATCACCAAGAAATTACCCATAAAACTAAGCTGTATATATTTCAATATTACTGTAACAGGAATTCTATTGCAGTCCTTTGTGGCTTAAACAAATGGGGGTTATGTTTTCATTTAAAAGAAGTCACCAGGGACTCAGGATTCTTTCTTTCTTTCTACTCCCATCAACCTCAGTATGGTGCTGCTGGAATTCCAGTCATCATGTCCTGGTTCCACGAAGAATCAGAACAAGGGGAAAAAAGGCATTCTTCCTCCTAAGTCATTTCTCAAGTTTCCCTAGTAGCCCCACTCAGTGTCTTCTGCTACCCATAACTGCAAAAGGGGTTAGCAAATACAGGGTTTTAGCTGGGCACTGAGGAGGAGAGATCGTGGAATAGATAAATACGCTTTACATAGCTACACTCTGAAGGTTGGGTCAGAAACGCTGATCCTCTGGAAATTAGCTTTCTCTCAAACCAGCAAAGCACGTCAAAAATGTAGTGGGGGAAAAAATCCTAATTGCAATAATAACAAAAACTGTAAATGCTTTGAGAATAGACTTAGCAAAAAAAAGCACAGGAAGCTGTGTGAAACATGGCTGAAATGCAAACCAAGAACTGAAAAATAGACATAATGTATTTCTAGAAGAAAAGACTTGACAAAATATCTGTTCTCTACAAATTAGTCTCTAAATATGATTCACTCTTACTTAAATTTTCATGATATTTATGAGCTTGATAAAATGGTTCTAAAGTTCATCTGAGATTTTCCACATTATAAAACTATCACAGTTGGCTGGGAATAGGTAGATAGACTAATGGAACAGAGAAGAGTCCAAAAACAGATCTCCGTTTATATGGAAATTTACTAGATAATAAAAGAGGTATTTCAAATCAGTAGAGAAGCAATGGGCTCTTCTCAGCCTGCACTGTCCAGTGTCACAGCTGCTAACTGCAACTCAGTTCCCTGGGAACACTGGCCACATTTTGAGTACTCAGGAGCCGCAGGTACCGTCTGCCGCTGCATTGAGCTGCACAAATACACGTTTTCATCACTGCAGAAAGAAAGGTCCATTGGATGTCACCGCCCTGAATAGTGAGCGGACACCTGCTAAGTTGATTCAGTCGTGTCTTGACTCTTCACGACCCTGTGGACTGTAGCCTGCCAAGTTCCTCTGTCCGTGGAATTGTCCAGGCAAGAATACTGGAGTGGGTTGCCTCCAAGGGATCTTCCCCACCCAGGGATTGAACATGTATCTCTTATGTCTCCTGCATTGGCAGGCAGGTTCTTTACCACCAGTCAGGACCTGTTAAATAATAGAAATTTGATTCTTTGGGGAGTGTCATTGGGCTCACTGAGAATCAGATCCCTCAACACTTGGCACCTGTTGAAAAACGGCCTTGAGCTTTTCAAATATCCAAACCAAGAAAGCCCACTGTTACAAATCTGCTTCATGGCTTAGCGTCATGGCCCCCCAGCATCCACCTGGACACCTACTTAAGAAAAATTTAGTGCCTATGAACTCAAGGCCTCGGTACTTTTTTTGAAAACTCCTCAGGTAATATTAATCTACAGCCAGGGTTGCAAAGCACTGATGTAGGTGATGACATTCTGTCTGATTAACAAAGATTTAGCTGAAATATGTCTGACTTTTCCAGAAATACTTTTCTGTTCTCAGGCACCATCACTTTTGATTGTTACTGTGTTTACACCATTCAGCTGCTTAGAGGCAGTAATGAACATACCAGCTTAGGATACTCTTTGTTTCTCTTCTGGGAGGTATATTTATTTGCTCCCAACCATGTCTTGCCTATGGGGGGAGACATTTGAGGGGGTTTTCCCCCAACGTATGCATGTATCTTTGATGGCCTGTGAGTTAGATGAGACAAGGACACTCTTAAGTGGAATCTGGGAAGGCAGCATCATAGATTCCTAGCTGAAAGTCGCATCTCATCTTTGCTTCTTTATTGGACTCCATATCAGGGAAAACATACTTTGTCTTCCAGTATGAATTGATAGCTTTCTAAATTTGGGCACTTTTCCTACTCAAGTTCTTTTTGAGAATACTTGATATTTAGATTTTTTACCAACTAAGTACATCGTGTCCAACACAGATGTGAATTAAATGAATGTTATGTATCCATACGGTGCTTTTGATTCTTTTCTAAGTAATACTATTAAAGTCTCTTCAGAGACAGTCAAACAGGATTTTTAAGCACTATGTTAGGAGGAATGCTCCCTGGAGGACAGTGCTTTGCCGTGATTAGTTAAATCCTTCCATTAATGTAGTGCCAGTGTTCTTAGAAGCTTGGCTTCTCTGGATGTCAGCCAGCATCATATTGATGAACCCTGTGAAAAAGATCTGTGTGACCCTGTCCTGCTGCCATATTCAGAAAATATTCACAAAATTCACGTAAATTCATTTAGATGTATAAGTTTGGGTATTTACCATACAGCACTGTGATGGATTATAGCGCCAGGGAGGTTTTAGGACATATCACTGAACTGCAGAAGGCTCCTGGAATAATTAAAAGACTTTGTGTAAGTCATTAAAAAGTATTTTGAATTTATTAACATTTTTTAAAAATTTATCTTTGGCTGGGCTGGGTCTTCGTTGCTGCATGGGCTTTCCTCTGGTCGTGGCTGTCGGGTGCTGCTCTTTGTTGCAGTGCTAGGGCTTCTCACTGCAGCGGCTTCTCTTGTGGAGCACAGGCTCTGGGCCCCGTGGACTTCAGGAAGTGCGGCTCCCGGGTTCTACAGCACAGGCTCAGGAGCTGCGGCGCATGGGTTTAGTTGCTCCAAGGCATGTGGGTCTTCCGAGACCAGGGATCGAACCCATGACTCCTGCATTGGCAGGTGGATTCTTTACCACCAAGCCACCAGGGAAGCCCCTGAATTTACTAACTTTAAAAACCATGTGAGCAGAAAGCTAGTAATTCAAAAAGTACAATCAAAATTATTAATAAATGTTTTAATATGAAGTATAGCAGATAAGTGATTTTGAGTCTCTGTTGGCTTTACTATAAACTATAAGACCTGTGTGACTTATCTGCAATAACTTATTGAAAAATCATCAAATGCTTACATGTGAAGCCAGCATAATATGGCACTTCAGTAATTTTTTGTTTGAATTCCCAGTGTTGGTAAAACCTAAGCAGAAAAAGATCTGTCTTTTTGTATAGTCAGATATATGATTAATTATTGGATCCAGTTGATCAGAGGGAGTATGCTTTTCCCCAGCATATTCTTTGGAGGTAGGAGTTTTTTAGGAGATCTCCACATGCCATGGGTACTCAAGAAACAGACCAGGAAAATTGTACTCTTTTTTTATATACAACCTGGAACCAATATTTCATTCCCCAAAATGAAGTCACTCTAATCAGGGCCACTAGTGACTGGAAATGAGGCCCGAGGTGTGTTTCACCGCCTTCTAAGAGATGGCTTTCCCGGAAGTGCAGCTCTGGTAGCACGCAGTGACGGTATCCAAGTGGAGGCACAGTAGGATACTCCCAGCTTCCGAGGGCTTTCCGCTTCCACTGTGGTCGGGTCTCTTGAGTTCCACAGTTCTGGCTCCCAGCCAAGGACCTGCTCCAACAGAGGCCGTGATACTGCTCCACTTCAGGAATTCCCAGTGAATGGCTGCCAAGAAGACAGTATTGATTAACTGTGAGACTACTTGTCATTCATTCAGCACTCTAAATACATTCTAATGATTGGTGTGTTACTTCCTAGGGACATTCCAGCTATATCACACACCTTGACTGGTCCCCAGACAACAAGTATATAATGTCTAACTCGGGAGACTATGAGATCCTGTACTGTAAGTATGAACGAGCGCACACGGCTGAGATGTGTCTGTCGGCGGGCAGTAAAGAGCAGGCTCCATAAAATTACTGGCCCCTCTAACCTGGCGAAGCATGTGCTACTCAAAGCTAAGGACTGAGAATCTCAAAGAAAGGAATCAGTTCATTCAAATATCGTAAGAAATTATTCAGGAAGACTGATCCCACTCTGGATGGTTCTGTATTTAACAGCTCTTCCTGGAGACCAGAAGGAGTATAATGGATGGGCATTTATGCTTTTTAAAGAAAAATAACTTCAGCAGGAAAGTTTATAGTTCCGTGTGTGCATGTGTGTTCATTGCATCCAACTCTTTGCAACCCCATGAACTGTAGCCCACCAGGCTCCTCTGCTCCTGGAGGTTTCCAGGCAAGAATACTGGAGTGGTTTGCCATTTCCTACTCCAGGGGATCTTACTGACCCAGGGATCTAAAACCATGGTAAACACTTTCTTTTCCTTTCAGCTGTGTCTTAATGTGTTTCAGTGTATGAATTATAAATACAAGTAAACATGGCTGGTTTGAATCAAGATGCATTTTCAAATCCATTTGTACACAAGCACTAATTATACTTCCTGTTTCTAAATTTAAAGGGGACATTGAACATGGCTGCAAACTAATGAGAAATCGATCAGAATGTAAGGACATCAATTGGACAACATACACCTGTGTGCTGGGCTTTCAAGTCTTTGGTAAGGACATTGCACTTGATGGGGAAGGTTGGTCTTGTGCTCTTTTTATGTATAATACTCAAATTTCTAAATGAAAAATAATCTACATGTATTCTTTTATTTTTTATTGAAGTATAGTTGAATTACAATGTTAATTTCTGCTGTCTAGGAGAGTGACTCAGTTATTCATACACATATATTCTTTTTCATATTCTTCTCCATTATGGTTTGTTACAGGATATTAATATAGTTCCCCATGCTGTACAGTAAGACCTGGTTGTTTATCCATTCTGTATATACTAGTTTGCATCTGCTAATCCCAAACTGCCAGTCCAGCCCTCTCACACCCCTCCCCCTTGGCAACCACCAGACTGCTCTCTGTGTCTGTGATTGTCTCATAGATAGGTTCAGTTTGTCATTTCTTAGATTGCACATACAAGCTCTCATCATGGTGTAAGTCTCTCTGACTTCCTTCATTTAGCACTGCATGTGTTCTTTAGTGTTAACTGCTGTTAATGTCCAAGTCAGAGAGGTTAAATATACTAGGATTGAACCAATACAAGGCTTCTTCACTACAGAATCCATTGGTCCCTAATAAACATAAAAGACAATTAAAAAGGAAAGGCATTCACATAATATTATAGATTGCCTTTCGAGTTTTTTCCTCCAGGTGAAAATTGAAGCTTTCAAATGAGTAAAAAGCATTTTCAAAATAACAGCTTTATTATCACATACTTAAAGTGTACAATTTGGTTATTTCAGCGTATTCACAGGATTGTGCAGCCATCATTCATCACTGTCGAATTTTAGACCATTTTCATCACCCCTGCTTCACCCTTCCACAACCTCCCAGCAACCACTGATCTCTTAATGATTCACATACTCAGGACAGTTCATAAAAATGGAATCATACAATATGTCGTTCATTGAAACTGACTTTTTTCCTTCAGCACAAGGTATTCAGGGTTCATCATGTGGTAGCACGTATCAGTACTTCGTTACAGATGACTATCCCCATGTACAGCTGTGCCACATTGTTTATCATCAGTTGATGGACACTTAGGTCGTTTCCACTTTTCAGCTATTATAAATAATGCTGGCATGAACAGTAATGTACAAGTTTTAGGAAAGACGTGTTTTCATTCTCTTGGGTATATACCTCACAGTGGATCTGCAGGGTCAAGTGGTAATTCTGTGTCTGACCTTTTGAGGAACTGCTAGACTGTTTCCCATAATGGCTGCACCACTTTCATTCCTACTAGCAGTGAGGGTTCTTTCTACACGTGGTTGTCAACAGCTGGTTGTTGTTTTGCATGTGGGTGTCCAGCTTTCCCACTACCATTGGTTGACATATGAAGGCATTCTCAGTAAATGTTATTTAAAGATAAAATGTGTAGATCATTCCTAATACGATATTTTGAACATTTCTAGAAATCTCTCCTTGACCGTTTTCTCAGTCTTTGCCAGACTGTAGGATTCCTTCTGAGAAAGCTAGGATTAAAAAGAGATGGTATACTCTGTAATTAGAATACTGGATATGGGCATGGCACCAGTACCTAAAGGGGTACCCAAACTAGGAGCGTTTTTTCCCTTATCAGTGTGTCTCTGCCGTCTGAGAGCTGGATTCTCTCCACACTGGTGGTAGATCTGAACATTTCTTTATGCAGTGTGCATTAGAAAATGAATCCATTATAGGTGCTTGCTCTAAACTAACTGCTATAGAGATGAATAGGCCAACCAAGTAAGCTTGGAAGAAATTAAAATAATCCTGACTAGTCCGTAAACAAATTCATTATTCTGGGTGAAGCTGAAGCAGTGGCCAATAGGTAGTAACTTACCTAGTTATTTTGATGAAACAATATTTAATTTACTTATTAAGAGATGTCAATTAATGTATTAACTAGAGACATATTAATACATCTTTTGTTACTCAAATGTTATTGACCAGAGATGTTTCAGTATTCACTTACCTAACAAATTATTGGCCACGGGCATTAGTTTTTGCAAAAATTACCTAGTCAATAATGTGTTAAGAAGTGTTTTGTCTTTACCAAATTAACCCTCCCCCCAAAAAAAATTGTTCTCTAGAGTAATATGGAACTAGAGGAGGGCAGCTTCTCAACTGTTACATATTATTTTTAGTCTAGTAGGGATTTGTGCTAATCATGTTGAACATCATCAGTGCCTCAGGATGATTCAGAATGATTAAATTTGCTGTGTCGACTTTTGGACATAAATAATAGTTCCAGGAAAATTCTATGGATAGCATGATAGACTGGTGGATTATGACCTATGCATTTCCATTAAGAAAGAAAAGGTTTTTTTTTAAAAAGTGCCTGCCTGAAAAGGAGCAGTGAAAAGTATGTAACTTTTAGACTCTCCAGAGTCCACTTTGCAGAATTAGTGCCCACATTGTTTCTGTACTCTGGTACAGAAGTAACTGAGAATTTCCCCTCCAGCTAGAAACTTTGAGGAACTTAACAGACAAGCTAAAACTAAAATTATTTATTAGCCCCACCTGCTGGTTAGTAGTGAGTACTTTTGAATCTTAAAGTCTTAAATTTTCAATCTTGAGGTTATTTCAGTTTAATTATTATTTCAGATAAAATTTCATTTGAATGAAGTATTGAGGCACTAAAAAATCTGTAAGGGAAATTTAGCAGCTAAGAGTCTGAACACAGATGAAAACTAGTAAGATTCTAAAGTAAACATGTAGCGTGGCAGTTGTATTTTTCAGACTAATTTTTCTAACACTGCCCCCCTATTTCCGTATCAAAGGTGTCTGGCCAGAAGGATCTGACGGGACAGACATCAATGCACTGGTGCGCTCCCACAACAGAAAGGTGATAGCTGTTGCTGATGACTTCTGCAAAGTCCATCTGTTTCAGTACCCCTGCTCCAAAGCAAAGGTAAAACCAACTTAACAAAGACCAGTGTTACATTTAGGGCCTTTTGTTTGGGGGATAATTTTGTGTCAGTGGTGGAAAAGTATCTGTAGGGTTGCTAATTACTCTCCATATGCTAGTGTGCACAGGGAGAGAGACCAGGGCCACCTGTGCACATCCATGCAGGCAGTGCTTGTCTTTTCCTTCATTATGGTAAAAGATGCTTGATGACGTTTCACTTGTTTTTATTTTTTTCATTTTGATTCTTAGCAGTTTTATTTTTCTTCTCAACATATTGAAATATTTTATTTTTGATACACAATCAACATTATAAGACTCCTAAACCATCTATAATCCTACCAACCTAGTAAATTCTCTCCTAGCCATCTCAGTAGAATAGTCACTAAACTCGTAACAAGAATACCAACCTGACATCCAGAAGAGACGTTTTTTAAACATAGTCTAAAAGTACAACTGTCCAATTACTTTGTTTCCCACATAAATAGGTATTAAAAGGAAACTGCTGCTAGCTTTATTCTTCAGCCAATGATTCGTGGGTTTTTAGCTTGTTTCACAAGCTGCATTGACCTTCCTAACCTAGTCTCCTCCGTTGCTGTAAGTAGGCATGTAGGGAATGAATTTAATTTTGCTGTCTGATTTATTTCACGTAGGCTCCGAGTCACAAGTACAGTGCCCACAGCAGCCATGTCACCAATGTCAGTTTTACTCATAACGACAGTCATCTGATTTCAACTGGTGGAAAAGACATGAGCATCATTCAGTGGAAACTTGTGGAAAAGTTACCTTTGCCTCAGAATGAGACTCTAGCGGATCCTGCACTCACCAAAGCCCCTCCCTCTTCCATTGAGAGTGCGGTGCAGTCTGATACTCCCACACCACCTCCTTCCCAGCCCTTAAACGAGACAGCTGAAGAAGAAAGTCGGATAAGCAGTTCTCCCACACTTCTGGAGAACAGCCTGGAGCAGACTGTGGAGCCCAGCGAAGACCACAGTGAGGAGCAGAGTGAAGGGGGAAGCGAAGACCTCGGTGAGCCTGTTTATGAAGAGCTAGCCAATGAGCTAAGTGAGGAGCAGAGCAAAGCCGCTCTTCCTGGGGACCAGCAAGACCCCCCATCCCTGTCCTAACACCAGGACTTCAGTGCGACTCGCTTTTTCCTTCAACTGCGTGTGGTCTTGTGATAGCAGAGTTCAGATAACAGGCCGAGAAGTGATGAAGAATCACTGTCGATGGAGTTTTGGTTTCCACGTAATCTTGTTTTCAACAATCTCATCTTCCGTCTCTTAAATGCAGTCAACCTAAAGGTTTGGTTTGAGGTGTGTTGAAAATTAACCAAACTTAATAGTAGGAAAAGACTGAAACATTGATTGTGTCTCAGAAATTACTGTGTCTGTGAGTAGTATCATGTAAATACTGGAAACAAAAACAGCAGTTGTATAGATTTAAAAATAAACCCCTCGTTATCTGAACAGGTTTTCTTCAGGAACAACCAGAGGCATCACAAACACTGATGCTCATCTGTTCATCTACTGGCTCAGACTGTGCTACTTTTTTTTTTTTCCTGATGCTGAAAATCAGAAAAACAAAAAACAAAAAAAAACCTCTTACTGAGACCCTCCCACCCCAAATATCTAGTGGAGACTTTTTAGTTAACGAAAAACTTCAGTATCGCTATGAGCAGTGGTATGGCCTTCCTGAATAATAACGCCGTTTTCTTAAGCTGCCAGCAGACGTCCAGATGTGCTTGTTAGTCTACTACGTAGGTGCTGCCTTTTCTAAGTCAGAGTGAGGAACAGTCCCTGAGTTTCCTGTGTGCAAATCTATTTTATCTTAGAATTAAGAAAGCAGTGGTTTGTTAAAGAGCTTTTAATGTATATTAAACCATTGATGCTCAGAAATAATGGATTCCGCCAAGGATCCCTTTACTGACCTAAACATTTTCAAGTGAATGGAAGAGAAAAAAACCGCATGCCTATAAAACTAAACTTGGCTGATTTTATCTAGCCTTCATCATAAGTTGTTCCCTCAATAACAGAAATATTAATTCAGTAATGATTTAAATGATTAAATTGGTGCTTGAAATTCATTGATTTAGTTGTAATTTTTATACAGATTGAGGGATAAAATAACAAATTGCAAATTCTTTTCTACAGAAGTGTGACGACAGTCACAGTAATTTTTTATCAATTGCATACTTAACAGACTTCCTCTATATATGATGATTTTTCTCTGGTGGAGTTGCTTTAAGCCTTGCAGTTCTGAGTGACTGTCCTCTGCTACTGGGGGCAGTGCATGTATTTTATGCAGTGGATAGTTTTGGTTTTTTGTTGTTTTTTTTTTAAGTTTTGTCAGACGATTGTTTTTCTTAAGTATGTGTTTCCTATTTTCCAAATAATTACTGACAAATATGCATTTCCTATATATTTGTTTATACTTTGATTATAAAAAGACTTATTTTTTAACTTGCTGCATTGTTTTGATATCTTTCTCTTGTTGTTAGATCATGTTTAGAAACTTCAGATGAGTTCAGAAGTCTTAAGTATGCAAGTGTTTACGTGATTGTGCCATTCCAAAGTGCTTCAGAACTGTCATTCCCTTCTACTATCTTCTCAGGAGTAATACAAGTCAGGTATTTCATCATCTGGTAACATACAGACTCCAGTGAACGCCCAAGGACACGCACCACATTTGTATTCAGATGCTGTGTGTAAGGGTGTGGGTGTGTGTGGAGGGGTGAGTGAGTGTGGACACTTACTCTGTGTGTGTCTCTCTCTAGGAAGACACGTGCCACACTGAAAATGCTCAGTGTGTATCTCTGTGTATAGACATATGTTGTGTGTATCTCTTTCCTTTTGTTTACAGCTGTTCAGAAAAAAAAAACCTCAAAGCGGTTCTCTTCAAAAGAAGAGAGAATCCAAGCAACCCATCATTTTTCATTATGTTTATACATAATTATCAGAGGGCTGCAGCAGTATCAGGCATATATTTTTGCCTGTTAGCTGTGGTGATTGAATCATCAGGTCAGCATGTGCTAGACCCTGCAAAATAATAGGAGATGAACAAGTAATTCTACAAGAAGAAAAAAGCATTTTGTAAAGTACCTGGGGGTACCGCTCCCCATGATAAGCAGGGAGTGTTTCTGGGGATGTCAGTCACCTTTGGGGTTGCTGTGTACAATGAAATTTATATTCGTGATATTTGTGATATCTTGGGTGGTAGTTTCAAAAAGACACTACTAATACGCAGAAAGCGTTCCAATTCTCTATTGCTGGCAACTACTGTTTAACAGTCAATTAAATCTGTGATTATGGTTGGAAGTGGGTGGGATTATGAAATTGTAGATGTTTTTAGAAAAACTTGTGAATGAAAATGAATCCAAGTGTTTTATGTGAAGATGTTGAGCCATTTCTATCATGCATTCCTGTCTTATGACAGAAAAATTTGAAGATTAAAAAATAAAAGAATCAAAATGTTTCATTTGTCTCTCTAAATGTGTCGCGAGTCTTTCTTCCTTTATACTGCTAGTTCCATCCAGTTATCAGGAGACACGACAGACAGTTCAGAAGGACACATCTATCAGTTGACCGCTGTGGATACAGCCATTCTGAGCATGACAGACTGCATCTCATAAAGCTAGAGGAAATTACTTCTGATTTATGCTTCCATTTAATAGGCAGTAGCTTCGTTTTAATTTATTTCATGTCTGCACTCACTCAAATGTTTACACTGGATGATCCTAGCTACCTGCCTCCCCGGTGTTCGCCTGCAGGAAGCCCTTGAACTCAGCATCCCTCTTTCTCCATCTCTCTTGGGTTGCTTAGTGACACAACTTCTGTACACCACAACCATAAATTAGCTGCTGCACATTTTTCTTGATGAAGAATTAAGTATTCCATACATTTCCCAGATTTACAGTCATGGAAATGATGGGGTTTTCATCATCACCTTATTCATCCGTGGTGACTCTGAATGTATGTTCACAGCCACTCACACACGCTAACCTGCTTCCCTTAATCTCTGGCCCAGGCTACGCCACAGAGCCTTGATCCTGCCTCTCCTCTCCCTCAGCAATGTAAGCAGGCAGTCCTGAGAACAAATTTCCCTGGGGAGTCACCCAGGGACAGAGGTGAATATGCATCCCCACCGGTGCGGACGACTCAGTGAGTCAGTGGGATGACGAGTGTGCGCGTCTGCCAGATCTCACTAAGGGAGCTGGAGACAGTGCTAGAAGAGGTCTTAGGGAGGAAAAATAACTTTGTAATAAAAAGCAAAAGCCCACATACCCAGTCATCTGTTTCATTCCTGATGTTCCCATAGCCACCAAGCCAGAGTGCACCCTGGGCAAGGTCAAGGGGTACTTGAGCCCACCCCTCCGCAGTGACGCCCATTCAGCCAACGCTGGGTTGGGCTGACTTGGTGACCTGGTGGAAGCAGGGAAACTCTGAAGCCGGCATTCTCTTACCGCGTCAGCCATAGAAGTTTCTGGGTTAACACGTGTTTAAGTGATGTCCAGGCAGCGCAGGGCCTCTTCCTTCTGCAGACTTCAGTCTCTGCAATAAAGATGTATTGTGCTGCTGACACGGTCAAAGAGGGAGCCGGTCTGAACCCTGCAAGCCTGTGTGGGACTCGGATCTACAGGCGGCGGCGTTTCATCAGGTGTGCATACAAACCCCCTCATACAAGGAACTCGACCCGGCTCAGCATGGAACCTGGCGATGAGAAAGATACAGGCCCTGCCCTCACGGAGCATGGATCCTGGAAAGCCAATCTGGAAAGTTTACCAACTGTATGTTTCCATTAATAACAGTATCAAAGTGACAATACTCTAAAGAACAGACTAGCGGTTGCCAGGGGACAGCAAGTGTGGAGATGTCATCTAGAGGGGGAGATGTCATCTAGAGGGGCAGCACGGGGGTCCTCTGTGATGATGAACAGGCTCCATCTTGGTTGTGGGGGTGACGACATGAACCTACACGCAGCACTAAATCACACTGGTGGAAACCAGTTAAGACCTGGAGTCTGCATGACTGCGCTGTGCAGGTGAACCCTCCCTGGACTTAATACTATACACTGTATATGATGTCACCATTGGGGAAGCTAAGGGAGGGATTCACTGGACTCTTTACACTTCCTCTAAGTCTACAGTTATAAAAAGGTTTTCTGAAACAATGATATAGAAATTCCCGTAAAGAAAATTAAAAAAAAAAAAATTCCCTTCTCCTTATGCATTTGAAGGAAATATAGAAACAAAAATGGGCTTTAACACAACACCGATTTTTTCAATAAAATTTCTATCCTGGTGCACCTGAAGTGTTCCACCTGTGACTGAATAAAACACTGCCAATGGGGAACACACTCTCCACAGCCTTCCCCACCTCTGCTTGGCCCCCACAGGGGTCTGGGGGAACCCCTGGCAACGGGGGCGCACTGGTCAGAAGGTTTGCCTGGGAGCACAGAGGCTTTACCTGCTACGGCTGAGAAACAGTCAATGCATCCTTTTGCCACTAGCGGAGTCCTCCCTGTCCCTGGGCGTTCATGCCTCCTGGGTCCACACTGGCTTCCCCTTCTGCCTGGTTTGAGTGTCGCTGATGCCCCCTCCCTTCCTTGGAAATGCTCGCACGGCAAGTCCCCCATGGCTGCCTTCCCTCAGGTGATTGGGCTGAATCACCTTCCCTTACTTAGACTTAATAAAATGACAAGAAAAAAGAATTCTACTATTTATGGGTCCCCGGTGAAACTGCTGCAAAACTGAGATTAGGTGGTCAGGCTTTCTCCTTGGAGAGTGATGGCCCCATGGTTTCATTGGCAAAATCCATTTTCATATGGCCTACTGTTTGCTGCCCATGAATATCTCAGCACAGCAATCATTGGCAGGAGTGTTTGCCAGGCTTTGACATTTCCATTTAGAAGATGAATTAATTCTGAGCTGAGCCACAAGTCCCTTCTCTCTTGGAAGAACGTGTTAAGATTCAAGCTCTCAGAGGCCCCCAGAGCATCAGTGAGATCTCACACCAGTCCCGCCTGACAGTGGGCCAGCCCTTCCGTGAGGGCAAGTGAGGAATCTGACATAAAAAACTCAAGGCTGCAGTGACGGGGCATTTTTCATTGTGAGTTTGGGTAAGTTTGGGCCCCTCCTCCTTGGTCTGTGTCCAAAAGAGAGACTAAGGGTTTACCTCCAGGAACACCTGATCCTCAGGGGAGAGACCTCCTGGTGAGCTCATGTCCCCACCTGCCCCGTGCAGGCCCAGCATCCAAGGGGCTTGAGCAAAGCAGGGGACCTGTTCTCACCTCAGGGCACAGGGAAGGTGTCCCCTCCGGGTCATGGGTGACAGGCGGGGGCTCCATCACAATAAACAATGCTTGCAGCAGAAGCTACGAGCAGGGTGACAGATTGTGTGGACAGCTAGGAGAGCCTGCAGATGGCTCCACTAATAAAAGCTGCCATTCACAGCCGCCCAGGCTCAAGTGGTTTCTATGGAAAACCCTCACACTGAAATAGAAGGAAGTTCTTTTAAGTTACAGTAGTTGATAACTTTTTTGATAAAACATGGTCAAATTTAAACAAAGGGATTTGCCTGGGAGGGCACTCTGGAAACCACGGAGTGGCCATCTGCAGTGCTAGGAGCTATGACCCAAGCACGGCAATCTCTCAGGTGCGCCCTTCACATGAGGATTTTCGCTCTTCCCTCTTCTCTCTCACTCAGGGTTTGTCCTGTGCCATTCATTCAGCAGTGCTGGGGACACACTCCAGTGACCGCGGGAGGACGGGGAGGGCAGCCTCCACGTCACCGTACGGAGCCAGAGCAAGGCTTGACCTCTGGGTGTGTGAGTGACGCTGGTCACCCTCTTCCTTGGGAACTCAAACCTCTCCTGCCAGGGACCACAGGCTCCAGGTTTCTTTTCTTCTTCCCTCTGTCCAGCTGTCCTCCTTCCTTATTTCCCCTTCCTTCCTTCCTTCCTTCCATCTTCCTTCTGAAGGGCACCAGAAGATGCCAGCCCCAAATTTGCCACTTTGGGAGGTTGACTGTTCTGAGCTGTAGGCATCTGAAAAACAGCCAATCCAAAGAGAGGCTTTCTCTGAACGCTCCCACCTGCCTAAAGACAGATGCCCCAAAAGGAACTCAGCTGTTATAGATCCCTCTCGGGGGCCTCATCAACCAGGGGAGACGGACTCCCATCACAGAGGAGGCTGAGCCCACCCCACACTCAGACACACTTGTCACAAATCACCACACTTCCCAATCACTCTTCTGAGGGCCTCGCGTTGTCCCTAAAAATCACTCTCCCCTAGAAGGTCTACCTCCCCCTCTGTCTTCCCTACTAAGATGGGGTTGGAAGCTTGAATTCTAAGTCCCCTCGGGGAACTGCTCATTTTTCTCTGAGTATCTCCCATGTACACGTGAGGTCTACATGTTCATAAACTGCCATTCTTTTTTAGTTTCAAGACAGATTTAAAAAAATTTTTTTCTTCGAGTAAAAGGTATCTATTACTTTGAAATAAGATACACATATGGGTTTATGAAACTGGATGTGCGGCCACAATCTAACTTTATTCTGGACATGCCGTGACACCGAATGTAAGCAGCAACTTTAAACCAGGCGTGCTCCTTACTTGGGGGGGAGGCACAGCGCAGGGGGATTTTTCTTTTAATTCTTATTAGCATATAGTTACTTCTGTTTGTCTCTTGTTAGTCTATCTTTTAATTCAGAGGTCTCAGCCAAGGACTCTCAAGGCTGGAAGGTAAAGTGTCTTGCCTCCCCTACACTTCCATCTTCCTAAGTTTTTAAAGATTTTATTTTTAGGTATAACTTACGGCAAAGTGCAGAAGTCTCAGGGTATCTGCGTTCATCTGCCTACACGTGTACACACCCACCCAGATGAAGAGCTGCCACGTTTTGATGACACAAGCCTGCCCTGTGATGCCTCTGCCTGTCGGTACTCCCTGACGAGTGTCAGCTCTGGTCTGACCTCTGTCACCACCGAGGGTTCTGCCTGGCTTTGATTTTCATCTAAATGCAGTCATCTGCATTCCTTCTGATCTTAGACGCCAGGGGCCATCACAAGCTCTTGTCTTCTCCACTGCTCCTGAATACTGGTATTTTCCCCATTCTATCTCCTCACCTTCATACACTCCCTAACAATGTAGCGGACACTAGGCTTCCATGGGCTCTATATCCTGCGCCCTCTCAAAATTCCTACCTCTAGTCCAAACCCTGGGCTCATCTCCAGACGCCATTGCTGACTCAAATTCTTTGCCTGGAGGGCTCAGAGGCAATCCATTTCTTCCAACAACACATGCCCTGCCCTGCTGACCCCCGGTCCTGCACCTCCACTCACCCAGGAGCCAGGCTGAGTCATCCTGGGAGCACCCAGAAGCCTGCCTCACCCTGACCGCTAATTGTCAGGTACACTCACTGCTGCCTTAACACCCTTGGGCTTCACGCCTCTCTCCATGCCCACTGCCGCTGGTCCCCAGGCCCCCGTCACCTCTCAACTGAACTCTCACAGTAACTCTCAACTAGTCCATGCCACAAGTCTTTTTCCCCCTCCAATGTGCCCTCCACATCAACACCATGGGCTCAAAAGCAGAACACTGTTCTGTTCCAGCAGAACACTGGATTCTGTGGCCATTCCCTCAACACACACCTTGCGTGCTCACCCACCGGAGTCCAGCCTTCTCTTGTGGCTCCTGGCCTAAGCCTCCTCTCACACTTCAGCAGGTGCTCGTCCCTCAAGTCAAATGCCCCTCCCACTGTATGCAGCAGGAAACCCTGACGCATCCCTATGCAACTTACACAGTGCCCTCTCTGTGGGCATCCCCGCCACTCCTCCTCATTCCCGGGCCCCAGCCCTGACCTGGACACTTCTGCTGCACTTTGGTTGGCCCCTTCCTTCTCTGAGCTCGGGGACCAGCGACACATCACCTCTGTCTGGCCTCTGCTGCCCAACACAGAGCCCAGCATGCAGCGATTCCAGAATGAGCAGTGTGTGCCATAAGGCTTGTAGGCCAGGTCCCCAGTCTGCTAGGGAGACAGGGCACCAATCCTCAGGTAACCCCAGATCTGCTCACAGAAAAGCCCTGCAGGAAATGACAGCAGGGCACCTGATGGCCCATTAAGGGCCACTGCCAGCCTTAAGAGACAGCCCAGGGAGCTGGGCCAACTCCAGGAAAGACAAGAGCCAACAAGACTTCAAGCCCCAGCTCAGAAGTAACCGGGCTGCCTGGCACCACTAGGAAATCCCAAGCCTGAACCCTCCTGGGTCTGAGGCACGATCGTTTTCACAAGTAGTCAGGCTGTCCCTTCTGTTTCTAATGGCATCTGGTCCAGATCCCAGACCACAGTGAGCTTCTTCTAAGCCCAGAACACAGCATGAGCTCAGGAAAGACCAGCAAGTTCCCACCCCCCAACAATCCCACTCCCAAGACATTCAAATAAGGGTACAGTCAGCATTTCTGACCTCTGTCTAGAGGTGAGGCTGAAGGAAGCAGACCTCCCCGCCCCGCCTGCTGAGTTCTAGGGGCCTAGAGTGATCCACCTGGAGGAATCCTGGCTCACAGATCCTCGGTCGTAACACTTCTCATCCACAGTCATGCAGGAAAATAAACAGAAAAGATATGCTGGTGACAAGGTACAGGAAGTCCCAGAGCAGGCATGCAGAGCTGCTATCTCACTCCCTGCTCCTGCAGTCACTAGAAAGGAGCCTGGGCGTGCCAGCTCCTCCAGGACACTGAGCCTGCAGACAGGCGCGGATGAGGACTCCGACCATCACTCACCAGGAACAAAGCCCCCACACCCAAAACCTAAATGCTCAGGGAGAGTGAGGTCACAGAATGACAACAGCAGGACTCACTCTCCCAAACCAAAAGGCTCTCCTGGGAAGACCAGGCCTCACCTCGGCAGCCCGAGGCCTGCCCCTGCCTGAGCTTAACTAGCTCTTCACTTTCTGTCCCATGGTCACCGGACATGTTTTTGCAAATTATACACCTCAGTTCAAGCCCCAGCTGCAGTTACTTATCCCAGCCTTCCGGCAGCCTACTTCCCCTGGTGCAATTCCTTCTGATGCAGTAAACAGGGCCCAAATAAGGGAGGGATGAGCAGACACACAAAGTTAGGAAATGATTTTCCAAATGGCCGTTTATTCAAGGACATAATTCCAGAGGAGAAGAGAGGACACCTCAAGTATAAACAACGGCTCTTCTGTGTGACTCTAACTAGAATGACAACTAATTAAAAGCAATCTAATTTTGGTTCATGAAAGGTTAATGGAATTCATGTTTTCGAGATGCAGAATGTAACACAGACTTATCCAGAAACACAAATCTAACCTTTATTCTCTTTAATTATTCGGACAGAATAATTTCCTGAGACTGGGTTTAGTCTCTGAATGGCTTTAATTAAACAACACAACACTGAACTTTGAAGTTGACATCAACTCATCCAGCTGCAACTCAATTTTCAAATTAATCTGCTGTCTAACACAAGGTTTTGTGGCCCAAACAGAGGAGTTAGAAGATGAGCTTGGAGCAGAAGATGAGCTTGGAGCCTGACATGAACTATACAGTCCATGGAATTCTCTAGGCCAGAATACTGGAGTGGGTAGCCTTTCCCCTCTCCAGGGGATCTTTCAACCCAGAGATCGAACCAGGTCTCCCGCAATGCAGGTGGATTCTTTACCAGCTGAGTCACAAGGGAAGCCCAAGAATACTGGAATGGGTAGCCTATCCCTTCTCTAACAGATCTTCCCAACCCAGGAATCAAACTGGGGTCTCCTGCATTGCAGGTGGATTCTTTACCAACTGAACTATCAGGGAAGCCCAGTGGAGCCTGACAGGTATTAACCAATTCTGGAGCATCTTACATCGTTCCCCCACCCTCTCCAGTGGAAAGACATTTCCATAACTCATGTCAGGACCTCCCTAAGGAGAGGGGCCTGGGCTGAGATACACAACCAAGCTGCCTCTTTCTTGGCACTTCCCACAGTCCTGAGCTGCGTAAGCCTGGTACAGCCATGTCCTGAAGTGGACTCTGGAGGGAGCAGCACCCTACCCAAGCACCTCCACTCCACACTTGCCTGCCTGCCACCTGCCTCCATCTCCCCCCTCCTTCGGAGTATGGGAATGTGTGAAGAGCCACAGCACGGCCTTCCTGAAGCCTGGCAAGGAACCCCGAGGAAACACTCCTATTTCTGAGCTGACTTCTTTCCAGCACTCCACCCAGCTCCCAGGTACCAGCCTCTCCTTTTCTGAGAACCCAGGTCCCTAATTTTGTCAGCTGAAGTTTGCAGCCATATCAAGCCCCTTTTGCACTAAGCTCCTGCCTCTTTTCCTTGCTGACCTGGAGGCAACCTCACCATTTCTTACAGCCTGGGGCAGTTCAGCTGACTTCCTCAGGAATGATATTTGGAATACCGGAGGACTCCAATCGGGCTAGTACCTGTGGGACAGTGTGAAGAACCTGTGCTTGGGCCCTGAGGTGCAGCCATGCGATCACGACAAAGCTGAATGTCACGGACGTGGTCAGCGCCTGGCGTCCTAGGAGGGCTGTGACAGAACTGGAGGAAAAATACAGACATACATTATCTAAAGAACGCTTTTCCAGTCACCCTGCTTGCCCATTACTATTTTGCAGCAGCCTCCTCAGAAATAAGCTCTAACAGATTCCCGGCCCTGAGCAAACAGCATCCGGTCTCCATCAGCCATCCCAACACCTCCTGCAGCAGCAGGACACCCCCGGGCCCCAGAGCCACCCAAAGGTCAGGATTCTTAACCCAAGTTTATGCAAGTGTAAACAACCTCCCAGCAGGCGGCTCAGAGTCAGGGTCAGCTGATGCCCCCTCAGGCTTACGGGACTGACCCACTAAGCCAAGGTGGAACCTGGGTCCTGGAATGGACATGACAGCCAGGCTTCCCCACCTGCACCCAGCCAGGGGCAACCTATCCTCCCAGACCAGGACAGCTGAGGGGCAACAGCAGAATCCCTCCAGAAGAGGAAATTTCTTTTTCTTTTAATCTTTTTACTGTGTATAGGGGGCAGCTGATGACCCATGTTGTAACAGTTTCAGGTCCATGTACCCATTCTCCACCAAACTCTAACAGGGAATTTCTTGACCACATGGTTTACCAATCCTAAGGGACTGCGAGAGAATCTGAAAGGACCTAAAAGTAATTCCTAAATCAAGTTCCCTAAATCTACTTGCAGCACTTGCTTGCAAAGGCATCTGATTCATCATGGGGTCCCTGGCTTCTGCACACCAATTAACTACCTGGAAGAAGCAGAGCACAGTGGAACTTCTTAATGAGTGGCTGTGGGTCAGAGGCGGCTCTGCATGACCAGTGATGACACCCAGTGAACCTGACAAGAGGGGCACTGAGGACAGGCGCCCCCCTTCTCCATCCCGACACGGGCAGTCTTTGGTGCTAAAGAGTGTGTGCTCCAATCCAGGATACGTGCAGTCAAAATCTCAAACAAATGTATGAAATCACTGGAACCACACCATATCAGAACTTCTAGGCAGTCAACCATTACTGCCCCTGGATAACCTCTAGCTACTGCATATCATCAGGTCAGAAAGTAAAAGGTCTGCACCGTTTGCAGCCATAAAAAAGTTCAAAAGAAGACCTGGGTATCAGGAACCTTAACATTTGACAAGGCCCAGAAGCCTGCCCCGGGCCACACACATAAAGGAGAGAAAAAGTATATAAATCCAGGAAGGCCAGCCAGTGTTATAAAAGCCAATTCCATCCTTAGTAGGCCTCTGATAGCTTCACAGCGGAGTCACCACGGATGAGGGGCCAGGAAGGAGAGGGAATGCCGAGTGGACCTGGAAAGGGACTCTGGCTGACACAGAGGAGGGATAACCGGGCACGTCTCTGAAAGAAACAGAGAGTCGCCACTTCAACCTTTCCTGCTTGTTTACCCTGAAACAATTTTGAAAACCTGTGAATTCCCCTTTGTATTATGCAAGCTTAAGGCTCAACATCTGAAGTTTTCTATTATAAGTTTAAATGGTTGCCAAGAATACAGTTTCTAGTGCATTGTAAATAATGGCTTAAACTATTCAGTCACTCTTATAAAGGGAGCCAGTGGACTGTATATAGCATCGCAATTAGACACCTACCTTCATCCAGTTCAAAATACAAATGTCGGGCTTCTCCGGTGGTCCGGTCGTTAAGAATCTGCCTTGCAAAGCAAGGGACTCCGGTTTGATCCCTGGTCCAGGAGGAGCCCGCATGCCACAGGGCAACTGTGCCCTGATGATACCACCGCTACGGAGCCCTTGGCCCCTAGAGGCTGTGCTCTGTAATGAGAGAGGCCGTGGCGACAAGGAGCCTGCTCACGGCAATGAAGCCCAAGCACAGCCAAAAATAATAAATGAATAATGTTCAAAAAAAATACGAACGCCTATTTAAGTCAGAAATTTCTCAAATTTGTAGCTCCATCACTCTACCTAGAATTCTACCACCAAATTTTATCCTGTGCTATGCTAAATTGCTTTGGTAGTGTCCAACTCTTTGCAACCCCATGGTCTAAAGCCTTCCAGGATCTTCTGTCCATGGAATTCTGCAGGCAAGAAATCCAGGCATGGAATTCTGCCATGCCCTCCTCCAGGGGATTTTCCCAACCCAGGGATTGAACCCACTTCTCTTATGTCTCCTGCACTGGCAGACAGGTTCTTTACCACTAGGTACCACCTGGGAAGCCTAATGTAACATATTTTCAGGTTTGAAAGTCTCTTACTGACTATACTTATAATTCCCTATAAAATATTAAATTTCCTGTAACCATAAGCTCTAAGTGTTAAAAATAAAAACATTTTATTCTGGATTGCATGATTATGATTGCTGCTAGCATGTATTTCAAAACAAAAGAACATAAATACTAATCATGATTAAATATGAGCAAAATTTCACTCAAAATCCCAATTATAGGAAGAGAGAAGGCTCATGGTTCCAGGGATGAATCCTGGTTGTTGTTAAGAAGATTTCAGTACCAATTCCATTCTTGTTTTTCATTTTTACAAATATTAAGCCCTGAGAAACCTTGTTCTCACAAATAGGTGGTGATGGAAGTTTGGTAATAGCAACATCTCTGAATTCCTTGAACTCCTAAGTTATACACCAAAGTCATGCAGTGGTCTATTATCAAAATTATTTTTAATGACCAACCAACAACTCAATTGGTTCCTCCTTCAATTTTGTTAAAAACAGACTCAAAAAACTTGTAACCTGTAAAAGGATTTGTTCCTTTACAAAGGACTCATATTCTCAACATTAGGCTCATAGTCTCAGTCATTAGATTCATATTCTCAACATTTATATTTAGAATTATCTCCACGGCCCCCTGGGGCTTCCCTGATAGCTCAGTTGGTAAAGAATCTGCCTGCAATGCAGGAAACCCCGGTTCAATTCCTGGGTTGGAAGATCCTCTGGAGAAGGGACAGGTTACCCTCTCCAGTATTCCTGGGCTTCCCTTATGGCTCAGCTGGTAAAGAATCCGCCTGCAATGTGGGAGACCTGGCCTAGGTTCGATCCCTGGGTTGGGAAGATGGGAAAGGCTACCTACTCCAGTATTCTGACCTAGAGAGCTCCATGGGCTGTATAATCCATGGGGCTGAAAAGAGTCAGACACAACTGAGTGACTTTCATTCACTCACTCACTCACTCCATGGCACCCCAGAGAGCAGGGCAGTACACCATGGTCCTGTCCAGAACGGGTAATGATTTGCTTTCCTTTTGCAGAATGGAAATGACTATAAGGGACCTCTTATGCTAGGCGTGCAACTTTAAAAGTATGCGGAAGTTGACCTAAAACGCTGATTCCCTTAGAACTATCCTTGCCTGGGTACCCCATGGCATCTTCCTACCCGCAGGGCTATGTGAGTTCAGACCCCTGTTGTGAAGACTAACCATACAGCCTGGAAGAAGTCAGGAGTGACTGTCCCTCTGCCGAAAGCATCTCATCCAGACAACAAGGACGAGGATGGTCCCCCTCTGAGTAAACAGTCCAACCTGGGCAGGGTTCAAAGTACTGGGCTCAGAAGGAATAATCCTGGGAACACAGTGAAAGGCTCAGAGCCTTCAGTTAAGACCCACGAACAGGCCACCATGAGCTCCTCGACTGCATCTCCCCCAGTGGGCTGGTACCAAACAGTGGACTGGTCGAGTGGGGGACATCTGAATCTGGGGCTAGACAACCATTTCCTACCACGTGCAATAAGAAACAGAGATAAAGCTGATCCACAGAAACAGAGTTAAACAGCTACACAGCCACGAGGATAACAGAAAAGATAACCACCATGGTCCCAAAGACAGGTCCTGTGGCCCAGATCCACTCTAGTTCTGGAAAATCCCCCTTTCTGCCCGACTGATTTTAATCAATCTCTGGTTCTTGCAATTAGAAGAAGTGTGGCTCAGACAAAAGTCAGTAGCATCTGTTTCTGAGGAATTCAGTCTGATGGACCAATAATATTTATAGCATTATCACAAAGCACCTGGATATAAGCAGGCCAATGATTAGATAGTTCACCAAAAAAAAAGGAAATATAACTTACCTTTGTAGATGAAAGATTTTAAATGTTTTAAATATACGTTTTAAATTAAAGAAATATATTCAGTATCACTAATTACAATGGAAAAACAATTTAAACCAAAGAAATTTTATCACTTACCAGACCGGCAAAGATGAAAAAGTCTGATAATGCACACAGCTAACAAGAGGGAGGAGGAATAGGCACCCCTGGCTGAACAGGATTGGATGTCAGCACTATCTCTTGTGACAAACAGCTATCAAAGTCAGAGATGCACATTCTCTTTGCCTGAAAAGTCTCACTTATAGATACTACAGATACATTCAGCAATGTGTAAAATGACATGTAAAGATTATACATTTAAGGCAACGTTTGTAAAAGCAAAACATTTAAGACTAACCATCAAAAGGAAACTAGTTAAAAGTATGGCATATGCAGAAAATGGAATACATTGCAGAAAAATGAGATAGAGAACAATTTCCAAACTATGAGTAATAAATAGGAATGTATAGTACCTACCACTATAGGTTAGGCAAAAATAAAACAGGCAGAGAAAGAAAATGCACCAATATACATGAATACAACATACCTGAAAGTAAACAGAAGAAACTGGGGTAGAAAAAACATCAACACAAGGTAAACAGACAGTACTTTGGGTGTCAGAAAGAAACTGCTCAAAGACTGACAGGGGCATGTCAGGGGGACAGAAAAGCAAAATATGGGCCAAAGTTGAACATCAACATAAATAATGTCACACTTGGTTATTACACTGAATGAGAAAATTATACTAAAACCTCTTAAAAGAGGAGTACTCCTCGTCACTGAAATACATCAAAAATGACACTTAGAAAATCCCAACCACCTTCGTAATACATGATTCAGTCAAGAAATCATCATGGAACACCGACGCTGGGTATAAAACCACTGACCTCATGATACTCCTGGCCTCAAAACGTCATCCCACAGATTATTTATCAATTAAAAAGGAGAAAGGGTATCTTTAATATCTTAAGTAAGACTTTTCGCATCCCCATGGACAGAGGAGCCTGGCAGGCTACAGTCCATGGGACTCTCCAGGCAAGAATACTGGAGTGGGTTGCCATGCCCTGCTCCAGGGGATCTTCCCAACCCAGGGATGGAAACCAGGTCTCCCGCACTGCAGGCAGATTCCTTACCGTCTGGGCCACCAGGGAAGCCCTAATTAAGCTAACCAACTTCAAATCTCCAATTATGGGACAAATTGGTATCAAGCACCACTCGATACGACGACATCACACCATCTATGAAAAATTCCTGACAAAACTGCTTAGCCTGAATCCAATCATGAGGAGACAGTAAGACAAATCCAAATCGAAGGACGTTGTACAAGATACTGTCCTGAATTCTTCCAAGTGGTCAATATCATGGAGGACAGTGAAGACTATTCTGCATACATGGAGACTAAAGGGACATGATCACGAAATGTCCTCATTCTCAGGAGATACTGCCTGAAGTCTTTATGGCTGAATTATAAATCCATAGCTTTATCTTAAATGATTCAGCAAAAACCAAGTGTGTGTGTGCCTGTGTTTGAGAGAGCAAGAAAAAGCAAAGGGGACAATATATTGATAACTGCTGATCAAAGTGAAGATGTGTACAGACAGGTGTATATTGTGCCATTCTTACAATCTTTCTGTAGTCTGAAATATTTTAAAATAGAAACTTCGAGGAAATACCAGGGAAGTTTAGACTTGTATGGACAAATAAGAGGTTCCTAGCCTGTGAGAATAATACTGAGTGTTATCATAAGCCACATTTTATCTCCGGTAAGAGGTCACTGTTCTTTGCTATGGCAAAAGACAGACCACCACTTTATAATAATAAAATTCCACCTTTTCCAGCACTAATATAGAGCATGTGAAGTCTACCAATTGTGACAGCACAGGAAATTACTGTCTAAATGAACTGTGTGTTATACGCACATTTCAGAAGAGTCAGGCAGCTTCATATAAGGAACCATATGGTAATCATCAATGTGCCATTTGCCTCCTGTTACTTGACTTTGAGGAACCATTCTGTAAAGATTATCTGGTGTCTAATTAAAAAGAAAAAAATTAGACTCGGGTATAAGATGCCTCTGATGTTTTTCTGAAAGTACTTTGAAAACTTATTTAAAAGGACATCAAACTTGAGATTTTTTTCATTCATGTATTTATTCCACAATTAAAATAAATCATAATTCAAAGCCATAACATTTTTAAAAGGTAAAGGAGAATCTGTGTCACAGCTGTATTAATAAAACAGACATTGGTCTCAAGTGCAACACTAAACAGGTGTTCTCTGTTCCCATGGTGGAATAAATACATACACATAAAATTTCACTGAAGATCTGAGATGACGCAAATAACCCTTTGAAATAAACTGCCCAACAAACGGAGACAGACCGCAAACAATTTCTATTAACATTGAACTGCAAGATGGAAAAATCCCCAAGGTGGCTAACATTTTAATGTGCCTGGCCTGAGCTTCTACCTTCCTTCCTCAGTCACATCCTAATCCAAGAAAGGCTGCTCCACACCCGGTTCAGTACGCCACCATAAGTCCCCAAGGACCTCAGCACAGACGGCCGCTAATGAGCCTGTGTGCGACCTTCATTCAGAAGCTCCAGGGAAATCAGGAGCCCAAAGGCAGACAGCAACATCATTTCTTTAAACAATAGCTTTAACTGCTGAATGAGCTCTGGCAGGCCACGTGCATTTTCATAACAAACCAAAATATTGTCTTAATATCTTTCTGCTTTTCTTTAAGAATGTTAAGTGGGCCATTCAAGTAAAAAACAAAAAAATTACAGAAATAAATTCAGAGGATTTATGCCAACAAGCAAACCAGTCCTCTGCAGCCTAACTCATTTGTTTCTGGGCTGTGATGCCATGTAGAGGGCGATCAGGCAGTAGATGGTCCCTCCCACTGTCAGCGCCATCGTGGTCCGGAAAAGCATTTGGTCAGGCAGGCCTCGTTTCAGATGGATGGGCACACCGTCAGATTTCTAGAAAGAGAGAATTATCAAGGACACAGGTGATAAGAAAAAAGATTTTCACAATTTAGGCTAGTATAGGACAAAGGTCTCTCCTTTATAACTAACCCACCAACCCACTGTAGTGGAAAAAGCCCAAATGTACTAGAATGTGAACCAAAACACTTGGTATATTTTCTTACAAATGCAGCTGCAGTCTCAAAGTCAAAATCATTCTCCAAAATGCAGTCTCAGAAACATGCATGCAACATATTCCAAATTTTTAAGGAATTTATCACATATTGCCTAATTACAAAAGGAGCACTGGTGACTTTTTTTTAAGGCAAAGGTAATTAGCAGCTAATTAAGGACTTGTAGGCATTAGAAATGCTTTACATTTACTCTGACTTCTGATCTTTAGTGGATGCAGTCTGAGTACACTGGTCAATGAATCGGTTCAAGACCATTTTGTATTCAACTGCCTTCCTTCTGTAAAACTGCTAAACCCCTATTTAATAACAAAACTCCATAAAATATTTAATCCATTGTTTTGCAAAGTCTCAAAAATCCCTCCCCACCCCAACTCAAGACCCCAAATGCCCAAGTCATACTTCTCAGATAAAAAAAGAATAAACTGATCAAAAGTTCTCAAGCCGGTCCTAAATCTGGACATATTTTTGAAGAAGAGGAAGCTACCTTCCAACGACAGCAGTTAACAGCTACTGCCACTCCCACAATGCCTGAAATACTGTCAAGTCACCGACCTCTCAATTATCTGTATGTAGATTAACATTAATAACATTTTAAAATCCAATCCTAGCTTTTCTCTGCTAATCAGCAAACCCAAGAGAGACTTCTCCACTTCTACCAACGGTCTGGTGAATTTTAGTGTCAAGCAAGCAAAAACCAATTAAAAGAAAACACTGCCTAAAGTCACTGCATGTGTCACAAAGCCAAAGATATATTGGATAATTCACAATGCTATTATACACTATATATGCTATTGCTTCCTCCATCCAGTGGATGATCAACAGCTACATATGCAATCTAAAAATCTGTATACCCTTAAATACTGATGAGGAAATTACTCATCCTCCCTTCTTTATCAGTTTCTTTCTGCATGAAATTCTACCAGTTAATGGCTCAAACTAAAATACAGAGAATTTTATTTAAGGAACAACAGGCAAGTGAATAGCAACTTAGACTAAGACTCAGTTTCAAAGGTTTTTTAAGCCTATTCGTTTCACAGTCTTCACTGTTCTTAAGAGTGTCTTCTCTGACCTGGAAAAACTTCTGCAGCTCTGGAATTTTGTTTTTCCCAGCATAATCATATGCAACAGAACTGGAACTCAGTTTAGTTGGTGTGGCAAATATGATAGGCGGTGCTTCTGTGGAAACAACAGGCCTTAATCCCTGTAGGAAAAAAGGAAATGGTCAAGTTTAAAGTGTATCTGGGCCTGTGAACAAACCTCTCCAGCAATAGGCTGTCTGGAGCAGGGCAGGCAGTGATTCCACCACACAGAGAGAAGGAAAGTCTCTCCATCTCCGTGTCATACAGCATTTAAAGTCCTTAAACTTTGAACAGAACACCCTGGCCCACTTTCCCAGAGCAAATACAGTCAAGAACTCTCTTGTCTGTGAAGGCTGGGGAGGGGGATGGTGGGAAGCAAACCTCAACGAAGGCCCAATCTGGGCATCCAGATAGACCCATCCTGTCTGTCTTCTCATCCAACCAGTAAAACAGTTACAATCTGTATGAACTTTGAGTTAAATTTCAAAAGAAACCTCGCTGTTCCTTTTCTCCTCTGCGTGAGTAGGTGTACCACTACCTCGATCCCTTTAGTGAATTTCAGAAACTTTGCAGACACGTGGTAAAGAAATATCTCAATCTGGACGAGCTTGTAATGGGAAGAGAGCTATCTTTCAGGACCAGAAAACCAAACAATTAGAGGAACTGAACTTTCTGGCGTTAATAAATCCAACAGTTACAAAACATATGTCGGGGCCTCCCTGGTGAGCCAGTGGTTAAGAAACTGCCTTGCAAAGCAAGGGACACGGGTTCGATCCCTGGCCTGGGAAGATTCCACACGCCATGGAGCAACTAAGCCAGCGCACCACAGCCCCCGAGCCTGCCCTCTAGAGCCGCAGAGCCGCAGCCACTGAAGCCCGCCAGCCGAGAGCCTGGGCTCCACGAGAGGCCGGCGCCACAAGCCCACACACTGCAACGAGGAGCAGCCCCGCCTGCCACGCTCGAGAAAGCCCACGCAGCGAGGGAGACCCGGCGTGGCCAGAAATAAATAAACAATCTTTAAACGCGCACGCACACACACACACACACACACACACACACACACACACACACAGTAAAAATGAAAGAGGAACCCTCCGTGTCCTCACGCGTGACACACCGACGACAGGCGCAGGGCGGACTGCGGGAGGGAGTTGGCGCCTCAGGCGGCGTCCGGTACACAGCCGTCAATCAACGGGAGCTGATCGGGAGGAGACCGCTGCCCCCGCCGCGCGAACGGAGAACGGACGGACACAGGCTTCCTGACAACCGGACCCGGGACGGGGAGAGAAACGCCGGCCTGTAACATGCGGCGACGTGGCCAGGCCGCGAACGGCACACTGAGGAGCAGCGGCCGCACGGGGCACAGCTTGTGTGACCCCAGTCACATAGAGCCCTGAATAGGGGTACGTACAGAGACAGAAAGCAAATTCGTGGTGACTTAGGGATGGGAGGGAGGGTGCTAGGGAGAGGCGGCGGATGGCTGAGACAGCGTTCTTTCTGAGGTGGTAAAAATGCTCTAAAATTAACATGGTTATGATTGCCATGTTCTCTGTGAATACACTAAAACCATTTAATTGGACACTTTAAGATGAGTGAATGTATGATATGTGGATTACATCTCAAGAAAACTGTTTTTTTAAAAAGGAACCTAAGGGTAACTCTGGGTTTCTATCTGACGGAATAAACCTACAGGGGCAGATAAATGATTCTCCAAAACAACCTGCACATGATATTAAGGAACTTAAGGATCACATTAAGGAACTCCTTTTTTTTTTTAACCCTTTCATATTAAATTCTAACTCAGAAAAATAAAATCTTCAAGTTAGAAAACAAAGTTCAAGTTCAGCCCTTCCATTGCACAGATGAAAAAGGAAACCTTTAGCTCAAATTAACAGAGTTGTCAGACTTTTCTTAACCTCTTCAAAAAAAAAAAATTCTAACTTTATCTGTACTTAACAAGAGACCTAAAGATCACAGCGTTACTTTCACCAGGCAAGCACTGGGATCAACGGAGCAACAGAAAGGTATTAAAGTAAACTTGGCTTCTATTTCTTCTGACAGGATCCCATAAATGGGAATGAATCATGGCCTTTTCTCTGTCCTGCTTTCACTCATTCAACATATTTTCCTGAGGACTTACTCTATAATGAAAATACATAATGAATAAGACACAATCTCTGCCATTACGGATATTAATGTTACGGAATAATAACAGCTAATATCTACTAAGCTCCTGTTATGTGCCCAGCTTCATGTTAAGAATCTCATATGCATAATTCCATTTAATCCTGACAGTCATCTCAGTAAGATGTTACCTTTCCCTTTTTATAAAGGAGAAAACTGGATCAGAGCGGGTAGCTTGCCTGAGAACACATAACAAAAACAGTAGGGCTTCCCTGGTGGCGCAGTGGTAAAGAACCTGCCTGCCAAAGCTGGAGGCATGGGTTTGATCCCTGATCTGGGAAGATCTCTCGTGCCTCGGAACAACTAGCCCGTGTGCCACAGCTACTGAGGCCTGTGCTCCAGACCCAAGGGCCACAACTGCCGAGGCCCACACACCCTAAAGCCTGTGCTCCACCATAAAAGAAGCCACCGCAATGAGAAGCCGGCACACCGCAACTAGAGGAGCGCATCACCACAACTAGAGAAAAGCCCAAGAAACAATGAAGAGCCAGCACAGCCAAAATAAATAAATTAAAAAAAAAAAAAACTGCCTGCGCTACCTCCCGTCAACTACTGCTCAAAAACAGCATTTAAAGAGAAAGTTTGCTTGCTGTTAGTCTACATCTGGACTAAAACACACTCAGGAGTCAGAGATAGGAACAGGCTTTCCAACTACTGAGATAACAAGGCTATATAAAAGATCTCGCTTCTTAAAGCGAGAGATTAGACATTCCTCTACCATTCTGTGAACTCTTTCTATTTTTCTAATGATCACTTCCCCTCGAATTGCAAAAATTTAAAAACACTTCATACCAAGAACTTCCAAAACGGCTTGAAATTTTCCTGTGGACTGTATATTCTCCTCCAATCTGTTTTTCATAAGCATATTTTAAGCTTTATAGTCACAGTGCAAAACCCCAGATTCTGCTTTTCTCACTTGTAATAAGCACCTTTTCAGGTTCTTACACAATCTTTATAACTAAATTTACTCCTCACATCAACCCCATAAATAAAGTATTATCAACCCAAATAACAGATGATTAAAACTAACCTCAGAAACACTGCAAGTAAGATGAGGTTCAAACCCACTCATGTTTATTTAACCATACTATCAATAATAAGCTGTCTTGGCCCCAAAGGTAAAAAGAATGGTAAGCACTTCACCCTACCCATCATTAAACCTCTCCAAAATTGAAGGGCAGTCATGTTTCCAGTGTTTCAAGGCAGCTAGGTAAGACTGGCACTAGGGTTCTCAAGAGCAGACCAGGAAGCTGGATTTACAGGAAGGGATCTAGAGCAAATCTCTTCACCTGTCTCTTCCAGGGCTATGGCTGCCCCAGCCTAGAAGAATTATGAGCCTCAAATATGCCCCTCCTCATCTCAATAAATGGCAATGCCATCCTTCCAGGTACTTGGGCCCAAAACCTTGAAACTGTTCTTCATGCCATTCACTCACACGTTTGAAAATACTTTCCGTTCTGCGCTCAGATTATATTTAGAATCTGACCACTTCTCACCTATCTTCACCAATCCACATCCTGGTCCAAACGCCTAGATTTTTACAACAGCCTCCGAAGTGCTCACCCTGCTTCCATCCCATCTTTCCTGCCTTGCAGTCTACTCTTAGTGCGGCAACCAGTAATTGTGTTAAAACAGAGGTTGTCACGACTTAGTTCAAACCCGCCCAAAGGCCTCTGATCTCCTTGAGCCAAGCTCAATGTACTTGAAAGGACATTCGGAACCCAGTGAGATGCAGCCCTCACCACCCCCCCACTTTACACCATCCTCATCCTCCTCCCCAGGATTCTGGAAAAGCCCTTTGCGCCTCCTGAGCTCCAAGCACGTTCCCTCCGCCTAGAATGCTCTCTCCAGGTGTTTACCCCGCAGGCACCCTCACCTCAGGCTGCCTTCTCGGGGAGACCTCCCCTTACCGACGTTTTTAAACACTGCGTGTCCACTCCATACACTGCTAACCATCTGTCCCCTGCTCTGCCTTATTTTTCTCCATAGCACTATGACCTTCTAACACACTATCACTCTCCCTATTGCAATGGAAGCCCAATGAGGGTAGGATTTAGGCATGTTTTGTTCACTTTTCTTACTGCCCAAGACTTAGAAAAGCAACTGGCAAAGAGCACATTTAGTAAATACTTGTTGAATGTACTAATAAACTAAGGAAGCCTACAGTTTCAATGCAGTGTAAACTTGCATGTTTCAGAATCAAAGTCATGAAAATTAACACTTGATGGTAGAGCCTCCCACACATCCCAGAGCAACAAGAAAACAACTTTCAGAACAACTGTTCTTAAAATAAGCGGCCTGGTAACCAAGTAGAAATCACAGCTTTTGCTTAGCATTGAATCTCTTAGCTATTCACACAGTCCCTACCTCTAAAACTGATGAAGAACCACTCACCTGTTACCACATTTCGTAGCTGAGTTCTTCCTAGTCTATTTTAGCTGCTCCAAATTTTTACTTTTAAAAAGTAAGTATGATTTTTTTCACCTCAAAACTGACTGGCCCAAAGTTTTCCTTTTCTTTTATCTTTTAGGTTTGAGGAGGAGGAAGAAGGTGGAGAAATAAGAGAAGTATTCCAAAAATGTTTTAATTTTTAAATGATAGAAACTTAGGAGTGCTTTCATTCTGATTTAGGACCACAAACAAGTTTCAATCTGCAGTGATCGAGTCCTTCATTTCTAACTGCCAGCTAGGTATCACCACCACTATTTCCTGGATACTTCACACTCAGACCGTTCAAAATTCACCCAGCTGTTTCTCACAAAAACATCCCTGTTTCTGTGGAAAGCACTGCCATTCTTGCATTACCCAGTAATCCTGAAGTCCTCCTTTCTCATTTCCAAAATCTCCTTCAGCGGGTGCTAAGTACTCATCCCCCAGACCTCTGGTTGTCCCTCTACTCTTAATGAGAAGACCCCAAACTCTTCTGAGTATAACAGACATCCCTGGCACGGGTCTCTCCCAGTCAGAGTATCTTTTCAAACACAGCTCTCATCATGAGACACACTCCGTCATCATCAACCTTTCATGAAACTAAAGGGAAGACGCATGCCCTTGTTTCAACCTCTGGACAAGACTCGACCACAACTTTCACATCCAGTTGCTTTGTAAATTCCTATTCGTGTCTCACAAACGTCCTTTCGTCATGGCCTACCTCCATCCAGCACAGCCAAAGTGACCTACCCAGTGATTCCCTTGCAGCCCCCTCTTCCTCTTCATTCTCGCAATTCCCGTAACCTAGAATATCCTACCAACTCAATGAGAAGAACTGCTGGGTCATATGGTAAAACTATGCTTCACTGTTTTAGAAAATGCCAAACTGTTTCCCAAAGAGGCTGTACAATTGTACATCCCCACCACAATGTAGCAGGGTTCCAGTTTCTTCACATTCTCACATACTGCTGCCTTTTTTTCTTTTTTTCCTTTTAAAGCAGGTGTGAAGAGGTATCTCCTTGTGGTTTTGATTTTTATTTCCCTAATGACTTATGATGTTGAAAGTGTATCTTCCCAAATGCTTATTGGCCTCTACTTTTGACACAGGACACAGAGAAGTAGGGAAAATGCTTTTCACTCAACCACTGGAAAATACCCTCCCCACAATCACTTGCCATCAGGTTGACTTATAAATCTACCTGTACTTTTGTTAGAGAACTAGCTTTTCCATTATTAGGTTACTCAATGCATATTAAGAGTATTCACTTTATATAATATTGAAAATTACAAACATCAACATTTTACATTTACAAAATTTCACACCTTAAGTGTTTCCAAGAAAGGAAAAATTGAAGTACTTCTAATAACCAAAGTCAGAATACTTGGTTTGGGGATATCCGTAACAATCACTCTTAAGTCTACAATTCATATAAAGCTTACACAATATTGTCTTTCAACATAACTTAAGAAATCCTTAAGTAACTAAGAAGTTCAAATTCTCAAGAGAAACACCAATTCAAGTAATGCTAGAACTCTGAAGTCCTTATCTGTACCAAACGCATCTTGGAGTAACATCTGCTCAAAGTGCTAATTCAATTTTAGGATTGTCAGTTTTAGTTTAAAATTTCACTTTTTCTTACTAGGTAAGAGAGTCCTGTGGACAACAAGGAGGTCAAACCTGTCAATCCTAAAGGAAACCAACCCTGAATATTCATTGGAAGAACTGGTGGTGAAGCTGAAGCTCCAATACTCTGGCCACTTGATGCAAAGAGCCAACTCACTGAAAAAGACCCTGGTGCTAGGAAAGACTGAGGGCAGGAGAAGAGGGTGAGAGGATGAGATGGTTGGATGGCATCACCGACTCAATGGACATGAGTTTAAGCAAACTCTGAGAGATAGTGAAGGACAAGGAAGCCTGGTGTGCTGCAGTTCATACATAAGGTCACAGAGTCAGACACAACTTAGAGACTAAAACACAACAACAAAAAAATCTAAATTATGCTAAAACTCTATTAAAAGAAACTCTACAACCAATGGAAAAGATCAGCTGTGATATATTCACACAATGAAATTCTGTACTGCAATAAAAGGAATACATGTAACATGAATGAACCTCAAAAATATTAAGAAGTTAGAAGCTTATGCTAAACAGTACTGTGTGGTTCCATTTATATGAAATTCAAAAACAAGCAAAACTATATCTAGTGATATTTAAAAAAGAGGAAGATGGACAGGGACTGACAGGGCAAGGAAAAAAAAGGAATTTCCTAGGAGTAATGTAATGTTATATATGTTTGTAAGTATGGCAGAAAGTGAAGAACTAAAGAGCCTCTTGATGAAAGTGAAAGAGGAGAGTAAAAAAGTTGGCTTAAAGCTCAACATTCACAAAACTGGATTCATGGCATCCAGTCCCATCACTTCATGGCAAATAGATGGGGAAACAGTGGCTGACTTTATTTTTCTGGGCTCCCAAATCACTGCAGATGGTGACTGCAGCCATGAAATTAAAAGATGCTTACTCCTTGGAAGGAAAGTTATGACCAACCTAGACCGCATATTAAAAAGCAGAGACATTACTTTGTCAACAAAGGCCCATCTAGTCAAGGCTATGGTTTTTCCAGTGGTCATGTATGGATGTGAGAGTCAGGACTATAAAGAAAGCTGAGCACCGAAGAATTCATGCTTTTGAACTGTGGTGTTGGAGAAGACCCTTGAGAGTCCCTTGGACTGCAAGGAGATCCAACCAGTCCATCCTAAAGGAAATCAATCCTGAATATTCATTGGAAGGACTGATGCTGAAGCTGAAACGCCAATACTTTGGCCACCTGATGCGAAAAGCTGACTCATCTGAAAAAGACCCTGATGCTGGAAAAGATTGAGGGCAAGAGGAGAAAGGGACGACAGAGAATGAGATGGTTGGGTGGCATCACTGACTCAACGGACATGGGTTTGGGTGGACTCTGGGAGTTGGTGATGGACAGGGAGGCCTGGCGTACTGCGGTTCATGGGGTCGCAAAGAGTTGGACACGACTGAGACTGAACTAAAGTGTGGGTTACAGTGTTTGTCAAAACTCAAACTGTAACATTTTAAGATCCATGTGCTGAAAAATACACATCTCTGTAGTAGAAGAGTATTTGCTTTACAGTGGAAGCCAATATGATAAAAATGGTTATTTCTTGTAATCTGCAAAGCCAGTCACTGTTGTCAGTTCCTTCTAATCCTCAACTGGTTTTTTTTTTTTTGATACATTTTCCTCCTCCACTCTCCCTTCATGTTTCTGCAATCTGATCAACACTCCATCGTTCTTTCCTAATGTGCTCCCTGGATGATCTCTCCCACCACAGCTTCTACTACCACCTACGGGCTGAAGACACCTAGATGAATTAAACTTCATATTCATAAACCCAGCTGCAACCAGACACGACATATTATCGTGAGCTCAATCTGGACCTTTACTCCTCAACCCCACATCCCAAAAAATCTTGCCCTTTTTCCTGTCCTCCCTATCCTGTGGTGGTTTAGTCACTAATTGGTGTCCAGCTCTCACACCGCCTGGACTGCGGGCCGCCTGGCTCCTCTGCCTATGGAGTTTCCCAGGCAAGAATACTGGGGCGGTATTGCCATTTCGTTCCCCAGGGGATCTTCCTGACCCAGGGATCCAATCAGGGTCTCCTACACTGCAGACAGACTCTTTAGGTCTGAGCCACCAGGGAAGCCCCATTAACAGCATATCTATTCTTAGATTGAAATCATTCTTAAACATCTCCCCTGTAACAAGTTGCAGTGTTACACAGAGTGAGGAGGAGGTAACAATGGAGCATTCTTTACATCCCACCTGGGGCCCTTACTGTTCTATCCAGTTTTCCAACTGCATATCTCATCAACCCTTTCCTACCTACTCTGAGGATGAGGAATGAAAATGATGGTATCTCAGACCTAGTTTCTTGAGAACAGCTTATCCAGTAACAGCCACCTGCCAACGATTGCTAGTCACCTGACACACACCTCATTTAATCTGTATTACACCTGCTCTAGAAAAAACTAAGGTCATAACGAATTAACTTGTTCGAGGTCATAAAATGAAAGCAGCTAAACCAAGACCTGAGCCTAAATTGAGAATCTGGACTCTAAAAGTCCTTCACCTCTACACTATAAGCTGGAGACTGATCCCTCAATTCGTTCAGGCAAAATCTCAGCGAAATCGCAATACTTTACAAACCATTCAAAAGCAACCGTCAACCACTTTACAGCAGGGGGAAATGTCAGCTCTTTGCACGTCACTAAGAAGACTCACCCAAACATTTGAATTAACTTATTAAGTGACCTAATTCTGATCACACAGTCCCTCCTGTCCTCATGGCTTCCGTTGCTGCCGTCACCCCAGCTCCCAAATCTGGTGAATGGATGAAACTGTGTTTTAGGCTGCAGCAGGAGAGTGACAAAGGAGCACTGAGGCGCCTGAAAAGCTGGATCTCCTTTAAAAGGGCAGGGCCAAACTTCGGCCTCTGTCGGGTCCCATTCTGGCCCCACGAGCCACCCCCACGACCCATAAGCAACGACCTCGAGAGTCACCTTGACTCCTGCCGAGTGCCAGGCACAACGTCCACACCAGACGCCAGCTAGCCAGGGGAGCAGCTACAGACTTAGGAGCTCCCTGGCTGCGGCAAGTGGGTGAGCAGAGATGAGGGGCCAAGGAAACCGAAGCGCGGGCAGAAGCCTCGCCGGGCTCGGGCGCCGAGACTGCCAGGCGCACCAGGAGCCCCGGGCCGCTCCCTCTCCTGTCCGAACCGGCGCCGCACGACCCTTACCTGCGGGCTGTAGGCGTCGGAAGCCCATGCTCCGGCCAATTTCTGCGTGAAGCCGCTGAACTTATAATACATGACGGCCCGCGCGGACTCCCCGCAGCCAGCGCCCCGGAGAAGGACCCCGCCTCCCCGGGTGCGGGCCCAAGTCTCGGCCCAAGGACCCTGCGTCGGGAGGCGGGCTGCCCGGGAGCCGCCTAACTTAAAACGTGCCCTCGTAGGCCACGCGAGGGAGCAAACAGCCGGGTTCTCGGGGCCAGACGGGCAGAACCCAGCTCCGCGGCGGAAAGCCGCTGTTGCACGGTGTGCAGAAAATACGGGCGTGCTTCCTTCCCTCCCGTTTAAACAGATTCGGGCAGTGCCAGGTCGCCCTAAGAACTGCGCAAGCGCCCCGCAGATCCAGCCGGAGCCCGAGGGACTTGCAGGGTTGAAGGCACGGGCTCGGGGCGGGGAGCGGGGCGGGGAGCGGGGCGGGGAGCGGGGCGGGGCCGAGGGCGGCAGGGGCGGGGAGGGAGGAATGCCCTCCTTCCCTCTCCGAGAGCCCGTGCTTCCGGGCAGCCACCTGCTAGCTGTTCCGAAAGCTTCTGCCCCTTTACCAACCTTAACTCCTCCCCTGCCTAGGCCACCTGTGAAGCGCCCCGCTCTCACTCGGTTGGCGCAGGAGTACGCACCCGTAGCTGGCTAGGCTTCCCTGGCAATCCAGGAACGGTGTGGAACAAATAAGAAAAATTGGAAACCCCTCCTGCAAGCTGTTGTGGTTTCGCCCCAATAATATCAATATATGAAAACAGTCTCCTGAGCTTTATGTAGAGAAAATACATCTACAGTTCCTATGAACTTAAGGCACAAGGACATAAATTTTGCACAGTTCTCAGAACTGATTTTTACTCTTGCCTAAGCCTATGGGAACTGAGTTTTCATCCTTTTCGTGGGCTCTGCCTTTGGAGATAAATGAGGTTGGGAGAGGAGGGGAGGTGGCCCAAATATTTGAAAAATCTGGAGCTTGAGCCTGAAAGAATAGGACTACCCCTTTCAGTTTTGGTAGTATCCATGTCAGTTCAGTTTTAAAATGTGTTTAGAATCTCCACTACCTGCAATGTACTGTATAAAAGGAGTATACAATTCCTAGTTTCCTGCCTCCTGGAATAAAACAAAGCCTGTCTTGGCTTTATCATCTAACCAGAGGTTTTCACAAGTGAGTTATAAGTGCATTTATAGTCATTCATGAAAGCATGTGGCAAACTGATAGGTGACACTAAGCTGTATATAGCATTTTTCATAAATAAACTCATTTAATCTTTACAACAATCCTATGAGATATAGTTGCTATTATTGTTAGGCGAAGCACACTGACTGAAGCCTCCCACCCTGGCCAGGCACCATAGTGAACCGGACAGGAAGTCCTGGTAAGGAACACAGAACTAATAAGCCACCACCAACTGGAAGAGTTCAGGAAAGGTCAAAAGGAGACATTGCAAGTCTGACCACTTCCCAGAATCCTTCTCTCTGGCATCCATCCTGGCTGAACAAGGCGTGCACCACCAAGAAGGATTCTGAGTCAGAATGACTGGCTAAAGACAACCCAGTAACTAGACTGTGAGCCACATGGCAGAGCTGTTCTCCTGGGATCCCTTACCCTACTGCTCTCTACCCGGGTGCCCTTTCCCAATAAAATCTCTTGCTTTGTCAGCACATGTGTCTCCTCGGACAATTCATTTCCGAGTGTTAGACAAGAGTACAATTTCAGGCCCTGGAAGGGGTCCCCCTTCCTGCAATATTATCATCTCCATCTTACTAGACAGGAAAATGAGGCCCCAAAAAGTAACTTGCCCAGGTCAGCTATTTGTGAGTGGCAGAGCCAGTCATCTGGCTCAAGAATCTGTACTCTTAAGCACCGTGTGTGTTAGTTTCTGTCGTGTCCAACTCTTTGCGACCTCGTGGACTGTATGTAACCCACCAGCTCCTCTGTCCATGGGATTTCCTAGGCAAGAATACTGGAGTGGGTTGCTCTTTCCCTCTCCAGGGGATCTTCCCGATCCAGGGATCGAACCTGCATCTCCTGCATTGGCAGGCAGATTCTTTACCACTGAGACACCTGGGCAGCACACGCTTAAGCACTACATAATAGATAAAGTAGGGGCATTGCCGGTGGCTCAGTAGTAAAGAACCTGCCTGCAATGCAGGAGATACAGGAGACTCAGGTTCGATCCATGGATTAGGAAGATTCCCTGGACAATGGCATGGCAACCCACTCCAGTATTTTTGCCTTTCGAAGAATCCCATGGACAAAGGGGCCTGACAGGCTACAGTCCATGGGGTCACAAAGAGTTAGATGCAACTGAACACACACACACAATAGATAAGTAGGAGGCAGATGCAGGGTGAATACTCCAGAGCTAAGATGTACACAGCTTTGGCGGGTGTAAGCCCAAGAGCCCCAAGTGTTCTCAGCATTGCTGATTCTCTAAAGAGCAAAGGTTTTAGAATATTCATGTGATCAACCAGTCCAAAGTCAACTACTTTTATGAAGCAGCGTTGTGATACAACAGAAAGAACACGTGATTTGGTTTTGAGTCACAGTTTCTTTAAGGCTGAGTGATTGCAACTAGTTATTTACATTTTCTGAGCCTCTTCTATAGGGCAGGAATCATCATCGTTAGACTATCTTCCCTCACTAGTATTCTGAGAATCAACAGTTGCACACGTTACATTGCTGATCTTACATTTGTGTTACTTTGCCATGGTTCTTGGCTACATATAAGAATCCTGCACCATCAGGATTTCATTGGCAAGCCCAGCGGCATCTCCCTAACCAAATTTCCCCCAAATATAAGAACTGGTACAGAATAGACTAAGTCAGATGTCTTCAGATATACTGAACGGCACCCAATGGGAGTTGTTGGCTTAATTCTTACTTATGACTTTACTAACACTGTTAGCTAGGTTACTTGTATTTCACCTGTTTTACAAAACTGTCGTTTCTTACATTATCAAATGTATGACTGAGCCTCTGATAAAATGATAGTATATAGTTCTAAAAAATTAACATTAAAAAAAACTCAGTGAATTTTTCTTATTTAAGTTAATTAATTTATTAAATGCTGGAGTCACTCATACCATGAAAGGAGAATGAGCTTGTTAGCTAATATTGAGTGGAAAGAAAGGTCTTTCATAGAGTTTAGACTGAGAAGAGAAATTTAATGATTTGGGACAGCTCCCTAGCTCTAACCCAACTGTCTTCTAGACATATTTTGGAAGAAAAAGGTAGAGAACATCCCCCAGCTTTTAGCAGCACTAAGGTGTACCAGCTTCTTGAAGTATAAAGGTGCCTGTCAACACTGATTATTTTCTTAAAGTTCCTGCCATCTGATTTTAGATTCTGCAAGACATAAATTAAGACTCCTGAAAATGTTACAACAGCCGGGCTGTTCAGTGGGAGATAAAATGTCAGTAGCAGAGTGTGGGTTGGGATGTCACATGGAGTGGCTGATCATAGGAAGATTTTGTCTCATTTCCCAAATAAAACGCAGCACACTCTGACAGCACTAAAGCACCCTATTCTCATTCGTATTTGCATAATCCCACCCAACATCAAAGCATTATCTTTCTTTAGATCATGATCCCTTCAGGTTGTTTCCTAGATCCTGTTCTGAAGGGAAGTGACCACAGTTCCTAGTGCAGAGAAGCTTGTTAATTGTCAAATGATTTGAGTGAGTGCAAATACCAGTCTGGCTCCCAGTGAGTCGGAATGCCGCTTCCTCTCCATTTCTGAAGGCTGCGTGCTAATGGCCTCTGTCAAAGCCCTCAGGAATGCATGGAAGATCAATAAAAATTTTAGATTAGTTGTACTGATTGTTACATAGGAATGCAGCTTTGTGAAATAGTTCTTAATTTTTTAAATTCTCCAATTTTCTCAGAAATTTTTCTTTCTGTTTTTTTTTCCCCCTCTTCAGTTTTTGGCTGCATTCCAAGATATGTGGCATCTTAGTTCCCTGACCAGGGATCAAACCCATGCCCCCTGCATTGGGAAGCGGAGTCTTTAACCACTGGACTGCCAGGGAAGTCCCCAATTTTTTCAGAACTGACTTGTAAGAATTTGACACTGAGTGGGTCTGCCAGAGTTAAAGTATGGAAGCCCTGTAGTTGTTGAGGTCACTGCGGACTCCACTTGCTGATTCTTTCATTCCTTCCTTCTCTTCAGAAGGGTTCATGTATCACCTGGCTCTGGTGTCACCAGTTGGGAGCAGAAATATGACTAATGAGCATCTGTTCCAGGATGATTTATCATGGAGAGGGTCTCTCTCAAATAAGGACCTGAAGAAGATCCTGCTTTCCCCCACTTTACTGTTTCTTTGCTGCAAAACCTGCAAACTGTAGAATCTTTCTAACCTGAGGAAGCACATTTGTATATGTAGATTTTGCCCATTCTAAGGAAGTTTCCCTGGTAGAAAACAGACTATAATAGTCTACCCTCTCTTTGGCAAAAAAGAAGGTAGAGGGAAAACATTTTTCTAGCATTTAAAACTGCTAGTGATATCCCCAAGAAAACATTCCCAGTAAAATACTGGAAAACAAAATGAAAAGCTACATGTACTTTATGATTTTCAGAACGATAACACCATTCGTGCAATTATTCAGTAATTTTCATGTCGCAGAATTAGAAATCTCAGCTGTCATCTCTTAGTCTTTTTGTCAAGTAAAGCCCTGTCTGGTATGGCAATCTTATGTTTGTCTTTGAAACGTGAAATCTAGATTATATCAATATGGTTGAAAAATAAATAAACGTTTGTTAAATCACGGTATTTTCATAGCAAAGGAGCTGAAGGTCTGAATGGTGCATTTCTTACCCAAAAGCAGGGAGCAGCAGCTGGGATTACAGTTGCTGAGACAGCTTTATTGCAGTTTGGGATGAACATACTAACATCAACTCCCTGCTCTGACCTTCTCCTTGTTGAATGACAATATGGTGTGTGAAGCTGCCTCACTTTTGCCTGCATGATTTTCCTTTAGTGCAAGTCAAATGCACATCCACAGAGATTATGGATTTAACTCAATTTTGACACATCACATTTCATTTCGCTGGTGAAGAAAGGCTGAGGTATGACTCATAATTTATTTTAAATCATCTTAAACACACTTAATTATGCATAGAAAAAAAGTTGAGATCCAGAACAAGATTCATGCAAATTTACATGAACATCATCTATTAAAATATAGAATATGTAATGTTGTCTTACACATAAAATGAAGAGGTTAGCAGTGGCCTTCTCCAGGTTGAGGTCGGAGGGTGGTCCCTAATGACTGGATATTCTCACTGTCTGCCTGAAATGTGTCTGAAGTATTGGAATATTTTACAGTGGGCATGTATGATTCTTGTAAGTCCATACATACATTGATAAAGTGTACAAAATTACCAAATGGTGTAAAAACTAGAATTTTTAAATGTTTCCATGTACTTCTACCCTAAGCTACCAATTCATTTAGAATATTCTTTAATCATCCCTTATGTAGATCCCTATCAGTCCCAACAGTGTTAAGCCACAAGAACTGTCACTCAAGGGCCATTCTGATCATTAAAGTTAATACATAGTACTTCTTCTCCACAAAGCTTTTGGGGAAAAGAATAAATGAGCGACTAAACAAATAAGAGTTAACATTACAGTAGTTCTTCACATAGCTGCTGGAAAAAAGAAGGAAAGAGAAGAAGGAAGGAGGAGGAAGGAAGGAAGAGGGACATCATCTCCACACACTGCCTTGAGAAATGAGCAACCATGCCAGGCTGTTAACATGAGTGCCCTGATTACATGGAAGCTGGTGACCAAGCAGAAAAGGAGATTAGGAACCATACACCTTGGTCTCAAGAAGGTGAATGTTGATGGACTATTTTCTTTTGAAATAGTGGAACTTTTTGTCTTCAGAAAAATCTGACTCTATCCAGTATCAAAACATGGGATGTTCCATAGCCACTGAAACCAATATACTCAGTTTACAGCCCTGCATTAGATTTGCAACCTCAGGCTAATTCCTTAACCTCTCCTGGCCACAGAGCAAAAATTTCAAATTAACAGGGTATATACAAGGATCCCCAGGTGACTCAGTGGTAAAGAATCCACCTGCCAGGCAGGAGACATAGGTTCAATCCCTGGATCAGGAAGATCCCCTGGAGAAAGAAATGGCAACCTACTTCAGTATTCTTACCTGGGAAATCCCATGTATAGAGGAGCCTGGCAGGCTACAGTCCCTAGGGTCACAAAGAGTTGGACATGACTGAGCAATTAAACCAACCAACCAAGGATTAAATAAGATGGTATGTGATGAATGAGAAGCTCATGCACAACAATGAAGAACAGCCCCCGCTCAACTAGAGAAAGCCAGTATACAGCAGTGAAGACCCAGCACAACCAATAATAAATAGATTTTTTAAAAAGATAACATGCACTTAAAAAGTTAAAAGAAACTTTATAAATATATGAAAGCCTATATAGGAAATAATATTGAGTAAAAATACTAAAAGTGGATCTGTAATCACCAATCAATACAAGCCAAAAAATCATATAAAACATTAGAATTTTAAGTGTACTGGACTCAGTGTTTCATAAAGTTACTCGGTTATAATAAAAACTAAGCTAAAAATCTTTCCAATCTTTAGCCGCCACCCCTTTCTCTCTTTTGTTTTCCCCTCTTCCTTTCTCCTTTCCCCAAGAATAGCAAAGGCCATGGGAAACCAGACTAGAGCTGTCAGGTGGAACCCGGTATGAAAACAGCCCCCAAAGACACGGAATTTATCTTTAAAGTTTGAAGGCCAAAGAGAAGAGTCAGGTGTCCCATGAAAATACAGCCAACTTATCAGCATCTGCGTTAAAATAAAATGCCAAATCCATAAAAAAATTTTACTTGGCTCCCCTTCCACCTCAGATTCTCACATAGTGGAGATGTGCATGAAACCCAAAATCATGACCGAACTTCATATCACCTTCTGAGGAGGGTGACGGGTTCATGGGCTGTAATACCAGTCTTAGTTGTTCCATCGCGTCTGACTCTTTGTGACCCCACGGACTGTACCCTACCAGGCTCTTCTGTCCATGGGATTCTCCAGGCAAGAACACTGGAGTGGGTTGCCATGTCTTCCTCCACAATATCTTCCAAACTCAGGGACTGAACCTAGGTCTCATGCATTGGCAGGCAGATTCTTTACCACCTGAGCTGGTTTAAATCCCAGCTCTTTCCCTGGACAAGCTCAGTTATGGTGGGAAGTTTACTTCCTCACTCTGAGTCTCAGAGGTGAAATGAAGGTTCTAAATCACCCAGGTATCAGTGTGTTATTAAGTAGCAAAAATACCAACCTGTATTCACTGCTACCTGGGCACAGCATGCCAGCTGATTCCAGGATTCCAGAACGACTTGGGGAGGAGGGCAAGGGAGGTCAGCCTGGGCCATCTTCTTCCAAGAAATAGACAGGCCTTTGACTGTCACCATGATAGTCTGGGAAGCAAGGCCACAGGTGGGAAAAGTAGGAGAAAGTTATAAATCTGAGGAAAATGTCTAATGAAAAACCAGTGCTCAGTGGCTCAGTCATGTCCAGCTCTTTGCTACCCCATGGACTATAGCCTACCAGGCTCCTCTCTGTCCATGGAATTTTCCCCAACAGGAAGACTGGAGTGGGTTGCCATTTCCTTCTCCAAGGGATCTTCCAGACCCAGGAATCACACCTGTGTCTCTTGCACTGGCAGGTGGATTCTTTACCACTGAGCCACCTGGGAAGCCCAAGGAAAGCCAATTTCCCCCTTAAAAGAAGAGGACCCAGAAACAGCATAACATTCCGCAAACTCCAGCTGAGAAACTCAGAAAGTCTGAGTCAAGAGGCCCAGGGCCCTAAGCCTGGGACTCCCAGCCACACCCCTGCCCTCCGACCCAGTAGAGGAATTTGCCAAAGCACCAATCCAAAAACCCAAAGATTTCCAACTGAAGTTGGCTTTCTAACAGCGGGGTGAACCGGAAGAAGACATGATCTTTGGCGCACAGTTGTGTGATCTTCACGTCTCATTCAATCCCCAGACTTCAAGGCTATCTTGTCCTTTCTTGATACCTATTCCTGGTCCCAACAGCCCACGGATGCAAACTAACTGCATCGATTTTCATTTAAATCATAATAAAGGGAAAAATTGAATCAAGGTGTTTGTGTTTTCTCCCAAAGCAGAAGTAAGTGCTCTGCAAACAGACACAGCCTTGTTTCAGGCACGGATGTCAGAAACGTGGAGCCTGTAAATCTGCCCAGGCAGTTCTGTTCTTGAATCATTAAGAACAATCGAGTGGGTGGAATGAGAACATGAAATTGCTGTGTGCACTCATGTTTTGTTTATGGAGCAATCATCTCTAGATGTGTTTTCTTTCTTTATGGAGAATCTTTTCTATGTTTGATTTTGAATTCCCCACCTTCCTCCTGGTCCCCAGCTCTCCCACACTCACTAAAAAGAAACGTTGAGAATATTACGAAAATCTCCGCAAATTTAAAGAATAGGTTCCATTCAATGTCTCTCTCAACCAATTCCATTTACTCAGTCAAAATAAGTGATTTAGGATTATGAATAACACAGATAACAACTGAATTTGAATATTGCATGTTATTTCCCAAGTTCATAACAACTGTCCCAAATCATAAAAATCACTTTTCATTTCTCCATTATCATGCAAGGAGGATCTCCTTAGCCCAGTGAACTGCAAGTCCTGTGATGCTAATTATCAGCAGGGTTTAATTGGAGGCTTATCCCCCTGCCACAAGATTCTTCATTCAACTTCACTGGGCCTCTATCTACAAAATGAGCATTATATCTAATTTGTGAGGACTGCATGCCTAGAACACAGTGGTGGTGGTAGTTGCTCAGTGGTGTCTGACTCTTTGCGACCCCATGGACAGTAGTCTGCCAGGCTTCTCTGTCCATGGGATTCTCCAGGCAGGAACACTAGAGTGGGTTGCCATTTCCTTCTCCAAGAACACAGAAAGCACTCATTAAACTGTAGCAGTTACGGTTGTTACTGGGCAGACAGGATGGAGCAAGCTTTTGCCAGACCCTATGAATCTTTTTCTCTGACACACCCCTTGCCCAGCCTTGGCATCCAGCACACCACAAAGGGCACCTCTCAGACTTAGCATGGTGATAACAATCCCAGTCAGTGCCCCAGTCTTCCTAGCCCCCCTGAAGTTTCTATCCATCTCTAGAGAGACCTGCCAGCAGCTCCCCGCTACACTCCCACCCTCAAGGGAGTGTGTGTGTTTGCTGAACCCTGGTGCTGTGTTTAGCATCTGGTGGATCTCGTTTCATTGTTTCTGCTCTTGTTGTTTTTGGCTTCCTGGCCATTGTCCTGCCTGGGGTCTGCCCCAGTCACGTGCTCTGTGGCCCATCACTGTGACATCTCTTGTTTTTGGCAGCAGGCTTGCTGCTAGAGGCAGAAAATGGTGGCATCAGGTGTGTAAAGCAGTCGTATTACATTTTCTCTCAGGAACACTATCTTGGGTTTTAAAAAATGTTCTGTGGAATGGATCTAATAACTTATTTCGGTAATAACTTCTCCTTTGCCGGCTCTCACTGCAAGGATTCTTTTAGAAACAATAGAGCATTAGTATTTTGCAATAGGCTAATGGAGCTGAATTTCCAGAGGACTCTCAACTAGAGGAGGAGAGCTTTTCAGATTATCCACAACACAAACCAATAGGGGCAACCCTCCCCTGACCCGGAAATGGATACAGATGGGGCAGCAAGGCCAAGGCAGGTCCTGCAGAAAACCCAAGAAGCTCTCTAGGTTCCGTGAGCTCTCTAATCAGTCTCTCCCTGAGGTTCCGCAGAGGTTTGTCTCTTGAGCTGAGACCCTGTCCAGCCAACGTTCAGTGTCCCAGACAGCATCTCAGCCACAGGAATGCTAACCAGGCCAGCAGGCCTGGAAACGCTGGGGGCTGTCCATCCCCAGCCGGCCCCTCTCCAGGAGCTGATCAAATTAGAGATGGAGAGCAGCGGCCACAGGCTTTTCCCAGAAAGCTGTAGAGCTGTCAGTCAACTAGCACTTAATTTCCGGTGGGTTGTAAAAGTGCCATTTATCCTGCAAGCTTCAGGGTGAACAGGCTGCTAGGATTCTAAGTTAAATGATGCAGGAACAGCTACTCTTGGTGATGATTTTGTGCTTCAGAATTAAAAAACAAAGCCAAAAAGACCAAACCTGCTTTTACAGTGATTGCAGTGAAGAAATCACCTTCTGGTAAATTCCCCTGGTGAAGCCACGTTTAACCTGCGTGGACAGCCACTGGAGGTCCATAGCCATTCAGCAGGACCTCATGGGCACAAGTGGAGTTCTGCCTGAACTCCTGCCTGAGGTCAAGTTTTCACCCCTTTTAACACAGTTCCACTGATTAAGGGATGGCCCCAGGGAAAATGGGTATAGTCAGACTGATTAGGATCTTGGGGTCTGCAGGCGCATTCGAAAGTGGGACAGCAACAGTGGCCCTGACACAGTGAGGCAGTTGACTAAGGGATGAACAGATGCTGGTCTGAGGCCACTGGACAGGACAGCTCTCCTGGGCTTTCAGACCTAGAATTTAGAAAATCATGGAGATGTTTTCACTTCTAGGCAGGGCCACATGGGATGACCCTGGAAGTCCAGTGGTGAAGACACCAAGCTTTTACTGCAGGGGACAAGGGTTCGATCTCTGGTGGGGGAATCAAGACCCCATGTACCACGAGGCATGGCCCAAAAATAGGGGGGAAAAAAGGGCAGATGAAAAAGAGACAACTTCATGGAGCCACGAAGCCATCACATTAGGGTGGTGGGATCTGTGCATGTGGTGGGCCTTGGAAAGGAGGAGATTTAGCAGGGGAACACTGACTTATTATTTAAGTTAGATATAGGATACAAAAAATGCTATCAATAAATACTACCCAAAAAGGCACAGTTAACTTTAATAATAAAGATAGATTAGCAGCCCAATAGAACATTGGGTAGTGATGGTAATGTTCTTTGTCTGGACTGGCCAGGTATGGCTAATGCAGCTGAAGAACTTCACTTGTACTTTTACAACCTTTTGATTTTCATTTGAATAGACACACCCAGCTAGTGGCAAGAAGACGAAAGAACAACCTCCCTGTCAGCTATATTTCAATGAAAAACAAAAGCTTCCTTGTTTGTCCAAGCCCCAAAAGAAGCAAATCTAACTCATTTGCTAATGAATTCAGGCCAAGGGAGTAAAAACATAATTTCAACTTGTATTGAAAGTGTGCTTTAATGCCTGTCTAAATGTTGAACCGTAATAGCTTCTTGTTCACAGTTTCGGTGGGAAAAAACACCACTTTATGCTTCTGGAAAATAGAAGTATCATTCTCCGCATGTGCCCACCATTAGTACCTCCATCTCCCAGCCCCACAGAGCTTTGTTTCTAAACTTCTAACGTCATGTTATGAATTTTAGTCAGAAGCACATGCAAGTTCTATCGCTAATGACAAGTCAGATTCTCCACTTTGAATTAGACAACCGCTCCATCCAGGAATTCACTGCCTTTCGGCATTTCCACTAGTGAAATGACAGTTTATCCCTCCAAGAAATGTTGGTTGTTCAGCAACCAGCTCACATCAGTGGGTCTGAGTGGTACCCTTGGGCCTGGGCAAATCCCGAGAGGGGATGTGGCCTCTGCCCACAGGCAGCAGGCACCAGAGAAGAGGCAGGACACCTGCTATCCACCCATAGGCCAAGCCCCTAGCAATCCTTTTTGAGCAGACCTCGAAGCCCAGGCTTTGCCCCTTGCAAGGTACAAAGGTCAAGCATGAGAGAGGTGAAACAAAGACATCTCAAGCAAGGCACGGGCTTGGCAGAAGGGGTGTGGTTGGCGGGGTTGGGGTGGAGGCTCTTCTGGTTAAAAACAAACAACTGAAAGAAACCAGCCAGCCCACAGCTTGGAGCCTGGTATCTGAGGCAGACAGTGAGCTTTTAAAACTCCATAAAGTGCAAGCACCGCACAACAGCACTGTCTGACGTCAGAGCCCTGCCCTGGTCTTGTGAAAAGCACCAAGGCCCCTGAGTGGCGGGATGTCCCAGCCAGCTGTCGGATGGGAAGAGCCCAGGCGCGCCAACCCCGGAGGCGCAGACCTGAGCGGCAGCCCGGCCAGGCCTGCTTAATTGACACAAGCTCCTAATGAGCAGGATAAACAGCATTTGGGGCCATTTGCTGTGAAATGGACTGGGGTGTATGAGAAATAGGACTTATATGGGCAGAAAACACACACGTCGGCAGAAAATAATGTGCTGGAAAAGTTTTAAATTGAAGACATGCCGTTCTGGGTGTGCAGAGGTGTTAATGCTTATGTAATTAATCATTTCATATTTGAAGATTGGGATTTTTTCCCTTTTAATTAATTAGCCAGTAGACTCATTATAGTACATTTTTCATGTCATAAAGGCAGTGGGTTCTAAGGGAAGTTGGGGGTGGGGTGCAGGGGAGAAGTGGGACAGCAATAGTGATACAGTGTACTGTGAAAATTTCAGGGAACCAGAGCCATCGCTGCCCGAAAATTCCCTGCGAGGGGGCCAGGATGCATGGGATTTATCCACTTCCCACGAATGTGTGCTCAGCTGAGTACACACACACAGGAGTGCAAGACTCCACTGTGCTCACTTTTTCGTAACCTGCATTTAGCAAAAGTTATGGCCCATTTGGTGGATGGATTTGTCTTTTACTAGAAAGAGGGTGTGGGCTTCCCAAGAGGTGCAGCAGTAAAGAACCAGCTTGCCAATGCAGGAGACGCAGGTCGGATCCCTGGGCCAGGAAGATCCTCCGAAGTAGGGAAACCCACTCCTGTATTCCTGTCTGGGAAATCCCACTGGACAGAGAAACCTGACAGGCTACAGTCCACGGGGTCGCGAAGAGTCTGACTTGACTGAGCAACTGAGCACGCAGGCAGGCAGGCAGGAAGCAGAAAGAGGGTGTATCGCGATCGGGCTCTGCAGCCAACCACCCTCGGTTCCAGGCCTGAATGGAGCTTCTTAGCTGGAGATTTGGCGCAAGTCACTTAGACCTTTTCATGCCTCAGTTTCCTGCTCTGTACAATGAAGATAATAGTAGTGCCTACCTCAGGGTTATTGAGAGAAGAAAATTAAAGGATGCATACAAAGTGTTTACCTAGGTACCTGGCACAACTGATGACTGAAAAGCGGCAGGTTTTATTACTAGGACAGTCGCACGCCTTTGTGGAACAGACTACCCTTGACTTCCTCACAAACCTCCGTGTGTGGCCACGGGGGTGCGGAAGAGAAAAACAGAGAGGGTAAAATATACTCAACACAAATTTGAGCATTTTAACCATTTTTAAGTGTACAGTTCTATGGCATTAAATATACATTCACATCATTGGACAACCATCACCATTGTCCTTCTCTGGAACTTGTTCACCTTCCCCAGCTGAAACCGTGCAGTCATTAAACAATAATTTCCCATTGCACTTGGCAACCACCTTTCTACTTTTTGTCACTAAGAGTTTGACTACTCTAGGAACCTCGTATGAGAGGAATTGTACCATATTTGTCGTTTGTGACTGGTTTATTTTACTTAGAATAATATCTTCAAGGCTCATCCATGCTATAGCCTATATGAAAACGTCCTTCCTTTTTAAGGCTGAATAATAATTCCATTGAATATATATATCACATTTAATCCATCCATTCATCCATGAGTGGAGACTCCTATCTTCTGGTTATTATGAATAATGCTGCTATGAACAAGGATGTACAAATGTCTCTTCAACACTTGGCTTCCAATTCTTTTGAGTATATACCCAGAAGTGGAATTACCGGATCATGTGGTAATTCTATTTAATTTCTTGAGGCATCATCCTATTGTTTTCCACTGTGACTGCACCATTTTACAATCCCACCAGCAATGCACAGGGTTGCAATTACTCCACGTCCTCACCAACGCTCATTTTCTGGTGTTTTTTCTTAATAGCCATCCTAATTAGCATGAAGATGTATTCCGTTGTGGTTTTGATTTGCATTGTCCTAATGACTAGTGATGTTGAGCATATTTTCATGTTCCACAGAGCTTTTTGATAGCAAATATAAAGGAGAGAGCATAGCAGAAACTCCCTGGCTTTTGGGCAAAAAACAAGCTTGTATTTCTATCAAGATGATAGATAAATAAATAGATAGGTGAGATATTACATTTGGTATAAACATAGAAACAAAATGCGTCTGCTTTGTGTCAAATCATTAACTCACAGGATTTAGCTCTGGGACAGTGGGAAGAACTTTTCTAATTTACTTTATATGTTCCATGAGAAGGGAGGATGGAGGTGCGTGTATGTAAAATTACAGGTGTCCTACTTTTGTGTTTTTCTGTATTTCTCAATATTTCTATAATGTGTTGCTTTTGTAAAAAAAGAAAAATATTTTTAAAAAACAACCTTGGTTACATTTGCATTTATGTTGAATTTCATAAGTTATTTGTTTCAAGGAACACAGACCAAGAGCTACAACCCATAAACATTTGAACTGAAACCCTGCTAGAGCTCTGTGGCATCCTACTTGGCAAAGGCACAACAGAAACAGCTCTATGGCTCCGCCTGCCCTAGGGTCAGCTAGAAGGCCAAAGCTAAGACCACAGAGGAGGAAGATCTACGCCTGTTTCCGTGACCTTTACACTCTTGCTGCCGCCCACACCAAACACGGTGAGGGTACCACAGTGGGCTTAACAACTGTGTGAAAGTGTGTGTGCGTGGATGTGATCTAGGTACTTCTTGAGACAAGATTGCCCAGAGTCTGCCATAGTTTGGAAGCCTCCCCCGGAGGTGTCACAGCAGTGATGAGTGGTCCTGAGCTGACCTTGAAGGATGAGGAGAGTTAAATGGGTATGTTGAGGAAGGAGTCAGATAGTACTGGTGACAGGCCCTGGTGACAGCATGGAGCAAGGCTTAAGATGACGCGAGCCAGGGCAGTGCTGGCAGTACAGGATGCAGCCTGGCAGGAAATGAGGCACGTGTTCAGGGACACTCACATGATTAGACAGGAAATAGAGTAATGTTTTGGCCTTGACTTCAAAAGTAATACATGTTCATTAAAGAATTTGATGAGATATAGATGAAAAGATACTTATTTTTATCAAAATATTAATATAATGATGTTATGGCCTTCCCTGGTCAATGCAGTTTCTATCCCTGGGTTAGGAAGGTCCCCTGGAGAAGGAAATGGCAACCCACTCCAGCATTCTTGCCTGGAAAATCCCATGGAGAGAGAAGCCTGGCAGGCTACAGTCCGTGAGGTCACAAAGAGTCAGACACGACTTAGAGACTAAACCACCACCAGGGCTGACCCGGAAGGACCTGCCTTTGCCACAGCTGTGCCTCTGGGGGCCATTGCTCACCATCCAGACCTCCCTGTTTTCACCCTCAGGGCTGCTCTGTGGCTGGAATTAGAGGATCAGAAGGGTTTCATTTCCAAGTACTGGGAACCTGAGGAGGGTCCTAGGAGGCCTGGGACGCAGGGTCACCCTTGATGGGGCCATTGCCCAGTTCAGCTACTGGTAGGGCTGCCAGGTTTAACAAATGGTAATATGAAACACTCTTGTTAAATTTGAAGTTCAGAAATAACAAATAATTTTTCCGTATAAATATGTTTCAAGTATTGCATGGGATATACTTTTATCCAAAACCATTTTTTAAAATTAATCATTGTTTATCTGAAATTCAAGTTGAACTAGGTGTGCTATGTTTTTGAGGGCTTCCCCAGGGCTCAGCAGTAAAGAAACTGCCTGCAATATGGGAGCTGCTGGAGACAAGGGTTCAATCTCTGGATCTGGAAGATCCCTTGGAGAAGGGCATGGGAAAGTGGAGAATCCCATGAACAGAGGAGCCTGGCAGGCTACAGTCCATGGGGCTGAGAAGAGTCAGACATGACTGAAGCAACTTAGCATGCACACGCGCATGCTGTATTTTTATCTAGTAACAGATTTTTGTTAACCTGATGTATTTGTTTCCTATTGCTGCTGTAGAAAATGACCACAACTTTAGTGTCTTCAAACAATACAGATATACTCTCTTATGCTTCTGGAGGCCAGAAGTCCAAAATTACTTTCACTGAACTGAAGACATTGTTGGTGGCAGGGCTGGTTCCTTTTCCAGATTCTCAAGGATGACTTCATTCCTGTGTTCATGGTCCCTTCTTTTCTGTTTAAAGCTAACAGCAAGGCATCTTTAAACCCCTCTCTAACTCTGACTTTTCTTTTTCTCTCTATTATTAAACTTTTTATTTTGTATTGGTGTATAGCCAGTTTAGGGGATTCCCTCATAGCTCAGTTGGTAAAGAATCCGCCTGCAATGCAGGAGATCCCAGTTCGATTCCTGGGTCACGAAGATCCGCTGGAGAAGGGACAGATGATCCATTCCAATATTCTTGGGCTTCCTTCGTAGCTCAGCTGGTAAAGAATCCACCCACAATGCGGGAGACCTGGGTTCGATCCCTGGGTTGGGAAGATCCCCTGGAGAAGGGAAAGGCTACCCATTCTAGTATTCTGGCTTAGAGAATTCCATCGACTGTATAGTCCATGGAGTCACAAAGAGTTGACACAACTGAGCAACTTTCACTTTCATAGCCAATTAACAACGTTGTGATAGTCTCAGGCAGACAGCAAAGGGACTCAGCCATACATACACATAGTATCCACTCCCCTCCAAACTCTCCCTCCATCAAGGCTGCCACATAACATTGAGCAGAGTTCCTTGTGTTATACAATAGGTCCTTGTTGGTTATCTCTTTCAAATATAGCAGTGTGTACATGTCCATCCCAAACTCCCTAATTAACCTTTCCTCCCATTCTTCCCCACAGAAGTCTGTGAGACTAAGTCTAAGTCTCTGAGACTCTGACGTTTCTGCCTCTTGCTTACAATGGGTTACATGGGGCCCACTTGGCCAAGCCAGGATAAATCTCCCCATCTCAAGAGTGATAATCTAATCACATCTGCAGTCTCATTTACCATATGAACTAACATATTCATAGGTTCTAGGGATTAGGATATGGACATCTTCAGGGAGCCATTATTCAACCTATTACACCTGCCTGACAACCATCACACATTACACTGTTTTTACGGCAAAAGGCATTCTGAGTTCCTAACTCCAAAACCAACTTCCTTTCCCCATCTGTAGGACAGGACTTGGCATTCTATATTGTAACTATTTCACAAAGGTCTGTCTCTGTTTCCCTACTCCCCTGCTTGCAGGACAGAGACAACAGCTATTCATCTCAAGTCTACCCTGTGCTTGACACAGTAATGATTGACTCACAGTGCTTAAGCAAATGCTGATTGAATACATATTGAATTGTAAATTAAGGTGTCCCTTAATTTATTATGGAAGTAAACAACAAGAGGTGTGTTAGGTGAGAATGTGACTCGCTGGGAAGAGAGATGGGCTCCAGACTAGATTTCTGAGCAGCAACAGGAGCAGAGCAGAGAGGCTCAAGAGAAAAGAGTGAGGTGGAAGGGCAGGAGCACCCTGAATCATAGCCCTTCCCTGGGTCCTGGGTGCAGGTAGTGTAAATCTGAGAGGTACGTGTGAGTGTGGTAGGAGTCCCCTAGCACACCCTGAAGCAAGGAGTTGGGTGCAAGCACGTGATTGAGGAAGCACTGAGAGGGAGCGGCGCAGTAAGACCGAAAAGGATTAAAGCCGTCTAAGTGTGTTGATGGGTGCCGTGGGTATAGAGGGCCAACCTCCTGGGGACCCCTCAGAATTGCCCCCACAGAAATGCATCCACAGGAATATTCGTTGCCCTTGCTGGGGCTATGCATGAGAACTCTTTAGAGGTGACCTGAAGGGGGGCCCTGAAGGGATATGACAAGATAAATGTTGTCTGTTCAACTTGATTATTAATATAAGGTGAGATTATATGGATGTTCACCTTTGATTTTATTTACTTTTGTAATATTTTAAAAGTTTATGAAACTTTATTTAAAGGAGAAATATTTCCACACCAGTCAGAATGGCCATCATTAAAAAAACTAAAATATAAAATAATTTTTTTTTTACGTCTACAAATATGAAGAGGAAGAGGAAGTAGAGAAAACAGAACCCTCCGACACTGTTGGCGAGAATGCATTAACCAGTTGGTACAGCCACTAGGGAAAACTGTATAGAGGTTCCACAGAAAACTAAAAGTAGAATTACCACATGACCCAGCAATTCCACCCTGTGCATATATCCAGACAAAACTACAACTCAAAAAGATACATGCACCCCTATGTTCATAGCAGCACTATTCACAATAGCCACGGCATGGAAATCAACCTACATGTCTACTGACAGACGAATGGATAAAGAAGATGTGGTACATATATACAAAGCAATACCACTCAGCCATAAAAAGAACAAAATAATGCCATTTGTAGCAACATGGATGGAACTAGAGATTATCATACTAAATGAAGTAAGTCATAAAGAGAAAGACAAATACCATATGATATCACTTACATGCGGGACCTAATTATGACACAAATGAACCTTTCTATGAAACAGAATCACAGACATAGAGAACAGATTGGGGGCTGCCCAAATGGAAGAGGGTGAAGGGAGAAGTGGAGTGGAAGGTTGGGGTGAGGAGGTGTAAGCAATCATATACAGAATGGGTAAACAACAAGGTCATACCTTATAGCACAAAGAAATATATTCAATATCCTCTGATAAACCATACTGGGAAAGAATATGAAACAGAATGTGTATACATGTATAACTGAATCATTACAGCCGTGATTACCACAACACTGTGAATCAACTATACTTCAATTAAGAAGTTTTTCAATAAATACATTAAATAAAAATTTTAAAAGAGGAATATTTCCTTTTGCAAAAAATACTACAGGAAATACATATTCTCCATCCCCTCAAAGTACTACTCTACAGTTAGGTCTTTGAGCGTGAGCACTTTTCAGCCTCCAAGGCAGCTGCCATCTTGAGTCTCCTAGTCTGATACATATGCACAGAAAACATTCCTCTAGCATTTCTGACTTTAAAACTCTTTTTCTCTCACCACCCTTACTAGCCACAATCTTTATACATTTATCAGTTCCCCATCACACTTCCTCAGAGTCCATCCTGATCATCAATTGACTCATCTGAAAAGAAAATAAATATCAGTAATTATAAATTCATCCAGTTCATTCTGTTAGGATAAACTTTTTTTCTTGTATTTTCTTGCTATAATTAATTTTGGTTTTATCTGATTGTTTTTAGACAATATCCCACCCTGGGAATTGTCTGTGTGAATATCTGCATTCACTCCTTGAATCTGGAGTGTTGGGCTATGAAGGAAAAGGCCACCAAAAAAAAAACCAAAAACACTAGCTTGTCATCAGTGACAGGACCTTCTGAATACGCAGAACTTGAGTGAACTGCCAGGCTCTGTGGGTCCCCTTGGGGTCCATGTGACAAGATAGCCAGTCCCTACCAGAAGTCCCTGTGGTCACTCTCAGGGTCAAATCAGAATGACAGCTCTCCCCAAGGACACCTGGGTTTGGGGGGATAAGGGTTTCATGAATCAAACCAGAAGCATCACAGCCTGAAGGCCCTGGAGACCCCTTTCCTGTCCAATTTCTTTCTCGTTCCTGGCCACCTAGCACGGCTTACAGGACCCTAGTTCCCTGACCAGGGAGAGAACCTGCGTCCTCTGCAGTGGAAGCACAGGGTCCAAACCACTGGACAAACAGGAAAGTCCTCCTGTCTAGTTTCTTGAAGAGAAAGAAAAGGAATATGAGAAACTTTTTTTCACTTATTCACCCCACAAATTGTTGTAAAGGAACTCCTATGGGCCAGGGACTGCACTAAATACTCAATCCAAAGTTAAATGTGAATTATCTTTCCCAGGAGGAGTAAGTTGTGTGATGCCTTGGATGCTGTCTGACCACCTCTGAAATGGAACACATAAGGGTGGGGAGGAAACAGAAAGAGGAAAGGGAGCAAATAATCCCCCCACCCACACCAGGGAAGCACTGGAGTCAGAGCCAATTGCCCTCTGCTGCAGCTGATGACTGCCCAAGTTTAGCAAGACAGGGATCAAATTCTCTCTAAAATCTTATGGAACACTGCACTTCCATAAATAAGCATTTCTCTCTCTCTCACACACACACACACACACTTTCCAGAATGCTCTACTGCCATGTCACAGTGGAAGGAGGGTTGCATTTTTGTTTACTTTGGCAAATCTTAATTTGGACCTAGAGTCTCATCACAAAGACTGCTTCACAGGTCCTGGTCCCTCTCAAGCCTGTGTCCCTCTTGCTGTGGGCCAGGGGATTGGGCTAGAACCTGGGCCTGAGGTCCCCTGCCAACTGTTCCCTGACTGCCCACCATTCTGCCCATTCACTGTGGAATTTATCTTGCAAAAACCATTAGCATTCAGTTTTCAGGGGATGAGCACTAAGAGCAAAATATTTAGCATCTAGAAGTTAAGCTACAGCACAAAATTGCCTCTTTAGTGAGTTAGATTCAATTACCTGCCTCCTTTTCTTAGCTGTGCATTGTAATAACCAGTAATGCCCCTCTCCGCGCATATCCACGTACGGCAGTTCAAGGGAGGGGGCTAGATTGGCATTTGGTACAAAATGCCACGGGCAGAATATTACTACAAAAGAATGGTTGGTTTTTCCTCCAGATTTTCTTCCCCTAAGGATTTGGCTCCCCCCTCCCTCCTGGCATCTACACTCAGCACTCTGAGAGCGGCAGGAGACCACTCTGCTCTGACAACTTTCTCTGCCACTGACATTATCTCCTAATTATCTTCTCAGCAGTGATGGCTGGGTACCAGTCCTCAACTTGTGCAAGATGATTATATTACCCAATCTGATTGGGAGGAAAGGAAATTCTGTTGTTCTTTGAGTTTCTTGGAGTTGTTACCATTTTTCCATAGGAGCCCAAGTAATATTCACAATAATAAAGAGGAAAACACACACACACACATTAACTTCAAACGACCATTACTGAAAATAATAACACACGTTTTTTTGCCAGATGAATATGTTTATGTAACAGGGTGAGTCTTGTCCTCAGCACAGCTTCCAAGAACCAGAGCCATTAAGTTAATGGCCTGAAACAGAGCCCAAAAGACCCGTGTTTGTTCCATGACACAAGCACTGGGTGGTGGGATGCACAGCAGTCCTTCAAAAAAAAGGGTTTTATTTTTTAAGAACAAATGACTTTTTCCAACAGCCTTGAGCTATGCAGCTGCAGTCTGTGGTAAGCTTTGTAAGTGGAAGAGGCCAGTTTGGCCTGGAAATCAAGAGATGGTATTTAAAGGCCAATTTCAAGGACTTCCCGGGCAGTCCAGTGGTTAAGACTCCGAGCTTCCAATGCAGGGGGTACGAATTTGATCTCTGGTCAGGGAACTAAGATTCCGCAAGCCAAATAGTGCAGCCAGGGGGAAAAAACAACGCGATAAAGGTAAGCTTCAGTGGGTCTGTCATTGCCAGGTACCTGTCCTTAGAGAAGGAAAACTAGAAGCCATCCCCACATCCCTTCCCCGGCCTCCAGCCTGTTCTCTGGTCTCTGGTCACATCTTGGTGACCCAAGACAGCTTCTGTGACCTAAGCCCATTTCTTTTCTCCAGCCCAGAGCCAATTGGTCAGATAAACAGGCCTGCCGCCCAAGCCTGCACTAACTCTCAGGGCTTCAGAAGCCAGCCAAGCGGGTGGTACAAGGAAAGCCAGCCAAGGGCTGGAAATGGACACCTCGGGGAGAGGACCACACACAGAGTTCCGCTGCAGGTCAGCTTGCCGCCCTCCTAGACTCTTCCTCCTCAGAGACTGTCTAGAGACAGCCCTGGGGAAGTGCAAAGGTCTGAGAATTTGCTACAAGGCACAGAACAGTGTTTCTTAGTTCTTAACTATATGGACAACTCCGAGACATCCAGACCAGAGCAGCGATGTGGGATTTGCTGTAACTGGGAGTTGGGAGTTGCTTCTCCAGTTCTGGTTTGACTCTGAACACACTTTGCAGTTGTCCAAATACCACCTAGTTCTTTGGGAGCTGTTTTCTTTCATTTTGCAAAAATAAAGTTATTAGAGCAACCTTCCAAGCCATCAGCTTACTGGTCAATAAACCTTAGAATTGCTCAGGTGAAAATGACTGTCTAAATTAAAAACCAGCATTAATGATTCTATTACTGGCTTTGTGAGAGGAAATGCTGGAAGCGTTTGTCACAATGCTCCAGCTTCCCTTCCCCTCTCCTGCCCACCTGCCTCCCCCTAGCTCTGCAGGGCGCCAGGCTCACCAGTTTCTGGAGTGTGGTCATTAGCAAGGCTGCTACTGCCGCTGCAGGAAGCTGGGACACATGGGCCATCAGCGGGGCCCATGTGTCATTTATAACTTCAGGCCTGGGCTATTTCTTGTAAGTAATTGGAGGAACAAATGCCTCTCTCACGCTAGTCTTTCCTCAATCCCTCTTCAAATCAATTCAACAAAGACTTGCTGGCCAGTTACTAAGCTTCAGATGCAGGAGGAGAGAAGAATGTAATCCCAGGGAAGACGTGTTTATCATGACCGACGATATGCAAGACGCTGAGGCTGGCCCTGAGGATGCTAAAAGGAATGTCACGAGTGTCGCCCGCTTAAAGATGCTGACGGAAGACGCAGTCCTTACCCTCAAGGAACGAACGGCCCCAGAGACAATGGTAGGTGCCGGTCAACTGGCCGCGACGCAAGGCTGAACACCGAGGCAGCAGAGGGCGCTCTTCCCGACGGACGCGGGAGGCTTCCCGGAGGCTGAGCATCTGAGCCGGTGGGATGTGCAGAGGCGCAGGGAGAGATGGGTTGTGTCTGTGGCTGCAGGCCATTGGGGGTGGGGGTCTCGGAGGCCACACTGGGGAGCCTGAACCTGACCCTAACAATTGGGAGCCTTGGGGAGTCTCAGAGGAGAGGGCCTCCCTCTCGTGTTCTTGCTTCCTCTGACTCAAGACCCCTCACTAACCCCACCCCACATCCACCTTCCTGTTTAGGCCCTCCTGGCCTTCCAGACGCAAGTGTAGAGTAGGGAGGGGCCAGGGCCAAGCCTCCCAGCTCTCCTCACCTGTGGGAGAGGGCAGAGAGGCAGGAACATCTGGGTCTGCTCCACCTCTGATCACACTGCCCCACTGTGTGACACCAGGCCTACCTCTCTCTGGTCTGAATTTCGTCTTCTGGAGTCGAGAGTGCCCAGTAAGTTGACTCTGAGGTTTGTCCCACTCTGAGCGCTCCATCCTGATAGCTCATTTGGGGACAGAGATGGGTCTAGACTCCAGCTTGGCCTCTCCTCATTCCCCAGTGGGACAGTCAAGGGGAAAAGACCAGAACTGTTCCTCCCATAACCCCTCACACACCTGTGAGGCAAGAAGCATCGATTTGCATATCTATGGTCAGCTTCACCAGCTAAAAGCTGGTAGTGGTAGAGGCAGGAACCATTGAACCCCAAACCACAAACAATGACAACCACCATTTACTGGGCTTGTGCTGGGTGCTTCCCATACATGGTGTCTATTTAATTAAGCCTTAGGACAATTTGCATGCTGGGTATATTGCAGAGGAGACAACCCAGCCAGGACAGGAGACGTAAAGCTACCCAGAGCCACAGACCCCGGAAGTGATGGACTTCTCCACCCCAGATTCAACGTTCCTAAGCATACTGTTGCTCTTGTTCCTATCTCATTCATGAACTTCTTTCCAGAACCTACTCACCCCCCAGAAAATAAAATCCGGATTTCTTAGCATGGCACTTCGTGACCTATCATATATTTCCAGTCTTATTTCTACTCCCCAAACCACGAACTACTTGTCATTCTGAGAGGGCATACCCTGGTGTGTTCTTGGCCTTGGCTTACCTTGTCCCTCCACATAGAATATCCCTGTGCCCATCAGCACCTGTCAGAACCCCACCGCCTGTGTCTTCTCCCCAGAAGCTTTGGCCTCCCCACCTCGTCCTGTGCTTGTTCTTTTTCCAGATCCTCACTCAAGGCACTCTCAGCCTTTTGAGCCAGACAGTTTGTTATATGGAATTCTTCCCAAGACTGCAGGACACTCAGCATCTCTGGACCTGACCACATGATGACCTCTAGTGATTATGATAATTAAAATAATACCTTTCACCTGAAACGATAAAACTCCAGAAGAAACACAGGCAGTAACTTCCTTAACACCAGTCTTGGTAATGATTGTGGGGGTTTGACAACATAAATAAAGGCAACAAGAGCAAAAATAAATGAGACTATATCAAGCTAAAAAGCTTGTACATGGCAAAGGAAACCAGCAACAAATGAAAATGCAACCTACCTAATGGGAAAAAAAATTTTGGAAATCATGTAGCTGGTAAAGGGTTAATATCCAAAAATACACAAAGAACTCATATAACTCGATGGCAAAACAAATCCAGTTAAAACATGGGCAGAAGACCTGAACAGACATTTTTCCAAAGAAGACATGCAGACACATGAAAAGGTGCTCTACATCTCTAATTATTGGGGAAATGCAAATCAAATCCACAATGAGATATCACCCCACACCTGTGAGAATGGCCATTATCAAAGAAATGGGAAATAACAAGTGTTGCCAAGGATGAGGAGAAAGGGGAACCCCTATGCACTGTTGGTGGAAAAATAAACTGATGCAGTCACAATGGAACACAGTATGGAGATTCCTCAAAAAATTAAAAGTACAACTGCCATATGATCCAGCAATCCCACTTCTGGGTAATTATCACAAGAAGATGAAAACATTAACTTGAAAAGATATGTGCACACCCACGTTCATAGTAGCATTATCTATACTAGCCAAGATATGGAAACAACACAATGTCCATCCAATGGATAAATAAACTGTGAGGTATACACATATGCACAATGGAATAATACTCAGCCATTAAAAAAGAAGTCTTGCCATTTGCAACAACATGGATGAATGTTGAGGGTATTATACTACATGAATAAGTCAGAGAAAGACAAATACCATATGACCTCACTTATATGTGGGATCTAAAAACAAACAAATGGATAGACAACAAGGTCCCACTGTATAGCCCAAGGAACTATATTCAATGTCCTGGGATAAACCATAATGGGAAATAATACAAAAAAGAATGCATATATATGTATAACTGAGTTACTTGGCTGCATGGCAGAAGCAGAAATGAAAACATTATAAATCAACTATACTTCAATTTAAAATGTAAAATACGGCTTCCCTGGTGGCTCACTGATAAACACTCCACCTACCGATGCTGCAGACATGGGTTCAATCCTTGATCTGGGAAGATCCCACATGCTGTGGAGCAACGAAGCCCACATGTCACAACTATTGAGCCTGTGCTCTGGAGCCCAAGAGCCACAACTACTGAAGCCCGCGGGCCCGAGAGCCTGTGTTCTGAAAGAAGAGAAGCTACCACAATGAGAAACCATGCACTGCAGCTGGAGAGTAGTCCCCATTTGCCATAACTAGAGAAAAATCCCGGGCAGCAATGAAGACCTAGCACAGTCAAAAATAAATAAATAAAATTATTTTTTTAATGAAATAGAAAATTAAACTTAAAAAAAAATTAAAAATGATTCCCCTGGCATTTCCAACCACCTTGTGGGATTGAAAACATACTGCCCTGGGTAACAGTGATGTGCGTAGGTGTCTGTCTGCCCAGTGGACGGCATGTACCTTGAGAACAGGTGGTATTTTTTTCATGCAGCTTTTTTTCCTATAAGTCTAGCACAATGCCTTGCACATTTCAAGTGCTGATACGTCTGTTGAATGCACATGCACTACAGTCTTCTTTTTAGTTTCCTACTTAATAACTGATCAAGTTCTGTAGTCAAAGAGAGCAACAGCAATCCCTATGCCAACATAAACTCTTCCTGGTTCTTCCATTTAGTCATCAAAATTTTTACTTAACTTTCTGAACATTAAGAAATCTAGCAGAGTGCCAATGTCTGCAACTGCTCTCACTCACTAATGCAAAATCTGCAAAATCCCTAAGAGGATTTAAAGATATTTATCCAAGCTTCTATTTGCCAATGTAGAACAAATACATAAATAGACAGATACCGAGCCAGATCCCAACACTGACAGATCCTGACTTTTCCTTCTCCAGCAGAGCCATTTTCAGGAGATGCCACCGTCCTTCTGGGGCCCAAGATCCAGGCTTCACTTTGCAACCAGGTGGATGCACAGGATAAATCAAGGTTGGCTACTCGAGACACTGTCAGAGGTTGCCCAGCCTTTGAGGCTCTGGAAAACATACAACCCAGAAATAACTCATGCTTGGCATGGAAGTGGTAGAATGTAACATCATTCCATTTCCAACATGAAATGCATGAGGACCAGAGTTTGCCTGGGGAAGGGGAGGACTCTGGAGGACTGAGCTGGTTCTCTGAATCCTATGCCTGAGATGGTCCAGGACTGCTGCAAAACAAAGAGCTAGACAGGCAGTAGCTGATAGCAGAGACAGGCAATGATCTTGGAGGCAAGAGGCCCTGTTCCTGGTTCCACTTCCGTTACCACTAGACAGCTGACCTTGGGCAAGTCGAGGAGTGACATTACATGCCTTGCTTACTGCTACGGCAGTCAACTAAGTTAGTGTATGTTTTTGTTCAGTTGCTAAGTCGTGTCCAACTCTGCAATCCCATGAACTACAGCACGCCAGGCTTCCTGTCCTTCACTATCCCCCAGAGTTTGCTCAGATTCAAGTCCATTGAGTCAGTGATGCCATCCAACCATCTCAGCCTCAGTCACCCACCCGCTTTCTCCTCCTTCCCTCAATCTTTCCCAGCATCGATATTTTCCAGTGAGTTGGCTTTTTGCATCAGGTGGACAAAGTTTTGGAGCTTCAGCTTCAGCATCAGTCCTTCCAATGAATATTCAGGGCTGATTTCCTTTAGGATGGACTGGTTGGATCTCCTTGCAGTCCAAGGGACTCTCAAGAGTCTTCTCCAGCACCACAATTTGAAGGCATCAGTTCTTCAGTGCTCAGCCTTCTTTATGGTCCAACTCTCACATATGTACCTGACTACTGGAAAAACCATAGCTCTGACTATAGAGATGTTTGTCAGCAAAGATCCAACAAAGATAATATGTGTTGATGTGCATTTTAAATTATAAGTCACTGTACAAGCTGAACTATAAATTATACCACGGATGTATAAACTATGGCAGGGATGAAGGAGTCCACCCCCTCCCTGAGGACTGGGAGCCTGACAGCAGGCTGACTCCATGAAGGAAATGATCTCTGGATACTACTATCCTTTCAAAGACTATTCCTGAAGGAGACCTAGGAAGTAGCGTTTCTTTCTGTCAACTGTAGAGTGAAACCCTAAGCATAAAATTTTCACATTTATTGTTCTTCAATAAAGCAATTCATATTCACTACAGAGATGCAACAGAGTAAAAACAAGAAAATTTACAATACCCACTGTCTTAGCCTGGGCTGCCATAACAAAGTACCATAGACTGCGTGGCTTATATGATAGACATTTATTTTCTCACAGGGCTGGAGGCTAGAATGCTGAGGTCAGGGTGTCAGCGTGATTGGTTCTGGTGAGAGCTATGAGCTCACATGGCCTTTCCTAGATGTATGGGCATGGGAGAGAGAGATTTCTCTATTCTTCTTCTTGAAAGGCCACCAATCTGACAGAATTAGGACTCCATGCTTATGACTTCATTTAACCTTAATTAACTCCTGAAAGCCCACACCTGAATACAATTGAGTCAGGAATTAGAGCTTCAACATATGAATTGAGGGGGACACAGTTCAGCCAATAGCACCCACAATCTCACTCACCTAGAGAAGACCACTCTTTATACTTTGGTATATCTTCTTCCATTCTTCAAAGCACATGGATTTTTAAAAGTAAGACCATACCACGCAGATTACTTTTTCTACTCAACCATACATGGTGCCAGTCTTTTCCAATTCCTGTCATCCTTAATTCTGGCCTTGGAGTTTGTAGCCAACTCTGCCAATTACAGTGAGTACTGCGCTGAACATCCTTGACTATTTCCTTACGACAAGTTCCAGGGAGTGAGACCATAGGTCAGTGGGAATGCATACTTCTAAAATCCTTTGATGAGAAGTATCACAACATTTGTACACCTTTATACTCCCACTAGCAACAAATGAAAATCTGACTTTACTTCATTTTAAAACTTTCTATTTGGGAATAAATTTATATCTACAGAAAAGTTGCAAGCATAGTCCAGAGTACAGAGAGTGGTCTATACGCTCTTTACCCAGGTTCTCCTAATCTTCACGTATTACTCAACCGTGGTGCATTCATCAAAACTAAGAAATTATGGAATATTACTCAGCTATTAAAAAGAATGCATTTGAATCAGTTCTAATGAGGTGAATGAAACTGGAGCCTATTATACAGAGTGAAGTAAGTCAGAAAGAAAAACACCAATACAGTATACTAATGCATATATATGGAATTTAGAAAGACGGTAATAATGACTCTATATGTGAGACAGCAAAAGAGACACAGATGTAAAGAACAGTCTTTCGGACTCTGTGGGAGAAGGCAGGGGTGGAATTACTTGAGAGAATAGCATTGAAACATGTATATTATCACATGTGAAACAGATCGCCAGTTCAGGTTTGAGGCATGAGACAGGGTGCTCAGGGCTGGTGCACTGGGATGACCCTGAGGGATGGGGTGGGGAGGGAGGTGGGAGGGGGGTTCAGGAAGGGGAACACACGTACACCGATGGCTGATCCATGTCAATGTGTGGCAAAAACCACTACAATATTGTAAAGTAATTAGCCTCTAATTAAAATAAATAATTTTTTTAACTAAGAAATTAACACTGGTACATTACTATTAACTAAATGGCAGACTTTCTTCACATTTTGCTGTTTTTTCAGACTAGTCCTCTCATGATTCAGGATTCAGTCCAGGCCACCACCTTGTGTCTTGTGTGGTCATCACTTTTTAAATCTTATTCTTTATCACCTGCAGAAAAGTCCTCTGATGTACTGGGGACATGTCTAACGCTAATGAGTGGTTATTGTTCATTGTTTTGGGATTTGACTTCTTCTATCCTATGTGGTTCCATCGGCCAAGTTACTATGGTACCAGGCAGTGAGATTAGCTCCCCAAACTTTCTAAAGAGCCAAAGGGAAGGCTCCTTGTGTGGGAGAGGACATGCGTGCGTTCCCAAAGGGTCTCTCATATCAGTGCTATTCAGGAAACATAAACAACAGCACCACAATTGGATTCTGCTCTATATTTGGAAAATTTGGCCCTTCATTACAAAGCAAGCTGGTGCTCTCTTATTTAGTTCATTCTTTTGCTCATCTCCTGTAATCATTAAATTACAGAGCCATATTTCCAAAGCTCTAGGGGGAAAAAAAATGGATTAGGAATAAAATCTTTTAAGCTCCTGTAGAAAATCTCTGGATTTGCTTACGAATGGTGGGTGCAGAGTCTGGGAAATGATCTATTCTGAGCCGTCCTAGGTGAACGATTGGCTTCATTTTCTGTGGCTCTACAATGTTCTCTCTTTAATGCAGAACAAGGATGGTACCCTTAACATCCTGTCCTTGGATGTATCCCTGATTTCTCCACAACCCTGTCCCCAGGGATAAAAGCGAATGAAGGAACAAGAAGTCATGAAACACACGAATGATCAGGAGGAAGACAAGAGAAGCTGAGAGGGAAAGACTGCTGCATTGTTTATCAGACCCCTCTGAATACGGCCGTTTTGATCTGCAAAGCAGTTCTGTGCCTTTCTCAGAACTATTTGAGAGTCTTTGTTCTCTCCTTAGGAAAACCTGTTTCTTGGAGGTGACTCAAAAACCTAACAAATATTTAGTGAACTGTTAGACCAATTCTCAGCCCAGCATTCATAACCTGAGTTATCATCCTAGCTCCAAATAAGCCTGAAGCCATGATTGATTCAGCAGCTTATATTTTCATTTTCTCTCAGAGTCCAATATGGACCCTTCAGCAAGATTCCTTGGGGACACCCATTTGTTTCTGCAGGCTGGTCAGCTCTGGCTTCTGATTTCCTTCAGGCCATTGCCATCTCCATCCCTCAGAGGGAAAGTGCTGTGGGTTAAACTTGGGGGTTCTCCTGGGGAATCTTCTAGAAGGACTCTTCTGGTGAGTGCTTCTGTGACTTGCTTCCTCTCAGGGCAGCTCTGTCAGGATGTGGCTCTGCAGGCCAGATTTGCTTTCCAAATGCCTGGCCCATTTGCCTCATTATAATCCATGTCTTTATTAAGAATGAGGGGGAAAATCAGAAGACGGTGTCTAAGATGGTGTTATTGATCCTTCAGCCTCCTCACGGGGTCCCTCCAGGAGCCCATCCTCCTCCACTCTCCGCACTTCTGTGACCAGGAGACAAGCTCCTGAGAACTGCCTGACAACCCAGGGCAAACTGGCATCTGGCTCAGCCCCCACGACTTGCAACTAATTAACATGAGCTCAAGCTCTGCCCCAAGCACCTGCTAGATTGCAGAGGTGTCCTTGAAGTTGGCCTGTTCACTATCAGTTGGGACTGGAACTTTTGCCCCTGGGTACTGGAAGTTTCAGAGAGAGAAACAGCACAGGAACAGCACAAATTTCTCACTACAGCTTCTTGAGAAGTCTGTGCCTTTGGGCATCCTTATTCATCAAAGAAGTGATGGCTAGCAAACACTCGTCTCTCTTTTGAACATTTTATGTCTCTTATTTTTTATTGATTCAATCAATAAAAATGGTTTTATGGCGCCAGTGCTCTTATTTTAGTATCTTAAAATTTGGTCCCTAATTTTACATACCAGGGATATAGCAGAATCTGTGGGGATTGTTATATTTGTAACAAATAGAGCATCTGAAATTGGCTAAAGAATTCTTTCATCAATTTGATTCAAATGAAGTCAAGATGTACCAAAGCCCATGCCTGGAAATCAGTCCTGAGGAAAAGAAGCTAAATGTTGGAAATGCTTTACAGGTGTGAATGCATGCATCTCTCTCTGCCACTTTCCTCTAATATATTTGGGGAAATCTGCTCTTTTATTTTGGCTACATCTCAAGGCATGTGGGATCTTAGTTCCCCGACCAGGGATGGAACCTGTACCTTCAGCAGCAGAAGCGTGGAGTCCTAACCACTGGACCACCAGGGACTTCCCTGAGGAAAACTGCTCTTGGTCCACACTGCAGCCCATGTCCCCCCACCCTCTTGCAGTCTCTGCTTCTCCTTGGACCTTTGCTTTCACACTGCTGGTCATAAACTGAAACTCTAGGATCTCTTTTCTTCACATCAATGTCAGGGAGCAAGTGACTTGGGGGGATGTGGGATGGGTGGGCCTTGTAAATCACTCAGAATACTGGAAATTCACCAAGAAAACATGACTGTGGTGGATGGCAGATTCTGGGATGGTATTGCACAATTGTATTAGTGAGGACTGAGTTTGGCCACAATTATGCAGTATAACAGGTTTCCCCAGTGGCACTAGTACTAAAGAATATACCTGCAAGTGCAGGAGACACAAGAGACTTGGGTTCAATCCCTGGGTTGAGAAGATCCCCTGGAGAAGGAAACAGCCACACACTCCAGTATTCTTACCTGGAGAATCCCATGGACAGAGGAGTCTGGTGGGCTACAGTCCATGGGCTCACAGAGTCGAACACAACTGAATTGACTTAGCAAGCAGTATAACACAATGCTTACAAGCCCAGACTGCCTAGTTACTAGTCTTCACTAGCTGTGACTTTAGGCAAGTTAATCTCTCTACGCCTCACTGCTAGCTGTAAAACAGAGATAATTATAGTACCTACCTCACAGGGTTGGCAGTATAAAGATTAGATTAGTATATAAACCAAGCATTTAGAACACTACTTGTCACATGATAAGTGATTATTATAACACTAGGAAAAAACCCCAAATAACTGTATTTCTCTTGTACATTTAAAAAGCAAAAGGCCAGAGGTAGTGCGGAGCCAGTCTAGCAGTTTCACGGTACTGTTAGGCCCAGACTCTTGTCTTTCTGTTCCCTCCTCAGATTACCCTATGGCGTGAGATAACTGCTGGAATCCCAGCCACTGCATGCACACTGCAATCTGGAAGAAGACAAAAGGCAGATGGGCGAAAAGAAATTTACCCAGCTGAATGAGCTCCCCTTTAACTATCTCTCCTGGGGTCCCAACCTAGCACTTAAATTTATTGGCCTGAACTTGCTCACACTTCTGATTATATCTTATTAGCTAGAACTGGGCCACATGACTGAGTTGCTGCAAGAGAAGCTGGGAAATGTGCTCTCTATGCCAGGTGATAACATGCTCAGCTAGAAACTATGAAAAAATTAGATCAGACTATATGTAGGGAGAGGAAATGGTCTCCGTCACATCACAGCCCAGCAGACAACCTGCAACTGGATATCAGGTCTGTCTTCCAAGGCTCCTCAGTCAGCCCCTCCCACAGGGACATTGTCATCAGTTATCTTTCTCTCCTCGTGCACTAACTTAGCTGTGTCACTTTAGCTCTTGTCTCTCTCCCTTGACCTCGCTCACACCTGTACCCTTCTCAGACCTTTCACTTTCTCCCTCATCTGAGACCACTCACTTCTCTCCAAACATTCAGAATTTTCCTCAGTGTAATCCTGGGCAATTTGGCTTTCCCCTGGCACCATTCTCTTCTATATCTGAATTTTGAGGGGCCCTGCTATGATCAGACACAGGTCTTTCTCAACCAACTTGTTCATCAAACCAATCGAAGCATTTTTCTAAATGAAAGAAGGGATAAAGCTGGTGGGTACATACATGTATTATTACTCCTGCTCCCTCCTCACACTCCTCTAAAGCATCAGTAAAGGAGCTTGTAAAGGATACAACCCACAAGGACAGAGAGAAAAGGAGAGGGGACAACAGCAACAATATTCTGGAAACCGGAAAGCAGATGGAGAAATGGTAAATGATTTGAGCAACTCCAAGAAAACGAAATTATAAGCCAGGAGAAAGGTAAAAAAAAACCCAATTCCTTTTCCAGTGCCCCCCTAAGGCTAAGCGATTGCCAGCAGCAGCAGGTACTATGGATAGCAAGAGGGGAGGTGGAAACAAAAGCAGGAGGACTGATGGAAATGTTGTGTAAGAAGCAGTCCGACTCCCAGGTCCGCTCTTCCAGGTGGCAATCTCACCCTTGCCCCAGCAGGAGACTGGAGGTTTATCCTCAGAAGAGAATAGAGGAGCTCCGTCTGAGAAACGACGAGTGCCACGTTTTCAGCCTGAACACAGGGGGATTGAAGGATATCTGTGTGATGAATGTTGAAAGCCTCCATACTCTTTCCCCTACTGGTTCCCAGGTGTATCCCTTCCTGGCAGGAAATTAGACACCTCCTCTTGTGGAATGAGACTTTCTGACATCAGAGGTTGTCTAAGGATAGGACCCAGCCAGTAAGGATGGAACCCATAGTAAGTAAACAATCAACAATTTGAAGAGATTCCAGTTGGAATCGTTAGAGGAAAACTTCTCATGGAAAAGAGGACAAAACAAACTAGCAGAGACCTTGCTGGATGAACAAAAGTTTTTTTTTTTTTAAAAAAAGGAAAGAAATAAAGGGAATAAAAGGTCAATGACAGCACAAGCAAACCATCAGACAGATCCAGGCTGTGAGGCACATCACAAGATAATTCATCAGGTCTCTTCACCGAGTCAATTTGGTGAAAAATAAAAAGGCATGAAGGAGACCTGCTGTAAATAAAAAAGAGATATAAAGCAAACAAATGCAATCTGTGGTACTTGTTTGACTCCTGGTTTAAAAAATAAGTTATAGAAGATACTTTTTAGAACAACCAGAGAAAGCTGAATATGGACTAAATATTACAAACTAGGGAATTAGTTTACTTTTAAAAATTATTATTGATAGGTGTGATAATAGTGTTCTTGTAGAGGACGTCTTTATTTCTTGGATTGTAAGGCAGGTAAGTATTTAGATATGGAGCATCACCATGATGTCTATTATTGTCTTTAAAATAGTTCAGGAAAATACATATAGATGAGTGAAATATAGCAAAACATTAACAATTTTTTAATCTAAGTAATAGAAGGTATTGGATTTTCATTGTCTTATTCCTTCTCTTGAGTTTGAAATTTTCATAATAATAAGTAAAAACATCCAAGCAAAAAAACAATCAGGGAATGGCAAAACGAACAGTGGTATAACCTCTTCAAACTCCTTGGAAGGAAGCGAGGCAGAGGAGAGAAGGTGGATGATTCCTCAGGCATTTCACAATATCTGGGTCCAGGAAGGGCAGTGAAAGCTAGGAAGAACCAACCTGAGATGAGGGGGAGTGTCAAAACTCTAATCTTGGAGAGCCCATGCCTCAAGTTCAGGGCAGGGGAGATTGAGCCTGGGATCAAGGAGGTTTGATTCCCAAGGTGACAGAGAGAATTCAGAGCAGAAGGATAGAGGATGGGGTTTCAACTGTTTTGACAGCTGATGGCGCTTAGGTGAGGTAAGGCACATTCTGTAACCAAAATTATATACACATAGGTCATTCATTGGGGCGTTATTTGTAATGCTGCTGCTAAGTCATTTCAGTCGTGTCCGACTCCGTGCAATCCCATAGATGGCAGCCCACCAGGCTCCCCCATCCCTGAGATTTTCCAGGCAAGAACACTGGAGTGGGTTGCCATTTCCTTCTCCAATGCATGAAAGTGAAAAGTGAAAGTGAAGTCGCTCAGTTGTGTCAGACTCCTAGCGACCCCAAGGACTGCAGCCCACCAAGCTCCTCCATCCATGTGAGTTTCCAGGCAAGAGTAGTGGAGTGGGGTGCCACTGCCTTCTCCAGTTATTTGATTTAGCACAAAACAATAGAATCTAAGTGTCATGAAAAGACAAATCACACACAAATAAAAAATGGTTATCTATAGGGAGAAGGAGAGAATGGAGTGAGAGGACAAAGGACAGACGCTTAAATATAAAACATCTATAGTTTCAACTTTGGAGTTATGGTTTACATAATTAAAAAATTAAATTGAAAAGAAAAATATAGGTCTACAAAGACTAAAATGCTTTGAGAAAGTCTTGTGATGTTAGATATAAAGGTGACAATACAGCAGCTTTACAACAGTATGAAAAAATAAGCCCAAAGCTTTTGAGAGAAAAATGACCGAAGGACAGACATTGGTGTTATGCAGTTGCTATGAATAGTGGGACTTTGTACTTGCTTGTATTTTCAAAACTCTTATGAATCTGAATTCATTTCATAATGGAAAAAGAGAATATCTCTTTTTAAGAAGATGTGGCCCACTGTGCTATGTATTAGAAAACCTTGCATATCTATGGCCCTTTCAGTCTACATTCTCTCTTATGCATATCCTGTTCTTTAATTCTCACAGGTCTAACAGGCAGACACTGTCTTTAAAGTCAAAGTGAGATAAGAACACTTCGGAGCTGGACCCTGAGATCAGTGCTCTTTGCCACACTGCCTCCATTATGCGGGTGACCTTTGTTTCGCTTAGCCTGATCTTCTGAGCATCTAGTCTCCTCCTCTGGCCAGAGGTGAGAGGCCAGCCCCCCAGGAAATGCCCTGGGATTAGGGATTTGACTCCACTACCTGTGACGAATCTAAATTAGAGGATGAGTTTTTCAGACACACATTATGGAAGACTCAGAATGACTTCGGTAATTATCATAACCTTCCAAATTAAATAAACAATCTTCCAACAGAAGCCAATCGTTTGGAGACAAAGAACACAGAAAAACAGTCTGAGAAATGTAACAGCTGCTTCCAAAAAAAAGCCCATTACAATTTACAGCAGTGGGTATTTTTGACACATGTAAGCTGGTTATTAATTCTGAAATAGCCTTGAAACAATACAATTGGCAACAATAGGTATATCCCTTTGCTGTGTAAGTGAGGGGAATCATTAAGGTGACAAGAAATTGTGACATGCATACAAAGATAGGAGGTGGAGGGAGAAAGGTTTCCATGTGCCCTGGGAATGGGAGAGGGAACCGGTTCTAAGGACTCAGGACCAACAGGACAGACACCTTGGAGCCCTGCTTACACTAGGACATGTGCTAGATCTAGAGCTCCAAAGATGTACAAATAATGTACAGATTTTATATTTTGATGTTAAATTTACTTTTTCCTTTTGTGTTTTTTAAAGAAATGCTTACTTTCTAATAGTTTTAAAGTTTTGTTTATAGTGCTCAGAGCTTTAAATCTGTCCTGATTAAAGGAAATTCATTAATGGAGCTCTCAGCCCAGGGCCCACTGCACACAGTAGGTCATCAATAAATGACAGTTGCGGTGGGATGGGGGGGTGGGAAGGAGCCTCAAGAGGGAGGGGATATATGCATACTTATAGTTGATTCACGTTGATGTATGGTTTGGGATAGGGATTTGTTTATATCTTTAAAAAATTTTCTTTTCCTTCTGCCATTTATCAAACATTCACCCTTTTCCATTGATTAGTGAGACCACACCTATAATATACAAAAGACCTCCTAGTACTTGCACTCTCTGTTTATAGGCTTTCTGTTCTGTTCCACTGATCTGTCTATTCTTACACTGATATCCAGCATCGTAATTACTGCTTTGACTTCTGGTGCTTTTCTTTTTCGGAGTTGGATTTGGATTGTCATTGCTGTTCATCTTTTATATGAATTTAAGAAATGTTTGTCAAAGGGCCATTAAAAAATCTATTAGGAATTTTTGTTAGCATCTCATTGAATTTATGGATCAACTTGGTCAGAATTGCCATTTTGAGATTACTGTCTTCCCTTCCATAAACATGATTTATTCAGTTCTTGTGTGTCCTTGAAATATATTTACATAGTTTCTTAATAGGAATTTGCAATTCATGTTTAAGTATCTTATTTATCTTGCGAATATGTCTTTCTCCCTCTCTCTTAATTTTTAATTGGTTATTTTTCATGCAAAGAAATGTTATTTCTTTAATGTTGATCTTGAATTCAGTCACCTCGAAAATACCCTTATTAGTTCTGCTACTTTCCTGGCTTCTCAGTTCTCTGTAATATTGTGTGACCAGGACCACTGGCACGGTGCTGTATACTAGTAATGAGCACAGGCGTCCTTGTCATCCTTCTGACTTTAGTGGAATTGCTTCTAAAGTTTAACCACTGAGAATGACATTTGCTGTGGGCTTTTGGTTTATCAAGCTAAGAAGGCCCCTGTGATGCCTAGTTTGCCAAGAAATGTAGTGAATGGGTGTTGAATCTTGCTAAATGCCTTTTCTGAATCTACTTAAATCATATGGTGTTTCTCCATAAGGAAGACCTTGAGCATATGGTCCAGGAAGCTGAAAAGTACAAAGCTAAAGATAAGCAACGGGACAAGGTGTCTTCCAAGAATTTGCTTGAGTCTTGTGCATTCAACATGAAAGCAACTGTTGAAGATGAAAAACTTTAAGGCAAGATCAATGATAAGGACAAACAAGAGATTCTTGACAATTGTAATGAAATCACCAATTGGCTTGCTAAGAACCAGACTGCAGAGAAGGAAGAATGTGAACACTGGCAGAAAGAGCTGGAGAAAGCCTGCAAGCCCCCTCATTATGAAGCTGTAGGGAGCACAGGAGGTTATGCCAGGAGGAATGGCTGGGGGCTTCCCTGGTGGTGGAGCTGCGCTACCAGGTGCTGCCTTCCTGGGTCCATCATAAACAAGGTTGATTAAGGAAATCTGGACATGGGTTGAGCATTGTTGCACACAAAACATCGACGGACCCAAATTGTAGCCAATTATATGATACCTTTAAAGTTGAACTGCTATAGCAAATAACTGGGCATTTTTCATTTGCAACAATATGGATGGACCCTGAGGGCATTATATCAACACTAAGTAAAATAAGTCAGACAAAGACAAGTACTGAATGATCCCACTTATATGTGGAAAGTGAAAGTCACTCAGCTGTGTCCAACTCTTTGTGATGCCACAGACTGCAGCCCACCAGGTTCCTCTGTCCATGGGATTCTCCAGGCAAGAACATTGGAGTGGGTTGCTATTTCCTCTCCCAGAGGATCTTCCCAACCCAGGTATGGATCCCGAGTCTCCTGCATTGGCAGGCAGGTTCTTTACCACTGAGCTACCTGGGAAGCCCCTCAAAAGGTACAAACTGCTAATTATAAGTAAATACTAGGGATGTACTGTATAGCATGATAATTATGGTTTCCAGTGCCATAAGCTTCCCTACACAGAAAAGCTATTAAGAGAGTCAAATCTGAAGTGCCATCATTACAAGAAAACATTTTTTTCCCCTTTTCTTTTCATTGTATTTATGAGATGGGTGTTAACTAAATTTATTGTAGTACTCACTACACAATATATGTAAATCAAACCTTAATGCTGTACACTTGAAACTCATATAGTGATGTATGTCAATTATATCGCAGTAGATCTGGAAAAAAATAATAGGACATTCTTGATACTTGAATATGGATTACATTCATAGGGAATGGAAGTACTGGGTTGGCCAAAAAGCTATGCTATGGAAAAGCCCAAACTAAATTTTTGGCCAACCCAACAGCATAGCAAATCAAGAGCACTGTACTGCAAGTGAAAAACGCAATGTCTTAAACACAACTATATTGAAAACTGGCACCAAGAAAAAGATCTGTTAATGTAATAGAGTGAATTAATTCATTTTCTAATAACCTAAAATAAACCCTGCATGATCATAATGAATTTTTTAATACAATACTGGATTTAACGTGCTAATTAGAATTTTTGCATTTATGTTCTTGAGACTGGACTTTAATTTTCTTTTCCTCTCCTTATCCAGTCTTGGTACCAAGGTTATATACAATATTCACAAGGGAGTTGAGTAACTCCCTATTTTTCCTCTTTCCAGAACAATCTACATGATATATAACGGTTATCTTCGGTTGGAAAACCGGCCCATAAAACTGTTGAGGCCTAGGAGCTTTGTATGAGGTAGGAGAGGAACTGGCAGTTTTGATTATCTTTTCAGTTTTATTATTATCGTCTACTCAGGTTTTCATTTTTGTGGGTTCATTTCAATAATTTACATTTTCTGGGAAGTTATCCATTCACTTAAGTTTTCAAATTTCTTGGCACAGAATTGTTGACAGTATTGTGTTCATCAGTTGTATCTATGCAAGGAACAGGAAGCACTGATTCAATACAATGAACCAGGTGCTTACAAAGTTCTTAAAACGGGGCTGGAGGAGTGAGCTCTGGGTGGGCCCCCCAGGAGTGACTCCCCAGAACAGTCTAGAACTGACCCTCCAGAGAAACTGCCAGCTCTGCCACCATCAGGAAGATGGGGAACCAGAGGCTGCACAAGGACAGGTGAATTCGGGAACACAGAGCAGTGGCTACAACCCAGAACTGGGGAGCCACGGCTGACTCCGGGTTCTGCCAGGGTGGCTACGCCTACCAACACCTTCAAAGCTGAATCCTGCACCCCGAGGGTGTGTCTGGCAGCCGAAGAAGAGTCACAGAATCATGACTGCAGCTTCTCTTCTGCCAACCAAATCTTACACAAGAGCAGCTACTGGCAAAATCTAATTCTCATCTAGAAAGTTCCTTGAAATGCTGTTTTCATCTTTCCAGCCTCTGTAGTCAGGAACACACACTCAAAGTAGGTGGAAATAACTGCCAACTGTCAATCAACTATATCTAATCCATCTCCTTGTGACTTTTAAAAATCTCTACTGTATGTGTAGTTATGTGCACTCTCTTAACCTAGAATTGTTTATCCCTGCCTCCTTTCTCTCTCAATTGGTTTGCTAGATAGCTGCCTATTAAAAAAAAAAATACTCCGGCTTTGGGTTTTATGGATCCTCTTTTGTTTGTTTAGTTTCATCATTCCATGCTTTTATCTTTATCCTTTAGTCTTTTCTGCATTTGTTGGGTTTGGTGTGTAGTCTTTTTGTTCTCTAGCCTTAAGATGAACCCTAAACAATGTTTTCAACCTTCCTCCTAAATACACTGTTTTGCCTGCATCCTTTGGTGTTTGATATTTTGTGTATGTTACAGGGTTTTGTTGTCGCTGTTATCCTTTATTTCTCATTTGTCTTTTGACTTTGATTTGCTTACTCTGGTGGCTTCTTCCTGTTCTTCCCCCATTCTCTTTTTTCCCCCCTATGCACAACTTTACGGTCAAAGCCAGACTTTCTTCATTTCAGTTATGAAAGAAATCTCTTACGTTTCTTTCTACTTCTATGGTTTTATGTTGTGCATTTATCTTTAATCATTATCTATTTGGAGCTTTTCTGGTACATGCTTTGTGGTAGGGATTCAACTTTTTTTTCCATATTGTAGTTTTTTTCCCCATTGATTTGGGATAGTCCTTTATTAACATATATAAACATTTCCTTATGTACTGTAAGCCTTTAAAATTTTTTATTCAGTTTCATTGCTTTGTCTTCATTCATCAATACACTCCGTTTTTGAGAGTTTGTGTGCTTTAAGATCTGGAAGAGCTGTTTCCCATTCACTGATCGACTTTCAGTTTGCCACCCTGTTCCTATTTCATATGAATCACAGCATCAGCATTTCCACTTTTAAAGAAGAGTTAGCATTTTTTATTGCTCCTGCATCACTTTTACAATTAAGTGTGACATTATGCCTTCTGATCCAAGAACATGGAATGTTTTTCATTCACTCAGGTCTCCCAATGTCTCCTTCAGCAATATTTTAAAGTTTTCTTCAGAAAGATCTTATACATTTATTAGGTAATTGTGCTTGATATAGTCAGTTGCCACTTGACATTCATTCCCACTTAATTCTCTGTTCCCCTCTCAATTACTGGGACTGAAAGGCAAAATCAGTCAGTCACCTTTCCCAGACTGTGACACCTGGAGTTCTGGATATAGCTTAGCTTTGCCCAATCACACATGTACATACAAGAGGAGAACGGCAGAGATCCTGTGGTGGCTGGATGTGGGGCTAGACTTCACACTGAGGCTCAGGGCTCTTGTCCCATTCAGACAGTGTGATTTCAGACCCTTCACCACTTCGGTGAGGTCTCTTATGTATAGATGCCTTCCCTTCCTCCCATGGCCACAGACAAATGTCATATTTCTGGTTACAACCCTAAAGTAATTGTATTGTTGCTCCCAATTATTCACTGACCCTCGCTGTAGGAGGATTATATTTTCTTACCCCAAGAATGTCAGGTTGGGTCATGTGACTAGCTTTGTCAATAAAATATGTGAATTAAGATGAAGTGTGACACTTCTGAGCAGACACCCCAAGAGTCTGAGTGCTTCTACCGACTTCTCTTTGTCCTCTGACACAAGAACAGCAACAACCCAGGCAGAGACCACGCTTTCATCCTGGATGCTGAAGTGAAGAGGATATGGCATAGAATCATAGTCAACCTGTGTAAGACATGTAACATGAGCAAAAAACAAGCCTTTGCAACTGAAAGAAATTAAAATTGAGAGGTTGTTGGTTATCACTGCATAACTTAGTCCAAGGTGTCTGATACAAACTTCAAGCTGTCAAGTATAACTGCATTTTTTCAATATTTTATAAAACTTCTAAGTGTTTTGAGTAGATGCAAGCACTACATAGTCATTGTCTAATGACTTAACCATGTCTAAGTGTATAATTCAATGGCATTAAGTATTTTCAAGAATATCCTGCAGTCATCACCATTATTCATTTTCAGAACATTTTCATTATTCCAAATAGAAACTCTATACTCATTAAACAATAATTCCCCATTCTTTCACCCCCAACTTCTGGTAACCTTGATTCTATTTTCTGTCTCTAAGAATTGGTGTGTTCCAGGTACCTCACGTAAGTGAAACCACACAATATATGTTTCCTTTGGCATCAGGCTTACTTCACTAATTATGTATTTTCAATGTTTATCTGTTTTGTAGCATACATCAGAATTTCGTTCCCTTTTCTTTTTTTTTAGATTTTTTTGTTTTTTGGATGTGGACTGTTTTTAAAGTCTTTATCGAATTTGTTAAAATGTTGCTTCTGTTTTATGTTTTGTAATATTTGGCCACAAGGCATGTGGGATCTTAGTTACCCCACCAGGGATCAAACCTGCATCTCCTGCACTGGAAGGTGAAGTCTTAACACCGGACTTCTGGAGAAGTCCCAGAATTTCATTCCTTTTTAAGGCTCAGTCGTATTCCTTTTGTTTGTGTCTGTGTGTACACCCCACATTTTGTTTATCCATTTGTCTGTTGATGGGTATCTGAACTGTGCCTCATCTTTATGGCTTTTGTCACTGTGCTTTTTTGATGTAGTAGCAGCCAAAAACATACTGTAATAGAAAAAGACCTGCAATATTGCACAAAAACCTATCAGTTGGTGAGTGTTGGGTTTAATATGGAATAGAGGAAACTTTTACTCTATTTTTTTATATTCCAAAATTATTTATATTACACATTTTCGATATTCCAAACTGAGCTACAATCATTTTTATGCAATTTTAAAAACTAAGAGTTTTAAAAATAGTTCCTTTTGATCTGAAGGGAGAATGAACAAGAGACATAACAAATCACTGCAAATGTGTTTTTAAAAATTATCAGTAAAAGCTCAGGGTGGTTCCACTAGTTGGTCGGCTGCAGAACCTCCATAAATGAAAAAGAGCATTCATGAAATATTAAAATCATACTGCAGGAAACTGTATATCACTAGATGAGACTTGCACATAACATTATCACTCTTTTCCTTTTATTCTTCTGGATCAGATTTTATGGCTTATCATCATTAAAGATTATTAGTAATCTTTAGTCCCTTTTGAACAAAGCTGAAGCTTATTAACAGTACCACATTTCCTGAGTCTAAGTGTGATTAAGAATATACTCAGTTTCAGCTACATGGTTTGTAGTAAAATACACCCTTGTGGAACTGCCCTGAGTTTTTAACTGAAAATGCTACTGTAACTTCCACTGTTCAAACTGTTAACACTGCTCCTGACAGCTCTCACGTGCTTGATTCCCCAGATGATTAGAATAAAGTTCAAATGGTGCCTCCTAATATCTTGGAAAAGGTTAGACTCAGGGAAATGGAAACTTTGATCAAAGGTTTGCTTAATCAGAGTCGGAAAGCCTGGCTTTAGTGTCCAGCTACTTGCATCTTCTCAATACAACTTGAACTTTCAGCCCTCAGACCAGAAGGAAGATTTCCCATTGCGTTCACATACTGAGTTTGTTGGACACAGCTGCAGTTAAGTAGTATAAACAACTAATCACAACTAACCAGCGACGGCACTAAGACCAGACAGCAGTCATGTGCTTCAGGGCGAAACCCCAGAAGTGGTTTCAAAGCCAGCTCCACTCCTAAGAGCCCAGGCTGCTGGTCCGTAGTAACCAGAGATCCCTTCACGACATAAAGTGAGGATTCGCTGCGAGAAGATCTAGCGTTAAACTTCAGCTGAGCCACCTGGAGCACCGAGCTGCTGAACCCAATGACTACTTTTCCGTTTTCTGCTCACCTGACTGCTGGGTGTTGTGGAACAGCCCCATCTCCTTGCTGGCTGCTCAACCTCCTTGCCTTCTCTTGCCACGTTGGACAGTCTCCTGGAGCTGAATCCAGGTTACTTCCTGTGTTCCCCCCCGAGAGCTACTCATTCTTTCATGTCTTTCAACTTTGCTACTGGGTCCTCTCTTATCACTTCCTCCTGCCTGGATGATGAACACAGTAGTTTTCTAATTGGTCCTACTGTCCCCAGTCTGTCTCCACCACTAACTTACCTGACAGAGCGATCCTCATCAAGGACAATCGTTGCCATGCCATTCCCCTGACTTACGTCTCCAATGGATCTGCGACTGTGGGGTAAAGCTCACCTCCTTGGCTTTTCTAATAACATAAGACCTTCCCTAATCTGGCGTCTGCCCACCCAGCTACACTCCTCACACCCTCCTCTGTGCACTTGCTGACTGAGTGAAATGGCCAGAACAATTCTTTAGCTTTGGAGCATTCTAAACCCCCAAATCAGTGGTCCCCAACCTTTCTGGCACCAGGGACTGGAAGACAATTTTTCCACGGACCAGGGGTTGGGTGGGGGTGGTTTCAGAATATTTCAAGTGCATTTGTTGTGCACTTTATTTCTATTATTATTATATCAGCTTCCCCTCACATCATCCCAGAGGTTGGGGACCCCTGCTCTAAGTGCTGCAAATCCTTAAGGACCTGTCTCCCTAAACTGAATTTAAGTATCATTCCTCCAGGAAGACTTTCTAGACTCCTGAGGTGAACATCTTGCAGGATCCACAGCAGCCATTTAATACCCTTCACCCTACCCCTAGACCTCTTTAATGTCTTATTAATAGTCACTTTCCCCACTGGGAGCTCCTCAAGGATGGGGCACATCTTCCACATGTATGTCTAGAGCAGAGCACAGAGAGAAATGAAGCAAAAAGAAGAAAATAAAGCCAAGAAATGACAATAACTTGTTACACAGATGGGAAGTCACGAGCATATTTCTTCTCTTCCTGTTTTCTATGTTTTCTAGCATGTGGATTATTTTTAAACTTTTTTTTTTTAACAAATCAGTTCATTCTTAAGATGTGTCCAATCGCCCCTACCATAAAAGCTCCAATAAAAGAACTTGCTGCCTAAGTAAAGTTCCTCTTTCCTCAGACCGCTCTGGCTCAAGTCCTCAAGCTCCACAAATTTTTCAAACTGAGCAGAGCAGGAACACTTCAACATTTTCAGCAGACAGAAGGACCACCCACATACACATTAAACTAATTGGCCTTGAAAAGGTTGCACTGCTCTAGCAGTGGAGTGCCAAAACCCATTTTTGGCCAAAAATTATCAGACCCTCACTGTATTCGCAGTCTAACACAAACGAAGAGTTAACATTCACAGACCCTAAGATTTAAAAAGGATAAAAATGATGGAACTTCTGAGTGCTAAATCCATTACCTTGTCAAATTGAGACATCAATGAAACATGGGGAAGAAAAAAAAAAACCTCTGAAAATTCTTCTGAAACATTATCTTCTCAGATATCAAAACTTTCAACCACACCCACTGGCTTGTAACTCTAAAATCTGTGAGAAATAAGCCAACCATTCAATGTTCAGTCTGACATTTGCTATTGTTTTCCCTCAAGAGAAAACAAAAACCTGATTAGCTCCAAAAATAAAACATAAAAACTCAGTTGAGAAGCAAACCCTGTGGCTTAGAAGTCATCACTCTGATTAACAACACATAAGTGTTACCTGACGAATGGATTCCTACCTCAAATGCAATTATTGACAAATTTCTCATGATCCCCACTGTTTTAATAGTTGACGCCTTGTTCTTGAAGCCATAACTTTAATAGTAATGAAACAAACAAACAAAAAAATAGTAATGAAACAAAGGAAACCTCACCTCAGCACTTGGGCTGACTAGACTGTTATCCATGCTCGGTCAGCAGAGACCCTGGAATGAAGTGTTTGAACCAGGCTCAACAGCTGTTCAGGAAGGTACCCACTTCTGTGCTCTTGCAAGTCCTTCCATCAGCTCCTGGAGTGGTGATATTCACAATTAAGCCCATTGCTAGAGCCTGCTGAGACAGTCGGACAAGCAGGATTCTGCCCTCAGGAAATCCTGGCCTGAGGCACCACTGGCATCCATCTTGGGATGACTCTGCCAGGCCATTGGGGCGGTACCAGAGCAAGGTGCTTCTATCAGTGGGGCTAGAGCAGCACCCAAATCAGACGGGCCACTTGGGTATAAGAATGTCAAGAATGGGAGTGTGGGGTCCAAGTGGGCAGGGAGACCTGGGGTAGGAACGGAGGGGGGAGGGTCACACAGCCTTTCATCTTGACCCCTGAGAACATACTCTATAAACAAGTACCGCATTTAGAAGGTGTAACCTCCAAGGCTTTTTATTCAACTCAACACATATTAGGTACATCAACATCGCCTGGACACTTACCTCATGTAGAGCATTGATGTTCTTACCACGGAGAGGCACAGTTAAAAGGGAGAAAGAAAAAAAAAAGGGCAGGGGAGGAAGAGAGAATGTGAAAGCAAGCCGGGGAAGATCAAATGATTGATTCAAAGCCTCAAGACAGTAAGAAACGTTGTCACAGTCAGGAGACACCTTTTGTGCTTCATCCATCATTAGTTTATTGCAAAGTGAAGTTTGGGTTCAAAACAAAAGGGAAATAAGTCTACCAAGAATGAAGTACATTAATCAATGAAGTCAATGGCAACAGATAGGAACAATTTAGTATCAGCTGTAGGTGGTTCTCAAAGTCAAAATTTATTAACTATCAAATGGTCAAGCTGTACAGATTTTTTTTCAGATGTACATGTATGTATATCATAACAAAGTTATTAATAAAATATTTCCTTAGGGACTAAAGAAACTACTAATTAAATAGTTGATGAACATTTATAGATACTATTAAAGATCTGACATAAATATGTAAGTCATGGAGCTGAATAAGAAAAGCTATGGTCCATATGATTGCATACTTTACTAATTCCAAATTAAAGTAGAAAACAAAATTATGCCACATAAGTTGAGCTGATTTTAAGAACATTTTTATTAGAAGATAAAAGTGATGTCCATTTAAACCATCATTCCTGAAAGAGATATTAAATAATAAAATTATTACCTCAAATCCCAAACTATGATACAATCTTTACTATCCAAATTACCCTGCCTATTGGTTGACAGTACATCTATCCCTCAATGATACAGGCAATGGCCATTAGCGATAAGACTTAGTAGTAGTTATGAATACACAGCAGAGGTATAGACCATAGTAGAATGGACATTCACACATTTTTGAATCACTACTCTGAGAATAGGGTCGATGAAAATAATGGTTAAAATCAACAGAAAATTTACCTGTTCAGTCATTTGCTATCTTTAGCAGTAAACGTCACACTACACTCAGTATTTTGTCCATAAAATTTTTATATGTCCAACGTATTATTTTAATCCAGGTTTAGATTATTAACAATGAAAAAGTATTCATCTTCTTTCTTATTTCCATGGACTTGATCAGGCCACCATTCACCAGGCACACAGAAATATGAACAACTGGAAAGACAATTTGATGGCAGACTGTTTGCAAAACAGGAGCGCTCTATTTTAAGGCAAATATCTTTATCACATATATACAGAGCAGTTTATTCATCGGCAAACTTTATCATATGACAGTACAAAATTCAACAGAAAAACTGAGGTATCACTTTACTTAACATAAATACAAACGTCAGAAAGTCTAAAGACATTTTCAATGTGCTTAACATATTTTACCAAGAACCAAACAGAGAATTTGGAATTCTTCTCAAAGTTCTTATATGTCCAGAAATACCCAAGATTCTGAATTCTAGGGGAAAAAAATACTAGAAATTAAATACTCCAAAATCTTCCCAATAAGGCTCTCCACGTAAGGCTACCTTTGATATAAGGCTACTTCAACTTGATCTGAAAATAGCAAAGATGTGCATCAAAATTCAAGCTATTCTGAACTAAAGAGAATGGACTTGGTCTCATGAAGGATGAGTTTACTGAGCAAAATTAAACTTGGGCAAAAAAGCAAATTTTCAAGTACATCAAATAAAAACATTTCCTATCATTTTTTAACATAAAGCTGAACTATTGTGATATAAAAATGACTGAATCTGTATGACAGTTTTTAGGGCAAAACAGACATACATTTACCTTTACATAAATAAATGAAATATAATCCATAATTTGGTATGTATATTTTTAAAATTCTACATTCTGTGACCTTTACAAAAGGAGATCTATTCTTTGCTTTCAAGTTAGAAACAATGTAACAGTTTATCTTTGGATATTTCTAGTCCATGGCTGTATAAAATGAGAGATAATACAAATATAAGTCATAGGCCATTTGGTGCATTAACATGTAAGCCATCAGTCTGGGACCCTAAAAGCAAAACAGTGATCAACTGATAGTACATAAAGTGGAAAAAATATACCCCAGATTTCTGCTCTAGTCCAAAAACTTACAGTCTCTAAGTATTTTTAATTACTGAGTAGTCTGATGCAATGACATTCAGTGAAAAAAATCTTATTACTAACTGTATTCACATTAAAATGTTTTCCTTAAAATGCAAATTGCAGTATTCACTATGCCTAAATACAAAGGTAAGTTAATGACAAGGTAAAGTTTTTTTTAGGTCTGACAGAGCACTCATTTCCTCTGTCAAAGTCCAATTGATATCAAGAGAAAAAAATATTCTATTTATTTTCACCTAATAATTTAATTAAATGCTCAAAGATACTGTTCTAAAGGAAAGTTCAACAGGAATTGCTTATTAAATTTACAAATTAGACCAAAATAAGAGAAACAAATATGGGATTCAAAAAAATTAGACTATGTAACTGAATAAATAATAACAATAATGAAAAAAACACCCCAAATTTGGAAAATTCAAGCAAAACATTGGTAACCTTATTCTTGATGGCACATAAATAAAGGAATTTATAAGACTGTGGATGGAAAACAGAAGCTTCCATCAAAACTGGTACACACAGAATAACCAGAAAGATTTACAACCTGAATCCCACATCCACAGTGACTTCAGTCATCAGCTGGTTGTGGGGCCTCCTGCTGATTCCTACAGGAACTGGCACCAAACTCAGTTGCTTCTCTGAAAAAATGTTCTGACATTGGTTAATAGCAGAGGGTGGGGGAAAGGAGTGGTAAGAGTAAATATCAAGTTAAGTGCTCATTTGTGTTAAGGAATCTAGAAACCCGCTTACTTAGTAATTAACCCAACATACAACCAACTTAGAACACTTGTACTTCTAGAGACAACCACAAACCCGCCACGTCTTTCGTTTTTATAGTCCCACTCCCTCTTCAGCCCACTGCTCATTGCTCCACTGGGCCCTCCTGTGTTGCTCACGGTCTTAACACCTCAACCAGCCATTACCCCTGCCCCCAGGTCCATCCTCACTCTTGCACCTGCAGCTGATCACAACCGCACTTGGAATTCTGGCTGAGCTTTTCCCTTCGAGGACCCCAGACAAGACCAACCACTAAGTATCTGTTCCTGCCTGTTCATCACATCCAATCAGCAGAACACCATAAATGTGTCAGCCCAGGGTGTGGTTCAGTGCAGTGGCTCTGCAAACTGTATAATGGCACGTCTCAGGAAAACTGCCCTGCCCTTGGCAACATCCCCCACCTAGAAAGACTGCTTTCCCCAAGCCTGGAAAACCACTCTCCAAGCTGGGTGATGGTAAGGCTAAGCTAATGCTACTCTGGAATACAAACAGGGAAAAAAGAAGAGGATCAGTCAGTGGAAATGAACAAGTGGAGAAGTTACTGGGAGAGATGCAGAGATGCCACTCTGCTGAGAGTGATGGCAACCCTGAGAGGTAGGAGAAGAGACATCAGAATGGCCATACTCCATCAGGCAGCCGCTGTCGCATCTTTATAATTAACAACCCCTACCTAGGACTTCCCAGGTGGTTCAGTGGGTAAAGAATCCACCTGCAATGCAGGAGACACAGGATGGATCCCTGGATCAGGAAGATCCCCTGGAGGAGGCCATGGCAACCCACTCCAGTATTCTTGCCTGGAGAACCCCCATGGACAGAGGAGCCTGGTGAGCTCAGTCCATGGGGTCGCAAAGAGTCAAACATGACTGAAGAGATTCAGCATGCACACACAGCCCCTACCTCTGGAGCCTACATTCCCTGTATACAATGCCAGTTATACTTTTTTTCCTCTCTTAGCAAATTTTTTTTCTTAGGATGACCAACAAGAGTCAAAGATTTATTTTCAGAATGCTTAATAAAAGTACTCAGCAAAAATTAAAGAATTCTAAAACACTAGTGCATTATTTCTTGTGAAAAACTACCATAATTTTCATTACTCTATAAATTTTAGGAATTGTGGCTATTATTCAAGCATTCAATGGGTAATAATTGGAAACCCTACTATTTCTAAGAGGAGTTAAGAGTAGTACTGAATACATTTGTAGGAAAGTAGACCTCTCTTTGAAACCTTGTTTTCCCAGACATCTTTAGTAAACATGTAACATTACAGACGTAGCATGCCCAAAATCTTGGACCATAACTCCATTAGGTTTGATATTCACATTTCCATTGAAGATTATTAATATTCACCCAGCACGTTCATGAGATTCATTAAAAATGTAGACATTAAGCAAAAGCCTTTGGGGTATATGTATAAGAGAACTTGTAATATTATGTAGTATTTGACTAGCAACATTATTCATGAGAAAAAATACAGTAGATAGTCAGACTTGAAAACTCGACCTTGCCAGTGATCTTCCAAACCATTTGGGGAAGTGCTACTTACAAATACACTGAACTTTTCTCCAATTATTTTCCTAACATAATTTCCTAGAGGAATTACAAAACGATTATAAGGATGGCAAGGGATTATATTTAAAAATCTGGGCTTAGTCTTTGTGTAAAGGAACGTCAGAATAGGTCTTCTCAGCAGAAGAGGAGAGTTTTTCAAAGGGCATCTGCCAGGGTGAGGGTAGTTGACGGTCATCCCTGTATACCCTATAAATTAGGCAAAACTCCTACTACACACAAAAAAGGACTAATGATAACAATAATAACTTTCCTACAGCAGTACTGCAGTTTAATTAACTATCAAGGGTTGTTTTTCAGGTGGTTTCCTGCCCATCCCAGTAATTCAGTGATATTTGTACTTCCTGTAAGAACTATGAAAAGATGCAGAGTTAAACATACTAGGGAGCTTTTCCATCACGGTATCCTCAAAACAGGCAGAAGAAGAAAATTGCAAGAGTTCTAACCCTGACTGTTCAGGGAGATAGAGTCTGCCTTTATCAACACCCTCTGGCATTCTCCTAGTACTCCTATAACACCCAAGTCTGAGAAGCAAAATGTCAGGTAATAAAAAGGCATTAAATTAAACCAACCAACAGAAACAAATTATCTCTTGCATCGATATCTTCAGGCAAGTGAACACAAACTCAAATTAACTTGGGTTAATGAAGAGAATCGGTTTAACAGCCTTAGAAACCATTAAATGTATATCAATTGGTAAACTGTAAAAACCGTCAAAAAGCACTTCTATGGCTTCAACTTGATTAGCATCTTGTATAGATTTAGAAACTCACTTCAAGAAAATTTCCTGACATAGACAGTACAACAACCCAGTTCACAACAAAATCTGTCTATTTCTTCTTTAAAACACATTGCTAGAATCCAACAGTCTTTCGTGAAAAAAAAAAAAAAACACTTAAGAAACTAGGAATACAAGTTCCTCAACCTGATCATGGGCATACTAACATTATACTCAATGGTGTTAAGACTAGATGTTTTCCCTCTAAGGTTAAGAAAAAGAAAAGGATGTCCATTCTCAAATCTGCTATTTGACGTTGTACTTGAAGTTCTAGCCAGGGTAAGTAGGCAAGAGAAAGAAAAAAAGGAAGCATAAAGTTAAACTCTCTCATTGTGGATAACATTATCTTTTATATATATATATGTATGTATGTGTATATATATATATATGGAAAACAATAAAAAAACCAAAACTAATAAATAAGTTCAGCAAGGTTATAAGATATAAGATCAATATACAAAAATCAGTTGTATTTCTATACACTAGCAATGAATAATCTGAAAAAGAAATTAAGAACACAATTCCATTTATAATAGCATCAGAAAGAATAAACACTTAAAGAATAAATTAAATCAAAGCAGCACAAGAATTGTACAGTGAAAACCATAAAACACTGGAAGAAATTAAAGAAGACTTAAGTAAATGGAAAGACATCTTTTGTCCATGGATGAAAAACTTAATATTGTTAGGATGGAAAAACTCCCCTAATTGATCTACAGATTCAATGCAATTTCTGTCAAACTTCCAACTGCCTTTTTTGCAGAAACGGATACACTGATTCTAAAGTTCATATGGAAATGGGAGAAACCCAGGTAGCCAAAACAACCTTGTAAAAGAAGAAGAACTCATATTTCCTGTCTTCTAAACTTACTACAAAGCTACAGTCTTCTGTGTGGTTTTGGCATAAGAACAGACATGTAGATCACTGGGAAAGCACCAAGAATCCATAAACCCTGGATAATCTATGGTTATCCAAGTTTTTGACAAGTATGCCATTACCACTCAACAGTGGGAAGAATAGTCTTTTCATCGAATGATACAGGGACAACTGCATATCCACCTCTAAAAGAATGACGTTGGACCCCTACCTCATACCATATATAAAAAAATCAACTCCAAATGGATCAGAGACCTGAAACTAAGAGTTAATACTATAAAAATAGTAGAAGGAAACACAGGAGTAAATCTTCATTACCTTGAGTTCCTTAAGATACAATACCAAAAGCATAAAAGACAAGAGAAAAAATAAAACTGGACTACAATGAAAGTTAAAACTTGTGTACTGCAAGTGATATCATTAAGAAAATGAAAAGACAACTCTTTAGTCTGAGAGAAAATATCTGCAAATCATGTACCTGATAAAGTTCAATATTCAGAATATATAAAGAACTCTAAAAAGTCAACAATTAAAAAAAATTTTTTTAATGGGTCAGGGGTTTGACTAGACCTTTCTCCCTAGAGGGTAGATAAATAATCAATAAGCACATGAAAAGATGCTCCACATCATTAGCTATTAGGAAGATGCATATCAAAATCACAGTGAGAGACTAACTCATACCCACACTAGGATGCTGTTATTTAAAAAGAACAGAGAAATATTGTAATTATCTGCTAATTAAAATTTAAAAAAATAAAAAGAAAAGAGAAGAAGGACAAGGAAAATAATTGTTGGAGAGACTGTAACCTTCACATATTGCTAGTGGGAATATTAAATGGTTCACTTGCTTCTAAAAACAGCATGACAGCCCCTCAAAAAGTTAAACATGATGTTACCACCTCGATCCCTGGGTCGTGAAGATCGCCTGGAGAAGGGAAAGGCTACCCACTCCAGCATTTTGGCCTGGAGACTTCCATGGACTGTATAGTCCACGGGGCTGCAAAGGGTTGGACATGACTGAGCGACTTTCACTTATCATATGACCCAGGAATCTCATCTTGGGTATATATATACCAAGAAAATGAAAAACATACCATTTACACAAAACCTGTACATGAATTTCATAATAGCATCGTTCACAACGGTCAAAAAGTAGAAATAACACACATGTCCATTAAATGAGAAAAGGATAGTCAAAATGTAATATATCCATACAACAGAAAATTACTCAACAATAAAGAGAGTGATGTACTGATCCATGCTACAACACAGATGAACTTCGAAACATTACACGCAGTGAAAAAAGACAGACACACAAAGGCCATGTTTCCATTTATATGAAATGTCCAGAATAGGCAAATCCATAGAGACAGTGGTTGTCAGGAGATGGGTAAGGGAGGAGTGAGGAGTTACTGCAAAAGAGTATGGGGTACATGAAAATGTGTTAGGATACCCCTGGTGGCACAGTGGATTAGAACCCGCCTGCCAGTGCAGGGGACATGGGTTTGATCCCTGGACCAGGAAGATTTCATCAGCCACAGGGTAAGTGCATGCACCACAACCACTGAGGCCCGTGTGCCCTGGAGCCCATGCTCCACAACCAGAGAAGCCACCAGAATGAGCAGCCTGCACACCACAGTTAGAGAGCAGCCCCCGCTCGCCGCAACCAGAGAAAGCCCACGCGCAGCAACAAAGATCCAGTGGAGCCAAAAATGAAAAAGAAAATGTTCTAGAATTAGAACATTTGGCAGTGATGGTTACATAGCTCTGTGACTATACAAAAAACTACAGATTTACATACTTTAAAAATGATACATTTTATAGTATATGAATTATATCTCCAGTTGTTAAAAAAAAAAAAACACGAACATTGTTAATACCACCTTATATTCATTTAGTTCCACTTTTTAACTCCCCTAATCTTCCCAAATCTCCTAAAGCTTATCAACAAAACCACAATGTTGACAAGTGATAGATCAATTTAGTCAAATATCCTGTAGCTATTTCTCACTCTTCTTTGCAGCCCCTTGACTGCCTCTTGGCATGGTGAAGACATGCTTAACCTCACTTGTGTGGTTTTAAACAGACTAGGAAGTGAATTACTAAACCGAGAAAGGGAAAGGCAGAAAAGATTTAGAGCAAATAATAAAAAGAAGGTATTCATCCTTTCATCTCCAGCTACCCCTCAGAAAACTTTTTAGGGGATCAGGAAATCACATCCTTTTATTAGCTGACAAAAATTCTAATTAGGTAAAATGCTATAATTCCTCAAATCTGATTTCATACATAGCTGCTACTCAATAACCTGATATGAGTCTAATCCCCATGCAAGTATGCTCTTCTTAAGAGACCTCATTCTAACATATATAAAAAGTCAAATCTAAAAAACACATAGATCAGGAGATAGTAACACAACAGAAAGATGACTCACAGGTTAAAAGAATTCCTACTTGAATTCCTGTACACATCCATTATTATATATGTGAAATACGATAAAGTTTACAAACCTTTTTTCATACTAATGTTTGGAAACGTACTTATTATAAAAAGTGGATGCACCTAATTACTTGTTGCATGCTACAATGTTACTATCTCTGCCATGCACTAGAGCACAGAAAAGTGCATTAATAAAACTGTATTTAAGGAAAAGACACAAACATACATATGTTAAATTTCTTTCTGATCTTTTTCAACTGAGTTGATTGGAAGAGCTAATTAAAAGTGATTCTTATGTAAGCCGAAGCTTTCAAGAAGGGAACCATGACCCATCATTATAATTTTAAAACTCTACTATTATATAATTTGAATAATTTATTTTTTATAAACAAAAAACTTTCCAATGGTAAAGATTATTGCATCAGTAAAAATACAGGTAAGAATTTAGGCAGTTTATCTCAAAGCAAAAAAATCTAAACTTTCCACTTCTGTCTAATGAGCAAAATTAAACAGCCTTTCACATGGAGCTGAAAGCTAAGCATTATATTGATTTCATAATTTTGCATTTTACTTTCAAATATTTCATATGAAAGAGTGGCTATGGCTAAAATAAATGAAAGGAAAAATATGCATAGCTATGGTCACACACACACTTCTCTTACATCAGATTTGAGGTTTGTAAATTCAAATACTGCTCTCCAGTAAGGAAGTCAAATTCTCCTGTACTCTGCATTGTAGAGAAGGAAAGCATAGAAATACACTGGACCTGCAAGATAAAACTTATAACACACAGTTAAAAAGCTGTATGTTAAGTTGAACAAATCACTGTATTTTAATACAGCAAAAAGACCTGTCATTATTTACACGTTTTTTATGAAAAAGAAAAACAGAACAAAAAACACTTTATATACACACCACAAATGGCCTCTACGTGGTCATGGGCAGAACTATAGAATTATTTCAAAATGATCAAAATAATTGAAGTCTAAGAAGGGAAAACCTATCCAGTATAAAGTCATGGTAAATTTTAGTTTTAGTTTCAATACAATGTTGTATAAATTAAACAAAAATACTACTCCAGACATAAACAACATAGCATTACTTAGTCCTGGTAGGTGAACTCCAAGTGAACTCCAAATAATATATATTTCCTTTGTCTTTCATCTACTAAATGTATATTGGGATAGTGTTGATATTTTAAAATACAAATCAAAGGAGTCTCACCAAAGTTATGTGAAATTAATTTAGTCAAAATTAGGATGAGAGAGTTGGACAGCATCACCAACTCAATGGACATGAGTTTGAATAAACTCCAAGAGTTGGTGATGGACGGGGAAGCCTGGTGTGCTGCAGTCCGAGGGGTCGCAAAGACTGAGCGACTGAACTGAACTGGTAGCATAAATGCAGATTATCTAATTCAATTCCTTAACAAACAATAAACTGATGATTGAGCCACAACCATAGTCAAAAGTTCAAGTGCTTATTAGGAATGTCTGTGAGCTTCCCTGGAGGCTCAGCAGTAAAAATGACAATGCATGACAAAGCAGAGGACAGGAGAATTTGACTTCCTTAATGGACAGCAGTATTTGAGTTTAAATCCTCAACTCTGATACAAGAGAAATGTATGTGTGGCCATAGCTATGCATATTTTTCCTTCATTTATTTTGCAATGTAGAAGACCATCTGCAACCATGGAGACTCAGGTTCAATCTCTGAGCCAGGAAGGTCCACTGAAGAAGGAAATGGCAACTCAGTTGAGTATTCTTGCCTGGAAAATTCCATGGACAGAGGAGCCTGGCAGGCTATAGTCCATGGGGTCGCAAGAGTCGGACATGACCTAGTGACTAAACCACCACCACAAGACCACTTCAAAATCTCAGTAGCGGAGAGGAATGTCTGGGAGAACTGCAAAAATCCCAAAGTTTAGGTATAACTGTGGAATTTATAAAAGCAAAATAAAAGTTAATGACAGAATGGGACAATGTAATCATGCTTGTGGGTGCCATTTCACAAGCCTATGGAAGGCTCAACTGCATGGGGCAGCAAATGATTAGTTTACTCACAGGGGCAGAACTGACATGCCCAGTCCTCCAAGTACAGATGGGTCTGGAAAAGCAGGAAGCAAAACACCGTATGAAAACATGCTGAACAAACAAAGAAGTGTATGAAACCTTCCCTGACCAAAGTGGAATTTTTCCAGAACATTCCATTAAAGCTTCAATCCATGTTACTTCCTCTTCAGCTCTGACATTTCTCAACCTGGCTCTTCTAAATAATGCAGTGATAAACTATGAAATAACTGCACTTATTTGCTTACATGTGAGTAAGTGCACAACTGTGAAGTTTTACAGTTTAAAAACTCTATTGAAAATCTGAGTTCTTTATATACTCGTTCCAAGTCTTCCTTCCTGACATGCAGGGCACCTAAAAGCAACATCTGATTTTACATGACCTATAAAAAGGACCCCAAAACATTTTTAAGAGAAATCCGTTGTGCTTCCTGATGCTACAATAAAAAAACAAAGTAAGTCCAAAGAGTGCTGAAACAAAAGTCTGAAAATCGGGTTTCTGAGGCCTGATCTGACTAGGATGACCAACTGTACCAGATCACCTGAGACTAAGAGATTTCTCAGGATGGGAGTACAGTTAGTGCTAAGACCAAGAAAGTTTTAGCCAAATCAGGGCTAGCTGGGCTCCCTATGGGTGATGATGGCTAAATCACAATCCACTGGGAGCAAAGTTGCAAACATTTGGATAGAATGATGTAGGAAGAGGCAAGGTAAACCAGAAGGCCCCAGGACCCTTTGCTGCTGCTGCTGCTAAGTTGCTTTAGTCATGTCTGACTCTCAGCAACCCCATAGACGGCAGCCCACCAGGCTCCCCCATCCCTGGGAGTCTCCAGGCAAGAACACTGGAGTGGGTTGCCATTTCCTTCTCCAATGCATGAAAGTGAAAAGTGAAAGTGAAGTCGCTCAGTTGTGTCTGACTCTTAGCAACTCGGTGGACTGCAGCCTACCAGGCTCCTCGTCCATGGGATTTTCCAGGCAAGAGTACTGGAGTGGGGTGCCATTGCCTTCTCTGCCAGGGCCCTTTAGTTGTCATTTATTAGAACTCTATGAAATATTTATACCAGGTTTAACTGGAATATATATTGCATATCATAAGTGTACACTTATGTCGGGTCAGAGGGCACTGGGAATATTTTGTGAAGCTATACATTAAATTTATTAAATTTGGAGCTACATAAGCTTTAATAGTAAAACAGAGCTAGGAGTTTTTAGTTTTTTTAATTTTCATTTCTATAGCAAAGAGGAAAAACAAGCTGCTTCTAGAAAACACCAAGTCAACAGAGAAAATTCTTCCAATATCCACATCCAACTTAACCCCATTTTTCCTCCTCCCAAATCACTGGAGACCTAGGACATCTGGACGAGAGTTTAAAAACAGAACATATTATTTTGACTTACAGATAGCCACTATGAAAGAATACATTTCCACTTTTTAAGAAAGTAAGAACTTAGAAACGTGTAACAAGTAACTATAAAACCCTACAGAAAAGTAAAAGCAACTATAGCAACCGGTAATAATAGAGTCGTAAAATAGAAAAGATAAGAGGATTTTGAATTTTTAGAGTATGTTCACTTTCAAATATGTTCCCTAACTTTGCATCTTTAATCCTGAAGAATCCCACTTCAGAGGATAACAAAATAAGTTATATGTAAGATCAAGTCACATAAGCTCAGGAGCAATAAAATGAGAACAAACATTTGGACTTCATCTTTTTTCCTCAGGCATTCTAATTTAAGATAATATCTGACTTACTGGGACTAATATATGTCCTAATGAAAGCATTTCTGCCATGAAGATTGAGTGATGAGAAATCTCTGAAAGTACAACTATGAAAGAAGTGTTACTCAGTTATTATTTTTAAGGCAATAACACTCAGGGAAGCTTATAAGAAAATGCCTTCAATCCGAAAAACCTACAATATCCATAATATATACTTTTTTTAGTCATGATTGAACTACTCTATGAACTAGTCATTAGTCATGAATGAACAAAGGTCCGTCTAGTCAAGGCTATGGTTTTTCCAGTAGTCATGTATGGATGTGAGAATTGGATGGTGAAGAAAGCTGAGCACCGAAGAATTGAAGCTTTTGAACTGTGGTGTTGGAGAAGACTCTTGAGAGTCCCTTGGACTGCAAGGAGATCCAACCAGTCCATCCTAAAGGAGATCAGTCCTGGGTGTTCATTGGAAGGACTGATGCTGAAGCTGAAACTCCAATTGTTTGGCCACCTCATGCGAAGAGTTGACTCATTGGAAAAGGCCCTGATGCTGGGAAGGATTGGGGGCAGGAGGAGAAGGGGATGACAGAGGATGAGATGGTTGGATGGCATCACCGACTCGATGAACATAGGTTTGGGTGGACTCCGGGAGTTAGTGATGGACAGGGAGGCCTGGTGTGCCACGATTCATGCAGTTGCAAAGAGTCAGACACGACTGAGTGACTGAACTGAACTGAACTGACTGATCAGGTCTCATCAGCATCTTAAGTATGGGGGTGGCTGAACCACCACTAGCATTTACTCTAACATGCTCCTTTATGAGAGCTGGTCCTATGAAAAGTCTGACATCACCAAGAGATTTCTTACTAGTTACTTCAGGGCAGCCTCAAAGTCTGCTTGTGTATTCACACAGGTGGCTCCGCACACACACATCCAGGCATGTTTCCCCTTGCCTCCTCCGAAAGTAGTTTCTCTTCCCAAATCAGTCAACAGTTTGTGCCCAAGTCTATCACAAATGCTGTGGGGACATGAAGGTGTGTGCGAGAGAGGGGATCCAGGCCTTCAGGATAGTTAAACTTGACTTGGGGAGATAGGACATATTCTCATGAGGAGTTCCCAGTGCCAGCAAAATGGACGGCTGTCTTATAAGGAATATGAGGATGCTATCACTTGCCTATTACTTGCATAAATGACAAAGCTTTCATCAAAATAGGTAAGAAATCCATGCTATCTATTTCAATATATTGAAATATATTGGAGTACAATGAATATACAATAAACAAAAGAGTCTGAGTATGTAATAAGTAACATACCAGTGTGTGATAGTACACAAGATGGGGCGAGAGTCCTGTTTTGGGGGGTTTCGTTTGTTTGCTTTTTGGTCACATTGTGGGTCACGTGGGATCTTAGTTCCCTGACCAGGGATCGAACCCATGCCCCCTACAGTGGAAGCTCAGAGTCTTAACCACTAGACCACCAGGGAAGCCCTGGGATGAGAATTTTAATGGCCAAAACATCACCTAAACTCAGGAAAGGAAGCCAGGGAAAAGGAATGGTTTTGCTATTATTACCTCAGCAGTGGCAACAGCAAAGGAGAGTGGCTTCCCAGGGCTTTTCTTGAAACCCAGGGTTGTATTAAGAATAAGCTGCTGGACTAGGTTCTCAGAGGTTCAGGTTTTAACCCTAACTCCTTCACAATCACATCCTCTCTTGCCCTGGTTTTCTACCTGTACTACTTAAGGTTTGAACTAGATGATGGCTAATATTCCTTTAATGAACACTTCTGGTAACCCTTTCCTTGATAAACATATCCGATTTCCATCTCCTCTGCTCCCCCTCCCACCCCCACTAAATTACAATATATAATATTAAATTATTCATGAATTAGTGACTTTAGTTTTTTGTGTTTATATATTGCTGGCATTATGGCAACTGGTTAACAAAGCAAAATTCTAATTCAGATTGTTAACATCATCAGTTTTATATTATCTAGTCCTAATAACGTAGCCAGATTAGTGTGGCATATTACTCATTATTGTTACAAGAAGTTTTGGCATAGCTATAATTGCCAATGGTGAAGATCAACTCAAATACTAATGTATTCATTGCTTTTAGCTGGTTTAAAATTGGTTTGGCTACACAGCAACCAAAAGTAAGAAAATGTTTAATTTCTTTTTTAAGACAATCCAGTGACAACATCTAAGCATGACTTTGGTATAAAATGGTTACATAAATATTCTTTCATCTTCAGTCTTACTAGACACATGGTGTTTAGTAAAAAAAAAAAATTAAGAGCAGAAGAAGATAAATATGGGTTGCAATATCCAACTATTTCTATTATCATTTTAATGTTGGAAATCTTAATTGGACATCTGAATGTCAGGACAATTAACATCTAGTAACAGCAACAAATTCAAATAAAATGAACTCCAATAAAATGCTAAACAATACAACACTCTTTTGGGTCATTTCAAGACAGAAAAAAGAAATCCAAAATGGAAAAAGAAGAACATACTCAAGCTTCCATATCATATTATGGTATGATAAGGTATGATATCATATCATATTATATTATGGTATGATAAGGAGAATAAGAACAAAAATAAATCAGGTAATTGAGAAATATGCCAGAGAAGTTTTTCAAATACTATTCTTGCTTCTATCTACTAGCTCCACTCTACTGTTTAAAATTTGGCCAAATTTTCAAAGTATTTGTTAAACAGTTCTTGCATCTGACATATGTTTCCAGATACTTCTGACATTGATATAAGAGATTATAAAACATTTAGAAATGAAAATGTTACTCTCCAACAAAATACACTGTAACTTCCAAGCTTCTTCTGTATTCACAAGATGGAAAAACATTTGGAAAATAGTAGCTTTCAGTTTTAAAATGTTCAAATAATATACTTTAAAACAAACACAAAAAGTGTAATTGTTCAAGGCAGGGAAGAGACAAGTCCAAATAAAATAAGATCCTAAAATTTATTCTAGGAGACATTCCCTTTCCTTTGCAGTTTCAATCTTCTTCTTTACTCCATAATAAGTAAATTCTTTTATCCCTTCGGCGGGGAAGGACAATTTTCACTCTACCAAGGTGATGTCAGTACCACTGCAGTGCTCACCCAGCAAGAAACACATAAATATGAAGTGGCATCAGCTAGAATTGCTTTGCAATGCATTAATTTATGAACTCAGCGGAGAGGCTCCTACTATATCTAGCTGATCTAAACTTGAGCTCATGATAACACTGCACAAAGCTATGGTAGATAAAAGTGATAGGTAACGCCAATAGAACAATTCCACTGACAACACAAACTCCTCCAAGAATTCTTCCAGGCACTGTGATAGGATACATGTCTCCATAGCCAACTGTAGTCATAGAGATAATCACCCACCAGCAGGCAGCGGGGATGCTGGCAAAGTCCTTGTTGGATGTTTCCAGGTCCAACCCATGTTCAAGAAGCTGAGAAAGTGCACTAAAGATTGCCATGGCAACACAAATGAAGACAAGTAACATAACCATCTCTCGGTAGCATCGTTTGAGAGTCAAACCAAGTGTCTGAAGACCAATGAAGTGACGGGCCAGCTTAATCACCCAAAAAATCCTCATCATTCTAAGCACCCGCAAGGTGACTCCAGCCCTCTGGAGTTGAGAGTTCTCGCCTGTAAATACGGTCATTAACACGGAGATGTAATATGGTGTGATTGCCAGTAAATCAATGATGTTCAGGGGTCTCTTGACAAACTCACACTTGTTTTTGGAGACGATGAACCTCACGATGCACTCTGCAGTGAACCAACCTATGCAGATAGCTTCAATTATCCTGTCAAGAGAACAAAAGAAGAATTGATCATTTTATTTTTAAGCATTTTAATAGCTCTTAGATTTCTTCAGATAGTACTACACTGACATACTAATTTAGTTACTTATCCAGAAAACATAAAAGAACAGACAGCATCACCAACATCATCAGACCAGGATGCAAACAGAACAACAAACACTTCAACAAATGAAAATTGAACTTGATGTAAGTTCTTATTAATATACAGCATGTAATACCATCAAAAATTTGTTTTCTTATTACTAATACTTTAGAAAAATCTATCTCTTACATGGTAGCTTGAAATTAACTTATACTCAGTTTGCCACAATATGAAATGTTATTCCATGAGGATAGTGGTTCTCTAGTGTGATGTAAGTTATTAGGTGAATCAGAAGGACATGGTTCCTACAGACAGTGGACACATCCAAGTTTTTGAATAAGAGTGAACTCAAGATCATTTCCTAAAAATGTTACTGTTATTTCTTTTTCTCTACAGGCTTGTGTGGGAGACACTGAATCTGAGCCTGCTTTTAGACTTTGCAGGAATGCCAGTGCCTTCGCCAGGAGAGCACCAGATCATGACCATCCTTATCATGAGCATCACAGTGGAAAAAAGGCTGAAGATTCCTACAATGGAGCAAAATAATCATTAGAATTTTCCCAGAGACCCCCAAAATTTGCTTGTTTGTTTTTCATAGCTATTTTCATGCAGCATATATTTTTTTTAAAATATAAGGTCACATTTTACCTAGATCAGTATTTACCAACCTTTCACATCACTGCACACACAGAAAAGCATGTACTTAATAGAGCATACTGGCATCAGGGTAGCATTTCTGAAGTGGAAGCCACCAGCCTCACCTCACACTCCCCAAGGCTGAGGGATTAAGTCTCAGCATATTGGTTACAAAGCCCTGATAAAGAGTGAGAGGTAAGGCTAAAGTGATTTGTAATTAAATTACATTTTAAAATTCAAATTAAAAGTTATAACTGAGACGTCCCTGGTGGTCCAGTTGGTTAAGAATCTGTCTTCCAATGCAGCGGACGCAGGTCTGATTCCTGCTTGGGGAACTAAGATCTCACATGCCTCAGAGCAACTGAGCCCGTATCACAACTAGAGAGTCCGCACAGCGTGACGAAAGATCCTGTGTGCTGCAACTAAGACTCAACGCAGCCCACCAGGTAAATAAATACATATTTTTAAAAGACATAATTATCATTATACCATCATTCATTTTTTCCTACTTAATTCAGTCTTACTACTGACCTAGACCTCAATCTGAGAAGTAAAATGGAGAGAAAAGAAAATAAAGCAGGTGGGATGCTAAGGTTTGTGAGGTGTCAATTTGAAAAGAATTACCCACGGTGCATTGCACAGAACACAAACCGCACTGAACGTTACTCATGGAAATGAATAAATAAAATGAACCATGTTCCCCTACTACAGATGCTGGGAAAGACTGAGGGCAGGAGGAGAAGGGGGCAATAGAGGATGAGATGGTTGGACACCATCACTGACTCAGTGGATGTGAGTTTGAGCAAACTCCAGGATGTCGTGAAGGACAGGGAAGCCTGGCACGCTGCAGTCCACGGGGTCACACACAGTCGGACACGACTCAGCCACTGAGCAACAACAATCTACATACAGTGGTTCCCAGAGCCACAGAGATTAATTTTATTTATTTCTTGAATAGGTGATAAATTCACATGGTTTAAATTTCAAAGGTAACAAAAAGCATAGAGTGCTCTATTCCCCCAGCACTCAGTTTCCCAGTGTTCACCTCAGTCCCGATTCCTCAGGGCCTTGGTTAGAAGGGCGAGAGCCACTGGCAGCCAAGAGAGCAGAAACCTAGGTGTATTAATTTCTTGAGGCTACTGTAAAAATTTGGTGGCTTATGACTAGAGGAATCTACTTTTTCACAGATCCAGAGGTCAGAAGTGCCAAATCATTATAATCAAGCCAAAATCAAGGGTGAGGAGGACCCACTCCCTCCAGAGGCGCCAGGGTAGAATCCGTTCCTCATCTCCACCAGCTCCTGATTGGCATCCCTTGGCTTGGAGCCACAACACTTCTATCTCTTCCTCCGTGGCCACTGTGTTAAATCTCCCTCTGCTTCCACCGTGTAAGGATACATGTGTAAGGATACACCATGTAAGGATACATTTGATAGCATTTAGAGCCTCTGGGACAACCCAAGACACACTCCCATCTCAAGGTTCTTAACGTAATCATATCTGCACAATTCCTTTTGATATATAAGGCAATATCCACCAGGGGCTACCCAGGTGGAACTAGCGGTAAAGAACCTGCCTGCCAATGCAGGTAGACATAACAGACATAGGTTTGATCCCTGGGTTGGGAAGATCCCATGGAGGAAGGCATGACAACCCACTCCACTATTCTTGCCTGGAGAATCACATGGACAGAGGAGCCTCGCAGGCTACAGTCCATAGGGTCACAAAGAGTCAGACACGACTGAAGCAATTTAGCAGACACAGTGTAAACTGGTTACCAGCAATTCAGTTCAGTTCAGCTCAGTCACTCAGTTGTGTCCGACTCTGCGACCCCATGAATCGCAGCACACCAAGCCTCCCTGTCTATTACCAACTCCCAGAGTCTACCGAAACCCATGCCCATCGAGTTGGTGATGCCATCCAGCCATCTCATCCTCTGTCGTCCCCTTCGCCTCCTGCCCCCAATCCTTCCCAGCATCAGGGTCTTTTCCAGTGAGTCAACTCTTCGCGTGAGGTGGCCAAACAATTGGAGTTTCAGCTTCAGCATCAGTCCTTCCAATGAACACCCAGGACTGACCTCCTTTAGGATGGACTGGTTGGATCTCCTTGCAGTCCAAGGGACTCTCAAGAGTCTTCTCCAACACCACAGTTCAAAAGCATCAATTTTTCGGTGCTCAGCTTTCTTCACCGTCCAATTCTCACATCCATACATGACTACTGGAAAAACCATAGCCTTGACTAGACGGACCTTTGTTGGCAAAGTAATGTCTCTGCTTTTAAATATACTATCTAGGTTGGTCATAACTTTTCTTCTAAGGAGTAAGCATCTTTTAATTTCATGGCTGCAGTCACCATCTGCAGTGATTTTGGAGCCCCCCAAAATAAAGTCTGACACTGTTTCCATTCTTTCCCCATCTATTTCCCATGATGTGATTGGACCAGATGCCATGACCTTAGTTTTCTGAATGTTGAGCTTTAAGCCAACTTTTTTTACTCTCCTCTTTCACTTTCATCAAGAGGCTTTTTAGTTCCTCTTCACTTTCTGCCATAAGGGTGGTGTTGTCTGCATATCTGCTGCTGCTGCTGCTGCTGCTAAGTCGCTTCCATTGTGTCCGACTCTGTGCGACCCCATAGATGGCAGCCCACCAGGCTCCCCCATCCCTGGGATACTCCAGGCAAGAACACTGGAGTGAGTTGCCATTTCCTTCTCCAATGCATGAAAGTAAAAAGTGAAAGTGAAGTCGCTCAGTCGTGTCCAACTCTCAGCGACTCCATAGACTGCAGCCTACCAGGCTCCTCTGTTCATGGGATTTTCCAGGCAAGAATATTGGAGTGGGGTGTCATTGCCTTCTCCACTGCATATCTGAGGTTATTGATATTTCTTCCGGCAATCTTGATTCCAGCTTGTGCTTCTTCCAACCCAGTGTTTCTCACGATGTACTCTGCATATAAGTTAAATAAGCAGGGTGACAATATACAGCCTTGACATACTCCTTTTCCTATTTGGAACCAGTCTGTTGTTCCATGTCCAGTTCTAACTGTTGCTTCCTGACCTGCATACAATTTTCTCAAGAGACAGGTCAGATGGTCTGGTATTCCCATTCCTTTAAGAATTTTCCAGTTTATTGTGATCCACACAGTCAAAGGCTTTGGCATAGTCAATAAAGCAGAAATAGATGTTTTTCTGGAGCTCTCTTGCTTTTTGGATGATCCAGTGGATGCTGGCAATTTGATCTCTGGTTCCTCTGCCTTTTCTGAAACCAGCTTGAACATCTGGAAGTTCACGGTTCACGTATTGCTGAACCGTACTGCTGAAGCCTGGCTTGGAGAATTTTGAGCATTACTTTACTAGCGTGTGAGATGAGTGCAATTGTGAGGTAGTTCGAGCATTCTTTGGCATTGCCTTTCTTTGGGATTGGAATAAAAACTGACTTTTTCCAGTCCTGTGGCCGCTGCTGAGTTTTCCAAATTTGCTGGAATATTGAGTGAGCACTTTCAGAAGTGTCATCTTTCAGGATTTGAAATAGCTCAACTGGAATTCCATCATCTCCACTAGCTTTGTTCGTAGTGATGCTTTCTAAGGCCCGCTTGACTTCACATTTCTAGATGTCTGCCTCTAGGTGAGTGATCACACCATCATGATTATCTGGGTCGTGAAGATCTTTTTTGTACAGTTCTTTTGTGGATTCCTGCCACCTCTTCGTAATATCTTCTGCTTCTGTTGGGTCCATACCACTTCTGTCCTTTATCGAGCCCATCTTTGCATGAAGACTTCCATCTCCAAGGAGATGATGGATCTGGCTGAGGATCTTCCTGATACTTTTGGAAAACTGGAAAATCCATAGAGGGTTTCCCTACTATTGAAGGATATTTCAGAAAATCTGTATTCATTGAGGATGATGATGTTCGGTTCTACTGAGAAAGAACTGAGACCCAGCAGTAATTTTCACATATTACTGCTGGAAAAGCCAACTGCTGGTGAAGTACAAGAGAAACAAATAAGAGCACATAACATTTTCCCTGAAGTTAGAGATGAGGCATGGGATGCAACACCTGATGATTTAATTGAACATGATGGAGAAAATGTCCTTGGAAATCAAATGAAACAAGAAAATGGATTTGAAGATGGACTGGAAGACAATAAGTTGAAAGAGAATACAGAAAGAAATTTTTTGATGTCATTAGATATTACAGAAGATGAACTCCAACTTTTAGAACAACAGACTCAGGGAAAACATCTTAGTGATGTTACTTGCAGATCTCCTGAGCATTCATCTTCCAAGGATAATGAAGGGGATCTATCGTATGTAATTGAGAGTGATGAAGATTTAGAAATGGAGATGCTTAAGAAACACATTTACACGTTCAATGTCAGGAGAGGTGGCCGTGAGGCGATACCAGCAATTAGGACCTGCCTTTTTTTGTGGAGAGGGAGGGGTTATTCTTCAGCCTACACACAAACCAACGAGGAAGATAAAGTCCACAGTGAAAGTAATCCAACCTACTGCCTGGTGAGGGAGGTCAGCCGATGAAATCACAGCTGTCCCTGTTTCTCTACTACCTGCGGCTCGGCACACAGACCCCATTAATCAGTGACTGGCAGCAGCTTCTCTGTTCCCATCAGACTATCAATAAAAGCTACTGCCATAATGGCTTCTATGAGCCCCAAGGCTTAGAAAACTGGGATGGTAATGAAACTTGGTAGCTCTAGAAAACAAGAGGCTAAGTTTTTTCAATATGCAGGTTTTATAAACATAATACCATGCATCCCTTCTCCCCAACAATGCTCATCAAATACTCCATGTGTTACCCCATATCTCTAGCCCTTTGCAGTTACGCAGGGTCATGTGACCAGTTCTGATCAATGAGCTGTGAGTAAAATGACTACAGTTCAGGGCAGAGGCAATGAAGAGTATGTGTGAATTCTCTTCCCTGCCATGGTAACCTGAAAGGCATACGTCCTAAGAGGCTCCAAGATGGTATGGTCTCTATCAGCCCAAGTCCCTGAGTATATGTGCAGAGAAAGACAGACATTCCCCATCCTGACTCTGATTGGGTATTATATGTGAGCAACCAATAAATCTTTGTTGTGTTAAGCCACCAAGATTTTTAGGTTGGCTGTTGTTGATGTTGTTTAGTTGCAAAGTCATGTCTGACTCTTTGGCAACTCCAAGGACTGTAGCCCGCCAGGCTTCTCTCTGTCCATGGGATTGCCCAGGCAAGAATACTGGAGTGGGTTACATTTCTTCCTCCAGGGGATCTTCCCAACCCAGGGTTTGAGCTTGTGTCTCCTGCATTAGCAGGTGGATTCTTTACCACTGAGCCACCTCGGAAGTCTATCCAAGGTAATAAACTGGTAAATTCAGTAAGTAATAATATATGCATTCAAAAGGGATCGCAAAAGCACAAAGCAATCATAATAATAGTTTTCTTAGAACAGCTGCGGGTCTTCCGCATTCCCCAGCTAAAGCACTATGTCTCCTCTCCAGCCAGACATGAGCAAGCGCTCTGGACCTGATGCAGACAGCCCTGCTGCTGTGCTCACTCTGATCTTCTAAGGGCTCTCCCAGCAGGAAAATGCTAAGATTCGATTAAATTAAGAAGAGTAAAAATGCTAATTGTGCCAAAAACACCAGAACATTTTCAGCTAATTACTTCCACTAGCAGCCAAATTGTTCAGATCTAAAAGGAGGAAATCCAAATGATGTGAAATAATCTCTCAGTAAGGAAATTTCAAAGAGATAAAATCATCTGTAATGAGGCCCACTGGGCTCCTCCTGCCCACCCCCTAAGTCAGACACAGTTTATACAGAATTCCACGCAAAGGGGATGAATCAGTGAGAAACCCCAGGCATCCCTCTTTCACCAAGGATTATGCCAAAGCATTCTCCAACAACAAACACCACCAAGCCTGCCAAACCTCCCCATGTTCCCAAATGGCACTGTCGCCAATGCCACCTCCAGCAACTGATGGAAAACTTGAGTGCTGTGTTACTGAGCATTACAGCCAACAACTGGGTACTCCGTGGGCTACTTGTACAAAAAACAAGTTGGAAAAAAAGAACAGAAGAAGATACTGGAGGATACCAGAAGCCTCAAAGCCCATTCTGATTTCTTTTGAGGCCCAAAGATATAGAAGCTAGTGAATTCACAGCCTAAAATATATTTCCCACTTATTCAGGCTTTTCAATTGGGCAGACATTATCTCCTTTAACCTTTTTCAAGAACCCTCTAGGGCGTGTGTATTTCCCCGAATACCTCCGTTTTACAGATGACAAACTGAGGCTGAAAGTTAAACATCTCCTCCAAGATCACATAATGAAGAAATTGCCGTGGCACAAGTAATGAAACCCAGATCTACTGGGCTCTGAAGCACTAAGGAACATCTGAATATGCTTATAATTTTATGGCAATGTTCACTGTTAATATTAAATGATATATGTCAATCTCTTTGCCTCCATGATTGCTGTATTAAAGCAGATTTTTCACACTGCTGGTTCTTAACCCATTAATAGATCAAAACTGACAGAGGTCTTTTTTTTTAAATTAAATAGAAATATTAGAGTGCATCAAAGTATATAACTCTTGCTTCAGTTATATATAACTGTATACTAATACGATGAAAAATGTATTCCTTTCTGTAGGCACTGGACGACCTCAAAACTTGCTGGCAATCACCAGTCATTCTAATTCCCCTAACTGATCCCTCATAATAGAAGGCACTTATAGCAATGACTCAGAGGTTTACAAACAGGCTCCACAGGAGAACAAATGCTTTTAGTGCTAACGAGTTCTACCACCACGCCCTCTTGCCTGCAAAAGAGACTAGGACAGGACACAAGAGACCATTAACTATGTTGTGTGAGGTGAAGCTCTGCCTCCCTCTGGGTACTATCTTCTCATATTTTCCCCGTCATTATTCTATTTTGAAAATTTCAAACATGGAACAAATTCATTAATATTTTAAATATACTCGCTTATCACCTATTCACCCCTTTATCCAGGTATTAATCTATCTTTGGGGAGGGATGCATTTTAAAGTAAATCCAGGACTTCCTTGCTGGCACAGTGGATAAGAATCTGTCTGGCATTGCAGGAGGCATGGGTTCGATCCCTGGTCCAGGAAGATCCCACATGCTGAGGGGCAGCTAAGCTCCTGCCCCACAACTATTGAGCCTGTGTTCTAGGGGCCAGGAGCCACAACTACTGAAGCCTGCGTGCCCTAAAGCCTAGGCTCCGCAACAAGAAAAGCCACCACAATTAGAAGCACTGCAACCAGAGAAAAGCCGCACAGCAAGGAAGACCCAGAACAGCCAAAAATAATAAATAAAATTATTTTTAACAAGCAATGAAGATCCAGAAGAGCCCAAAATAATTTAAAAATAAAGTAAATCCAGACATCAACGCATTTCCACTTCAGAGTGCATGTTATTAGCCAGAGTTCAATATCTGTTTCATTTTTTTCTTTTGAACTTTATGTGCATGGAGCACACATTAACCTGAGTGCACACTGACTGAAGTTTGACAAAGGCATGACTTCTGTAACCAAAACTCCTGTTAAGATAAAGAGCACTGACATCACCCGAGAGTGCCCTGCCTTATTCATCTTTCTATCTCCTGCCCTTACTTCCCAAGTTCATCAGACACATAACAGGCGTTAAACAGCTTTTTGCCCAGTACAGAACTTGAAGGACGAGAATGGCTTCTTCTGGAAGCTTTATAGGATAACTGGAGTCTGCCATCAAAAGTGGTGCTGAATTCAGTTGGACCCTTGTTTTATACCAAGTACTAAAGTTAACTCAACATGAATTAAAGCTAAATGTAAGACCTAAGATAATTTTTTTTAATTCCTAGAAGAAAACATAGAGGGAAAGCTTCATGACACTGGACTTAGCCATGATTTCTTGGATATGACACAGAATGAACCAACAACAAAAATAAAAGAGACAAATGAGACTTATATCAAACTTAAAAGCTTTTGTGCATCAACATTCACAATTGAGTGAAAAGGCAAGCTACAGAAGAGAAAATATTTGCAAATCATATATCTGATGAGAGATTAATATCCAGAATACATATCAAACCCTTACAACTCAACAACAAAAAAATCAAATAACGCTGTTTAAAAATGAGCAAAGGACCTGCATAGACATTTCTCAAAGATGATACACAAATGGCCAACAAGCATTTGAAAAGATGTTCTAGGTCACTAATCATCTGAGAAATGAAATCATCAAAATCATCAGAAGATACCATCTCACATCCATTAGGATGCCTACTGTCAGAAACAGAAAACAAGTACTGATGAGTATGTGGTGGAAGTGAAATCTCTGTGTACTATTGTTAGGACTGCAAAATAGTGCAGCAGCTATGGAAAACAGTACCAAGGTTCCTCAGAAAACTAAAAATAGAACTTCCATATGATCCAGCAATCGCACTTCCGGGTATATACCCAAAAGAACTGAAAGCAGGATGCGGAAGACCTGTGTTCATAGCAGCCCTTTTCACAACAGTCAACAGGTGGAAGCAACCCAAACGTCCACTGATGAAGGAATCAACAAACAGAATGTGTCATAGTCTTACAACAGAATCTTATTCAGCTTTACAAAGGAAGAAAATCCTGTCACACGCTAAAACATGGATGGACCTTCAGGATATCATACTAAGTGAAAGAAAGCCATCATACACACAAAGACAGATACCGTATGATTCTACCTACCTACATGGGCTCTCTGATAGCTCAGCTGGTAAAGAATCCACCTGCAGTGTGGGAGACCCCGGTTCAATTCCTAGGTTGGGAAGATCTGCTGGAGAAGGGATAGACTACCCACTCCAGTATTCTGGCCTGGAGAATTCCATGGACTGTAAAGACCATGGGGTCGCAAAGAGTTAGACATGACTGAAGAACTTTCACTTCACTTCATTTCAAAATATAAAAAAGTCAAAGACTGAATATTTTTACTGAATAGCTGACTTGAAAAAGTTAAATGACACAAATATATGAATGAACAGAAAACATCTGCAATATTTATCATATATGTATGTTATATAAATACCATATACATAAGTATACATATGTAATTATAATAAAATTATATTTAAAAGCAAGTGCAATGTCACAGTGATTAAAAATATAGCATGAAAAATGCTTTATGATTTCAAACCTCAATAACTGTTTCTCTTCAACTGAAATGGAATTTAAGGATTCAAGCTTATAGTTTTGGTGGGGAAAAATGAAATATAAGTTCCTTAAAGGCACATACATGTTGACAAACAACTATAAGATAAAAGATATTAGATTGAGATAATTTTTTACATGAAATAAAAATATGAACATGAAACTGTCCAACAAAGGGGGATTTTTAAAAATATTTATTTATTTGGTTGCACTGGGTCTTTGTTGCAGCATAAGAGATCTTTAGTTGCAACTTGTGGGATCTAGTTCCTTGACCAGAAATAGAACCTGGGCCTCCTGCACTAGAAGCATGGAGTCTTAGCTGCCAGACCACCAAGGATGTCCAAAGACGATAATGTTGATGTTCAGCTGCTCAGTCGTGTCTCACTCTTTGTGACCCCATGGACTGCAGCATGCCAGGCTTCCCTGTCCTTCACCAACTTCCGGAATTTGTCCAAAAATAGGGGAATCTTGAAGCCAGTAACCCTTCTCCATTAATAACATGCTGTGAAACCATGGATACACTATTTAATCTCTCTTCCTAAATTTTCCTCAATGATTAAATGATGAGAATGCCAGGAGGACCTATCTCTCAGGTTGTGTTAAGGATTAAATGAATTAGGGACTTCCCTTGTCCAGTGGTCCAGGGATTAAGAATCTGCCTTGCAATGTAGGGGACGTGGGTTCCATCCCTGCTCCAGGAATGAAAATCCCACACGTCATGGAGCAACTAAGCCCACAAGTCACAACTGGAGAGTCCTTGCACCACAACAAAAGATCCCAGTGTGCCACAACTAAGACACAGCCAAATAAATAAATGGATAAATATCTTTTAAAAATAAATATTAAAGAATTAAATGAATTAATATGAAATAATAGTAAAAGCTTAATAAATTGTGTCTATAATTGTCACTATTACAAACCATCTCTGGACTCATAGTCTTCCCTTCATATTCAAAAGGAGATCACTTCGGTATTTTCCTGAGCGCAGAGAAGGCAAGAATGAATGCTTCATCTTTTCATTCTCTCTTCTCCCAAGAATTCTGCTTATATTTTTATACACTGCTGGCTGTACCATAAAGTGGTAAAAACCACTTAAAAGAGCAATTGCTGGGATTTGTCAAGCTTTATATTGCACATGAGACCCAGCCACCCACTCAAGGAATTTATCCTACAAACACATTCTCATATTTACACAAGAATATGTACAATGAGATCCACTGTTTGTAATACTCAAGGATAAAAAAAAAACACAAACATCTATCCATCAGAGATTGATTATATAAATGTATTTCCTGAAGTCATCAGGTTGAATCATAGGAAATTGACATTGGGAATTTAACAACTCTACCTTATGCCATGTAGCCACGAAAAGGAATGTGGTGAGGTGCATTACTGTGATTTGATGTGAAGCAGTCTTCATGACATACAAGTGCAGAGCCGGGCATATATTACGCTGTAATTGTGTGTGTATGTGTGCATACACGTACTGGAAGGATACTTAAGAAACTGTTAATACCAGCTGCTGCCTCCAGAAAGGGAGCCTGGTACAGGATGGAAACTCATTTTTCATTTTATTACCTTTGGCAATGTTAAATGATTTACCATGTGCCCATATTATTTTTCCAATTAAGAAAAAATTTTAAAGAAAAATGAAAAAGCATGCCCAACTAGAAGAGCAAGCACCATGATGGAGTTACCAGTGACTTGAATCAATCAGCACACTCCCAAGAGCGGCACAGCAAGAAGAGTTGCACCCTTCCTACCCCAAGCTTTCAGACTGAAACATATGAGGCATTTCCAATCACATTTCCAACAGGTCTGTACTGTCTGATGATATCTGGTGTAATAAAAATTTCCAACAAATTGCACATCACCATCCACTACATTCACTATAGTCTCTTTCATGTCCTTAATAAGAGTTTTTGCCACAAGTTCAATGGGGAAAAAGCTCAATTTAAAAAAAAAAAACTTGATTTTTTTCTTATGTACTTTAATTACCTTACAAAAAAATAATCCATACTACTCATACATTTTTATCCTTCTATTCTAGATCGATAATGAGAATAAACCAAAATATACATTAAGTACTTAAAGTACCAAGCATTTTTTCTATAAATTTACACACACTAATTCATTTAATTCTCACAACTGAATGTGATAGGTTTTATTTTTCCCCAGCTATAAATGAGGAAACTGAAGCAAAGATAAGTTACTTGCTCATGCCACACAGCTAATAAATGGCAGATTAATAATATACATTCATTGGTTATACAATACATCAAATCCTAGCTGGAATTTATGTATTTCCTTACAGTTGTAATTAATGTACACTTATTATTTTATGTTCCTCACTTTGTATTACTTTGCTTACTCATGCCTGTGTTTGGATGGCATCTTTAGGACACGCGGTAGGATAAAAACAAGGATAAACAGAAAGGTCAGTCTTCTACCACTGGAGATTAGAGGACTGGACTCCCCTAAGGACTTTTTAAGGGGCCACGACTATTTTACTGGGCTTTCCTGATGGCTCAGCTGGTAAAGAATCTAATCTACCTGCAATACAGGAGGTGCAGGTTCAATCCCTGGGTTAGGAAAATCCCCTGGAGGAGGGCATGAAAACCCACTCCAGTATTCTTGTCTGGAGAATGCCATGGACAGAGGAGCTTGGCAGAATCAGTCCATAGGGTCTCAAAGAGTCAGACATGACTGAAGCGACTTGGCGCGCGCACACATGCACACATGCACACACGCGTGCGCGCACACACACACACACACACCAGAACCCTTTCTTGTCCTCCCTGTCTGATGGGTCAGCAAGCATTCACAAAGGGAGGCAAGAAA